>OX031038.1:14800000-16000000 GCA_943735995.1 Sesia bembeciformis | reverse complement strand
CAATTTGATAAAGTTTTTACGTTTAAATTTACACAGTTTATCATGAAACATATCAAGGTCAGCGGACTTGATCGAAAATTAATCTAAGGTGAACATTTTCCTAGATTAGTTCTGTGTTTGCACGTTTGAAACAGTGCGATTGAGTAGCGGGGTGTTCTGGTAGGTACTTTTACTCAACAGATTCGGGCAAGCGTTATTAAATAATTTGAATAATAATATCGTATCCAACATATCTCTTCTTGATTCAATGATCTTTGGTTTCCGCGCTAATGTGTGTAAAATGATATTTAATAAATGGTGTCTTCCGGCTTTATTATAGGAACATCTTCTTTTGGTGAATGTCATAAGCGACTGAGGGATAACACAGCTGCCACCACAAGCTCTGAGAAACAACACGACCTTTAGAAGGGTCGATTCGCCAAGCCGCTTGGTCAGCATGGCGTTTTAAGGTCATACATCTCTCCTAAACAAGACAATGGGCACGAGGAGGCCCGCGTCCACCAGTGCACGATAAAAATGCTGGTCACGTAGTTATAAAACAATCTGTTTTAGTATATCCAAACCCGTCCCCCAATTTCTGATTCGAAAGGTAGACTGATTTCCAAAGGTAGACATGTCCATGGGTAACAGTATCCACTTACCATGAGGTGTACTTGCTCGTCTGGATCTATTCTGATGTCACCGACGGTGTTCACGCTATTGTTGTTTCTGTGTTATCTGTTTCTGTTTTTGAGGGGGATAGTGCACGCTGCAATCCAACAGCCGCTGAGCGCGCTTGACTGGCCTCGTTACCCCTCTCTCACAGAATACTACCTTGGAATGTACTGCATTTTCCACTTTATCTTATTTCCCTAATGTACGTACGTGTTTCAGTAGTGAGTGAGATGTGCCAGAGCCCATTCCCATCCTATCCCTCCCCATTTTCCCAACCCTTTCTCCAAATCCATTCATATATCTCCAAAGGTAGGCAGCGCATTTGGGGGCGTGCCAACGTTTGTCAATTTGGACTAATGTTGGCATGTATCGCGGATGTCTATGGGCGACAGTATCTGTATGCTCGTCTGCCGCCTTCGTACATAAAAAAAATCTACTTTCCCTTTTTCATTTACTTTTATGCAAATTAAACTTATTTAAAAGATTATATCCACGGTCGCGTGAATTTTATATAATTGTTGAACAATGCCAAATTAACTGTACACCGCAAGGCCAACGTTAGATTTGTAATTTAGATAGTGTATTATAAATTAATAATATGCTCAAATATGTTAATAGGTATCAGGTGAGGGACGGGACTGTGACGCCGTTGAGGCGTTATCTGAGTTTATCCTTAATTTTAGGGAATAAATAAAAATAACAGGGCGCAAGGTCGGTGGTCCCACGTGACGGTAAGTGTTACCGCCGCCCTGCACCTGCAACATCAGGGGGTATGCGGGCGCGCCGCCGACCTTGCAAAATCCTATTCACAGCTCTCTTGAAGAATCCCATATCATAGCTTAATGGAAAGACCTCTTGAGGCAGTTCGTTCCACAGCCTACGGGTTCGCGGTATAAAATAAGTTTTGGACCGAAACGTGTACAATACTCAAAAATTGCTTCGTTTGTCTGGCGAAGTGAGCTGGGACATTGTCGTGATGGAGGTTACCTCTGCTTGATGGGCGACGTTCTTTGACTTTTCCAAAATAGAAGGCAAGCAGCCGTTCACATACCAGTCCGCAGTTACTGTTCTAAGTTGTAGTAGCAAAGTGGCCCGAAGAAGGAGGTAATCGTCTTCTTATCAGCACTCCGTCCTTTGTTCACTTTCGTCGGCAACTCTTCGAAAGGAAACACCCACTGAGTATATTGCCTCTTAGTTTTAGACTCATAGCAGTAGATCCAGCTTTCATCACCTGTTACTATATCAAAAATAATACTTGATTGACAATTGTCGAATTTTTCAAGCTTTTGGAGACACCGTTCCAAACGGCAGTGTTTTTGAGCTTCGCTCAAATTATGAGGTATCCATTTAGCACAATGCTTCCTTACAAGTAGGTGATCGTGCAAAATACTTTAAACTTGACTTACCTATACCAATACCTATTGATGCCCGTATCTGCTGATATGTCGTTTGTTTGTCTGCTTCATTTATTTTTCCACAAACACTTAATTTTCAAACTACCGCCAGAAATAAAAAAAAATAGCAGCTGAAAATTTAATGGCGTTTGACCAACAAAGTTCCATTTTCAAAATACGAATTTGTTTTAATTTTATCGTATTGTGCAGTAGCCAGTTTTAAGAGCTTTAAATTTGACCTATCGTACATCTTCTTCTTTGGGTTGATGACGGTATCAGTTGATGACAGTGACAGTATCAGTTGATGACAGTATCAGTTGATGACAGTATCAGTTGATGACAGTATCAGTTGATGACAGTGACAGTATCAGTGACTGTATTCAAGATTATTTCTGTGAAGATTATTTTCTATCAAGCGTTTTCTCCGTCGAAGTAAGTTAGGAGTCGCTCAGTAAAATAATAGTAGGTTCACTGTGGACAAGAGTTGGATGGAAACATTTGAAACACATGAAAAACGCAGTCATGTTTGATTATCACAAACATTACGCACAAACATGATGACATTGAAGTTTAATAAACTTTCACTATTAAACCACAATATACAATTATTATTAAACAAATCACTCACAATCTAACGAGAACTCGACCTTCACTTCTCAAGTTCCCACCAAAAAATCTCTTTATACGTTAACATTAAAACTATTACAATCTATTTTTTTAAAACGTACTAGAGATTGCTACTTAAATTTTACTCTTGTCAAGTGCCATAGGAGTATTTATTTAAAAAAAAAATACATTATTTTCGTGACTCATGACTATTTTTCCAGGCCACCACATAATTGAAAAAAACCTAGTGTTTATTATCATGGAAAACATAACGTTCTAATCTTATAACAATAAAAATGGCACAAAGAACATAATATACAACATGTCTGTTTATTTAATAACATTCAGGTGCAGTTTAGTCATAATTTAACACATTTCATTTTAAATTGCGACACTTGGATACACTCACATGGTTTTGTTTTAGGGTAAAAACAACTATTATTGACAAAAAATGGTATTAATCATTTCGCAAATGGATATACCTCTCATCGCACCTCCCAGTGTATCTTTCTGATCAACCCAAAGATTAGCTGGCAGATAATGCCTTAAAGTATTAAGCTCGTCTTTTCTTCCATAATGTATTATGCAATAAAGTTTTTTAAATAAATTATTTAAAGTACTTCAATTAAAAATTTCTCTTGCTCTCTTGTTTCTAGATAATTGCAAAAAGAAAAGTAAATTCTGCTTTTGTATGAGAAGAATATGGCAGACGGTTAGACGGTAGCCTCGGTGGTAAGTGAATATTGTCACCATGCGATATCCTCCATATATATCAACATGGGTAAAGATTAACAAACGTTGCCACCCCTTCAGATGGCTGCCTACCTTTGGGGATTTGGAGGATTTGGAACAATATTTAAGAAGGATAGGAAATAAGAAGTATAATGGGACGAGGAGTTTTCCTTATCCTATTACACTTTCCATTCCTTCTTAGAGGAGAGGAAATGGGATAGGGAAGAATGGGACTTTGAGTCACGTAAATGAAGTGTAAACATTTTATACTTGAGTATAATTTATGATTTGATATACAGAGGTAAATAAATATACACAGGCAGGACAACGTCTGCCGGGAGCAGCTAGTATAATATACAAGACAATAAGACAATGTACATGGAGAGGTCCATATCCCGCAGTGGATGCTAAAAAGGCTGATTACGATATAGTAACATGACTTTGTAACATTCTATTATTTCAGTTTAATTTTTTTTTAAGTACTGGAGAAAATAAACAACGGTAAGATATAGAACTCAACTATATATCAAGGAAACAAAGTTAAATTATTCACCATTTCTTGGAAAAATGTATAATTAATCATTTGTTTGCAATTTCTGTTTTATACTTCATAATTTATATTATACGACAAAATTACAATGTTCACAAACCTAACGTTTGTATATCTAACTAAGTTAGACTTTACTTAACTAGCTGTTGTCCGCGGCTACACTTGCTAACTGCATATATTGCATATACAGGTCGCTGGGTTGACCATCTGTGCCGTAAAGCTGCCTCAGAGTGGGCAGAAATGATTATCTTTATATTAAAGATCTATCAAATTGATCATCGGTAAATATTCTTTCTTTATAAAAAAAAATCTACCAATAAACCTAAGAACGTAACGTGGGATGCCCGGTAGTGGCTGGATGAGAAGAGCAAAAAACCGTTGCGAGAGGCCTGTATCCAGCAGTGGAGAGATATAAACTGATGTTAAGGTATATGAAGGTTACAGAGGGACAGATCACCTACCAGATAAGTGGTCACTACTGTCAAAGGACACCTACAACGCCAGGGAGAATGCGGTACACTGCTGACTCTGCAGTCCTCCATGTCATAGCTTAGCGGAAAACTTGAATAGACAGTTCGCTTCACAAATTTCGTATTTACGGTATATAGTGTCTTGACGTTCTCTAGTTCTCTTCAAGGAGGAACGAACGAACCGCCCTACGAGGACAAGAAATGCGACGACAATAGATGTTTAACTGTAGGTATAGATATAAAAGACAAGTATTTAACTGTACATAATTTAGAGTCTGCTTCTGTAATAAAGAATAAAATTATGATTCATACGAAGTTTAAAAAAAACACATACTGTTAATTGTTTTGAAAATTATACCAACTGATTAAACAACAATTCAGCTTCAGGAGTTTCCATAATTCAAATTTTCCCCGCTCTATTTTTTTTCGAGAATTCGAATTATTAAGGTAAGGGCAGACTGGTCCCACGTCTTGTAACATGAACGAACCCGTAGGCTGTGGAACGAACTGCCTCAAGAGGTCTTTCCATTAAGCTACGATATGGGGTTCTTCAAGAAAGCTGTGAATAGGATTTTGCAAAGTCGGCGGCGCGCCCGCATACCCCCTGGTGTTGCAGGTGTCCATGGGCGACGGTAACACTTACCATCACGTGGGACCAATTTAAAAAAAAAAACATCTTTTTAATTTTTCTTTTGTGCATGTGTTCATTTACAAACAACAATCTGAGTAATTGGTCCACAAATTCTCTCTCAGAATCACAATTCGTGGCAAAGCTGAATACTATACAATAGTGCGTCTCGTGCGAAGTGAAACGAGTATCTCAGCGTGCGTTGTATACGAGGGACGAGTGTGCTCATTTTTACCTTTAATTTTTCATAATTTCATTTAATTTATGAAATTTTTCATAACTTTTCATAAATTAAACCAGAAAAAAAAAAGAATATCTTAATTACATTTTTTAATTTAATTATTGAATTATTTTCCTTAAAATGGAGAATGTAATATAAATTTAATTCGCAGTAATTTTGATTAAATATTGGCACAAATTCGGCTTACACGTGTCTCAATTTAGCACAAGTAATTACGATCCATTGAACAATGTTCATGAAAGTTTGACAACTATTCCATTTCGTTGGTTTACTCGCGTGGAAATCCGGTGTTCTCTGTGAGGTTCTAACTATGCTAGTTTTAGTAAGTAAGTAATTAGCTATTGTCTTTACAGTACAGCAAAATACACAGTAGTAGCACATAATCTCTATCTACATGTACAGAGTTAAAGAAAAATAAATTGCACCGTATTATCACCGTACTTCTTGGGAAATTGATGTTAGACAAAATGGGGAGGGACGGGAATGGGCTCCAGTATATCTCACTCATTACCAAAATACGTGTGTAAATTGGGGGGAATAGAAAAAAGTGGGAAATGCAGTACATTTCACAGTAGTGTTCTGTGAGAGAGGGGTCACGTGACCAGTCGAGTGTGTCCAGTGGCTGTGGATTTCAGCGTGCACCCTCTCCCTCCAAATATAATATTGTATCAGCCTATAACGTCCCACTGTAGGACACAGGCCTCCCCTAGTAAATTACTAGGGAGTTTCGGATCATAAAAAACGATGCGGTTCTGGAGCGGATTACTGGATCACATATTCTAGATTTATTTATGTTTATTTCTTGATCATGCGGGTTTCCTCACTATGTTCTCCAACGCCGCCGAGTTAATGAGATTTTTTTCAAAATCTTTACGCAGTAGGTAATACCCACACAGTAGGCCGAAAGTAATATACATCGGCCTTTAGAAAGAGACTATCGGCTAGCTTCGGTTTTACGACAGAGACGACGCTCTACAAAACCGAAGTTAGCCGATCATAGTCGATGTGTATTACTTTCGGCCGGGATGTGTAGATACTTAAGTATGTTCAAAACCTGTGCGGCGATAGCCTAGTGGTGTCTGTCCTGAACTCGCATTTGTGTTATCGTGAATTCAACTCCTCGCCCTTACTACTGAATTTCTCAAATATAAACTAGTATTATAGAGTCAAACAAACGACTTTTCACGTTTTATTATTAGACGGACGATCTACCTTACTCGTGCCTCGCATCGCAGCTGAGTAAATTATGAACACATTATTAAAAAATAAGTTCCGGGTTTTACATAAACAAAAACTACAATACTACATTCGAGTTTTATTTGTTGGTACAAATACCGTTGGTACAAATACGGTTAGCTCTTTGAAGAGTAATCACCTTTTCAACAAGATGCTACGAATGTTACTAATCCCTAATCCCATTAGTTTTATAGTACTTTCCCGTCGGTGCCGTAAACGGCGACTAGTATGAACACTGAGGAATTACACCAACTTTTTACAGAGAGGACTCGCCAACCCGCTTGACCAGCGGTGCGTTTATTGGCCATACATCCACTATGCACGAGTCAATGTGCTTAAGGAGGCCCGTGTCCAGCAATAAGAGAGCTAGCTAGAGGGCTGGTAACGGTGTGACTGAAGAAGTTGACTGGACGGTAACCACTTACCGTGGAGCGGACTGTCTGCTCTTCTATCATCTATTGCGGGAAAATTCGAAGAAATCTTCATGATTTTTGAATTTCGGGAAAATTCAACTATATCTCCGTTGGTAGGAATGACTAACTGAAACCAGAATACCAATTTATATTTATATATTATAAATAGTAGTGAAATTAAACTCGGCATATAGTTTGGATTAAATTCGTGGATAGGTCAAATCCGTTAAGTAGTTTCAAAATGATTATTGTATAATCTTTCAAAAAATTTTAGTTTCTACATAAGTATAGATTCTGTTAGTAAATAATTTTCAAATTTTCCCTTATTCACCGGTTCAAAACTCCTGTAACTTTGATGACGTTAGTAGCATTTTTAAAATTACCACTAGCTAGGCGGTGGCGGTAATGAGGCTATCCATCAATGCCCGCGTGGTGGAATGCCCTGCAATGCAACAGTGAAACGTTATTGGCCGATATGGAATGGACTGAACTTTCGGTACCTTTGTACTATTAACTTTTCTGTGATACATATTTAATTGTATTTTTTATTATATTTGTAGCAATAACATTGCAATTATTATCGTAACAATAACGCGACATCCGGCGCACGCGCACAGGTCATAAATCAATATTAATGTTGTGTATGTGTGTGTGCTGATAGCCAGGGTCTATGACCTAGCGTGTACGTTCGATTTAAATACATCTGCACAGATTTATGGCAAAAACATAGTCTTCATAGTTAGTTCGCGGCCTTTTTATAGTGAAAATAATAAAGACTTTTTTTGTATTATTATACATAAATGTTTATTGAACGGAATATTGTCCATTTAAATCGTCCATGTTTCGCCACTTTTCTGACAGACAGTATTCCATCGCTATAAAATTTTTGGTGCTTCTGAGCAAAAAACTTATTTAAATGGTTTATACAAGCTTCTCTTGAATGTAACTTTACACCATATAGAGAATTTTGTAAAGAGAGGAATAAATGAGAGGAATAATGAGAGGAAGGTCCTGCCTGGCCTGTATGGTGGATGCATTTAAACTTCCCAGCCAAGGTCCATCAACTTTTGTTTAGTCATCAAAGATGTATGCGGTCATTCACATCAAAATGACCAGACCTGCATCGACTGCACCATTTTTTTGCAGTAGTTTTGGATAAAGCATTTTCTCCGTAAGCACCAGAAATCCCTTTTCGAACACTAGAAGCCTTTATACCCTTGACAAAAAAAAATGATGCAGCCAGAAATATGGCACGCTAGAGTCATACGTTCAAAAAGGCCGCGAACTTCTCCGACTACGTATTATTTGTTATTATTTTTCTATTATTATTTTTCTTTGCCCGTGTGGTGTCGACCGTCTTTAGGATCGCATCACAACCCATCTCTTCTCGTGGGCGTCGTCAAAGGTGACTAACGGATAACAAAGCTTCTACCACAAACACCGAAGAACTATTGACTAGCGTGGCGTTGTAAGACCATACATCCTTTATGCACAAGACAATTTGCATGAGGAGTCACGCTACGGGTCTAACAGGGGAAAATAAAAGAGCTGGTTATGGTTACGGAACTCGGAATCATGGAGAGCATCCAAAGGTTTCGGAAAAGGTTCAGTTATATACTGTATAATAAAGAATGATTTTAATCGACTGTTGTCATATTTGTTGTTTCTAATGATTATTATTTTTGTTGCAAGAAGGCGGCAGACGAGCATACATTTCACCTGCTGGTAAGTGGATACTGTCGCCCATGGACACCCGCGACACATGCCAACATCAGTTCAGAATGACAAACGTTGGCCCTCGGATGCGCTGCCTATCTTTTAAGACGAAGGAATTGATTTGGAGAAAATCAAATCCATTCTATATCTTACCAAAGGGGTTGGGAACGTGGTAAGATATAGAATGGGCTTTGGCACATCTCACTCACTACCGAAACACGTACGTACATTGGGGAAATACGATAAAATGGAAAATGCAGTACATTTCAAGATAGTCTTCTGTGAGAGGGGGGTAACGGGGCCTGTCGAGTGCGCCCAGCGGCTGTTGGATTGCAGTGTACACTCTGTCCGTAATAATATGACCGTAAGATCTGCAAAAGTATGTTTTAAAGAAGCTAAAAGCGAGAGTGAGTAGATATCTCATCTTTTCGTTAACTATATCAAGATAAGACTGCTAAGATACATATACATATGTGCATATATACCTTCGGCAATGTAACAATACTCGATAATATTAGGTAAATAACTTGACGACCGCTAACTAGGTGATGGCCGCTTCACGCTATAAATAGTGAATACATAACATACGAGTATCTACATAAAACGCTATTATAAATAAATTAAGACTATACTTGTATGGAAGAGGCTTTTTAGGGCTTCAAATAGAAAACGATAAACCCGAATTCTTCGAAGATCAGTACTTCCAAAGCAGTTGTATTGGGTCGCTAAAACGTGTTCACACGGTGCGTCGCGCGGCCGAGCGTCTAGCCCCCTTAATTTAATTATTTATTTTTTAACATAATACATAAACAGGCCTACATACAAATATCCCCAAGCAGCAAGGCTGTTTTGTGGAGATAATGAAAGAAAATCATATATTTTTCAGACTGCATATTTTATTATTATAAAGGCTGAATGTGAATTTTTTTTTAAAAGTTTATAAAAAGAACAAAGACCGCGCGCAGTCGAATTGGAAGGAATGAAACTTCGGTTTTTTGAATTAATTTGTTTATTGTTTCCTCGCAAATTAGAGAAAAGTATTTACTATACAAGTCTCGGCCGAAATATCAATTAACGGCCTCGTTTATTTTAAAAGGACTCGGTTTCGCCTCGTCCTTTTAAAATCACTTCGTAAGGACTCGGCTTCGCCTTGTCCTTCCAATATTACTCGGCCGTCAATTGCTTTATTTCGGGCCTGGACAGTAATGTACTATTAATATTGATTTTTCTACTAATGCACCATGCATTCAAAATTAAATTTTAATGGCCTGTTTCATACTTAAAATGTAATTTGCAAGAGGCGTGCTGTGCCTAATCGAATGTAAACAACCGAAGTCAATTCCACAGTCATCAAGTAAAATTAACTTTTAATTATTGAGCTATAAAGCTCGTATTTCTGTACTAGGCGTTGTGTTTGTAGGTATAATGCATCCTTGGGGCAGGTCAGTAACCTGAGTGCAGCGTACTGCAATCTCTGTAATCGAAACAAGTTGCGTACATGAGAGCTGGACACTGATAAGGGTACGAATTATGTAAATGTTTAGCGTGAGGATGCTAATTGGTGAGTAAGACCACAGATGGTTCAAGAACGTTCAAGTTGCCGAGGTTTATATCAAAGTAATGTCATTTTTGATTATTTTTTCTTCATATATGGCATTGGTGCAATTAGCACATTATGCCAGTGTCAAGTTTTTTTTCGTAAGAAACATTTTCAAAGTCTCGTATCCTGTCAATGTCTAGTTCCGTCGATGTAAGTCAGGAGTCGCTCAGTAAAGCGATAGTAGGTGTACTGAGGACACAAGAGGACTGCTTGGTGAAAGCACATGAAAAATGCAGTTCCACGCTTTTATTTGATTATCACAAACTGCACGCACGAAAAAACAATAATCAACAAAATTTACAATAATCAAACAAAATCCCAACTTCACTGCTCGGCTTCCAGCCAACAAGTGTCATTTTTTGTTGGTTGTCATATGAAAGTTACCTCAAACAAATATGTACATTAAACCAGCGCTCTATCGTCCAATGCTGCGAGTTGTCCTCTTCATATGAACATTGCTTCTATGCACGAGGAATGAGGAATGTATGGCCTTAGAGATCCACTTCTGTAAGTGGTATAGTTCCTCGGCGCTTGTGGCAGCGACTTTATTACCTTCTATAACACCCACAGGAACAGATGGGATGATGTTATTCTAAATCCCGTCGATACCATGGCCGAAACTTATTAAGAATTATTTATTATCTATGTTACTTACTTGTCTATACTAATATTATAAAGAATTATAAGTTTGGATGTAGAAGGTAATCTCCGAAACTACTAATCCAATTTCAAAAATTCTTTCATCATTTGATAGGTACATTATTCCAGATGGACATAGGCTATATATTATGTGCAAAAAAATTAACGGGCATGCAACGCGTGCCGGGCACAGCTAGTATTTAATAAATATGTAATTTGCTAGCGCCAAATGATCTGTTGGACGTGGATGGTCCGTCGCAAGTTTAACCTGGACCGGAAAAACCTCCAATCGTTCTAGGTTTTATTTAATTAACGAACAAAGATCCACAGCAAATCAGTATTTGAACATAATATACATATATAAAGCGTATCGACAAAAATGGATTGAACTGTGTATACAATGCAAAGTAGATAATATGGGCGATGGGCTTATGGACTATCGCGTTAGACTAAGGTAAATGTACGTGTGCGTGTGTGGTGTGGGTAGGTGCGGGTTAGAGTGTGTGCGTAAAAAAAACGAAATCGCTATATAGTGAGTATTATTGCATAATAAGGAGTGTGTCGCGACGGGTTTACATAGCGATACGTTTACTTATCGCTGCATCAGTATTATATTTAGTATGTAAAGATTTGCAATTATAATTCATTTATTTAATTATACAAAATTGAATTTAGAATGAACATAATATGTCTGCTTCGGAGAACGGGTTGTTATAACATTAGGGTAATCCATTGTATACAGAGTTGGACACATAATTAGTTTTGCAACCAAAATGAAGAATAAATCGGTGTAGAAAAACGATACATGTAGAAAACAAGTAATGTATTTTTGACTTTGTTGGACGTACATCCAGTCAAAAATGTATTACGAAGAAGAGAGTTCTTCACCATACGCATAGCCATGGCATAGCCCATCATATTTATGCTCAACGGTTGATTACATTGATTGGTACAAAGTGTTTTCCTGCTACGATACCATTTTTATTTTATTTACCCCTATCTTCACTGAGCTATTGTTGATATTTGCAATTAGTAAAAAAAAAAAAATCAGTGCTTAAACAAATGGTATTTTTTAAAGTGTGAACGATGACACTAATTACAGGTCAATGTTACACTGACAAACAATAAGGAGGTAGTGAAATATGTGCTTGGAAACCTTCCAAAATTTCGAAAAATGTATCCGTAACTCACCTCCACATTGTATAATTATAAACTGTTCGAAACGCGTCTCTCTGTATATTCACGATAGCTCGATAATTTCCTGAATATATTTTAATTAGAGCTGATGCTTTTAGTATCTATATATATAAAAGAAGGATGTTGGTATATCTGGTGTTAATAGACTTCGACACCGTTTGACCGATCACCATGAAAGTTGGCACATATATGTATTTTTTCATGGAGAAGATTTCTATGCTATCCAGTTTGTTATAATTCTCCACTAGATGGCGTTGCAGCACATCAACTTCTATGGCAGGACAACGTCTGCGGGGTTTCGCTAGTATAATATAAATGTTTAAAAATATATAGTATTATTTAATAAATAATTTATATCACATATTCGTATTTGATATTTCGGGAGCGGTGATAGCCTGGGGTTATCTATACTCGACTGACATCCGTGTGATCGTGAGTTCAAATCCATGGCCCGTATCTGTGAGTTTCTACTTAAGTATGCATTTCAGCTCGGCGATGAGAAAAAACATCGTGAGAAAACCCGAAAGCTCGAGATTTTGAATAAAATCTGGAACTTATCCTTTTATAGAGGGAGAGCGGACGGTGCAGTTCATCATTTTCCCAAACCTCTCTCCCAATCCATTCCTTAATCTGCAAAGGGCAGTCCATCCGGGGGCGTGCCAACATTTATCATTCTGGACTGATGTTGGCATATATCGCGGGTGTCTATGGACGACAGTATCCATTTACCATCAAGTGAACTTTACGCCCGATTGCCGCCTTTTCTCTAAAAAACATCACCTATCCGCACTTTACCGGTGTGGTAAATTATGGCCCGATACCCCCCCTAGTTACTGGGGAATGTACGTGCCTTGTAGTGGGACGTTAAAGGCTGATAATTGATCAAAGTGAAATGTCAATTTTCACAAGATCATTTTTTTCCGAAAATAATTTTCCGTTAACCGATACCACATCAATAAATATCTACTCTAAAAAAAACAGTAATTATTAAAAACAACATGGAACACACGTGTCCACTAGCACGGTTGTTAAGGCAGGTCAATAGCTCCAACCCACACAAACGTCATCCATCATACACATTGAATGTGTGTATGTGATGCAACCGTTTTGCGAAATTAGCCGGTTTGTAAAATGCCTAGATTTTTTGTGAAATATCGGTGGCGTTGGATTGCGAAATCGTGTGTCGATGTTTGTTTGCATACTAAACAGTCAGCCTGTGTCTCTCCATAGCTATATATAGGCCTCTCACGAGGCTCGCCACCACAGACTATCCTCCGCTGTTCTACCGGCTGTTCTATCCAGCCAGCAGAGTTTTTCTGGTCCTAACTGAAGAGCGTTCCACGCTACTTTTTTAATTGCTCATTGACATCAGTGACTCATGTCAACGTAAGCCAAAAATAACAAACGTTGGTACGCCTCGTTATGGATCCGCAAAACATATTAGGAAGGATTGAGTGTATAATGGGGGTAATAAGGTGGGTGCCAAAAGTGTGCAGAGAAGTGAACAAGTAGCGTGATCTACGGAACTTTTGGAGGCCTTTCAGAGAAATGGAAACGGTTTTTTGGAGTCAATTGTTATTGGGGATAAAACTATGGTTCTTTACTATGATCTGCTTTCCCAGAGGAATCGATGGAGTGGCGTCGTTCTGGTGAAGCATTGCCTAGAAAGGCAAAGTTGACTCAGTCCACGAAAGGAACGATACCTTCGATATATATGCTATATTTTCGAATATCGCTTATAGACTTAAAATAACGAAATACTACAGAGACTGGAAGCTATTATGCTAACCTTATACAGCAATTACGAGAAGCAATCAAGCAGAAACGTTGTGGAAAACTAAGCAAAAGTGTACGGCTTCTCTATGACAATACACCCGTCCATGCTGCCGCAGTGGCGCTGCTGTTTCAAAGTGTGGCTTTACGGAAATTCACCACCCGCCATATAGTCCTGACTTGGTTCCCAGTGATTACTACTTGTTCTCAAAACTCAAGGCGGACTTAGGGGTAGAAGATTTTCCACTGATGATGATGATTGAAGACAAAACTTCTGACTATTTATATACTGGGATATAAATGCTAATTAAATGATCCGAAAAATATGTTTAAATAGTTAATATATTGAATATTAACTATTTAAACATATTTTTATTGAAAAATAAATAGTTTCATGAAGTTGTCTTTTTCTTTGTCAAATAAATTTTATAACGATTTTTGTATACATGTAAGAGAACAGACCTGGAGGTCTATTTAGTTGATTTATTAAAAATGGTCAATTATCACTGACGAAAGAATATATTCAAATGTTTGTGTGCTATAAAAAATAATAAAAATACTCGTCGTTAAAGGTTAAGTAACTCAAGTAATCAATTAATTCAGTTTTAAAAAATTACCCATTTTTCTGTATGAAGTCTAGTCTTTCCGTAAAACGGCTGATTTCGCATGAATACTACGACATATTGATTATGATTTGCACTTTCAGCTACTTATGCATTTGTATAGAATATATTTAGAATCTTTGTGTGGGTGGATTGGTCATAGTGAAGGTTCGTTTTCAATTTGAACCAGTTTCAGCTTTAGTAAACTGGTTTCAGTTGGTTTTTTATTACTCGTTTTTAATATCGACAATAGAACCGTTTCTTTTCTTAACGAATGAGTTTTTGCTAGAAACTTATTACAAGACATGTCAAATTTGACATACCATTAAAAGTTACTAGTGTGAGTGATTGGTCATAATGTGTGTGACCACGCTGACGTGTGATGGCGGTCGGCTTAAGAATAGCACCACTTCATCTCTTCTCGTGGGTGTGGTAAAAGAAGACTAAGGGATAAGAACGCCTCCACCTCTGAAACTAACAGAGTTGAGAGTAGCCTCGCCAACCCGCTTGCCCAGACGTACCTCACGGCTCACGCACAAGAAAATGTATATGAGGTGTTCAGCGAACAGCTGATGGGTCTTATCAAGAATTTACATTTAATAAAACTAAATGCCTTTGATGCAGGGATGTTAGACGGCCACTTAGAAATCCTTGTACCGAGCTGGCTGAAAGCTGGTATGGGAGACGGGAAACTAGTACGCCTGTGCTCCGCTCTAGCGCTGCCAATACTGAGAGACAAACTGTGTCGGAAATCGCATCCCAGTAAAAAAAAAATATATTATAATTTCGTATACCGTTAATAGAGGGCAGTAATTATTGAACACACGGAAGAAATATCACTTTTAACATTTCTTTTTGATATTATATTGCATTTCGGATATAATATGTAAAATATATTGAAAAAAATAAATAAACGATTTATAACGAAGATTTTTATCGAAAACGACGGTTCGCTTGAGCAAACAATGGAAAATAACTCCGACGTAAACAAATCCTGAGAATCTAACATCCTGAGAATACGACGGTGGAAAATGGTAACTGCTCATCGAGACTGCTTGTTGTAATAAAGTTTTATAACATTAGGGAAATCTGATTGGAATGTTTTTTTTTATGCATCTCTGAAATTTGTCGGTTATTCTAGGTTGTCAGTGTATTTTTGTCGGTCAACGGCCAATCTTGGTATTTTTGCGTACAAGGACCGAGTAGTCTTGGTACATGGTACGTGACACTAAAAACTAGTATGTTTACCAAGAAGTTGGTACGTCTGACATCATTGCTTTGATGGGAAGCTTTCATTTATGTGCTAGTCCTTGATGTTATATTCGTTCAAAAACATCTTGATAGCGTGTGCAAGTCCCGTGGTACAGCGTCATCTATCCGACCTTTATGGAACTAAACTATATAATAATTGGATATGAGGAAGTCCATATCCAGCAGTGGATACTGAAAGGGCTGGTTGTATCGGATTGCATACATAACTTTAGACACCCACATATTGAATACATAAATGTACACATATGGCTCCACCGAATAAACGTATTAACTGGTTTTAACGAATTTTTTTGCAGTTTTGTATTGTCGTTGAATTGTCGTCGATCCCACAGGCGGTCTGAAACTTTTCAGTACTCGAGACAGATGTTGCATCATTCTGTATAGAGTATAGAGATGAACGCTATATGATCAACGCGTTAGTGAACAATTTCGGTATCTTCCAATCTTTGAATGATGTGGCATTGGTTCAATAATGGCAATAGTTCATTTATTTCAGACATTGATCCATAGTAATTGTTAATAGAAACTTAAAATCTGTGTTAGTAAAATATAGTAATACGAGTAATTAAATAAAATAATAAAATACTTTGAGGGGGAGAGTGCACGGTGCAATCCAACAGCCGCTGGACGCGCTCGATTGGCCACGTTACCCCTTCTCTCATAGAAGACTACCTTGAAATGTACTGCATTTCCCACTATATCTTATTTCCCTAATGTACGTACGTGTTTCGGTAGTGAGTGAGATGTACCAGAGCCCATTCCGATCCTATCCCTCCCCAATTTCCCAACCCTTTCTCTAAATCCATTCCTATATCTCCAAAGGTAGGCAGCGCATCCTGGGGCGTGCCTACGTTTGTCATTTTGGACTAATGTTGGCATGTATCGCGGATGTCTATGGGCGACAGTATCCACTTACCATCAGGTGGACTGTATGCTCGTCTGTGGCCTTCGTACATTAAAAAAAACGTTAACAGTCCTGCAATGACGACTATGTCGTCGGTGAAACGCAGATGTGAGATGTGTTCAACATTGACTTCAAGTCCTTTCCAGTTCAACATAAATGCATATTCTAACTAATTTGTGAACAATTTCGAAAATACAATATTTGATCTCGCCTCTTTACCGTCGAGGGACATGGCGAGGACGTGGCATTGGCTGAGACCTATATCTAGCAGAGGAAAGACTGGCTGGCTGATGTGCTACGGTATTTACGTTTCGACATTTTCGTCAAATATTGGTGAAATCCGTGTAGTACTATATATCATCAGCCTGTGTACCTCCAATGCTAGATATAGGCCTCCCCCAAGGACTGCCACCACACACGGTCATCCACCCACTGCCGGCGACTTTCTTCAAGTCATCAGTCCACCAGACTGTCTTAATAAATTATATTGTTTTCTTTTCTGTTACTTTATTAGACGCGTAAAAATTAAAGCCAATAATAAATAATTTAATTTTAATAAATAATAATGCTTATTGGAATGTATACATTAAGAATTTTCACACTAACAAGTGTAACGTGTTTTAAAGCATATTTATAACCTTTTGTCAACACCACACACACCAGCAGCACCATAGCACTCACACTTTTGTCCATTTGCTATTTCACAAGTACCGTTATATATTTTGTGAAATATGTATGTGTGTATTCCAATATTAATATAAATATAATTAGTGTGTATTAAAACTAATTGCATTATGAAAGTTGTGTTTATAATAGTTTAGTTAGGTACGCATTATATCTGCCCATTTCATTGCTCTCCCAGGTTTGCTGGTAGAAATCTCCCGATAAGAACGCCTTTTGTATATACATATTTTCTTTTTGTAACTATTTTTATAATTTGTGTGTACAATAAAGTTTATAAGTAAACTAGCAAAACTCGGCAGACGTCCTGCCTGTGTATATTTATTTACCTCTGTGTATAAAATCACAAATTATTCTGTTTAGCCGTCGATATGATTTTTGCGATCGGTTGAACGGTATATAAGTTGATGTGCTGCAGCGCCATCGTGCTGCAGCGCCATCTAGTGGCGAGTTACAACTAAGTGGATAGCATTAAAAACCTCCGTGAAAAAATATTAAGTGCCAACTTTTACGGTGATCGGTCAAACAGTGTCCAAATCTATTAATTTCAGATATACCAACATCCATTTTTATATCTATATATAGATAGATATATATTTTTATTAACAATATTATTTTGTAAAATTATTTATGTAAATATAACGAAACAATGTTTCGTGGGTATTTAGTTTTAACATTGGTTAAAGCTTGATTACCCAATACCCTTATTCAATAAGGAGATAAAAATCATAATCATTTCAAACATCGCCACGTCTAAATAAAAAACATACTCTATTTTTATCATCACTGTTTATACACATGACCCACATATCGTATGTCAGCAGGAAGTGGCCGCGCATAAACTCTAATAAATTATGCCATATCGCGTAATTAGCGTTAGTGGTTACTGACTAACAAACAGACGCTTCATTATTGCGATTTATTCGTACTTTAACATTAATGCAGAAGATGAATCCTCCAATAGAGATCATGTTTTAGGGAACGTAGCGTGGAACGCCCTCCGGTCGGGTGGACTGACGGCTTGAAAAAAGTCGCCGGCAGTGGGTGGATAAGAAGAGCTGATGACCGTGTGTGGTGGCGGACCTTGGGGGAGGCCTATATCCAGCATTGGAGGTACAAGGGCTGATGATATATAGTACGGTATGGTTAATCTATCTAATTTAATTTATTTCTTCATTTATACTACACTAATCCATACAAATGTCAGTAAGTAACTTAAAAACTATATTAGTACTTTATAACTAGGGTGGATTTAGTCATTTAAATTACGTGTACCACAACAAAACAGTTAAATTCCTCTGAAATCATCTTCAGCATGCTGTTGGAGCTGGCCCTCGTTCTGCTAAATATTGAGGCGGTATTCTTCCGCAGGCGGGCCTCAGACCCATCCATACGGTTTGCAGCGAACTTCGAAGACGCGCTGCAGAACTGAGGCGACCAAACAGCGCCCTGAAGGTGTTATTATACTGGATCCGCAGAGCATTGTACGACTTTTGAGGATAGTGAACCGATAGGCTGCCGGAGTAAATTGAAGTGCAGTAAGCTTTGAAAAGCGTTAGTTTTATCGGTCTAGAGCACCAGGCAAAACTACGGGCCAACATATTCGCTCTCACACACAATGCTCCGCGTTCACTCTCTATATCAGAGTTGTCTCCGAAGTCTTCTGTAACAACATATCCTAGATATTTAAATTTGCTCACTCTGCTTAGAACAATTCCACTTAACTGTGGGTACTTCGGACGGACACTTCTTACCGGCTCTGTAGACCAGAAACTCTGTCTTTTTTGTATTGTATAGCAAGCCGTGCGATTCAGCGTAGGTTTCACATACGGCTAGAAGCTGTCTGAGAGCTATAGCATACCATTAATTAGCCTCTATCTCGCTATTACTGCATGTACTTGAGGAGGGCCATGTACAGCAGTGGATGAGAACAGCACTAATTACGAGTGTTATTGACCTTCTTTCAGTTTAATAATACATAGAAATTCTGTATAATTAATTAATTCGATAAAATAACAGTAACCTTTTATCTGAATAATCGAAAATTATGAGAAGGATTGGTGTTATAAAACTTAGCGCCTGCGCGCTCGTAGCTCAAGCGCTGAGCGCAAATTAACCTTAGACTCCTGCGTTAAAAGCTACTGAGCGTTACAATCCAAGTTTTTAAAGTTTGTCGATGTTAAACCTTCGAGGTTAAAAGCTCGAGTCCAAAACGGTTAAAGTTAAATTATTTTATACCGCGAACCCGTAGACTGTGGAACGAACTGCCTCAAGAGGTCTTTCCATTAAGCTACGATATGGGGTTCTTCAAGAGAGCTGTGAATAGGATTTTGCAAGGTCGGCGGCGCGCCCGCATACCCCCTGGTGTTGCAGGTATCCATGGGCGCCGGTAACACTTACCATCACGTGGGACCGCTTGTTCGTCCGCCCACTAGTCTATAAAAAAAAAAAATAGTTAAAAGATATATTCGAGCTGACTTCGCGCTCGAGCGTTTTGCGTTCATTTTAACAATACTGCAGGTTCATTTACAAACGGAGATATTCTCGAATGGTTTGAGTTAGAATACATATTGTATACGATTCTCGTATGCGACCAAACTGCATGCAATTCTCGCCTAGAACTGTTCATCATTCAGTTTTTATCATCATGATAAAAAACTTGATGATAGCATGATGATGACAACAATGATCAATTGATGATAATAACAGTTGTTTAGACTAGCTTTCGGCCTTTTGTAAATTAACCATAAGCAAAACGCTATATATCCTGCAGTATATGTACTTAGTACTATGCTTTTGATTGATGTATTACGTAAATTTAGTTGTCTAAATTAAATAAACATTTAAGAAAAAAAAAATCAGGAAATATTTTAAATAACATTTGTTTTAATCACTGCAAAATTGGCAACACGTGATAAATGTTATGCGAATGTAAACAGAACAATTAGGTCAAGTAGCGATTACGTAATAATGATTAACTCATATCGACTTGTTTGTGTTCAAAAACGCGTATGCTTTACTGTATTATATTACTAACATCGGATGTAGGAAAAATACTATTAATATTCAATTATTAATAGACTTAGAGTGTTACGGCGATATGGGATATATCTTAGAGCCAACTAAATGTTGACTATTCGATCCGAATAACATCAAGATTGGTAAAGGTAGAGGGATTGTCGATATTTATTTAAATACGACTACCATTCCATCCTGTTAACTTCAGTGCAAGCTTATTTCGATGATATGGGATTGATTGGGTTAGTATAAGAAATTGAAATATTTAATCTTTTATAGGAAGAGGGTGTCACCAGCACACAGTCCATCTAATGGTAAGAGGATACTATCGCCTATGTACATCCATGCTAGGTACATGGCAACTTCAGGCCAGGAAAACAATTTATTAATCTAACCTTATTTTCTCCAAATTCTGAGGCCAAAACCCTCAAAAATATGCAGCGCAATCATGGATTTTCTGAAGTTTGTCATTGTTTAATCATAATGGCGTGTATTGCAGACGTCCATGGGCGATGGTATTCGCTTACTATCAAATGGGCCGTTTCATATAGATTGATATCATCGATCGATGTCTTCTGCAATTGCCAACTTATGAATATAATAATAATCACCAAATTGCGAGTCGAAAAAAAACATAGAGCTCCTCTATGTGGCCATATATAACTAAATTGATAAAAGACCTATTCCATGGCCTGCCACTATGCTTCTTCCGCTCTTGACAGCCTGTATGTTGCTTGTCAGTTTATACTAAAATAACTTTTATTGTCGATTGTACAGAGTCAATCAGCGGTACAACAATAAATCCAAGTGTACACTTAACCGTACCTTTCGTATGTAGGCCACTCCCTCGACATTTATAAAGGTTACAATGAACTTTCAATTTTGCGCAAACACACTTTGTTCCTCGCGGAAATGACACCTAGGGTTGCCACTCAAACAGTGCTATATAGTATAATTAAACGCTTTCATTTAAATTATCATTAATTTTGGTTCTATTCCAACCAAAATGCAATTGTGGAGAGATGGAAATAATTTGCATATAAAATGTAGGATTTTAATGTTAATTACAGTTTTTTTAATAATTGACAAGCCATAATGAAATACCGACTCATAATTTATGAAAAATATTAAAAAATTTAGACAACTATTTCAATTGATAGTTAATCTTGAAATGTCAAGAGCTACATTATTTTAGTTCAACCTAGAGCAGCTTAAGATAGCATCACTTTAAAGCTATATAGTTCCAGGTTTCTTAGGTTTCATCATTTATAGTTTTTATACTGATTTGTAGGTATTGCATACGGTCCATTTTTTAATCTCTTGAACACGAGGGTTTTCTCGATATATTTTCCTCTACGCCATATTTTTCTTGGATAATTGAATTATCCATACTTAAATAGATACTTACGACCTTAAACTAACGTATGACAGTCAAGAATAAATACTTACTTCCTAACTATGACCATTATAAGACTACTTCATACATACTATTTTGCAGTACATTTTGTGTTTCACAAAATGTCTTGCAAAATAATTAACTGCCGACAATCAGATGAGACTTATTATTTTAACACGAATGTAACGGCGATTAGGTGATTATAAAGTGAATGTACTACAATTTTGTCGAGCATCCAAAATTTAAACAAAAAAGAAAATTTTCGAACTAAAAACGGTGGCAACCCTACCCTGCTTCCTTCATGCAGGAACGCAATAAATCAGTCGTATGGCTCCCGGGCTATTTCCAGTACATTTGGCGGCAAGCGCGCGCATCGACGAACGACTGAACTACGTTACCATGGCTACGGTCCGGGAGCCGACGGGAATTTTGATTTATTAATGCCATATTTAACCGAATTAATGGTTTGCACCTACAACATTGACGACAGCATCAATACTAATAGGATATTTCTATGCATTCATAGAACGATTATGAAAACTGAACTGTTACAAGTACTAGAAATATGACTCGGTCTTAGTTCAATTCAATTCGGCGGCCCACCTCTTTCCATAGCTGTCATAAAAGGCGACTAGGGAATAACAAAGTCGCTACCACAAACCCCGAGGGACTACACCACCTCTAGAAGAATGTGTCTAACAGTAGACGATAAAAGAGTTGATAACAGTGACGATGATTATATCAAGTACCACCAGCAGCCTGTCTTTCCACTGCTGAATATAGGCCTCTCCTAAGACTCACCACCACACACAGTCTTCTGCTCTTCTCATACATCAACTACCGGTAAACTTCTTCAATTCATCGGTCTTCCTTCGCTGTAAGACGTCTCATACTGTACATCCTGATGCGTGATCTCCGTTTAAGAACTCCTCTACCCCAGCGGTTAAATATGACTCGTACATTGCCACTTTAACATGCTATTCTTTGAACTACAAGGGTGATTTTAGTTCTTCGGCGAATCTCTTCGTTTCGGATCTTATCCCATAGCATAGGCCTGTCCATAGCTCGCTGAGCGATGGTAAATAAATTGTTGCTTCCATAACGACCAAAATAATCAACAAAAAATCTACCTACATTGATTTCAATGGTTGACATTCTAACGTAGGATACACTGTAATTTATGTAATGCACTCGGGTAGGGATCCACCGGCGCGTGAAGCTATAAATTTTGGGGAAACGTCGCTTGTCAGCGAGTAATGAATGACGAATGGTAGCTGTTACATTAATATCTGAAATGCGAATTACAATTTGCAGGGTTACTGGTAAAGGTCAGTAATATTGCCGTTGATTTTTTGAGGGGAGAGTGCACGCTGCAATCCTAAAGCCGCTAGGTGCACTCGACTGTACTGCATTTTCCACTTTATTCTATAATATTTCCTCAATGTACTTTGGTAGTGAGTGAGATATACCAGAGCCCAAGATCGTCGTATCCCCATTTTCCCAACCATTTCTCCAAATGCAGTAATATATCTCAAAAGGTACATTGACGTTTGTAATTTGAACTGATGTTGGCATGTATCGTGGATGTCTATGGGCAATCCACATACCATCAGATGGACTGTATGCTCGTCAGCAGCCTTCTACTATGAAGAAAAAAAAAATCCCCGATATTATTATTGTACACGGTCACAGTCATTGTTAACCGTTAAAAAATGAATGATTACAAACTGTGACAAGTCTGTACAAGCGCTGTCTTCAATTATGGATTCAAGGTTTGGAAATGGATTAGTAAAGATGGTGAATAAGGTGTATAGCGAGTAGAATTCTTGATAAAATACATTAGCATCGGTTAAAAACCTGTCAAGTTTTAAATCAAAATATAGGGCGTTAATTCTGTGACATTAAACCGTCCCTGTTGGTAAATGGATACTGTCGCCCTGCGATATCTTCATCGACAAACATCTTCACGGCCGCGGATACGCAGCCTGCTTGGGAAATTTAGGAATGAATGGGAAATTAGGAATTAAGATAATTTGGAAATGGAAAGGGTTGGGAAAAAGGGGAATAAAATTAATATGAAAGGAGGGATTTCCTTCATTCCATTACACCTCCCATTGTTTCATTGGGATAGTAGGAGAAAGGATAAAGTAGCATGGGATGGGAATGGGCTTTGACATATATCACTACCGAAAAACATATATACATTAGGTTAGGGAATAGGTTAGGGTGGAAAATGCCTTCTGCGACACTTTACGGCAGTCTTCTATGAGTGGTGGTAAGTTGGCCAATCGATTGAGTCCAGTGACTGTGGGATTGTAGCGTGACGGCAAAACTTAGACTAAAATGACGCCGACGATTAAGAAAAAAAAACCATATTTTTTCTTCATCCTCGTATAATGGTTTCTTCGTATGTGCCATTCAAAGTGGATAGCATAATTCTTCCTTGGACTCAACTCGTTCTCGCATGTCGTTTGCATTTCACATTTGACGTAAAAATAAAACATCTCCTAAAAACACGCTGGATGTATTTAAACAGAACACGAATTTATATTTTTTAACCTTGAGAGGACTCCCGCTGACGAACAAAACAAACGCATTACATCAGATGTTGTTTTCATTTATCGACTTGCATAATATGATAATGCGACAGGCACTCGGGTTGCAGTTATGGAAATGCATTGTTTGTGCATAAGTATAGTTTGTTTATTGCATGCGATTTTTTCCGCTGCACGTGGAACATGTTTTTTAATGTCAAACTACGATTTCTAAACGGGATTAAAACCAGGAGAAATTTCTAACATTCCTAACCAGCCTTTTAACACCCACTGCTAGATACAAGCTTGCTCATGCATTGGACAAGCGGGTTGGCGAGTCCACTCTCTTAGAAGTGGGTTAATTCCTCGGGGCTTGTGGTAGCCGCATCGTTATCCCTTAATCGTCTTTTATGAGAAGAGATGGAGTAGTGTAATTCTAAAGCCCGCCAGCACCACACGGCACATTTGGTATTAATCTCAAACAGCCTTGGTATCGGGTTTTGAGCAGTCCAAAATTTGGACGGGTTAAACTTTTCAAAAGTTCCAAAAATTCAATGAAGAACAACAAGTTTTCTCAAAACGTCATTCTTCTAAAACAGGTATGGGCAACCTTTGACATGTTGAGGGCCAAACTTTAGCGTGCAAATACGTTCGCGGGCCGCGTTTAAAAGTACTTAGTGCATTTTAAAGTAGTGATAATATTTTTTGCGATAGATATTAGACATGAAATAATACGACAATGTTATTATAGAACAATTTATTAAAATAACAAAATGAAATTTAAAAAAATGGTACATTATAATTAAATCGTTAAATTTGCAATTGTTACAAACTACGAAAGTTAAATACATACACCGAAATCAATGAGACACTTGAGCTTGAATTTGGGAAACTAATCCATCGATATTTGGATTAATTCCACTGATACAAAGACGTAAAGAATTTTCCAAATTATCGTCAGTCAGTCTTGTACGATGTGTTGATTTATTAACTTTCATCAATGAAAAGAACTGTTCGCATTTATAAGTACTGCCAAACTCACAAATCAATCTTCTTGCGAATTTTCTAAGCTGCGGAAAATTGTCTTTTTCTAGGTATTTTTTGTAGAAATCGCACAACTCTACGTCTTCAAATTTGGATTTTAGGAGTGAGTTTTCTTGAATCTCGATCAACTCCATTTGTAAGTGTATTGCAGCATTTTGTACATTATATTTTGTAGGAGTAGCAAATAAACTGAAACAGTCTTCCATGTTTTTGAAGTCGCTAAATCTGTTCGAAAATTGTTCCGACAGTAACTTGAGTTCTTCAGCATATTGAGCATAAGCAATATTTTCATACGCAGAGAGCGTGTTGAAATGGTAACTGTTACCAGACAGCATCTGTGACTCCCACAAGCGTAGTTTGATCTGAAACGCTTTCAAATGGCTGTACAAATCATTTACTAACTGTCCTTGTTTTTGAAGTTTCAAATTTAAATCATTCAAATAGCCTGTAAGATCGACCAGAAATGCTAAGTCACATATCCATTTTGGGTCACTTAATTCAGATAGTGATTTATCTTTTATTTTCATAAAGTCTGCTATCTCATTTCTAAGCTCGTAAAACCGTTTCAACATTTTTCTTTTGCTCAGCCATCTGACTTCACAATAATATGTTACGTCGTTATATTCAGCTGATATTTCATCCAAAAACGCCTTGAACTGACGATGGTTAAGCCCTCGGGATCGAATAAAGTTGATGGTTTTTACTACCACATTCATAACATTCTGGAGTCGAATGGACTTAGAACACAAGTTCTGTTGGTGGATAATGCAATGAAGGACTATCAAATCATCTTTTTGCACATTTAATTCTGTTGCTTTTTCATTCAAAATTCCGATGAAACCTTTACGTAAGCCGACCATAGAAGGTGCACCATCAGTGCATACTCCAATTAATTTTGACCATGGCAAGCCAAAACTTGTGAATACCTTTTGAACTTCAATAAAAATATCCTCTCCTGTAGTGGTTCCTTTTAGCGGCTGTAAAGCAAGCAATTCCTCAGTAACAGTGAACTCCTTATCAACACCTCGAATAAATATAGCCAGTTGAGCTGTGTCAGACAAATCGGTGCTCTCGTCTAATGCTATGGAAAATGATTCAAAACCAGCCATACGGTCAGTCAATGTTGTTTTTATATCATTAGCCATCATTTCTATACGTCGAACAACAGTTCGTCTTGACAAACTAATTTTTTCAAATTCATTTTTCTTTTCAGGACACAAAATACCGCAAACTTCTAACATACACTCCTTGATAAATTCTCCTTCGGCAAATGGTTTTAATGCCTTTGCCAATTTTGAGCTAACTATAAAACTAGCTTTCACAACATTATCAAGTTGTGTTCTTTGTTTATGAAACATTTGTTGCTGTTTTTCCAAATTTGCGGTAAGCTTCTGGATTTTGTCTGTTCTTAATTGTCCTGTCAGTGAGTGCAGCGTAGCATGCTTAGTTGAGTAATGCCTCTTTATATTGAATTCTTTCATTACTGAAATGGATTCATTACACAGCAAACAAATAGGCTTACCATTGTGCAAGATAAAAAAGAATTCTTCAGTCCATTTTTCTTGAAACTGGCGACCCTCTGTATCTACTTTTCGTTTCTTTCCACCAGACATCATTTTTGTTTACTTTTCGTTCAATAAACTTAATAACAAACTATAGTTAGTAACCACTCAAGATGCACACAAAGTCACAAAGCAAGTTGACGGCTCGAGCAGTTCGCTAGGATATCGCTTGTCCAAGTTATCACCTCGGTAGCTCAAATAGAATTGAACTAACGTTCGGGCCATCCACCCGCTTATATAGGCAAAATGAAGGAATAATCTGGAATAAACTAGTTTAGAATAATTGAGAAGCAATAAATCTTTTGATGTGTCGCCCGTGAGGCGGCAAACCTCAAAGAATTTGATCGAGAAGGCCGAGTGGCGGCGATTATCAAAGAGTGAGGCGGCAAACATCAAAGGATTTGATGTTTGCCGCCTCACTGTCACTCCCGTGAGTATAAGTACCTAATGTAATATTTTTTTAATTGGGTTTTTTCAAAATGTCTCGCGGGCCGGATCATATCTTACAGCGGGCCGGATCCGGCCCGCGGGCTGGTTGTTGCCCATATATGTTCTAAAACCTACGCAGAATAGCGATAATACTGAAACATTCATTCGAGCTTACTTCAAAGCAAAACTTTTAAAAATATCTCTTTGCAACTCTCAATAACAATTGTCCAAATAATTGCCCATAACTTTGGATTCTAAACTTTACACATACCTGAAGCGTAGTCTGTAACAGCCACTAATATTCTCACTACATTCCGTATCAGTTCTAACATTTATTAGTTAGTTTATAATGTGCAAACTCCGCAACTAAACAGATTAGCCGCAGATAGAAGCCAAGTTTCACAATTAGTACATTAATGTTCGTTGGCGTTTGTAGTAGCTTAGAAGAATATATTTATGCCGAGTAGTTTGGTATACAAATTATGTGCAGTCTTTGGAGAGTTAAGGGAAATCGATCGATATCTTCTAGACACAAACTTCGATAAACTTTTGTTTTCCCGTTAGTGCACTATTATGCACTTAATAGTGCAGCAGTGTTTCTAGAAAATAGTAAAGTTAATGTAACTTATAGTGACATATAAAAGATCTTATAATGATCATATAATATAGCGTGGGACGCCCTCCAGTCAGATGTACTGTGACGGCTTGAATACACATGTCACCAAATATTTCTTATTTTTCTATCATTATCTTAATAGTATAGATTAACGATGCCAATTCATTCTGAAAAAAATCGATTTAAATCTGAGGCTTAAGAATCGGTTCCATTAAACCGATGTCCGAAAGTTGGATCTGCGATTGATTTTTTAATATAACCCTTGAAAAGTAAATAATCAGAATTAAAATACAAAAATTTACAAATCAAAATATGTCTCTTTTTATTTAAAAACTTAATAAAATTGTTATAATACAATTTTCAATATTTAGAATCAAGTAATTTAAAAAATCATAATTGGTCAAGTATTTCGGAATAGAAATTATTTCGTTCATTGGTTGTTAAAATTGATTCGATTTCTAGGGTTTTAGAATCGATTCCCTGATTCACTGATTGTGATCGATCTTAATAATCGACTTTTTCAGTCAAAATGATCGATTATCTGATTATTCTATGTTAGATCGCTAGTGCAGATAGAGCTTGTAAAGGCTCCGAAAAGTCAATACGTATGGCTATAATTAATCAGTCACTTTTTCATTCTTTGTTATCAACTATAATGGATCCCCCTCGTCTACTGATGGACTCGTTGTCTCTCGCTTTTCTGTCCGAAACCACGCACTGCTTTCTTCGTGATTTAACCAATTGGACTGCTGGTTTCCATGCGCCATTCTCTTCTGACGTAACTTCGAGATCAACTGTAAGACGCCCATCTGAAACCGGACGACTTCATCTTCATTAAAATCATCCAAAGATGGAAGGATTCCTTTAAAGAAGCAGAGGTGTCGATTCTGCTGTTTCTCCAAAATGTCTACCACTCTGCTATACATTGGACCAATTTTTCTTTTTTTCGGAACTGATCTTGGTTCTTTATCAACCTCAACTTCAAACACTGAATGAATCGCCTCATTCTCATTTGATTCTTCTTGTGTATGTTCAGGAGATTCAGCATCATTCACACTGTGATCTGTTCCTCTTTCCTGATTGTTGACATTCAAAAATTGGAGGTGATCGGCGAAGATGTATTTCCTTATACTGCAAGTACCACTTTTTGTCACTTCTTTTCTTTTCCTGCAGGATCTGACGTAGGTGTCGCGTACGTTCCACCACTTCCTGACGATTTCTTTGCCTGTAAGATAGCTTTGTTTATTGACTTTTTACACAGAAAGGAGAGAGTAAGAGCAGATTATCTGTTTGCCTTTCTGTTTGTGGATATAAACATAATGAAATACTGTTTTTTTTATTTTTTACTATTGCATCGACTTTTTAGCTTTGATTTGCATGTTTTCAATATAAATAACCGATATGTTGTTTATATTCCTAATAAAGTCTGTAATATAATAAAGAGGTAAAATTGTGTTTGTTTGTAGGTATGTTGGGGGTAATCTCTTGAACTACTGAACCGATTTCAAAAATTCTTTCACAAGTAGGAAGCTACATTATCCGTGTCTAATATAGGCTATATTTTATTTTGAAATTTTGAAAAAAAAAAAAAACTTATAAGCTTATAAAAGTCTGCAATGAATGTTACAATGCAACCAATACAGTAAGCCTCTTCATTATCCACTGCTGGATATGGGCCCTTCAAACATATATATATTATCTCGTACATGAGGTATGTAAGGCTTTAAAACTCCACGCTGGCCAAGCGGGTTGACAAATCCACTCTGTTAGAGGTGGTGTAATTCTCCAGGGCTTGTGGCAGCCGCTTTATCCCTTAATCCCGTTTTACGACACCCACAGGAAGTGATGGGGCGGTGCTATCCTATAGCCGGCCGACACCACACGGCATGCACACTGCAACGAAAACAAAAGCTCTAAAATTGTTTAGGCAAAAGTCTAAACAATTTTTTTTATAAAACTTATCCCTTCGTGTTTTTTTAGTCTTGAGCAGGAGGGCACATGGGGGCTAACATGCGTGTTACTCTCATAAAAGCATGCCAGTACCTAACGATAGTCATAACGTACCTAGATTGTAATTGTAACTAAGTTGACCGTTATAATGACCCGACAATTAATTTGATAATGATACGGACGATATGTGACATTTATGTAACATTTTTTTGCACGCCTTTAAAAGGCAGAATATAATGGGACGATATGACTATAACACCATTTTTTTAAACTTGTGTTATTGTGAAATAAATTATAATTATTATTATTATAGTAGCTTGAAGCTTGAAAATGCGTGCTAAAGGCATGTGTAGCACGCATTTTAAAGGTTCAGATTTCGACAATAGACTACTACACTTTATTTCGGACAACACAACACACAATAATTTGTAACATCAAAAATAAAGAGAAAGCAAGATAGAAATATACACAGAATAAGTGCCACAGTACAGTAGGAGGTACAATCGTGTCGATGTGTATTACGATGCCCGAAATGGACTCTAACTCAGCATAAGCTGCAGTGAACCACAGTGCTGGTTTTCAGTGGAGCCATCACGTCGCCACGGCCGGCGGACAGCAAAAGCGTTTTGCAAAATTTTGCTAGTCAAAATATGCGTTTTAATAGTATGCCAATAGTCTCCCGCGGGGAAGCGGTCCCCGCCCGCACGCCAGCCATACACATCAAAATGTGTTTGCCATACACATCAAAACTTTACGAGCCTCTATTTTGTGATCTTCAAATAACACTCACGAAACAATTCTAGTAACTTACTTACGAAACGAAGTAATTCTAGTAACGAAACTTACTAGCGTGTGTATTGAGTCGTCCCTAATAATGTCAGTATTTTTAACATCCCACAACAGGGCACAGGCCTCCCTAGTAAATCACTAGTGTGGACAATTTTAAGCCATAATCCATCCACTATGCGGGCCCAGTGCAGATTGGTGAAAACACATACTACAGATTTTTTAAAAATTCTGGAACATGCGGGTTTCCTCACGATGTTTTCCTTCACCATATTAAAAGTAGTGATATTTTTTTTAATTTGTACTTAAGTAGAAGCTTAGTGATACTGGCCGATGATTTGAACCCACGACCTCACGAATCAGTCGTGAATAGACACCCTTTGTAAATTAAATACTTGTTGACTGCTAATATTGTTTATTTAAAAAGAAACACACTGATACTTTATAATTGTTTAGGGACATTACGTGACTGACATGTTTTTGGGAGCGAGTGAGTGTGTGAGCTCCAACACCAAATACATAATTATTTTTATTTGTTACCAAGTGACCAATTGCACAGACTTCTAAATACATTTCTGTACAGTGTACACCCTTAGCCTATCACCACTCTAAATCTATACATACGAATATAATAAAAGCGTACAAAAGCGTTGTCTGTCTCTCTGTTTGACCACACAATACGCAAAAACCATCGAACAGATTTTAATGAAGCTTGGCATAGTTTTATAGCTTATGTGCCGGGTTAACATTTAGTTTTATTCAGGCCAATTATAACGTTCCACGGGAATAAAGCTAACCACACATATTGTTTAACGTCCACGCGTAGGAAGCCGCAGGCACCGCTAGTTTACAAGTTTGTTAGTTTACCGCACCTATACAAGTCAAAAGTGATAATTTTATAAATTCAATGCTACTAAGGCGAGATCACACAACACATTGAAAAACTGTGAATGTATGCTTTTGTAGGTGACGAATCCTTTTTTTTTATTTTCATACATGCCAATGATGCAATTAGCACATTCTGCCAGTGTCAAGTTTTCTTCGTAATTAAGTCAAAACAATTCAGTCAGTTAGATTCCTTGGAAACACGGAAAGTGCAGTCTCATTCTTTTATTTGATTATCACAAACATTATTTGAAGTTTAATAAACTAAAACTAACCCAAGTTCCCGCCAAATCTCTCTACTGAATAAAAAAATTATATCACTCACCAAATTCTTCCTTCTCTTTCTCACGCATCGAATCATAATCGCTATCAATCTCCTTAAATATTTCCCGCCAAGCATTTTTCGTCAACGTCTTATCCTTATAATCACTGGAAGTTTTATTCCAAATAACTGGTCTAGCTTGCACTAAAGAAATAAGGAATTCTACGTCGTAATTTCTCGTCATTTTTAGTACGCGGTTACTCGGATCGGTGTTGACGGAATACTGACGGAGCTCGGAGGAGCCGTATGCGAGTTCTTTGTACGCCCCCCGTCGCTACCGACGCCGGATGTCCGTTGCCCGAGCGAGAATGGCGAACATGCATCTCGCTCTGTCTCGGATAACGTAAGGTAGCACGACGTGTCGTTGTTTTATTTATTTATTTATTCACTTACTAATTCGCACAAACAGAATGTTACATTTTATAACACTTACTTAATAATTAAATTAAAACATGGTGTGAGTAACATACCAAAACTGGCAACATTATTATATAAAAATATGTACTAACACTGAGTTTTATCAGATAACTAAATATATGAACAACAAGTATGAATATATGCTTTATTGGTTGCAGCTAGATAATTATACTCTGTACACATACGACGAATAGCCGAATTAAATACAATATTTGTACTAGCATACGGAATAAAGAAGGTTCTAGCAGATCTACCTCCACGTTTCCTGTATATAAATTTAGTTGTTGATAGTATATCAGTGTCAAATAAGCCATGAACTATTGTAAATAATACCTAGAGATCGCTTATTGTCGTACATTGCGACATTTAGACAATGCGATCGGATGTCCGATATCGGAATGGTGGATGTCGGAATAGAAGATTAAGTCCTGATAACTAGCCGATTCTTGATCTTAGATTTTTTTTTATAGTGAAGTAGGCGGACGAGCAAGCGTTCCCACATAATGGTAAGTGTTACCACCGCCCACGGGCACCTACAACACCTGAAGGTATGCGGCACGCTACTGACCTTGCAAAATCCTATTCACAGCTTTCTTGAAGAACCCGATATCGTAGCTTAATGGAAAGACCTCTTGAGGCAGTTCGTTCCACAGCCGACGGGTTCGCGGTATAAAATGATTTTTGGACCGAACAATACGCGACACCTCCGTATCGACAAAATGCGGATGGACCGCACATCTTTGACGAAGTAGGAATTATATTAAACAATTCTTGAGAGCATTCCCCATTGTATAGGCGGTAGAATACACAGAGAGAGACGCAACGTCTCTCCGAATGCTGAGGGGTTCTAAACCGCCCGTGAGAGTGGGATCGTCGACAATTCGAACAGCACGTCGTTGGATGGAGTCAAATTGATATAACGGTGCGCCGGCCCAGAGATGTGAGCAGTACTCCATATGGGGCCTAACCTGAGCTTTTTTTTTTTTTTTTTTTTTGTCTTGGAGGGGAAATTTTCATTGGATGCCTTCCGCCTTAAAGTGATCTGTTCCTGGCGGACGGATATGCCGGACTTGTACCGGCTAAAACCCCTCCATTGCGTTGAACCCCTGATGTGGAGATCAGGGCCTGTGTTTTCCTGAATTATTAGTTTCTTAATTTGATTTATTTTTCTTTTGTTTTCATTTGGTATTTATGTATACCGTCAAAATCTAGTCTATTTTCTTCGCATTTTGACTCCTGATGTACAGGTCAGGAGTCTTTGAGTCATCCTATTTACACAATTTGACTCTGATGTATAGGGTCAGAGTCATTCAACGCCGGAATTTTATTTCGCTTGGCTTCCGATGTAAAAGGTCGGAGAGTCATTGCGATGTCATAATTTCTTATACTATATTCTTATCCTACTTCTGATGTAAAGTCAGAAGTCTTGTCATTTCTTATTTATTTATATTTATATTTACATTTGGCTCTGATGTATAGGTCAGAGCCCTAGTCCTATATTTTACTTATTTCTATGTTTGTTCCACACCTTCCGTTCCGTCTTATACGTGGTTCTAAGTTTTATCTGTTTCTATTTATAGTTCTTTTTGCCACGTATAGACAGAACTCCAGGAGTGTGTGTCGCCCGTCGTCGTTGGCCATGATTCGAGCGATATTTTCCTTTGTCAGGCTGCAATCTAACATCATCTCCGTTTCAAACCATCTCCGTAACCTGAGCTTTGTAGAACATTAGATGTTTCCCAGGGGTGAATTAGCGCTTCGCAATGTTCAGCACACCGGACCTTTTTGGAAGCCATTTTGGCTTTATTTTCCAGATGACCCCTAAATTCGACTTTGCTGGAAATGTCGACACCAAGAACCCCGATACTCTCAGAGATCTATGAGAGTAGGTATGCTCTGAAAGCTAGGTGCTACGACAAAGGGGGCTTGATTTAGTTACAGCCATGTTTTTAGCACCTTATGCAGTCTGTATAGAGGTTAGTTTCCAATGATACGGTTTAAATCTAAGCAAAGCACGACCTTAGAATCGTCTATTTTTCAGGACCTAGGTAATACATTTACCTTTAGCTATTCCTGAATCTACATAGGTATGCATAGTATCCGGGGTCGTGTCAATGCTTGTCATTATGTACAGATATCGTCATGTATCCTGGATGATTTCGTAGCATAATGGCTACTATTGCACTTTGGCTACAGTATCCACTTACTACCAAATAGACTGACTACTCATTTAACAAAAAAAAAATCGGTCTTTGCTTTTCAACTAATTCATGTATTAGTTTCTTTTCGAGAATTAAATATAAAAACTACCGGTCCTATTTAAAAAATTACTTCATTCTTAGGAAGCTAATGCATAAGAATATTGTATTGCAGGTGTCCATGGGCGGCGACAATCACTTGCCATCATATGAAACCAAGGTTGGCCGTGTGGTGTCAGGTGACTTTAAAATAGCACTCCACTCTATCTATTCCCGTCTTAAAAGGTGACTAAGGGATAAAAAAGCGGCCAGAAGAAGCGCCGAGAAACTACACAAACTGGTAAAGAATGGACTCGCCAATCCGCTTAGACAGCGTGCAGTTTTAAATCCATACATCCGACACGCAGAATACAATGTACATGAATTTGGCCATGAGATTGGCCATGTTCAGCAGTACACGAGAAAAAGGGTTGATTATGGTTCTTTTTTACGATGGTCCTAAAGAGAATAAACGTAGAGAAATTTTTCAAAAAAATAGAGTTCCAAAAACCGGAAGTAATGAGATTCGTTTTGTTTCCGTTCTTCTTGGCAAACAGACAAGCCGCATGAAAGGACTAGTGTTACGCTATGATTGTGAAACGTACATTTTTAACAGTGGCAACACTAAACTATACAATAGGCGCACTCATTACCATTGTCCGGGGCCGAAACAAAAACGTTCTGCAATAAAACTGTCATATTGATTTAAATCTCCCGTCGTTGTTCGGCTGCGACGGAGATACTGGTCATGGGACACTCGGGGGAAAACAACCTGTCACCGAAATAACGCAAAACCGGAAACATGTCAACCAATTTCAAACGTGTAGTTATTTAAAACCGTTCCAGTGAAAAATATAATTATAAGGTTTTGTTGTCCTGTCTGAAACGATCGTGTTGCTCATTACTCAGGCCGCCACCGCCACTTAGGCGACGCGCGTAGGATAAAAAATATACTAGAATTTTCCTGTAAAAAAACCTATGTAAAAACTGGTAAAATCGATTCAAATCTCGATGCAGAACAATTTCCAGCTTTTTTGTTATGTCGGTGACAAGTTGTATTTATCTTTTCATTTCTCATACTCTAAAAGTAGACCATAGATTAGCTAAGAAGCGGGCTGAAAGTGATACGTTTAAGCTCTAGGGCCGAAAAGTAGTTTATAAAAAATTTAGTCAATAAATCGTAGTTACTTACACTGGGCAACGGCAGAAACCTATACAGCCACACTTCGATTAATACTATATTAATTCTTAACTTTGTAGAATTTGTGACGTTATTTAAGACACCGATTAAACAGCGTCAAAATTAATTTAGATAGATCATTGACATAAATTAGAAATAATCTATAATAATAAGTTCTTTTTATCAAGCTAGCAATAAGTACAACTCAAAAAGACTGGCTGGCACTATGGCGCTTGAAACATGTTGTGCGTAAAAAAGAAAAAAAAAGGCGGGATAGCGAGATTAATGCAAATTCTTGGGAAGTTGAAATAAATTAAATTTCGGAATTAAAATGAGTTCATGTAGCGATTCTGAAATGAATTTAAACGCCTGATTTAATCAGAAAAAGGGCTCGAGCTGTCGTGGAATAAATATTTTTTGCATATATGGCTTTTGTTTACTTTCCTCATATTCGAAATGAAAAGTAGTGTTTAATCTTAGTTAACAATTAGTTAACTTAGTTAACAATTAGTTAACTTAGTTAACAATTAGTTAACTTAGTTAACAATTAGTTAACTTAGTTAACAATTAGTTCTTAGTTAACTAATTGGTTAACTTAGTTAACAATTGGTTAACTTAGTTAACAATTGGTTAACTTAGTTAACAATGGTTAACTTAGTTAACAATTGGTTAACTTGGTTAACAATTGGTTAACTTGGTTAACAATTGGTTAACTTGGTTAACAATTGGTTAACTTGGTTAACAATTGGTTAACTTGGTTAACAATTGGTTAACTTGGTTAACAATTGGTTAACTTGGTTAACAATTGGTTAACTTGGTTAACAATTGGTTAACTTGGTTAACAATTGGTTAACTTAGTTAACAATTGGTTCTTAGTTAACAATTGGTTAACTTAGTTAACAATTAGTTAACTTAGTTAACAATCTACTATTTAAACGTTTCAGCTGGGTTACACCAACCATAGTTATGAGCTAGCTGTGTGACGAAGCAGGCAGTCCAGATGCGAAAAGTTTGCTCAATGTGTGAAAAACGCAAAAAAATCTCGAAGTTACATTGCTAGCTAGCGTTTATACTATAAAATTAATTGTACTAAGTTTTTGTGTTCCATAACGCACAATGACGCCAAATATCGTAACACATGGAGGACGACCTTCGACAGGCTTCGTCGGCGGAGTCACGATCCTCAACATTGAGGGAATGACTATGCCAGGGAATGACCAGGGAAGGAATGCAATAGTCACTGGACGTATTTAATTTAGGGCGAGCGCAGAAGGTGCTCTGCCAGAAAAAAGTGTGTGGTGCAACGAGCCTAGGGCCTCACATGTTGGGTAACCAGTGCAAGGATAAATTCGATTCCCGGCAGAACATTCATTCTTTCAAGACATTTAAAGAAATTAATATCCGACTTGAGTGGAAGACCACACATTAGCATTACCAACCAAGCTTATATCTGGAATTATATGCAATAACCGTAACCTTATCCCCGTTTGTCGTCCACTGCTGGACTTATGCCTCTCCATACAGATTGTATTGTACATGAGGAATGTATGGCCTTAAAATGCCACGCTGGCCAAGAAGCGGGTTAGCGAGTATTCTTTTAGAGGCGGTGTAGTCCCTCGGGGCTTCTGGTAACCGTTTTGTTAACTCTTAGTCGCCTTTTACGACACCAACGAGAAAAGTGATGGGGTGGTGCTATTCTGAAGCCAGCCGACACCACACTCATGCGCGATGTTAGTTCAAAATTTACGTTTTTGACTGGGCATATTTTGATTTTTTTGGAAGAGTATATATATTTCATATAAACCTTGTTCCTCGATTGTACGATCGAAGGGTGTTTAATCTAGCATTTAATTTATACTAAAGGGCGGCTCGTTGGAGCCCTACATTTAACTCTAAGTTGTAATTTACTTGATGACTGTCTGTTTGTCCATTCGTCGTTCCTTCAGAGGGAATTGGGGTAATTACGGTCCTGAGAGGGGGGAGGTTGGGCTCTAGTGGCACATGATCGAAGTTTTATTGCCATAGTTAAGGGTTTAGTTCGTATGTCATCTCTGACAATATTAGTTTAGGGAAATGTCAGAAACTGGGGACATTCGACAAAGTATATGGGGGTTAATCAAAATTAATAGTAATAGTGGAAGTGGTCTTGATACACCATAGATAGGTGGACGGCAGATGGTCGTACGTGTTTCGGTAATGAGTGAGATATGCCAGAGCCCATTTCCATCCTATCCCTCCCCATTTTCCCATCCCTTTCTCCAAATCCATTCCTATGTCTCCAAATGTTGGCATGTATCGCGGATGTCTATGGGCGACAGTATCCACTTACCATCAGGTGCACTGTATGCTCGTCTGTCGCCTTCGTTCATAAAAAAAAAGCGGCATGTTGAAATGGTAACGGGCAGGTCATATTTGCCACAGGACTGACGGCCGTTGGGATACACGAGTCCTCGAATGGAGACCAAGTATGGGCAAGTCCAGTGTGAGACGCCCAGATGGACTGATGACTTAATTAAATATAAAAACTTACCATCCAATTCATTATTGTTTTGGATTCAGCTAGTCATTTGAGGAAGACTAAAGTCAAGATTCCTTCGATCTCCTTTAAAGATCTTTAACTGTGGTATAATAAAAAAAGAAACAAGATAACATTACATAGCATAATAATGGTGGATTTTCTATCCTTGTTGCCCCAAATGATGAAGCGTGAAGATATCCCAGCAATATACAGCTTAAACGCTAATAATTCTCACTTAAGGGTCTTTAACGTGGTCGTTAAATTTTACGAGCTTCGCCTTAACATCATTATAACCGCGAATAAGATAGCTGGCAATTATCATAAAAGTTAATGTTTCGACGAGGCATTATATATTTGGCACGATTGTTGCCAAGTCACACTGTGTGTTAGTTGCTTTTTTGAGTCTATATAAAATTTTATGAGTATACTGGGGTTGTTAGGGATAAGATATTCGGATTCGGATAGGGTTTGGGTATGTTCGGTTTAAAAAAAAATATTTCTCAAAAATAACATCAAATTGTTCACTTAAACTATGAGAAATTAACAGAATAGAGATTAATTAACCTGCAAAGAATCCGGGGGCGTGCCAACGTTTGTCATTCTGGACTGATGTTGGCATGTATCGCGGATGTCTATTTACGACAGTATCCATTTACCATCAGGTTTTTTTTAGAAAGAGTCGGCAGTCGACTATACAGTCCACCTGACTTTCTATGAGAGATGGGTAACGTGGCCAGTCGAGTGCGCACAGCGGCTGTGGGAATGCAGCATGCACTCCCCCTACGGTGGACTGTATGCTCGTCTGTCGCCGTTTTCTATAAAAAAAAATGTACGATGTGTGTTATTCATTCTGTGAAGTTTCCGAATTAAATTAAAATGAAGGCTGAATGCTCGACGCTTGAACGCTGGGTGAGCGCTAATGAATCTTACTACTCGAGCGTTAAACATTCATGAGCGCCCAAGTTTTTTTACGTTTGATTCTTTGGGTTAATCAAGTCTAAAACTGTTAAGGCTAAGACTCTTAAGGTTCATTATCGCCGATTTAGCGCTCAAGTGTTCAATGTTCATTTTTACAACACTACTTGACTTCCAAAATATTTGCCTTTAATGGTACACGTGTGTCGGTCGCCTTTAGAACAGCATCTCCGCATCTCTTCCCATGGGTTATCTTAAACGGCGACTAGGAGATAACAAAGCCGCTACCACAAACCCACACCATCTCTAAAAGACTGACCTCGTTTACCCACTTGGCCAGTATTTTAAGGTCATTAATTCTTCATGAACTAGATAATGTGCATTAGGAGGTCCGTGTCCGGCAATGAGCAAAAAAGGGCTAAATACAGTACACGTATTTAAGACCAAATGGGCTGAATACAGTACACGTATTTAAGAGCAAAAAGGGCTAAATACAGTACACGTATTTAAGAGCAAAAAGGGCTAAATACAGTACATGTATTTAAGACCAAAAGAGCTGAATACAGTACACGTATTTAAGACCAAATAGGCTGAATACAGTACACGTATTTAAGAGCAAAAAGGGCTACTAAATACAGTACACGTATTTAAGACCAAATGGGCTGAATACAGTACACGTATTTAAGAGCAAAAAGGGCTAAATACAGTACACGTATTTAAGAGCAAAAAGGGCTAAATACAGTACATGTATTTAAGACCAAAAGAGCTGAATACAGTACACGTATTTAAGACCAAATAGGCTGAATACAGTACACGTATTTAAGAGCAAAAAGGGCTACTAAATACAGTACATGTATTTAAGACCAAATGGGCTGAATACAGTACACGTATTTAAGAGCAAAAAGGGCTATATACAGTACATGTATTTAAGACCAAAAGAGCTGAATACAGTACACGTATTTAAGAGCAAAAAGGGCTAAATACAGTACATGTATTTAAGACCAAAAGAGCTGAATACAGTACACGTATTTAAGACCAAAAGAGCTGAATACAGTACACGTATTTAAGAGCAAAAAGGGCTAAATACAGTACATGTATTTAAGACCAAAAGAGCTGAATACAGTACACGTATTTAAGACCAAATAGGCTGAATACAGTACACGTATTTAAGAGCAAAAAGGGCTAAATACAGTACATGTATTTAAGACCAAAAGAGCTGAATACAGTACACGTATTTAAGACCAAATAGGCTGAATACAGTACACGTATTTAAGAGCAAAAAGGGCTAAATACAGTACATGTATTTAAGACCAAAAGAGCTGAATACAGTACACGTATTTAAGACCAAATAGGCTGAATACAGTACACGTATTTAAGAGCAAAAAGGGCTAAATACAGTACATGTATTTAAGACCAAAAGAGCTGAATACAGTACACCTATTTAAGACCAAGAGGGCTGAATACAGTACACGTATTTAAGACCAAATAGGCTGAATACAGTACACGTATTTAAGACCAAAAGGGCTGAATACAGTACACGTATTTAAGACCAAATAGGCTGAATACAGTACACGTATTTAAGACCAAAAGGGCTGAATACAGTACACGTATTTAAGAGCAACGTAATGTAAATTACAATATAAAACATATATATATATATATTTATTTTACAAACAAAATATAAACCTCAAGCTCAATACAAAGAGCGTCTCACGAATATTAACATCTTCTATCTATATATATATATATATATATATATAAATAAAAAAAATGTAAAAGTTTCGTTTGTTCAAAATCTTAAATCCCCGAAAGTTCTTCATCCATTGCTTTGAAATTTTGACACAACGTTGCATTCGAATACGCGCGTGTTTATATATACCTAGCACGGGGTAAAAACATGATTTTTACCCAAAAACAGGTAAAAACAGGGTAAGCGCCATCTGTTGGGCAGCCACAGCAACGCGTGGCCGGGCACAGCTAGTTATACATATAAATATAATAATAATAAACATAATAAGCGGATACGCATAATGTTTAATAAACACCCCTCCTTAGATTATGCGTGTTTAATAATAACGACAATTATTATATTATTACGCCTATAACTATTTATCGAGGATTTTCCTGTTATCAAAATAATGTATTGTTCATATAATAATGCGCCTTCGATATTGTTACGATCTATAACTTGAAAGTCAATAAAATTATGGACACTTTCCACTACAATCATATCCTCTAAGAACAAAAGGAAGTGATAAAAACCGATGGCAGCGCCACCTGCAGTCGGTATGGAGTCTTGGGGAGGCCTACATCCAGCAGTGGAGAGATGTAGGCTGATGGTATGAATACGGTAATTAAAAACCTAGGGATTAAAATTAAAATTAAAAACTGCATTTCCCACTTTATCTTATTTCCCTATTATAGTGAGTGAGATGTGCCAGAGCCCATTCCCATCCTATCCCCCCCTATTTTCCCAGCCTTTTCTCCAGGGACGTGTCATTTCGGGATAATGTTGGCATGTATCTAGGATGTCTATGGGCGACAGTATCCACTTACCATCAGGTGGACTGTATGCTCGTCTACCGCCTTCGTGCATAAAAAGGGTACGTTTGATAATTATTATACTCCTAGTGAAGCCAGTTTATGAAATAAAAATCTGAAATCCTTTAAAAATATGATATAATATTTATCAAATTCATTATTAAATCCCCAGGTTTTAAAAAGATAGCAATAATTCTCCAATCAAAAGAATTATTAATTTATTACTAATAACTTTTATATTACAAAATAAAAATAACTTAAAATAAATATTAAAAATTATTGAACGAAATGCTAAAAATAAAGGAGCATGTTGTACAAATTTGGTCCCTGTGGAAAGGTACCAAGCATGCTGGCGGCATTACCTCGCTGGACGGCAAGGCTGTTGCGCGAGATAATGGCCAGCACCAAGGTCACCAGTGCTGTCGTCCAAGCGTTTTGAAAGATCTCTGGGAAACAAAAATGCACTAGCATCCCACTGACCTTAAATGGGGTCTTAAATTAAAAATCAGATTTTATTATTAACCTGCGGCATATATATGAAATTCCGCCTGTGTACTTTACTTTTTTATTAGCTTCCTCTGAATAATTATAATAATCATTATCACATTGAGTGGTCGATGATTCGACCGATAAATCCACTTCACGGCGCGAGGTTGTCGAGCACAAAGGGCGTGCTGGGGGAAAGTGGCCAGCCGACTGTATCTCCTCTGATACTGTTCCCATTGCACGGACGATGCGAGAGATTTGACGCTTTGTAATGTTTACCGCGTTAAAAAGGGTTAGACTGAATTCAACAGCGCCCTTGCTACTCAAACTCCCATATTCATGCTTAAATAACCTAAGTTAATGTTTTTCAAGCTTATTAAAAACAACAACTACCAAAGGACTCTAAAAAAATATCTCGCGACCTCCAACGATATGGGGTTCTTCAAGAAAGCTGTGAATAGGATTTTGCAAGGTCGGCGGCGCGCTCGCATAACCCCTGGTGTTGCAGGTGTCCATGGGCGGCGGTAACACTTATCCATCACGTGGGACCGCTCGCTCGACCGCCCACTGGTCTATATAAAAAAAAAATGAATTAGCCACGTTTCAAGATCTTGAAAAATTGTACTCTGATTAATTATTGTTTGTAATGAATATATATTTTATGTTTAAATAAATGTCCAACTTGTCTCTTCGGTTTATGTTTATTTATGTTTATTAATCACCAAAATATTTGCTTTTACAGTGAGAGACTCGCGTCCCACACTTAAAAACCAGTGCCCTAAGTGTTATCTTCGAGTTGGAATAATAATTTAAAATCGAGTTGAACTCCAGTTGAAGTAGTATTCAGATAACAAACATGTTGTTTTCTCAACCGTACTCAACCTTGGTATGCTATAAGCCTTTGTCTGTGCACAGCACTGCTGGATATGTCTCTCTCAAGGCTCGTCACCACACACAATCTTCCGCTAATCTCATTCAGTTACCACCGAAAATCTTCTTCAAGTCGGTCCACCTGGACGGAAAGAACATACAAATTTTCATTCACAGTTTACATTTTTTTATAGTAAGAAGGCGACAGATAAGCATATAGTCCGCATACAGGGAACATACTGTCGCCCATAGACATCAGTCAGACATCATATCAGTCCAGAATGACAAACAATGGCACTCCTTCGGATGCGGATACCTTGAAATAGGAATGGGTTCTGGCATATCTCACTTACTATCGAAACATTGGGGAATATGATATAGTGGATAAAGTCTTCTGTGAGAGAAGGGTAACGTGACATGTCGAGTGCGCTCAGCGGCTGTTGGATTGCACCGTGCACCCTTCCCCTCCATGTTAAGGATAAAATTAAATGCAAATGGAAACTCACTACAAACTACCGATAACCATCTTACAACTATTATGCTTATTTTTGATAATGGGTCAGATAACACTTGTGTTAATTTGTAGCTCGAAAACAGTATTTTTACAAAATTTACTCTTCATTTTTTTTACTAAAGTTGGCAGTGAGCAGGCCATATATGCCGCAGTACTGATAACCGATGAGGGAAGTGAGTCCTCAAATGGAGATCACATACCGGGAAAAGTAGAGTAGCGCTCCAGCCAGGTGGATTAAAACCACTTGAAGAAAGTCGCCGGTAGTGGCTGGGGAGAAGAGCATAAGACCGTGTGTAATGGCGGTCCTTTGACAATGGAGAGATGCAGGGTAGTGGTGAAGGGGGCAGATGTACGAAACTCGCTCTTTGATATTCTAAATCAGGTATGGGCAACCTTTGACATGTTGAGGGCCAAACTTTAGCGTGCAAATACGTTCGCGGGCCGCGTTTAAAAGTACTTAGTGCATTTTAAAGTAGTGATAATATTTTTTGCGATAGATATTAGACATGAAATAATACTACAATGTTATTATAGTACAATTTATTAAAATAACAAAATGAAATTTAAAAAAATGGTACCTTATAATTAAATCGTTAAATTTGCAATTGTTACAAACTACGAAAGTTAAATACACCGAAATCAATGAGACACTTGAGCTTGAATTTGGGAAACTAATCCATCGATATTTGGATTAATTCCACTGATACAAAGACGTAAAGAATTTTCCAAATTATCGTCAGTCAGTCTTGTACGATGTGTTGATTTATTAACTTTCATCAATGAAAAGAACTGTTCGCATTTATAAGTACTGCCAAACGCACAAATCAATCTTCTTGCGAATTTTCTAAGCTGCGGAAAATTGTCTTTTTCTAGGTATTTTTTGTAGAAATCGCACAACTCTGTCTTCAAATTTGGATTTTAGGAGTGAGTTTTCTTGAATCTCGATTAACTCCATTTGTAAGTGTATTGGAGCATTTTGTACATTATATTTTGTAGGAGTAGCAAATAAACTGAAACAGTCTTCCATGTTTTTGAAGTCGCTAAATCTGTTCGAAAATTGTTCCGACAGTAACTTGAGTTCTTCAGCATATTGAGCATAAGCAATATTTTCATACGCAGAGAGCGTGTTGAAATGGTAACTGTTACCAGACAGCATCTGTGACTCCCACAAGCGTAGTTTGATCTGAAATGCTTTCAAATGGCTGTACAAATCATTTACTAACTGTCCTTGTTTTTGAAGTTTCAAATTTAAATCATTCAAATAGCCTGTAAGATCGACCAGAAATGCTAACGATAAGTCACATATCCATTTTGGGTCACTTAATTCAGATAGTGGGTTATCTTTTATTTTCATAAAGTCTGCTATCTCATTTCTAAGCTCGTAAAACCGTTTCAACATTTTTCTTTTGCTCAGCCATCTGACTTCACAATAATATGTTACGTCGTTATATTCAGCTGATATTTCATCCAAAAACGCCTTGAACTGACGATGGTTAAGCCCTCGGGATCGAATAAAGTTGATGGTTTTTACTACCACATTCATAACATTCTGGAGTCGAATGGACTTAGAACACAAGTTCTGTTGGTGAATAATGCAATGAAGGACTATCAAATCATCTTTTGCACATTTAATTCTGTTGCTTTTTCATTCAAAATTCCGATGAAACCTTTACGTAAGCCGACCATAGAAGGTGCACCATCAGTGCATACTCCAATTAATTTTGACCATGGCAAGCCAAAACTTGTGAATACCTTTTGAACTTCAAAAAAAATATCCTCTCCTGTAGTGGTTCCTTTTAGCGGCTGTAAAGCAAGCAATTCCTCAATAACAGTGAACTCCTTATCAACACCTCGAATAAATATAGCCAGTTGAGCTGTGTCAGACAAATCGGTGCTCTCGTCTAATGCTATGGAAAATGATTCAAAACCAGCCATACGGTCAGTCAATGTTGTTTTTATATCATTAGCCATCATTTCTATACGTCGAACAACAGTTCGTCTTGACAAACTAATTTTTTCAAATTCATTTTTCTTTTCAGGACACAAAATACCGCAAACTTCTAACATACACTCCTTGATAAATTCTCCTTCGGCAAATGGTTTTAATGCCTTTGCCAATTTTGAGCTAACTATAAAACTAGCTTTCACAACATTATCAAGTTGTGTTCTTTGTTTATGAAACATTTGTTGCTGTTTTTCCAAATTTGCGGTAAGCTTCTGGATTTTGTCTGTTCTTAATTGTCCTGTCAGTGAGTGCAGCGTAGCATGCTTAGTTGAGTAATGCCTCTTTATATTGAATTCTTTCATTACTGAAATGGATTCATTACACAGCAAACAAATAGGCTTACCATTGTGCAAGATAAAAAATAATTCTTCAGTCCATTTTTCTTGAAACTGGCGACCCTCTGTATCTACTTTTCGTTTCTTTCCACCAGACATCATTTTTGTTTACTTTTCGTTCAATAAACTTAATAACAAACTATAGTTAGTAACCACTCAAGATGCACACAAAGTCACAAAGCAAGTTGACGGCTCGAGCAGTTCGCTAGGATATCGCTTGTCCAAGTTATCACCTCGGTAGCTCAAATAGAACTGAACTAACGTTCGGGCCATCCACCCGCTTATATAGGCAAAATGAAGGAATAATCTGAAATAAACTAGTTTAGAATAATTGAAAAGCAATAAATCTTTTGATGTGTCGCCCATGAGGCGGCAAACCTCAAAGAATTAGATCGAGCAAGCCGAGTGGCGGCGATTATCAAAGAGTGAGGCGGCAAACATCAAAGGATTTGATGTTTGCCGCCTCACTGTCACTCCCGTGAGTATAAGTACCTAATGTAATATTTTTTTAATTGGGTTTTTTCAAAATGTCTCGCGGGCCGGATCATATCTTACAGCGGGCCGGATCCGGCCCGCGGGCTGGTTGTTGCCCATATATGTTCTAAATAATGATATCTATACTAATATAATAAAGAGGTAAAATTGTGTGTTTGTATGTTGGCGGTAATATCTGGAACTACTGAATCGATTTCAAAAATTCATTCACAAATAGGAAGCTACATTATCCGTGTCTAATATATATATAATTGAAATTTTGAAAAAATAAATCTTATAAACCGAGGCGAAGCGGGGGCGGGTCGCTAGTTCTAAGCATACTTTTCTAAGACGCAGCAGAATATTGATTGATAAAATAGTAATTTTGCGCACGTCATAGAACTCAGCTGTAAGAGATTTTTGCGCCATGCTATATTTATTATGCGTTTTATATTTTCATTAATGCGTGATAAGTGTTTATTGCATTCCTGTTTTAACTACAACAAGTACACTGGATCGCAAAAATTCCGGGTCGCTAATAAAAACCGTGATATCTCCATAAATTATATACCTAGATCGCTCGAATAAATAATATGTAGTAAGGAGGTTACTAATGCTTGTTCTAAATCTCTAAAGAGGTTTCATTTGTACAAGTTACAGATTCAAAAAAAAATAATCTGCATTTTGAAAAATTTCAAAATTTAAAATTAGGAAAAGAATATTTTTTCTGCTTTTGTTTCAAACGGAGCTGTCATTATAAATGGTTCCTTGGATTGATCAGAGTATTCAATGCAATATCATGTCGTTATCACCTGAAGAATGTACACGGATTATTACCATGGTACAAGAAGGAAGAAGTCAGCGAAGCACTGCTAGAACAGTAGGAGTATCTTTATCAACGGTCCAAAGAGTACTCCAGCGATTTCAAGAGACCGGCATGAACATCAGGAGACCAGGAAATGGCAGGCCAAGGTGCACAACTACACGAGAAGACCGATTCATCGTGAGCACTATGTTAAGAAATCGACATCTCACGGCTGTTCAGGTCCGAAACAGTCTTCAAGAAATTCACCACAACAATGTGAGCTCTAATACGATTCTGCGACGTCTTCGTGAAGCTGATATAAAGCCTTATAGACCAGCAAACGGCCCCAAACTGCTCAGAGAACATCGAGTTGCCAGGTTACGGTTTGCTCGAGAACACATCCGATGGACAGATGAAGATTGGTCCAAGGTTATGTTTTCCGATGAGTCCAGATTTTGTTTATTTACGCACGACGGGAGACGAAGAGTATTTAGACGGCCAGGAGAACGGTATCATCAAGCGTGTTTTGAAGAAAAGGTGCCATTCGGTGGAGGATCAATAATGGTTTGGGCTGGGATATCTTCAGAGGATCGCACGGAGTTAGTGATCATAGAAAACGGTTCTCTGACTGCTGTCAGATACGTAGGAGAGATTTTAAATGAGCATGCTGGTCCATTCTTAGTGAATATGGGTGCAATTTCCATTCTTATGCACGATAATGCGCAACCACATACTGCTCATTTGGTTAATATGTATATTCAAGACGTCGGTATTACCTGCATGGAGTGGCCAGCTCGCAGCCCAGACTTAAATCCCATAGAACATGCATGGGACGAGCTCGGGAGATGCGTGAGACAACGCTCTCCTGCTCCCGTTACCTTACACGAGTTAAAGAATGCGCTAGTGGAAGAATGGGCAAACATAGACCAAAATCGTATTAAAAATTTGGTTTACAGCATGCCACATCGTCTTATTGAAGTGATACGGGCTCGTGGAGGAAATACAAAATATTAAATTGACAAAAAAACTTTTATTTTTTAAGATTTACTGCGAAGTGTATTTTTGTTGTCATAAGTTAGAAGCGAAATTTTCTTATTTTTTAGTATTTAATTAAAGTTATATAGTGTACAGAACGTGTTACACATTTTTTTATATATATTAATCAGTCATCTACAATATACTATAGTTTCGCAAATTAGTCTTATGTATTTAAGAAACTATCACGCCATTTATTAGCGACCCGGAATTTTTGCGATCCAGTGTAGTTTCATTTAACGTAACACTTGAACAGAAGCAATGGGCGGCCTTATCGGTAAAAGCGATCTCTTCCACGCAACCTGCGGGGGGAGGTTTTTTGAGGAATATTGAGGGGGGAGAGTGTACGCTGCTATCCAACAGCCGCTGGGCGCGCTCGACTGGCCACGTTACCCCTTTCTCACAGAAGACTACCTTGAAATGTACTGCATTTCCCACTTTATCGTATTTCCCCAATGTACGTACGTGTTTCGGTAGTGAGTGAGATGTGCCAGAGCCCATTCCCATCCCATCCTATTAATCCCCATTTTCCCAACCCTTTCTCCAAATCCATTCCTATATCTCCAAAGGTAGGCAGCGCATCGGGGGGCGTGCCAACATTTGTCATTTTGGACTAATGTTGGCATGTATCCCGGATGTCTATGAGCGACAGTATCCACTTACCATCAGGTGGACTGTATGTTCGTCTGCCGCCTTCGTATATAAAAAAAAAACCTTCTGGCAGTGAAATGACTTAGAAGTGGGGCATGCAATAAACTTATATAAAATACTTACTATTAATAAACTAATAATACAATATTAATAATGCATTTGCAGGTGAAGGGAACAAACATGCACAGTGCAAACCCACAGCATCTGGGCGCACTATGCTAGCCAAGTTACCTCTCTCACACAGAAAACTACAGAAAAATGTGCTACATTTCCCACTTTATCCTATTTCCCCAATGTATGTCACGTCACGTACGTCTCTCGTACATGACGTGCTTGATAGTGAGTGAAAAATACCAGAACCCATTTCCAACCCATCTTATCTCTCCTCATTATCCCAAAACTTTCTTCAAATCCATTCTTAAATCTTAAAAAGGTACGCTCCGCATTCGGGAGTGTGTCAACGTTTATCATTCTGGTTTGATGTTGGCATGTATCGCAGATGTTCATGGACGACAGTATCCACTTACTACCGGGTGGACAGGCGACTGTCAACTTTTTTCTAACAAAAAGCAATATATATATTAATTTATATTGTATAGTACAATATATTTATATATTTATTAAAAACGCCCCACTGATTCCCCGTGTAGTGGGTCCAGAGACAGATACAAAGACGAACACAACACGTGCAACACGGAACTAACGCCTGACTTCACAAATGTCCGACCATTAATCGAACCCGTGACCTACAGCACAACAGGCAGACCACTACTAACTAGGCTAATTGGTCGTCGTATTTTGTATCGTATAATAATAATACAGTATAAAATATATAAAATTGATCAAATTATCTGTAACTACGTAGTCCAAATAATTCGATGACCTGCACCAAGGAAACAGAAGTCCAAACTTTACGACAGGCTAATAAAGTCCACCATTAGCGGTTTTAACATAAAACTACAATGTAATAACACACCTACGGCCCGTAAATAAGTGACAGCCAGTTTTATTGTTCTGCCATAAATATGGAAACTCGTTAATTTCCAACTATAAAAACCTGTGACACATTGTCACCGATCACGCGACGGTTTTTCAAATGTTTAAGCTAATCTTTGAACCAAATAGAAATACATTTATATAAATATGAGAAATTATTAAATGCGCACCAGAAGAAGCAGCAAATCGATGGCAGCAAATTTTAAGTTGGGTTAAGTCCAGTGCCAATGAATAAATAGGAATGACGGGTATGGCGTTCTTGCAGTCAGCACTTTCAGTATCCACTGCAGGAGATGAGTCTCGTCATGCACATTGTCTCGCGTATGAGGGATGTATGGCCTTAATGCATCACGCTGGCTAAGCGGGTTGGCGAGTCCACGCGTTTTAAGGTGGTGTAGTTCCTCAAGGGTTATGGTAGTATCTTTGTTATCGCTTTGTCAATGAGATACCTATGGGAAGTAAATGGACTGGTGCTATTCTAAAACACCACACGGCCACTTAATACGTCCAGTCACAATATTTAATAGTTAATCCACAATCTCTAATTTAAAAAATGGAGACTTCCACATTATTACTGTAGATGTAGTTTCGAAAAAAACTCGACATAGATAGGTACCTATACGATTTGGGCTTTTCATCTCATCCACTCAAATGAACACTCAAAAAGGGAAATTAATTCATTTAACTTTATCTCCTTGCTCATGACAAACAAACAAACTCACCACCGTTAATAAAGACAAAATAAATAACTGGGTCGTCCAATCGCTTTGTTCCGAACTGTGAAACAATAGGCCCGAAGTTGAGCCTCGTAAATCTGTCGGCCATTGTTACGAAAAACAAAACCTGTTCCCGTCTCACTCGCACGCGTGAAGAGTGTGCTATAACCATAGATGTAGCATATTTTCGCTATCCGGAATAATCATCTATCCTCGCCGTGAGGTCTTTCCATTGTGTTACAACAAGGGTTTCTTCAAGAAAGCTGTAAATAATAGGGTCTTGCAAGGTCGGCAGTGCACCGGCATTCCCCGGGTGCTGCATGTATCAATAGTTACCATCATGTTGACTGTGCCTGCCTGCCTCCTTTCCCTTAAAAAAATATATGGTATAAAAAATGAGGATATGCAGTATGCACCATGTCCTATAGGTCTGTCCTATCTACGGCGAGCAACGAAACATGCTGCAGGGGATCAGACGAAAGGATGATCAACCAAGATTTGCATCGTTGCTGCGACGAATTTTAATAACAGATGATTAGATATTTCTAAACACTGGGAGGCACGCTCAGTGCCACTGTATCCTTGACCACCGCTACACTGCAGCAGACACATTGCCGCAGGCTGTCCAATTATATTCCCCATTCCCTATCGCATCCCATCCCCTCTTGTCCCATTGAATATAGAGTGTAATGGAATAAAGGAATATCCTTATTCCAATATACTTATTACTCCCTATCCTAGAAATCTCCAAAGAAGAATGAAAAGTGTGATTAAAACTGTGAGCAAAACTCGTCGTCCCGTTATATTTCCCATTCCCCACCCTTCTCAATCCATTTTCAAAATCTACTGCTAAATCTCCAAATGTAGGCGGCGCTTCCGAAACGACATTTTTTTATTCTAGACTGAAGTCGGGATGTATGTGTCCTTTGATGACAGTATTCACTTATCACTAGTTGGACTGTCTGCCCCCCTGTCACCTTCTTGCCATAGGTGCAATGATGGTGCAAATTATCACGTTCATGTTGTGTGTCACACGTTATGCACACGTATGGAGCAAACTAATGCTCAAAGAGCACTGATGAGCGCAGCGTAGGACTTTCCCCAAATAGATAGACCGATAGCTTGAAGAGGGTAGTAGGTAGAATTAATGATCGAACATTATGAATTTGCTCAATTCAAATGAATTCAATGAAATTCAATTTGGGAGACGCATATGTCCAGCAGAGTATAGACACAGGCTGATAAAGAATAATATTGTTGTGTTCATCTTTGCCGTTACTACCGTCAACTACCGTTGTATTGTCCACTGCTACATCCAGGTCCAGTGAGGATGCCCGTGCCTCCTCATGCACGTTGTCTTGTGCATGGGAGATATGTCTCTCCACACACTGACCAAGCGGGTTAGAGAATCCACTATTTGAGAAGTGATTTAATTCCTCAGGGCTTGTGATAGCGGCTTTGCCATCCCTTAACCGCCTTTTATGACACCCACCTGAAGAAATGAGGCGGTGCTATACTAAAGGCGGCACCACACACACATCACCAGATTTTTTGCGGATATCAATTTACAAATAAGAGGTTTTTGTGTCTGTATTTGACTTTGACAGTCTTCACATTCTAAGTTTATGGCTATAACTTTCAGGTCTTGATGTTTTCAACATCCTCCGTGAACTTCGCACTTTTGGATGTTCTTTTTAGAAGTTAGTTGGGAAACAATAGAGCGATTTTGATAACGTTGGGAAATATTATTTATAAAGATAGGTGGCTAAGTGGCGTCAATGGTAGTATGTTTCATAGGTATGCGTGCCCATTATACTCGTACCTTTTCTGAAACACTGTGTGGACCGGGTTATACTTTCGACTTCTGAGTTACTTTTCTACATGCTTATTAAACTCTGATACTCTAAATTTTCTTTCATTCATATGCACAAGCTAGAGGACACATTTCGTAACTGACTGAAATGAAAATTGAAACAAAAATAGGTTATATCTCGGTTGAAACAAATCACTTCGGTAGTTCCAAAATATTGATGGGGCAGAATTTTTATGAAATCCTAATAAAAAAAATGTATCGTGTGTACATACAAATTATAAGTATGAAAATTGGTACACATAGGTATTTGAGCACGGAGAATATTTTCGAGCTATCAACTTTGTTGTAACTCGCCACTAGATGGGGCTGCAGTACATCAACTTTTATGGCAGGACAACGTCTGCCGGTTTTTGCTAGTCATATACAATTTGACGCAGTTTTTCTTATTGATTCACATTACTTAATATTGATAATTATGTTAGAGTTAGGTACTTTAAATAATTTTGCTTTGTTTATTACGTGAAGATACAATTTTGACAATTTTATGCTTATTTTAGTAATAAATAAAAAAACATGTTCAAAAACATAGGAAATCAAAATTACTTTTTATAAATTAATATAATCATGAACATTCATCGTCATAAATTAAGCCAATTCAATTTCCATTGATGGTCGGTTATTCAAATAGGTAGGCACCGACAGTAAACAATCGTTTGGAAAATAACAAACAGTGCAATCAGTAAAATCATTGTAATCATTGTTTCCCAATGCATTGCGTTTAATTAATACGAAATTACGGTGAATTGTTAACTGACTTCATGTAAACATGTAATAAATTGTAATCAAGCGAGCGGTTTATATTGTGTCATAAATCATCAGCGGATGCGGACGGCGAAGGGAACGCCCATGGCATGTGCCAGAGCAAACATTAGATTCCGCTTTTTTTGCTGTATATGTTGTAAACAAAATTTGTAATGTTAAATGGAAACGTGCTTTAACATCTGATTCTTAAAAGCAAGCAATTAAAATGTATGTTATTTTTTTGATTTCATTAAATTCTCGCTGTCTGGGTAGTTAGACCAAAATAAGGCCTAATTACTCAGGTAATTCTACATACAAATAATATTCAGCACACTTTTTTGATTAAAAAAAAAAATAAAATAAATTTGGTTAAAAAAAACTATTTTATTTTTGAAGTCAAAAGACTTCAAAAGAAAGTCATAGAACAAAAATTTGTTAGTTTTAATAACAGAATTCGGTTTTAAGGGGATGCAATTATTATTATGTATACGAGTACAATGCAATGTTTCAGTGGTCGATCCTTGGCGGAAATACGAAGTAGCCCATCGCCGTTATTTAATCGGTACTACTGTATGCATTCAATCCATGCAATCATTCCTTACAGTATCCACTTCAGTACATGGGTTTCCTCGGTGCATATTGTCTGGTGCATAAGAGATATATGGCCTCAAAACGCCACGCTGGCTTGCGAGTCTACTCTTTCAGAGTTAGTTTTTTTTTATGGACATAGGCGGCGGACTAACATACAGTCCACCTGATGGTAAGTGGATACTGTAGCCCGTGATATATGCCAACATTAGTCCAAAATGACAAACGTTGGCACGCCCCCGGATGCGCTGCCTACCTTTGGAGATATAGGAATGGATTTGGAGATAGGGTTGGGAAAATGGGGAGAGATAGGATGGGAATGGGCTCCGGCACATTTCAATCACTACCGAAATACTTACGTACATTGGGGAAATAAAATAAAGTGGGAAATGCAGTGCATTTCAAGGTGGTCTTCTGTGAGAGAGGGGTAACGTGGCCAGTCGAGTGCGCCCAGCGGCTGTTGGATTGCAGCGTGCATTCTCCCCCTCATGAAGTGTAGAGTTAGTGTAATTCTTCAACGCTTGTGATAGCGGCTTTGTTATCCCTTATTCGCCTTTTACAACACCCACGGGAAGAAGATGCGGTGATACTACTCTATAGTCCACCACACAGCACACTATACTTGAGTATCAATAGATGTAGCTAAACTAGAAATATTGCTATTTAGACAGAAAATCAAAAGTAACGAAATCAAACGCTTATAACTTGCACCACTGCTAACCGATCGGTTAACCGTTAACTGCAGTCTGTCATGCCATGTTTTGAAATAGCATTGTATGCATATACACCTCAAGCATAATTGCAGCCGGCTGTTTCTATGCGTCGTGATGTAACTTTTTCTGCTTCAATTGTGAGGTCGGTTGGCAAAGCGGTATAAGTGCTAGACATTTTAGGACAAATAGCCCACTTGATAATAATAATCATTTATTTTGAAAGAACACAGGTAGGTATTAATCAGTTGGGAGGGGGAGGGTGCACGCTGCAATCCCTCAACCGCTGACCAAGTTACCCCTCTCTTACAGAAGTCTACCTTGAAATGCATTTCCTACTTTATCATATATCACGCTCCATTCGTGCACTCTCCCCCTACAAAATTACACAATTACATCACTTCAAGATTTCCATTTATATTTACAACACAATTGCATTTACACAAAATATATAATTTAAATATTGTACCACCCCAGTAGCTACTACAGAATTTCAAGTTATTAAAAATTCTCCGCTGCCTTGTGAACCGCCGACTTGGAGAAGTTTGTCAGTGGTGGCTGGATGAGAAGAGTCCAATATGGCGACAAGCTTTAGGAATTCCTAAAGCTCCTCTAAAATATAACGGACTTATACCCAGCTAAGGAGAGAAATAAACAGATGGTATGGTAGGTGGCTAGGTAGACGAATTCTCCAAGACGCCCAAGTGAACCGACGACTTAAGAAAGTCACCAGTGCTGAAGCTAGATAAGAAGTGCTGAAGATTGTATGTAGTGGCGAAACTCCAAGTAAACAAAAGAATTTGGAGTAACATGAATAAACATAAAATGTTAAGTAACTTAAGTAACTCCCGCGAGGCTTATCCGGCTTATCTGAACAGAAAATGTTTTCACTAAATTTTTAACAGTGCATACGCTTTACCAAATAAATAGTATAGTATAATAGTATAATAGCTTCGCCAGTATACATAGTTTCCGTTTATTTGTCTGTCCGAAATGGAATTCCGCAGGCCGTGTTCACCATATACCACCGTGTTGTACACGCGGGGACAAAGAAAGATTATGCAATTGTAAATTCGACACATCTTATTTAACCACATCAGTGCTCGCGACTTCGTTCGCTTGAACTTTAGAGTGAATCCCTCGGGAATAATAGATCTGGATAAAAAAAGACCCTAAATGTTAGCCTGTCATATAGGTTACAATTATGCCAGGTTTCATTAAAATTCGTTCTGTAGTTTCTGCGTGATACACAGTAAATTTATATTATCCTATAGGATATCGAAATAAAAACAACATGGCAACTTCAGTTAGCTAATTGGCTAAATGAATTGGCCTCGGGTTACGGGGAACATTCAATTATACTGAATAAATAATTTCAGGATAATTTCTCTAATAATATTATCATTTGCTCGTCAATTTTCAGAAAAGGATCTCGCTAAAATAATATGACTTTGTATGGAATTCAGGATAATTATGTATTCTCAATGTACTTTCGAGTAAGGAAACAGAATTTTTTGAACAGATCTACAGGGTGGAGTTATAAAGTCAAATAATAGGTCTCAGTCTCAAAGCCAAGACGAAAATCAAATCTCAAAGCCAAGTAGCGTGGGACGACCTCCGGCCAGGAATACAATTGCACATTGGGGAAATTACAATTGGGAAATGCTCTGAAAAATTGTTCAACATAATTCCCATCTCTACCTGAGAACTGTTAAGGCGTGAGGTACATCCACATTTCCTTTCCTATTCCTAGTGTCACGTTATGTGCGGTCCAAAAATCGTTTTATACTGTGAACCCGTAGGCTGTGCAACGAACTGCCTCAAGAGGTTTTACCATTACGGTACGATGGATTCTTCAAGGAAGCTGTGAAGTACTCGTCTCCCCCATAGGTTATCGGTCCTGAGGCAAACACAGCCTACGCATTGCCACTTCAGTTTGCTGATCCTTGGAGCTATGTCGGCCACTTTAGTTAAATTAGTAAAAAATCTCTGAAATAAATAAGTTTCAAGATAACTGTGTGTACTCGTATCTCGGCCGCCAGTGTACGCTGTGAAGTTTATGGTTACGTTCGTCCGGCACGCGAATGGCACCGAGTGTAATTATTTTTTGGGCAACTTCCGTATTTTTTGTTAATAACTTTTATGAGTTCATGACATACTGTGTTTATGCTTTAAAACACTCTTTTAGAGGTATTCTGGTCTTGTGGCTTTGTTATCCCTAGTTGGTGTTGATATTCTAAAATCAACCAACACCACACGGCCAATATTTACTTGGGTATAGTTCTTTTATATGGGTTATGCTTAATTGTTGTTACTTTTGATTGTACTTAAAATGTGTTGTTACCATAAGACATTACAGTACAAAGGCGGACTTATTCTTAGAAGGAATCTCTTCCAGTAGTGGTTATAGCAGTGGTTGTACTCAGTTAGATCCAAGGCGCCCGCGGCGCACATTAAAACAATATCCCAGCACAAACCACAGTCAAGCATAACCCGTCTTCGTGTGATCAAAGAACTATACTGTATATATTTACTTATTAACATATATAATATATAATATTACATAAACTATTTACTTAAGTAGAATACATTGTGTTGTACTTTTGTCCATCGTGACATATCTTTGCGAAAACCTCGTCACCTTCGTCCTTGGCATGTCGAAGTCCAAACCAGTTCAAACCACAAATAATAACCCAATCTATTTTGATTAAACATTGATTTTACAAATTTGACTTCCAATTTAATATAATTTCGGCAATTTAATCTGCATGTGTAAGGTATTAAGGTTTATTTTACAATCTTAAGTTTGATTGTTAATTTTGTGAGTAAATGAAACGAGGTGAAGTCACGATATCTCATAGTGTTTACTACTCACGCATAGCAAGTTATCGCTTGACGCAGATACTAGAACAAATTGTATTATTTTCATTGTTTATTATTTTCATTTCCATAGTTAATTTAAATAAAAAAAGACCCGACGAATATTCAAATTCAAATTATAGTACATTCACCGTATGCAAGAAAGAGGCACAATGAACTGTCAAATGAATGTATTGGAATTAATATCTTAGTAGGCCCTCTAAACGATGAAATATTAAATTCTTTTCGTTTGAATATACAACTTTTTTTTTAAATTTCACTGTTTTTATGTTTATATGTTTAACAAAGGCGTATTACTAATCTGTAAAAAGACAAGTTTATATGAAATTAACTGTTTTTACAATCCGAATATTGTATTTGCATGTAACGATTGTATAATGTAACGTAAATAAATAAAAAATAGTTTTGGTCGTTTAAAAAGTGTATTGAAACTCGTGCGATTCAATGCAAGGACATTATTGTACATTTTTATTGTAGGTCCAAGGGGCCGCCTATGATACACTTCCTGATAGATAAACTTTTCTAAAAAATCCCTTATATTCTCGTTACGTACACTTTATTATCAAAGTACCTTGTTACCGTTAGATGCAGTTTACTAACTAGTCGGCACTTCGGGCCTATCCGCCTTTGACGTGCCGTTTGACAGTTTTTTTTTTATGGACGAAGGCAGTAGACAAGCATACAGTTCACCTGATGGTAAGTGGATACTGTCGCCCATAGTCATCCACGATACATACCAACATTAGTCCAAAATGACAAGTCCCACGCCCACCTTTGGAGACATAGGAATGGATTTGGAGAAAGGGCCGGGAAAATAGGATGGGTGGGACCGGCCCTTTCAGTATCCACCGTTGGACATGGCCCTAATCAAGAACTTTATCTCGTGCATGGGGATGTAAGCCCTTATGGGGATGTAGCACGCTGGCCAAGTGGATGGCGAGTCTTTTAGAGGTGATTTAGTGATTTAGTTCCTCAGTGCTTGTGGTATCCGCTTTGTTACCTATATATAATTTGTATATATTATACTAGTATGTAATATAGGTGTGTATAAGGTTGTATATGTATATATAATATAATCAGTATATTTCAGTATTTATATCATATATTTGTAATATATTTTCTCATTTGAGTCTATCACTCACTTTCCGATTTTCCAATGGAAAAAAAAACGGCAGACGAGCATAAAGTCCACTGTGGTAAGTGGGTACTGTAGCCCGTGGACATCCGCGATGCACATGCCAGAATGTCCAGAACTTCAGTCCAGAATGACAAACGTTGGCACGCCCCCGGAAGCGCTGCCTACCTTTGCGGATTAAGGAATGGACTGGGAGAAAGGGTTGGTAAAATGGTGGAGGGATAGGATAGGATGGGATGGGAATAGACTATAGCTTATCTCACTGACTATCGAAACACGTACGTACATTGGGGAAATATGATAAAGTAGGAAATGCAGTACATTTCAAGGTAGAATTCTGTGAGAGAGGGGTAACGTGGCCATTCGAGTGCGCCCAGCCTCCCCCAAAAATTGAAAGTCTGTGTTCAACCGAAGGTTGTCTGGTAGAAAATGCCTTAAAGCATTAAACTCGCCTTTAGTATGATAATGTGCAATAAAGTGTACATAAATAGATATATATAAATATTTATTTTACGAGTTTTACGAGACTTTTTGTCTGAAGTCGTCAGTCAAAATATTTTATTATTCATCGTTAGAGTACCTACTCAAATTTTTGTACGAGACTAAAAGGAAATATCTACTTCTTACATAGTTTCAGTTCCTTCGACGTCAGTTAGTTATTTTTTCCAAAGGGTCTGGAGGTGCCTGGGGTGGGAGGCACTAGGAAAGTTCACATGTTCCCCCGATAGCCACCTGCAAACCTTGTTAGGGGAGACAAGGATCTATAACTTCTGGATATGAAATGTTTAACATTACTTTTTGATCAGTTAAGCGCGGTTTCTGCAGTGTGAAGCCGCTATCTTCGGGTATAGAATAGAACCGCCCCATATTTTCCCGTGGGTGTCGTAAAATGCAACTAAGGGATAACAAATCCGCCACCACAAGCCCTGAGGAACTACACCACCTCTAAAAAAGTGGACTTGCCAACCCGCTTAGCCAGCGTGGCATTTTAAGGTCTTACATCTCTCATGCACGAGACAATGTGCTTGACGAGTCACTGGATACTAATCCAGCAGTGGATATTGAAAGGGCTGATTGCGAGTGCAGACGCAATAGGATCATTACTAAAACAAAACAGAACTGTAGGCCAATGATTATGACCTTCAACCTGAAGGTTAAGCTGTATCTAGCTTCGTAGGTTTTTAAGTAAAAAAAATACAGAAGTAAGGATGGACAGGGGTGTGCTGCCAACGGCGCACAATACTATCCACAGCTTTCTTGATGAACTCCATGTCGTAGCTCAACTGAAAAACCTCAGTAGGCAGTCCATTCCACAAATTTTGTGTTCGGGCTGTAGTGTCTTGAAGACCTTACACTACACAGTAGCTCTCTCTCAAGGATGTGCCTATTAACCTGTTGGTATTTGGTGGCGAGAGGTGTGATAATAAAAACCTATCAGATTGAACAGTTCTTCAGAATGGTAAGTAACTACCGCCGTCCATAGACACCTGCAACACCAGGAGGTATGCGGGTGCGCTGCCGACCTTGCTGAATCCAATTCACAGCTTTCTTGAAGAACTCCATGTCCTAAAGTAATAGAAAGGTCATTTAGTTTTGACTGTAGTCCAAAAACCGTTTCATGCCGTGAACCTATAGGCTGTGTTTGCATTTCTACTGGTTCTACATCTCTTCGGAAACTGAGCGATTCCAAACTGCTCCTGTGAGAGTGGAATCATCAACAATTCGAAAAGCACGCCGTAACTTTATAATCCAAAAAACTGTTTTTTCAAAAACTATTTCCTTGTTCATAATGAGTCATAAACCGAGTATCCAAAAACATTTTAATAAACTAACGTGTTCTATTTTACAACCGAGCCAAAGGCCAAGTGGATCTTTCCGCATTCTTTACGTACGCAAAATGCAGATAAGTGTGTCACAATACAATCTGCTGGATCGTCTGCTTCAGTGCCACTGTCGATTTTTTCTTAAATGATGCCAAAAATTGCTGGACACAGGTCTCCTTATGCTAATTGTCTTGTGTATGAGAGATGTATGGCCTTAAAACGCCACGCTGGGTAAGCGCGTTGGCGAGTCCACTCTTTCAAAGGTAGTCCTCAGGGCTTATGATAGCCACTTGTTATCCCTTAGTCGCCTTACATGACATCTGACATGACTCTTTGACTAAAACTGCTGATCTAAAGCGACCTTGCGCAAGAGTTTGTAAAGATAAAAAAAATAGTTTCGTCCATAGCTTCGCCTGTATATTATCCCACGCGAACCTCAGTTTTATAGCCTATATCCACATTCTCCCAAAATGTGCCTAAAATGTCCTATGAAATAAAATCTCCCGAAAATTCCTCATCCAGACAGCATATATCCCATGTGGGTCGATTCCTATTTTATCAAATTCCCGGTGCCGGCGGGCAACACCTATGATTTCCATGGAGTCAGCACAGTACAGACAAAAACAAACAGTATGCAGTCTTAGTATTTTTTTTAAAATTATAAATTGATTTACACTAGATTCTATTGACTAACTAATACATAGCATTTTAACAAAAGAAAATAAAAATAAGAATACATAGCTTATAGAGTGTATCTTAATAACTGCAATTGCAGTGAATAAAGGTGCAGTTTCAATCTTGAAACAACATACAAAATATGTGGAGCAAAGGAGTTCAAATAATTTCGATGTTAATGTGTTTTTCGTATGAAACAAAGAATTAATTAATTAATCGATCTTCCATAGAACACTAGGTAAAAATGTTTTACAGTGATTCAAAATGGCGTCATGAGCTAAAATACAAGACTCAAAATTTTGTATGGAATAATGGTATTCTAAGGCGGCGTGATATATTTATTAATTCGTTTCGCTTCATCGGTAGGTATACAAATAAATAGATTAATACTTTGCCAAATACCAGGCGACAATTAAACGCAAGCGGAGCGGCGGTCAACAGCTAGCCAGTCCTACTGAATTGTACCCCCCTCTGCGCCCAAATGTGTTCAAAGAAAGTGTTCAAATGCATTGAAACGCCGCGCTGGCCACAGAAAGAGAGAAAGAAATTGATTAGTGTCAGGCATCACTACACACTATCTATTACATATAATAAAACAGAGAAGGCTCGAGTCTGTACATTGACTAACTTTAAAAAAAATGGTGGGCTCTTTCGAAGCTACAGTACACAAAATAGTAGTTCTTAAAAATTTTGTCTATATATCTGTTTGTTTGACCATCACGTTAAAACTACTGAACGGTTTTCACTAATGTATAGCTAAGTATCCAGAAGGAAAACTGGTATATGTGTCATCTTTATGTGACACAAGGTCGTCCAGTTATAGGGGAAAATAAAAGAATGACTTTTAATATAATAGAATTACTCAAAATTACTCGATGGATTTTCATCTGTGAAATCCATCATGTCGGTGCTTTTACAAGTTTTAAAATTTTTTTACAGCTTTCACGCGAGCGAAGCCGCAAAGTAGAAGCTAGCTACTATATAACCCATTAACACAAAAATGTGTATTGCCCACCTGCCTAACGGACCACAACTCAGCATTGGCTGCAGCAAAAACTAGAGCTGATTTTCACTTGTAGCCGCTTGCAATGAATCGCGGAACTATTTATACCAATACATCAACCTATTTCACTCCACTGCAGCAGGGTAATGCACTAAATAATTACCTAAATAAAACCTCATTTTGCTATGAGACTTCGAAGTTGTGTATCAGTGACCTACTTCACCGCCGTGAAAACGGTGCCTTAACACGCGTGAAGCGCATTACTAACCTTTATGTCAAGATCGAATACTCTTCATCAATACTGTGGAGTCAGCGTGCCGTGTCGTCAATCCAATTGCTGAATAATCAGAAATGCCTTTTTCCACAACTTTTCGCCAAAACGGCAGGTAAAAATTGGCAGGAAATGTTGAAATATATTTTGTATACGATACCAAATATTTTTGTCATAATAATAATAATATATTTATAAGGAGAAATGACGTTATAAAGTTTAAATTTCAATATAATTCAGCGTTGGCGAACATTTATTAGAGCCTTAGCGCGTGACCTGCTTCAGCACCCTGATTTATTTTTTATAGAAAAGTGGGCTGACGAGCAAGCGGTCCCACGTGATGGTAAGTGTTACCGCCGCCTGCAACACTAGAGGGCATGCGGGTGCACCGCCGACCTAGCAAAATCCTATACACAGCTTTCTCGAAGAACCCATATCGTAGCTTAATGGAAAGACCTCTTGAGGCAGTTCGTTCCACAGCCTACGGGTTCGCGGTATAAAATGTTTTTTGAAGCGAACAGTACGCGACACCTCCGTATAGAGTAAATGCGGATGGACCGCAGTTCTGTGACTGGGAGGTCTGGGAGGTCTATGTCTATTCTACGTCGGTGACTTTAGTTCATTGGCGAATGACTTCGTTTCAGATTTTATCCCGCAAAGAAACTTCGAACATAGCTCTCTCCTTAGCTCACCGAGCGACTTTGAACTTATGAATTAGGCCAATTGTCGGAGGCCACGTTTCGGCATCGTACATCATAAAGTAAATCTTTGAAAATAATCATTACCATGAGTTCGAATCATTGAGACTAAAATAGATAACCCTAAAGCTCCCTAACAAACTGAAAAACTAAAAATACCATTAATATATATATATCATTAATAACAAATCTTAAAAATAATAATAAAAGAAACACATAGAAATCCAAATTCTCTTATTATTTAGATTTCTATATCATAACACCATGAAATAAAGCAAAAGCCGAAATAGGTTGTGTGAGTATAGAGAATATTATTTCATATTTTTATTCTCTTACGCAAAAACTATTATCCTTTATTTTTCTTTATATATATGCATATATTAATGCCGGTAGGTATCTATATATTTCTGTATGTATGCATCTATGAATGTATATATAAACATTATTTCCTTATAAAGGGTGTTTTTTTTAGAGGTATAGAACTTTGAAATGGAATAAAACTAGGATGAATTTTTAAAATTGACATGAAATTGACTTTATTCAAAAGATAATCTTTTGGCATTATAATTTAAATATGATTTCTGGCATATGACCGCCACGGCTGGCTCGGACGTAATCCAATCTGGAGGTCCAATTTTCAATAACTTTTTCCAACGTTTGTGGCCGTATATCGGCAATAACGCGGCAAATGTTGTCCTCCAAGTGGTCGATCGTTTCGGGCTTATCGGCGTAGACTAGCGACTTCACATATCCTCACAGAAAATAGTCTAGCGGCGTTAAATCGCACGATCTTGGAGGCCAATTCACGGGTCCGGAATGTGAAATTATGCGGTTACCAAACGTTTCCTTCAGTAAATCAATTGTGGCACGAGCTGTGTGACATGTTGCGGCGTCTTGTTGAAACCACAGCTCCTGCACATCATGGTTGTTCAATTGAGGAACGAAAAAGTCAGTAATCATGGCTCTATAGCGGTCACTATTGACTGTAACGTTCTGGCCAGCATCGTTTTTAAAGAAGTACGGACCAATGATTCCACCAGCCCATAAAGCACACCAAACAGTCAGTTTTTCTGGATGTAACGGTGTCTCAACATACACTTGAGGATTATCTTCACTCCAAATACGGCAGTTTTGTTTATTGACGTAGCCATTCAACCAAAAGTGAGCTTCATCGCCAAACAAAATTCTCTTATGAAAATCGGGATCAACGGCAATCTTGTTTTGGGCCCATTCACCGAATCTACGCCTTGCTAGGTGATCGCGTGTCTTCAATTCTTGCACGAGTTGGATTTTGTAAGCACGCAAACCAAGATCTTTCCGCAAAATCTTCCATAAAGTGGATGGACACATAGACGGATAGACTGATTCCGGTCTTCCTCTACGCTACGCTCTACAGCAGCAATGGCTTCTTCTGTACGCACTGTACGACGTCTCTGTAGATGCGTATTATCATTTAGAGTAAACGTGGTGCGAAAACGGTCCATAGTTAGTCGAATTAATAGCTCTGATGGACGATTATGTTGACCGTAAAATGGACGTAGTGCGCGATACGTATTTCGAACAGAACCATTATTTTCAAAATAAATTTGCACAATTTGGAAGCGTTGTTCAGGCAATTCATGTTGAATTCATGTTCTATTCATGTTGAAATGCCAAACCAAACTAAACACAAATCACTTGACAGCTGACAAAATGGCCGCCAGTTAAAACAGTGTTGCCAACTTAAAGTTCTATACCTCTAAAAAAAACACCCTTTAGCACCATCTACCTGTATTTTGTCTACTGACTTCTCCTACCACCCAAAGATTGCCTAGAAGAAATCTCTTTAGCGATAAGGCCGCCCGGTTATACTTCTACTAACTTGTACTTTGTATTACTCTGTATGTTGGTGTACAATAAAGTATATCTATCTATTATTCATTTCTAATAAATATTTCATTCTAAGTGCAGTAGCACTATAAGTATGTCACCCCAGCTGCCGGCTCCCGGTCATTGCCCTGTGCCCGTGAGTAATGAGCGCTACAAACGTTTTCGATAGAACAACAAAATTTTAAATGTTTGTAAAATAATTTTATTTGTTACTAGAACGACTTTTTATAGGTAAATCAAATTAAATAACATGTTCCAGATTCTGCTTTCTTTCGGTGGAACATTGTATATGTAAATATGTGTAGGTATATGCCTACATAGGTATATCCTCGTTTCGTCTACAAAAAACATTGTACGCAATGTTATGTGTCAATAATATTAAAATCAAGCTATAAACGAGATCGGCTTATCAAGAGTAAATTACGTAATTATAAACGGTTGTTGATGAAAACGGTACGAAAATTGCGTCAGACAATTGTTTACATCTCAAGGTAAAAGTTGGATGGAAATTGTATTTGAAATTACTTATTTTCTCTTTAATTGAGCCGTGTCATTTATCGTAATATTGTTGAGTGATTGCCTTTATAAATGACTAGTCGTTTACCGTGACTTTACCGCGTGGATATAATTTCATTGTCACAATTTAAAAAAGGTAAATAATGTTTTTGGTTATTAATGTAGGTAGGTTATCATGCAATGCAACCATCCCTTTTAGTATCCACATTTATCAGTATTCAGTATCTGTATTTCAGTAAGCTTTTAGATGGGTAAACTTTTACTTTTTTAGAGGTGGTGTAGTTCCCCAGGGCTTCTGGTAGCAGCTTTGTTATTCCTTAGTCGCCGTTTATGACCCCCAAGAGAAAAGATGTGATGGTGGAATTCTATAGCTATCGGACACCAAACGACACGTCCAGCGTCTGTACTGAATTTGAATTAAAAACTACACCATCTTGACAGATATTGGGCTCTTCAAGAGAGTTCACAGAGTCAGCATGCTCAAGTGCCAGTGGTCAAGTCATATATGCCGCAGATCCGCTATCCTTCAGACGAGTCCTCGAATCGGGGCCAAGTACAAGGAAGCACAGTGTGGGTCGCCCTCCTGGCTGGTGGATAGACGACTTGAAGAAGTTCGCCGGTATTGGCTGGAGGAGAAGAGCCTAAGGTCATGTGGTGGCGTGCTGCGGAAGATACATCTAGCAGTGGAGAGGCTTAGGCTGATGGTATGCAACACTGTGTGTATAATATTCGTAAGTATCAAATTAATAATTTATACAATAAATTCTTCAGAAAAAGCCTGAGTTTATTTTCGAAGCAGACGTCCTCGCCCCGTTGCAATTATCCACGGCAGCAAACACAATGGTATCAATTTGGCCCCTAACCTTCTACCCACCTCCCCCCTTTCGTCCAATTTTGTTCCGCATCAAGGGGGCATGGCATGTCAAGTTATGTCAGACAAGGTGGTACGTACAACCGTAGAAAAAGGCCTAATTGGGAGCGAAGCGAATAAATCATTGTTAGCTCACACTGGCGTAATGAAGCGTGGATTGGAAACGAATCGAACTGCGTACAATGGAACGTATTTTTAAGGTGTATTTTAAGAATAAGAAAATAAATAGTTTTGTTTGAAGTAGAAAGGATACTTTGTAACATTCGTCAGACACAAATATAAAATACTAGCGACCCGCCCCGGCTTCGCACGGGTAGCACTAATTATCTATAGTCGGATGACTTCTGGTGGATAATATCATCATACCGGTAGCTTATTTTCGCAAAATGTTCATAAATTATAGCCTATAACCTTCCTAGATAATCCCTCTTTCTATTGGTGAAAACCGTATAAAAATCCGTACAGTAGTTTCTGAGATTAGCCCGAACAAACACAAACTCAAACTTTTTGAGGGGGAGAGTGCACGCTGCAATCCAACAGCCGCTGGGCGCACTCGACTGGCCACGTTACCCCTCTCTCACAGAAGACTACCTTGAAATGTACTGCATTTCCCATTTTATCGTATTTCCCCAATGTACTTACGTGTTTCGGTAGTGAGTGAGATGTGAGATGTGCCAGAGCCCATTCCAATCCTATCCTATCCCTCCCCATTTTCCCAACCCTTTCTCCAAATCCATTCCTATATCTCCAAAAGTAGGCAGCGCATCCGGGGGCGTGCCAACGTTTCTCATTTGGGACTAATGTTGGCATGTATCGCCGATGTCTATGGGCGACAGTATCCACTTACCATCAGGTGGACTGTATGCTCGTCTGCCGCCTTCGTACATAAAAAAAAAAAATTTAGCGCGGCGGGGGACTTTAATTTATATTATTTAGTGATGTATATAATTTTATTCTACTATCTGTACCTGTAATGACGTATGGTGCCGAAATTTAGTTTCTGACGGAAAGCCTGGTTCACAAATTCAAAACCGTTCAACGAGCGATGGAATGAGCTATGCTGTGAGTCTCTTTGCTGGACAGAATCCGTAACGAAGAACTCGAAGTTCTTCGTTCGACGAAAAATAGACGAAAAACTAAAGTTGCCGACATAACTCAAAGAGTCGGCAATCTGAAGTGACGCGACAGTGGGCGGACCATATATGTCGCATGGCCTATAACCGATGGAGGAGACGAGTCCTCGAATGGAGATCACATACCAGGAAACGTAGCGTGGGACGCCCCCTGGCTACGTGGACTGATGACTTGAAGAAGAGCAGATGATCATGCGGTGGCTGTCCTTGGTAGAGACCTATATCCAGCAGTGGAGGACACATCTGTAAAGAAATTCTCCTTAACTCCTTGTTTCTTTATTCCCCATTCTACTCCTTTTTCCATTGTAAATCCTCTTCTCCATCCTTCCCAACTCTTTTTTCAAAATGGAAAGGTACAAAATCTCCACAGAGAGGCGCCATATCGACGTTTGTCATTCTAAACTGATATTGGCATATATCGCAGATGTTCACGGTCGACAGTATCCATTTATCGCCAGGTGGTCAGTCTGCTTGTTGGTCAGTCTGATGCTGCTTTCTACGTATAAGAAGATTTATTTAAACTGTAGTGAACAAAGAAACATTGTTCAAAAGCGGACTTAATTCCTACTGGCATTCCCTGCCAGTCAACATTTGAGTAAACAGAAATACGGCAATCAATAAAAAAATACATACTATAAACAATACATATAATAAAGGGTGTTTTTTTAGAGGTATAGAACTTTAAGTTGGCAACACTGTTTTAACTGGCGGCCATTTTGTCAGCTGTCAAGTGATTTGTGTTTAGTTTGGTTTGGCATTTCAACATGAATAGAACATGAATTCAACATGAATTGCCTGAACAACGCTTCCAAATTGTGCAAATTTATTTTGAAAATAATGGTTCTGTTCGAAATACGTATCGCGCACTACGTCCATTTTACGGTCAACATAATCGTCCATCAGAGCTATTAATTCGACTAACTATGGACCGTTTAGCACCACGTTTACTCTAAATGATAATACGCATCTACAGAGACGTCGTACAGTGCGTACAGAAGAAGCCATTGCTGCTGTAGAGCGTAGCGTAGAGGAAGACCGGAATCAGTCTATCCGCCATCGTGCACAGGAATTGGATATGTGTCCATCCACTTTATGGAAGATTTTGCGGAAAGATCTTGGTTTGCGTGCTTACAAAATCCAACTCGTGCAAGAATTGAAGACACGCGATCACCTAGCAAGGCGTAGATTCGGTGAATGGGCCCAAAACAAGATTGCCGTTGATCCCGATTTTCATAAGAGAATTTTGTTTAGCGATGAAGCTCACTTTTGGTTGAATGGCTACGTCAATAAACAAAACTGCCATATTTGGAGTGAAGATAATCCTCAAGTGTATGTTGAGACACCGATATACGGCCACAAACGTTGGAAAAAGTTGTTGAAAATTGGACCTCCAGATTGGATTACGTCCGAGCCAGCCGTGGCGGTCATATGCCAGAAATCATATTTAAATTATAATGCCAAAAGATTATCTTTTGAATAAAGTCAATTTCATGTCAATTTTAAAAATTCATCCTTGTTTTATTCCATTTCAAAGTTCTATACCTCTAAAAAAACACCCTTTACAATACACATATAATACCTAGGTACGGATATATATATGCATATACATAATTACATACAAAAATAAATTATCACTATAAATTGAATTACTTAAAACATAATATAAGCCGTTATAAACGCAATATAAACAAGGGAAAGTTTTTCACAGAAAAAAACTAAGTACATACTTAACTGCAATATATTTATTAACTTTTTAAGTAATAATTGATGTCAGTGGGAATTACAGGATAATATACCTATATAAGATTATAGGACAATAAAAGTTTATGTCAGAACTCTGCCCTCTGTGGACTTTCTGATACCTGTTCTGTTCTGAAGAACCTGTCCTTCCATATTCGATTGGATGGTTAAGAAAATTATTTACCTGAACCAGTAACAGTATAAACCTAACAAAGATTACTACGGAACTTATAAATATAATAAAAGAGAACAGTTACAAAGCAACGAGCTAGAAAGTTATCAGAATTTATTTTATTACAATGTCGGGTAGGTAATATAAATTACTTTATCAAACTCGGTTGCGGATGATAATAAAATTAAACCAATACTGATGCAATTTTTTTTAATGTTGCAAATATAAATATTATGTTTACGAATGGTGAAGAATATATTTTTGTACGTCATCACGATATTGGAAAACAGATTATTATTACAATGTTTTTAGCTGTTACCTAGCGCATAAAATGCTGAGTCCTATTAAAATAAATCCCAACCCACTGGAAACTACAATGAAATGGGAATAGCTTCTCTTCCCCTCCTATCCCTCGTCCTTCCAAGGATTGCCTTGGGAGGGGGAGAGTGCACGCTACATTCCCGCGGCCGTTGGGCGCGCTCCACTGGCCACTTTACCCCTCTTTCACAAAAGGCTACCTTGAAATGTACTGCATAGGATAGGATGCATAGGACGTGTAGGATAGGGACTGATATATACCAGAGCCCATTCCCATCCCATCCCATCCTATCTCTTCCCATTTTCCTAACCCTTTCTCCCAATCCTTAAGCGTGCCAACGTTTGTCATTCTAGATTGATCTAGACATAAGATGGACTATACTCGTATACACGTCTTACACCCCTTTTCGAAACCCTTTTCTAAAAAAAAACCCTTTAAGCTGACATAATTTTACCTAACATCTTTAAAGAAATAGTATCTATATTCACATACGTATTTCTAATTAGTACCAACATGTCACAGGCGTGCAAGAAAAACAAAATGGCGTCGTCGAAAAACGCGCTAACGAGCTTTCGCGTCACTTCCGCTTCCTGTGACAAATGGAAGGCACCGGAAGTGGAGGCCGAAATCTGAAAAACAACTGGAAAGGTGGAATCAACAAAGAGATGTTGCAGAAAGTTTTGATGTGACTTATGAGACTTAGATCAGTATAAATTAAATGGCCGTCCTTCAGTTTTTCTTTTATTGATGCAGGCAATTTAATTTCTTCTTAATTAGTAAGATTTTTTTATACTTGACTCTGTCCAAAGGTGTTCTGTCTGAATTGTCGACGATCCCACTCTCACGGGCTGTTTAGAATCGCTAAGTACCCGAAGCATCTCTCTGTGTTTTCTACCGTCAACTTCAACTTCGGATTTTGAATAAAATATTGCTTTGTACCTTCAAAATCATATTTTATAATTAGCATGTTTTTATTTAAACAAAACATAATTTTAAAGATGAAAATCTTAACCAAATTTATATGAAGAAGGCGGCAGACTAGCATACAGTCCACCCTGTGATAAGTGGAGACTATCGCCCATGAACTTCTACGGTACATGCCAACTACGGTCCACAATGATAAACGCTGGCACGCCCCCGAATGCGCTTGTCTGCCTTTGAAGATGTAAGAATAAAATTTGAGGAAGCGTTGGGAAAATGAGGACGGATAGGGTGGGCTGGGAGTATGTAATTAACATAATGAGAAACTTGAACAGATTTTGTAAAAATTATACCAAAGCTTACGTTAGCCTGGGGGTGGGGGGGTACAAATAACTAAAATTCTGCTTACGTAATACTCGAACGGCCCCCCCGTAACAAGGGGATTTCAGGCCTAATGTACTATACGGGACAGTCCGGGTTTGTGGATACATGCTTACATGTATAGAAATTGTATCAATTTTTGAGCATGCAAGTCTAATGATGAATAGTGATGAATTAAAAAGCCACAATTAAAGCCCTACAATAATTAAAAAAACTACATCTAATAGTACCCTTGTGTGTATTTTAATTAAGCATTTATCTTCATGGGTGTAAATCGGTGAGAGGGTACGTTCACAGTACAAGTGAGTGAGTGAGTGGTTTGAGTGGAAAAAAGTGCTGAAATTTGAAAAGTAGTAGAACATTTTTTTTTATATACCTATCCATGTATATCAATAAAAGTGATATCAAAAGGGGAATTCCACTCAGCATTAAATTATACTGCAGCAGAAGGCTACGATACTGATTTTCAGCGGATCCCCATGTGAATCACGGTTGAAGTGACAACTATTTGCATGACGTGAAAACATTTTTTTTCCTGGGCCTGTCCATGCATTTAATACTGCTTCTTCCAAGTTTTTGGGGTAATTTCTCGGGGCGAGTTTGACGGTGGGGGGTAATGACCTACTAAGTAAATGGGGTTTGTGTTGACATCATCTTTTTGTTCCATAATATGCACACTCGGCTTCGCATAAACAAATATGAAATGTATTTCTTAATACTTCCTTTGTATATGTAGAATAGATGGCAGACGAGATGATGGTAAATAGCCACCGCCGCTCGTGGACACCTACAACACCATGGGGCATGCGGGTGCGATGCCGACCTTGCTGACAGAACTGTTCACAGCTCTCTTGAAGAGCCCTATTACACAGGATTTTGACCCATTTTCGCCATGTGGTGTCGGCCGGTTTTAAAATAACACCACCCCACTTCTTACCGTGAGTGTCGCTAAAGGCGACTAATAGGAGACAAAGCCCTGAGGCAGGATACCTCCTCTAAAAGAGTGGACTCGCCAACGTTTTAAGGCCATATAGGAGCAAAGCAATGTGCAGAGGAAGCTCGTGTCCAGCAGTGGACGATATAAGGGCTGGTTACTGTTTCTTTTACTCGAATATAGTTCAATATAGTCTTATAGCGTGCCACAATGGAGCATAATCTTCCCCTAGGGGCCGTTCAAGTATTACGTAAGCACCAAAGGAGGGGGGGGGTAGATTCAGATTAAATGAGAAACTTAAACAGATTTTGTAAAAATTATACCAAAGCTTACGTTAGCCTGGGGGGGGGGGTAAGAGCTCAGCTTACTTTCGCTGACAAGCGGCGGCGGGGGGGGGGGGTTTACAAATAACTAAAATTCTGCTTACGTAATACTCGAACGGCCCCCTAGTAACAAGGGGATTTCAGGCCTAATGTACTATACGGGACAGTCCGGATTTGTGGATACATGCTTACATGTATAGAAATTGTATCAATTTTTGAGCATGCAAGTCTAATGATGAATAGTGATGAATTAAAAAGCCACAATTAAATAGAAGTTATACGTATCCGGGGTTGAACTCGTGACCTCACGACTCACTCAATATCTATTACTGATATTACGGTGTTTGAAATATAACTTTATTTATAACTTACTGCGTCTAATATTCTTCTATTTAGGGAGTGACTACAATCTTTCTTAACTTTTTGATAGGTTACGTTAAATTTTTTTCTTCCGCTTATTCATAATGGCCACTTTGAACTTATTTATCTTGCGTTCGACTTGGCATTCCAAATTCAAACTAATTTCAATTTAAAGCTATGACATTCTTTTTTGAAAACAGTTGTTCTTTGTTTTTCCGTCAAACGATTTTTTGTCTAGCTATCGTTGTGTTTGCGACCATGGAAAAGTAGAAAATTCGCGTTATTTTCGAATATGAGCTGCGTCGTAGGCAGCAACGCAACACAGACGGCACGCAATATCAACGATGTGTACGGAACAAACACCGCAGTACGCAAACTACAACGCACAAATGTTGACATTGTAGTGGTTCACAAACTACAATTGAATTGAATCCAATACAAATATATTGTCGCACTAAATATATTATCGCATTAAATTGAAGACCACGCGAACGAAGTCGCGGGCAATAGCTAGTTATTAATAAAACTGATGACAAGTCTCTCCACATTTAAACTAAGATTACAACATCAAAGTGAATGATGTACTTTGATGTTGTAATCTGATCAACATCAACCAGATGATGTAAATTATTATAAGCTAACTTAATAGAAAGGTAACAGACAGTGCGCCTGGTGTTTTTTTTTTTTTAGACTAGTGGGCGGACGAGCAAGCGGTCCCACGTGATGGTAAGTGTTACCGCCGCCCATGGACACCTGCAACACCAGGGGGCATGCGGGCGCGCCGCCGACCTTGCAAAATACTATTCACAGCTCTCTTGAAGAACCCCATATCGTAGCTTAACGGTAACTGTCATCCATAGACATGTTTTGGGAGGACTACCGTAAAATGTATTTGCGTGATATCTGTCGTACGTAGATTTTTTTAGATATCATCCAAATAAAATGCATCTATTTATACGTACATAAGTCAAGAAGATTGTCAAGAGCAAACATTGAAGCCGACTGTACATGGCAACGTTCAATTTATTGGATTAGTTTTCGACCTTGCGGTGGACCCCCACAGCTCAGTCGCCAGATGCCGTGGCCGGAGTGCTATTTACAATATTACAGAGAAATTATGGACAGCTTGGACAACCCTCAAATGCTTAGTAAAACTTCACGTTACTGAGAAACAGGAAATCAACTACTTTGTTGTCATGGAGACCTATACCAAGCGACATTGTTTGATATCAATGTTTTGACCACTGAACTCAATGAATGAATTCTATAGTCGCTATTTACATATCACGGAAAAAAGATGGAAATTGAAATTATCGATACTGTTATTTTTTTTCAAATTCTGTATTCTATTCTATAGATATAATAAAATGAGAAGCAGTAACAGTTACACACACAAACACAACATAAAAAAAATACACAACACAATTACAAGGAATAGTTTAGAATTGGAATATATACTCGTATATACATTATTGCTGTCACACTTGTACTTTAAAATACAATCACTTTTACAAAAAGTAATTCATGTACACTTCTTTGCTACGATTTAAATTGTATGTATAGATATAACCCTTAACACGCTTCGTATATCCTGATGCAATTATAAATTTTTCCCATTTGGCACACAGCCACAACGGCCACATGTTTCGAGTTACAAACGTACAAACAAACGTGCAACACGTGGCGTTATGTCAGAACGGTCCAAAAGCGGAATATTAATTTGTAAGACTAGTCCGTTTTCATTTAGAAGTGAATTGAAAAGTGGCGTAGAAAATACGCAAATGTAGAACGCCACACTCAGTGACCCACACTAGGATACCCCGTGTTGTGAGTCCAGCGACACACAAACACAAAGACACACTCAGACCTGAACAAACATTTGTGTTTAAACAAAAGAATGCTCAACCAGGAATCGAACCCATTGCACAACTGCTCCATTTCTTTTATGGAAAGAATGCGGCAGACGATCAGACGGGCCACCTGATGGTAAATGGATACTGTCGCCTATGAACATCGGGGATACATGCCGACATCAGTTCAGACTGACAAATGTTGGCACACCCCCGGATGCGCTGCTTGCCTTTGGAGATTTGGAGAGGAATGGATTGGGTGAAAGGGTTGTTAAAATGCAAAGGGATAGGATAGAATGGGATGGGAATGGGCTCTGGCATATCTCACTCACTACCTAAACACGTACGTACATTGGGGAAATACGATAAAGTAGGAAATGCAATTCATTGATGTACGTGAGTGGACATTGGCGCCATCTATTTTTACTTAATTACGAAGAAAAATTACACTGGCAGAATGTGCTAATTGCACCATTGCCATATATGAAAGAAGAAATAAACAACAGTTTTCATATTTAGTACATCGAAAGTGCTTTCTGTCAGTTAATCATAGATTCCCTAAAGGAGAAATTCTCAAAGAATTACTGATTAAAAAAATCAAAATTGAAAGTTCGATATCAAACACGTAAGAGAAGGAAGCTATTTAATCTGTCACGTGATTAATACAAAAAATACTATTAGATGAAGTGTTTATTTCATAAAAAATATGATCAGATATTTCAATAACAAGTCGACTATTGGCCGCTTGCCATAGCACTGTTTTCACTCGAAGCGCGCGTGCAGTTCCCAAACTATTTTTAACTGTTAACCGGAGACTTCCCAAACTGTCGGCTCACCTAGTAATAGTCAATTAATTCGCGTTTAGCACGTGTTCCATTAACTTGTTTTTAATGGAAAACCTCCATGGAAAATAAAAACATTAACATGTATACCTGAGATGGAAATTCAAGTAAACAATTGTATTTTCACTGAATTCCTTGAACTGAGAAATGAGGATACAAAAATAAAAATATAAGCCGAATATAAAGCCTCTACACTCACACCGTGAAGCATCGCGAATAGCTGTGAACGCGAGTGTGGGTGGTTTTCACGCACTTCTGGCGCGTTCACGGCATGGTTCCGGTTTGTTAATTTTTTGGAATATTATGGGAAGCGATATTATGGGATGCAAAATATCCGCTACAAAACAAAAATCACAATGCGTGGGTTCAAATAGGTGTTTCTTTGGAGATTTTAGAACCAGAATTGGAATGAAAACCATATCGAGTTATTGGAAATACACGAAGATGGTAGGATTTCATACATTCAAGAGTCGATGTAGCTACTGTTACATCAATTTCGAACAAGTCCGTGAATGCGACTGTGATCAATTGTGAGTGTAGAGAAATGTTCATGGCGTGAGTCTAGAGCGGACTTAAAATGAGAATGTATTCGTAGAATAACGTGTACCTAATCGTATACTTAGAAACTTGGATCGTCGATCACGAAAATGGTTTTCTGAAAGTGCTAGCAAAATAAACCAACCAGTACGTACTTGAGAGGAGTGATCAAAAGAAATAGAATAGAAAAGGGACAGTCCTTGAAGCAACATCTGAGATTTGTGAATAAAAATAACTATGTGATTATCTATTTGAATGGAACAATTCTTTGTTTACACAATGCAATATTCATTTATATATCTTTTCCTTTATTTTCCTAGTTCCTTAGTTCTTTATTTGTGTATATATGTACATATATACATAAAGGGTGTTTTTTTTAGAGGTATAGAACTTTAAGTTGGCAACACTGTTTTAACTGGCGGCCATTTTGTCAGCTGTCAAGTGATTTGTGTTTAGTTTGGTTTGGCATTTCAACATGAATAGACTGACGCCTGAACAACGCTTCCAAATTGTGCAAATTTATTTTGAAAATAATGGTTCTGTTCGAAATACGTATCGCGCACTACGTCCATTTTACGGTCAACATAATCGTCCATCAGAGCAATTAATTCGACTAACTATGGACCGTTTTCGCACCATGTTTACTCTAAATGATAATACGCATCTACAGAGACGTCGTACAGTGCGTACAGAAGAAGCCATTGCTGCTGTAGAGCGTAGCGTAGAGGAAGACCGGAATCAGTCTATCCGCCATCGTGCAAATGAATTGGATATGTGTCCATCCACTTTATGGAAGATTTTGCGGAAAGATCTTGGTTTGCGTGCTTACAAAATATAACTCGTGCAAGAATTGAAGCCACGCGATCACCTAGCAAGGCGTAGATTCGGTGAATGGGCCCAAAACAAGATTGCCGTTGATCCCGATTTTCATAAGAGAATTTTGTTTAGCGATGAAGCTCACTTTTGGTTGAATGGCTACGTCAATAAACAAAACTGCCGTATTTGGAGTGAAGATAATCCTCAAGTGTATGTTGAGACACCGTTACATCCAGAAAAACTGACTGTTTGGTGTGCTTTATGGGCTGGTGGAATCATTGGTCCGTACTTCTTTAAAAACGATGCTGGCCAGAACGTTACAGTCAATGGTGACCGCTATAGAGCCATGATTATTGACTTTTTCGTTCCTCAATTGAACAACCATGATGTGCAGGAGCTGTGGTTTCAACAAGACGGCGCAACATGTCACACAGCTCGTGCCACAATTGATTTACTGAAGGAAACGTTTGGTAACCGCATAATTTCACGTTCCGGACCCGTGAATTGGCCTCCAAGATCGCGCGATTTAACGCCGCTAGACTATTTTCTGTGGGGATATGTGAAGTCGCTAGTCTACGCCGATAAGCCCGAAACGATCGACCACTTGGAGGACAACATTTGCCGCGTTATTGCCGATATACGGCCACAAACGTTGGAAAAAGTTATTGAAAATTGGACCTCCAGATTGGATTACATCCGAGCCAGCCGTGGCGGTCATATGCCAGAAATCATATTTAAATTATAATGCCAAAAGATTATCTTTTGAATAAAGTCAATTTCATGTCAATTTTAAAAATTCATCCTTGTTTTATTCCATTTCAAAGTTCTATACCTCTAAAAAAAACACCCTTTATATGCATATACATCAAACACGGAAATAGTTGCAAAGAGTAGTGAAGAAATTTGAAATAGAAAATATGGAAGAGACGAAAATTGCAGGACGAATATTATTTCTGTCTATATACATATAATCTTTATTTTGTTGCATTACTGGCCATGCAAAGTCTGTTCAAATCCTTAGATTGCTTAAGATCAAGAATAGATTTTATTTACAGCAAACTCGTGCAACAGAATCTATATTAAACGACACGTGCCGTTCATTTCCCCGCCACGTGTATGCACCGATCATGGCAGACATCTTGGCAGCCATCTTTGATGCGTTTGACAGTTATGACAGCAACGCGATCGCCATTATCCGTAATGGGATGACGTAATTGGTTTTTTCTGTTGCGTTTTTTACTACTGAATACTTATCACATTTCTTTCCTACTCAACTCTTACGCATTTGTATTAATGCAATTTTCCGTGATTAAAAATTCTAGAGTGAAAAGTAGCTTTACTCTATACTTAATACCTACGTTTCCATAAGCATTCCATGAGGTGTAAGGGTAAATTAGTAAACCTAATGAGATCACTATGAACCTTGTAGGGCACAGAAAATTCGATGAGAAGAGGACTTAAATTTAAATGAAACCAACTAAATCTGATCAATTAAATACTAATAAAAATAATTGAAAAAAATAATCAATTAAAATTACAATTCAATTTAAATTCAAAACTAAATTATTCCATTAATCAAATAAAGGCATATATGTAAACGAGCAGATACCATGGGGTAGGTAGCAAAAATAATAGGTTGTTATTGTCAGCAGAATTTTACTATTAAGGCCTTACCTATGAAATTGCCATTTGTTCTTACTGGCCACTTTAAACTCAGTTATGAGTATCTTGGCTTGGAATTCTAAATTCAAATTAATTTCAATTTAAAGCTATGATATTCGTTTTCAAATAAGTTATTCATTTGTTTTTCCGTCAAACGACTTTTTGCTTGGATATTGTGTTTGTGACCATGGAATAGACACAAACACTGGATCACTCCGTTCTGGAGATTTCGACCTCATGAACAAGCCCCGTGGAAGACCGGAGACTAAAGTCGATAATGACGAATTGAAAGCAATTGTGGAACGGATTCATCTAAAACCACGTCTGAGTTAACAGCGACCTTCGAGTTGACCAATGATATTGATTGATTTGTGTCAAATCGGAAAAGTGATGAAGCTTGAAAAGTGGGTACCGTATAAGCTTAATGAATGTCAGCTGCAAACACGCATCGTAACTTGCCTTAATCTGCTGAACCAACACAAAAATCATTCAAGTGACAATTCTGAATCGTATTGTCACTTGAAGTGAAACCTGTATGATTATCGTAAACGTTTGTCACAACGGTTGAACGCATAAACACAAGCAACCAAACAATGTCTTCGACTGGAAACTCTCCGGCACCCACTGTACTCGCCAGACCTTACCCCTACTGATTTTCATTTTTCTCCGAATTTGGATAACTATTTACAGGGGTGAAAATTGAACTGGAGTACCAACTGGAGGTGCCTGAAAGTCTCATTCTCATCATTCGAGATCGATAAGACCGACCGAGACCCGCTTAATAAGAGCTGGAGTCCCCCAGAGCTCCATTCTCCGCGGGTGCTCTATTCCCTCTACAACAATGATACCCCCCACGCCCCTGGATTTGAGCTTGCCCTCTTTACGGATGACACCGCCCTGTACGCCTCAGACAGGAACCTACGAAGTGTCTCTACGCCTCCAGCTCTCTACGTCTCTAAGCAGCCACCGCCCCAGGCGAATGGTTTGTGAGATGGAGAATAGAGGCTAACCCGGAGAAAACCCTCTCATAGGCGGGAGAAGTAAAATGTCGCTTAGAAATAAGCTGACATGGTACAAAAGTTTCGTACGTCCCATGATGATTTTCGCTAGCATTATCATTGCACACGCAGCCCCCTCCAACTTTAAAATACTTCAAGCCCTGCAAAATAGATTCGTGCGTAAGGCCGTGGTTGCCCCATGATACTCTCGCAATATTGACCTCCACAGGGACTCGTAACCTCCATCGTCAATTACGTGACAGACTTCGTCCGACGCTACTATGTCAGCCCCTCACCTCCCTCACCATCTCAAGCCCCTAATAGTTGATAGCCTAAGTTCTGTCCCCGACACGCGCCCCTCCCCCCTACAGTCGCTCTCGGCACGTCCTTGTGTGTCCTAACACACAAGTACATCGTCAACACACACCGGCCTGCAGCACTTTTACTGGGTATCGGCATGTGCCTGGACGCTTCTCACCGACTCGCGAACACGCGATACCCTCCCAAAGAAACAACTTAAGGCGAGGTCCATTCCTTCCGCCCATCTACCCTTAAGGAGCCCTTAGCCTCGTTGCTGCATACACTTTTTGCTCCTGGCTGAGCACCTTCTGCGCTCTCCCTAAACTATACATATCCGGTGATTCTCAAAGGGCCATTAGGGCCACAAGAATTTAGCCATTCCGAAAAAAAGATTTCATTGAGGACAACGAAAGAACCGAGAATGAGTCTACACACTTTCAATCTAGAAATAGGACTCCAATTAGGCAAAGCCGAGTGCAAAAGAAATACAATATATAAGTTCTCAAGCAATAACTTATCAAGCGCAAAAATAAAATCTTAGGTTATGTTTTTTTTTCGCTAAAATCACAAATGTGAAAAGTTCCCTTTAGGCCCCTTCATTGAAAGCATAAAGACAACAAGTTAATAAAATCAAATACTGTGCCTCATTACAATGTTCATGCATTATTGATAGCGCAATAGAACGACTGATTGAATATGAAAACATGGATACAGTTTACAAAGTGGGACTTTATATTGCGATGCGACTTCGCATTTGCAAATAAAAATGGCGGGGAGCAAGGAACTTTGCACGTGATCCGTCTTCAACCGGCTTATACTGGTTGAAATTGGATACAACAAGGATAAACCAGATAAAACTAGATACATTATTTATTTGTTTACCGAAATTGGAAATGTTGAAAACATATTTTGTGTTATTTGGATTTCCGTTTGCTATTGTATTTTCAATACAAACAGAATATTTGTATTCTGCTCTTCATCTTCGTCGAGCTCTTCATCAAATATCATCGTGGATAGATTTGGTATCTGAAATTAATATAATAAAAGATAACTGAATTAAGATAACGGAAACTCCGGGGACATTACTTTAGCTCATCACCGACTTTTTTTTGTATAGACAAGTGGGCGGACGAGCAAGCGATCCCACGTGATGGTAAGTGTTACCACCGCGCATGGACAGCTGCAACACCAGGGGGTATGCGAGTGCGCCGCCGACATATTATATGATATGTGTGTATGCGTATGCACTAAATGTATATATATGTATATAGAAGCATATTGTATGTATTCATCATGTATTTTTATTTATAAGTCAATTAGTAATTCTGTTTGTCGTTTAAGTTATATATTTATACCTCTCATAGCACCTCCCAATGTATATCTCTGATCAACCCAAATGTTAGCTCGTAGAGAATGGCTTAGTCATTAACCTCGCCTTTTGAACAATAATGTGCAATAAAGTTTTTTTAAATAAATAAAATTAAATCTTAATTTGTGAAGACATATTTTTTTGAACAAAAAGGGGCAAATCTTCGATTCCAAGGTTTATATAATCGTTTCTAATTCAGTCCTCCTAGAAAGGGCAGTCCTCCTAGTTCTTTCCATCTGATGACAGTTTTGAGTGCATTTTGATTTGGTAAATTTTCTTTAATTTAAAATCACGCTAGAATCTTAAGTTTTGCACAAAACCAAATAATAACTATCGTTTGTTCTGTTTTATTTTCATTTATAAATATAATGTAACTTATTCTTTTATTAAAAATGTTATTGACGCATTTTCTTCTTTGAAGTTTAAAGTTTAAAATCTTTATTTGGTCCGATTTAACCCCACTAGACACAAGTCCGCGTATTCACCACTAAGAAAGCTCTATTTTTCGTGGCACCTCGATTTCAGAACATTCCTTTAAGATCTGCGAGCAAAGTCGAGTTTCGAAGACGTCTGGAGAGCAAGATAAAACTTGCCAGTAAAAAGCTCGGTGTATTGAACATGGCGAAACTGTACTTCACTCCGCGGCAACGCCTCTGGCCTTATAAAGCTCAAGTTAGACCACTCCTCACATGAAGTACTGCTCACATCTCTGAGTCTCTGAGCCAGTGCACCGAAATACCAGCTGGACCCTTTTGACTCTGTCCAACGTCGAAACGTGAACGTGTCCAATTTATTGACGATCCCACTCTCACAGGTGGTTTAGAAACGCTCAGCATCCAAAGAGATGTAGTGTCTCTCTGCGTTTTCGACCGCCTGTATAATGGGGAACGTTCTGAAGAACTGTTCAATTTGATGCCATATTCCGGATTTCGCCATCGTACCGCACGTCACCGTCGTGAAGTTTATCACTTTGTAAAAGTTGCGAATAAACTGTCAGCCGAAATGTTTTTCCATTACGCTCTTCAAGCTCTTCAAGAGAGAAATGAACAGGATTCTGCAAGGTCGGCAGAGCACCCGCAAGACCCCTAGTGTTGCAGGTGTCCATGGGCAGCGGTGACCACTTACAATCGTGTGGCCTACCCGCTCGTCTACCATCTATTCCATAAAAAAATATAGCTCTACTAATTTCATTGTTTGCATTTAATTTATCAAATAAGAACACAAAATCTTGTGTATCTCTTTCTTTGTTATTGTGGAGATTTCAATTTGGGTTTTTCCTGTATTGATCTCATTATTTATTTTCAATACCGTACTATCAGCCTATGTCTCCCCGCTACTGGATGTAGAGCTCTCCCAAGGCTCATTAGCACACACAGTCTTCGGCACTTCCCATTCAGTCACCACCGGCGTACTTCTTCAAGTCCTTCTGCCCTTCTGACCTGTCCTACACTGCGCTTCCCGGTACGTGATCTCCATTCGAAGACTATCGATCCTGATGCAAATATGAGCCGTTCATTGCCACTTCTGCATGCTAATATTTATTCTCAATACTTCGACTCAACCGTAGAACAGAGTCCGATATGATCATAGAGCAAAAACGGCCCATGTTGAAATCAGAGCCACTATCTTGCAAGATAATGCACGTGGGAAAACATGTTAAAGGGTTATACCAATTTCAATAACATAATACCAGAAATTCAAGTTTCTGAGTATAGGAAATATACGTGTTTACATCTTCAATGAGCTCTCCTGAAAGTAATTCCCATGTTGTAGTTGGGACTTTGTTCTACGGATGAGTCGACTTTCAAATAATGCTTTCTCCCATGTTACCTCTAGTTTCCCATCAAAAACACACATTATAAACCGTGGATGTATGAAAACACAGCTGTTAACGCTGTGTTCATACCTCCGCACCGTACCGCATCCGGTGGGAGCCGAGCGAGCGTTATTGATGCCCGCGCCGGTGATAGATTGCACGCAAATATCGACACTAGGGTTGTAACTCATTATGTTGCATTGTTTTAAAACGGTACTCTTATTATGTTTCATTGTGATGTGGCAGAACCACAAAAGGCGTGATAAATATAGGTGTTGTAGTTCCTCATATAAATGTTTATAGAACTGCACACAGTAGTTTCATTACAGTTTATGCTGATTTGGAGTTCATTTTCTGTGTTGCTTCTGTGTATAATCCTGTAAATGTAAAAGCATATCTCTTTTTTGATATTTCAATGTATTTTATTGGATTGTACAAAGAAATTATTGTTTATTAATAAATAAATCGATTTTTATTGTTATAATTATATTTATATGTAGTAATATTGTACTTATACGAAAAACCACTCAACAATTCAAGTTTGTTACAGACACGAGGCAGATTTCTCCGATAAAATTAAAAAATATTTAATGAAAAAATTTTTGAAAAAAAAAAACTTATAAACCGAAGCGAAGCGAGGGCGGGTCGCTAGTTTGAAATATTTTGTCAACCCTAATCCAGGTGACAGTATTGACTGAAGCGTGATATCCGCCACCCGCGATCACAAGTAAATTCTTGGCCTTAAGCCCTCTCCCTCCCGCTTAATGTAACACCGAACTAAAGCCTCTCCTAAAAATAGAGAGATAAAATTGATTGATTCCACTCTTCCTCGAATTTTCCAAGCGAACTCGATAGAAGGATCCGACAGGAATTATGGCTCGATACGATATGTGCATGATTTTTTCTAAGGCGTGTGCCTATGCTGCCTATATTTCAAAATTCAACTTTATTGCAGACTCGCGTGTTGTTACCATGATAATCTACTTCTCCAAACAATGAGCTGGTAATTCCTTCTAAGACTGTGAACTAACTGTAACTCCTGTAATTGATGTATGACTGTAACTCCATATAAGATTTCTAAGGGTCTAAACGCACCGTCAATGTTTCAAAAATTGTTTGGTATCTGATCTCATAGTATAGGTCCTTTGAACACACTAGGATATGACACGCTACGTTTTACCAGTGTTGTTAGAACATAGCATAATCAGCTTCTCCAAATGATAAGTGGGTAATGTACGCATGTGTTAGCAATATTTCAAAAATCATCTTTTTTGAAGACTACTTTTTGGTACTTTTTTTGATATCTGATCCCACCGAACTGCTCATAATTAGAACTTTATTAGGACGTTTTAAAGCAGATCAAAACGTTCTCTGTTCTGCCACAAATCATCACTGTCTGCGTTAAACCCTGCTCATCATATCACTAAAATTTAACACAACATTGTAGAGAGCTCTTGAGATCTCTTTTCATTACTAAATATGCTGGATTATTGAAAAACATAAACAACGGAATTCCAGATTTTGAAATAACAAATTTAATCCACGATTTTAGAGTACGAAGAGAGATTAAAATGCTTTGAAATTCTAGACCAGATTAAGTACCGACGCATCTGTAATCCAAGAATTAATATCTATATTACTTATACACCAGTAGGTCTTTGTTAAACTATATTTACTTTTGATCTCTGCAGTAGTATAGGACCTTACTAGCGTATCATAACATAGGTTACAAAATACGTTACGTATTGCAGATCTTCATAAATCTTCATAAAGATGAAGTTATGAAAACTGGGGTCACGCGCAACATAAATACTTATTAGACTCTTTGGGAAGGCACGTGCGCTTACACCGATCTTCGTCGCGTACATAATGCACTCGAGCATCTGCATTCTGCAGGTGACAAGCGAGGACATGCTTATGAGCTTACCTGTATATATTTTTTCTTTTCATATATAGCAATGGTGCAATTAGTACATTGTGCCAGTGTCAAGTCTAAAACGTATTCTGTCAATGTCCAGTTCCATCGAAGAATGTCAGGAGTCGCTCTGTAAAGAAATAGTAGGTTTAGTGAGGACAGGAGAACACTCCGAAGCACACGAAAAACGTATTCCCATACTTTTATTTGTTTAACACAAACTTAACTCATATAAAACACTTTGCAGTTGAATAAACTGACATTATTAATCTACAAAATCCGCTGCTGTGTCCGACTGGGTGCTGATCGAGTTACCTCTTAAACAAACTGGTAAGTTGGTAATTTTCAAGGCAGTCTTTTACAGAAGACTGGCCTAAAATTTACCCACGTGATTCGAGAGTGAATGAAACTTCCCTTCCTATCCCATCATAAAGTTTCCGTTATAGAGTTCCCACGGGAATCAGGCTATAGGTATACGCGCTATAGATATAATAAAATCAGGTGATACAGAGCCCAAAACAACTATTTTTGGATTTTTAGTCTGTCTGACTGAACGCACATCACACAAAAACCGTTGAACGGATTTTAATAAAACTTGGCACAGTTATACTCGTAACATATATAAGCTAAGATTTAGGGGTTAATATTTAGGGTACTTTTTATCCAAATTAATAACTAGAATCACAAGTTCACGCGAACGAAGTCACTGGCATCGCTGGTTATACAATAAAATGATTTCCCTAAACAGTAGTTTAAGGCCGATTTACACTGGTAGTATTAATAGTAAAGTACAGAGGTAGAGTGCGTACTATTCCATTAATAGCATAATGGAAACTTTGAGATAGTGGAAGTAGAGTACTAAACACAGTGTCTGATAGAGTAGAGTGGATAGCAGATGTGGAATAGTGCACTCCAACTTTATGTAGACGGTTACTCTACCAGGAATGCTACAGTGTAGTGGTTAGGATAATAAGTATGCTAACACTACCAATGTAAACCAGCCCTTACCTAGTAATAGTAGTTACTATTTAGATGGAATAAAGCCTGGCAATAAAACGCACGGGGCGTTCAAAACCCGCCCGGTTTCGTAAACGAGAGCGAGTCAAGTGGTACCGCACAAAGGCGGGGCAGCCATAAAACTTGGAGCCTCGTAAAACGCACTCCTCCTCTGACGGCCCCTACTATAAATATTGCTCGCATTATTTCAAGTCGCGTTGAATGAAAATATATCACCCGAAATATATTTTCAGTAAAGTGTAGTTACTGCTTTTAAAGTTTGACAGAACTCTTAATAATTACCGTAACAGCTCCTATTTCGTCCACTGCTGGAAACGGGCTTTCTCATGCATATTGTTTTGTGCATGAGGGATCTATGGCTTTAAAACGCCACGCTGGTTGACGAGTCCACTCTTTTAGAGATGTAGTTCCTCGCGGCTTGTGGCAGCCGTTTTGTTATCTCTTTGTCGCCGCGGGAAGGGATGAGGTGGAGCTATTTCTAAAGCCAGCCGACACCACACGACAATAATTAGTTTTATCGGACTAAATAATTAGTAGGAAAGTAATTCGCCCCTAGTATTGAATCCTGAAAAGGATCTGCCTTTTTATAACAGTTAGTGGAAGTCAGTGGATGAGATAGACCAAAATTGATTAGGATTGACAGCTTCAAAAATAGTATTCACTAGAAAGTGAAGAAGCTCGGAAAGTGGGTACCATATGAGCTTAATTAATGTCAGCTGCAAACACGCGTCGAATTTTACTTTACATTGCTGAACCGGCACAAAAATGAAGAGATTCTGAATCGTATTGTCACTTGTGAAGAAGTGGATCCTGTACAATAATCGTATACGTTCGTCACATTGGTTGAACCCAGGAGACACAGCCAAACAATGTCCAAAACGTCTCCATGATAATGATCACTCACACACTACACGACAGACAGTCTCAAAGTTACAGGAGCTTCCATTGGAAACTCTCCGTCACCCACCGTAATCGCCAGAGCTTGCCCCTATTGATTTAAAAAAAAAATTGAATTTTTCCATGCAAAACGGCAATTTCATAGGTAAGGTGAGTAAGAACCTAATTGTTTATGCTTTATTTCAATAGTGTGTAGTGTTGTTACCTGGTACCAATTTTCTTTCGAAATAAATTTTATATAGGTATATGTATGTATTAATTATTTATTTGAATATACAGGATAGAGTTATATAGAGTTAGAATAGTTACCTTCAGGGGGTGGTAGTATGGAGTGTAATTATTATTTATCACGTAGTTTTATCAAGAGAGACTTCAAAGTGTTAAACAATCCCCAAAACGTGTAATTTATCTGTTTATGTCAAAACAATAACAACGGAAAATGCAAAATGAGCGCAGTACTTGAAACGGCCATGTTTCCTGGAACTGTAGGAAATTCTTTGATATTTGTATCTCGTCAGTTAGCCGACAAACTAAGCTTGTTATTTATTGTGTTTTTACACTAACTCTAGCTAGTAGATTTTGTTTTAAAATAAACCGACTTGTTTCCACATGTTTATTAATTTTCGTTGTATTTTTTTTTTTATTTTAGTGTCCGTCGTTTATTATTCTCAGTACTTCTAGATAGTTTTACTTTCGTATCAGGCCACTGCAATACTCAACTAAGCTTTAAAACAATAAAAGTCAATAGGAAATCTTTAATTAACAAAATAATTGAGTTTTATCGATGGTAGGTAGAATTATTTGAGAAAAATACAATATCATACTATAATAATATTATAAAGAGGAAAGATTTGTATTTTTGTATTTTTGTATGTTTGTAACGAATAAACTCAAAAACTACTGGACCGATTTCAAAGATTCTTTCACCATTAGAATGCTACATTATCCCTGAGTAACACCATACTTATTACTAGAATTTTTATTACTATTTTTATTACTAGAAAAACTATATCTTTATTACTATATCTATATTTATTACTAGAAAAAATTAGGCATCCCTTGAAATTTTGAAAAAAAAATTCTTATTAACCGAAGCGAATCGAGGGCGGGTCGCTAGTCTTAAATATCTCGGAAACTATTAACTTTTGGCCAGGGTATGTAGTGGAAAATAATCGATACACTCCATACTACAAGGAACTGTTCTATTTACCAGTAAACCAGTATATAATATTTCATTTTATTTGATATGTATATATGTGTATATGTATGTATGTATATTTTATTCATTACAAATTTAGTTTAATAATATATATTGTTGTTCACTTGCTCCTACCTACCATATAGCCCCAAGGTTGGCCGGGAATGCTTATAGCATTAATTCTGCCTTTTGTTAAAACAATAAAGTGTAAATAAATTTCTATATTTCATCCCTTTTATACAACTCTCCTCTTTCAAGGGCATAACACATTTACACGTCCGGTGCCGAACAGCACCTCACTACCAACTGCTTCCGTCTTTATGCCAACGGTGTGCGACTCTTTTAACCGTCTGAGATTCTTTGGTTGCTTATATGAGATGCGTGGTACTTCCTACAATGCACCATCAAGTGACCCGCCTGCTCATTTGCCACATCTTCTACGAAACCCCTTAAAATAGTTCTCTCGGTTTCATTCTTTAAATTTTCACTTGGGTGAAAAAGCATCGAGGATCGTTAGTAACATACGAACGTAGTGTTGAGTGCGTAACGAACGGCAAAAAGACAAACAGTGTTGGCCAATATGCCACAAAGGCGTTTGCTGCTACCTGAGCCATTAGCGCGTGGTGCAAGTGTCATAGGATTAGAGGAGAGTTCATTATACATTCATTGCCATCCCATTCGGAGCGTAATGGGATAAGAAAGTCTATCATTAGGATGTACTCGTATTTACTGCAGGCAGGTTAGGAGGGGTTAGGCCGCTGTGAACACTCTACGGGCGAAATTACACCTCTCTCAAAGAAGACTATCGTAAAATGTACTGCATTTCTCACTTTATCCTATTCCGCAGTATACGTACGTGTTTTAGTAGTGAGTGAGATAAGCTAGAGCCCATTCAAATCCTATCCTATCGCTCCCCATTCTCCATTCTTAAATTTCCAAACGTAGGCAACGCATTAAGGTTGAGGTAACGTTTGTCATTCTAGACTGATGTTAGCATGTATCGCGGATGTCGCATTGCGACAGTATCCACATACCATCAAGTGGACTGTCTGCTCGTCTTTCTACAAAAAAGCCATGTAGAAGATGTAGGTATGCAACCAGCTCTTTCGGTTTCCATAGCAGGACACGGGCCTCCCCATGCAAAGCGTCTTGTGCATGAGGGATGGATGGCCTCGAAACGCCACGCTGGACAAGCGGGTTGCCAAGTCCACTCTTTAAGAGGCGGTATAGTTCCTCGGGGCTTGCGGTAACCGCTTTGTTATTCCTTTTACGATGAAGAAGAAACCACGGGAAGAAGTGAGGCAGTGCTATTTTATAGCCGGTCGACACAACACTGCAGTCGGCACAAATCACTACATATAGGTATCGTAAAACATTTACTCCATCGGGGAAGTTAATGTCAACCCAATGCTCGAGCATCCGGGTTTCCTCACGATGATTTCTTTCGCCGCCAAGCCAGTCTCATATTTTTTTAAGCGTTAAAAACTTGTTTTATTTGTCTTGTTGTTATTGCTCTGTGATTGGTTCAATTGTTAATAACGAGATAATTAAAACAAGTCATGTACTTGGAGACATAAGTAGGCACTCAGTGGTACGGGCCCAGGTACAGAGGGTCGCATTTGATTGGAAACAGTGAATAATTAATAACTTACCTATATATGAAAAAGAACTTTTATTAATTAATGATTTATAATCAAATATTAAATGGTATAATCATAATTAGAACGTAATTATTAATAAAGATATCGTGAGGTTATTTACTGTATTCTTGGTCTTTTCGGGAGGTCGCGACATTTAAAGGGTGTATCCACGTAGTTATCTCTTGTAATTTGGACCAAAGACGACGTTCTCATATTGCATAATGTTGTTGCTAACCGATTCATATTCCGTGCTTTAAACAAATGACTACTCACGCGCACTGTTTTAAAATACAACATACAGTAGAGGGGTTCTTAGGAAATAAATTACACCCAGTCTTCTCTCCAACAATTTATTTATCAGTAAAAGTATTATATTAAAAAATAAAACTCTTAAGCGTGCGAGGGACATTAAAACCACAGAATTCAAATCGGTTGAGTTTATTTTTATAAATATTCGCAAATCCTTTTAGTTCCAAAAGCAAAATTTATTAATTAATCTAGTTAAATGTACAATTATAAATATTTATAGTATTAAAATTAAATGCCTGTATTGATTTTTTTTCTTATTTGGCAATGGCGCAGTTATCACATTGAGCCAGTGTCGAGTTTTCTTAGTAATTAACGATTTTTAAAGGCATAACAATTTTCGGTAGTGAGTGAGATATGCCAGAGCCCATTCCCATCCCATCCTATCCCTCCCCATTTTCCTAACCCTTTCTCCAAATCCATTCCTATATCTCCAAAGGTAGGCAGCGCATCCGGGTGCGTGCCAACATTTGTCATTTTGGACTAATGTTGACATGTATCACGGATGTCTATGGGCGACAGTATCCTCTTACCATCAGGTGGACTGTATGCTCGTCTGCCGCCTTCGTACATATAAAAAAAAAAAAAAAACTCAATTCGTCAGTGTCCTGTATAGTTTAAATAACTTAGGGAGTCACTTGGTAAAGTGATTGTAGGTTGACAGAGGACTGAAGAGTTAAACTCGTTGGAAGCACACGAAAAATGCAGTCTTATGCTTATACTTGATTATCACAAATCTTACGCACAAAACCACTTTGAAGTTTAATAAACTATTAAATACCCACTTTTTAAAATAATCAAACATAAACTCGACTACACTACTCGAAGTCTCGCTAAAAATATGAGCGAACTAATAATATGTTAGGGGTACTTATTCTCGACTCTCATACATGAAGTCGTGAGTTCAGTTCCTTGGTCGGTACCACAAATTATTACTCACAGTGTTTCAATTAAGTACGGATTAAAGAAAAATATTAATATCATTAGCTGGTCGGTGACGGAGAACATCGTGAGGAAATTCGCGTGCTTGAGACTTTAAAAAAACCTGGAGCTTGTGTATCAACTGTATCATCGAATCAGCACTGGGCTTGCGTGGTGGATTATGGCCTGAAACGCCCTTATTATTTAATAGGGGAGGCCTGTGGGCTGCAGTGGATATTTATAGGCTGGGATCCATCGCTACAAAAGTATTCCATATGCAAATGGTTACCATAAAAATCTAGGTCAGCTCATAACTTTAAGACAATAAAAGATGTCATTATTATTGTTACTTAAACCTTATCAGAAATAGCTTGACGTTACGAACTTTACCATTCTTTCTCTACGATAACAACTTCTAGCAACTTTAGCACTTATTCTACAAGACTTTAAAACGGATATTTGCATGTTTTTCTATTTTATGTCAATTCCGTGACCCAAAACCATGACCAGGCACAATGTTATCTGATTTCTAATTCATATTTGTTTGAAATAAGCGTTCTTTGTTAGGAAGATTCGAATTTGATAATAGCTGTTAGCTAAATGAATAAGTAGCCTAGGTACTAATCGGGATTACAGTGTATGTATTTGCTAAGTTACAACAAAATCGGTTCAGCCAAACATCCAAGCTTTCGCATTAATAATATTCGTGGAAATAAAAACCAGATTGCCATTTTTTATTGTACTATATGACTTATAAGGTGTGTGTGCCAGGCGAGTGTGGCGAGGCCGGTGGCTCGCGCCGGGATGTACGCTGCTGTCGTCGATATTATAGTGATGTGTGCAAGCGGCAATACGCCGATGTCGATACGCCACAGACCTAGACCAGCGTAATCTGTTAAATCCGTTACTCATAAATATGTGACGTTAACTGAACCATATAGTTGATATATATAACTTGTTGACTTTGGTTAATATTTTCTAACTTAAAATTTAGTTGTTTTAAGATTACGTTTAAATAAAAACTTGCTCTAATAACATCAGATTATTATGGTCCACTGCTGGACAATGGCCTTCTCATGCACATTGTCTTGTGCACAAGGGCTAGATATTCTAGATTGCTACGGGGGCAATCTAGGGGCTAGATTGCTCCCGTCTAGATATTCTAAAAAAAATTATTTGTACCTACAATTCATATATCTCCCATCCTCTCTCTCATCTTGCCCCTCCCTGGCCCGTTGACTGGCGACGCCCTTGCTTGTATATGAGGGACTTATGGCCTTAAAACGTCATGCTGACCATGCGGGTTGCCGACTCCACTCTTTAATAGATCGTGTATCCTCAAGGCTTGTGATAGCTTCTTTGTTATCCCTTAGTTAACTAGAAGAGATGAAATGGTGCTAATCTGAAGCCCTGTTTATAACTGTCTCAATAATAAAGTCTCAATAACCGTCTTGAAGACTGTAAAAATAGAAAATTGTATTGAAGACAGCACAGTACGCATAAAGATATATAGATAAACTCTTTATCGTACACCAACACATGTTGCAAAAAAGAAAATTTATCTTATCGCTTTATCTTATTTATTTATCTTTAAAGACGATCTTATCGCCAAAGCGACCTCTTCCAGGCAACCCTTCGATGGTGACGAGAAAACAGATAACCATATCAAATAAAAGTAGATAGTGCACTGTTACATAATATCAGCAGTTCGTTGTCAGGTATGCGATAATGCACCCAGCTTTCGATAACGCGAGGTGCGATGCAAAAAACTCGAAGTTGGTATCAAATTGAACAGCTCTTTAGAAAGTTCCTCATTATGCAAGCAGTGGAAGACGGATAGAGAAGCAATATATCTAAGAATTTTCTGCGATTCCAAACTATCTGTGCAATTGGGATCGTCGATAGTTCAACACAATTCGGGACAACCGCAGCTGGTAATACATTGTATAACCTTTGGGTATAGGTAAAGTTGAAGACCGCATTGCACGCAGGAGATGAGCAGATAGCTGACCTGGTGGCAAGTTAATACTGTCGCCCATGAACATCGGCAAACGTTAGCACGCCACCGGAGACCAAGTGCGGATGGACCGCATTGATTTGACAGCACGTTGAAAGAAATAAGCACGCGAACGGTGTATATTTATTTAAATAAAATCCAAAAATATTGTGCAATCTAGTTTGTACGTCATCTCTAACATTGTATTGGCAAAACAAACAGCAACTTGCATTTGCGAATTAAAAGATGACAGCCTCGAAAAAGAAATGCCACTCAAAACACTGAAATAATAAATAACTTGCGTTTATGCGTTTGATGTTGCGGTGGTCATGATTATTGCACATCACACAGATAAAAATTTCATTTGGCAAGTAACCATTAAATGTGATGCCTCTATTTGTCACTTGTTGATGCAATTGTCACGAAAGTCAGAAGTTTATCTATGCATATAATAAAATCGTGACAGAATCGTGTCTGTGCATGAAATGTTTTTTTGTAAAATCATTGCAGTGTAGTCTACGAATTGCACACAATGAATGATAAAGTGGCAAACTGATGCAAAGACGAAGGGTTGTAGTCACAGAAATCTAAACAATTATTCAGATTTCTAAGGTTGTAGTCGAAGATAGTTAAGTAGGCTTGTGCTTCTTGTGATGACTTCGATAATATACACTTTGGGGATTATTTTTAACCATAATTTAGTGCTCGGTAACATCTAATTAGATCATATACAAAGTGATAATAGTCGACCTTTACCTCAAATTATTATGATAACGTGATACTTGAGATGACAAATAAATAATGACAAATAAGGTATCTAAATATTTGTTTTATTTTTACAAACAGGTAAAAAGTAAGCAAAAATAGTTATTTGATAACAATTTAATTAGTAGAAGCACATGATTTGTACATTTTGTTTATACGAGTACACTGTGTTAAGATTTGCTAAGGTCATACGATTATATATAGATTTTTCAATCGTTATACCTCGGTAACGTGACACTTTAGGACATAATATTATATAATAGTTTTTATTTATCTGTGCATCCCCTATCGATATGCGGAAAAGTTTTGAAAAAAAATTGAATTGGAATGGCTGCTCGGGACTATGCCAACCTCCCTAGTAAAATGGTCAAACCCTTTTGTTACAAAACAGTAATACTCAAGGTCTACAGCGCTTCCGCATGGCCCCTCGTGTTGCTGGTGTCCACTGGCAGTAGTGTCCACTTACCATCATGTGGCCCACCCGCTTGTCTACCATCTCTTTTATTAAAAAAAACTGAATCGTGTACAGAATTCATGGTTTTAGATCCTGTCTATAGAGTAGACCATGGATACCGTTTTCGATAATATTGAAAAACCGGGATTTCGGATAAAATATGCGATATTGGAAAACCGATATTGAAGTTGAAGAATACCGGTATTTAGATGTTAGGTTCTCCGATCGCAGGTGAAGCAAAACTGCGGCGGCGAGCGCGTTGGCAGTTGACGGCGTGCAGCGACGTGGCGTGAAAATGAAATGGTGGTACTCGAGGCCTTCATTTATTTTAGAGAAAGCCTATGGATATTTATTGACAATACCCATCTACGAGTGTGGAATCAGAAACAGCTTTTCCCCCCGCGATCTATACGTGTAATAAGATTAGATCGTCTCTTAAAGATGACACTTTGGAATACCGGAACTTCAAATACCGGAAACCCGGTATTTGAAGTTTTGATATGGAAATAATACCGGTATTATGAAAATCCGCCGATAGCCCATGCTCTACTATAGGGTGTATAACAAAGGTGAACAGATACAAGGTCTATATAGACCTTCCAAGTCTCCCACCTCCGACCGCATTACATGAAGATTCCATATAAATTTTATTTTCATCTCTTTACAGGCTAGCAACGGGTTAACAAGCCTAGCGAAATAATTAAGTTATATAATCAAATGAATTCGACATAACGGGCCTTTAGCTCTAATGGCCCACGTGGTCCGACGCGTGACTCATATGAAAACCTTTATGACTATCGCTGTTCTTACGTAATCTGCTTTCCATTTGCAGTTCCTAATGGATTTTATCATTATCTACTGGAAGTGATATCGACGGATCATCTAATGACATGTACAACATTTTTTTTCTTTACTTTATTTATTTTGTCCTTTAGCTCCGTAGATCATTATGTATTTACTATTCCACAGTAATCTTAGTTTTGTATAAATAGAATTTTGTAGAATCTAAGAATCCTTTTGCCAGCGGTTTCGCAAGCGTGCTCATTATTCAACGGGAACCTTAGTCTTAAGGGGGAGAGTGCACGCTGCAATCCAACAGCCGCTGGGCGCGCTCGACTGGCCACGTTACCCCTCTCTCACAGAAGACTACCTTGAAATGTACTGCATTTTCCACTTTTATCTTATTTCCCTAATGTACGTAAGTGTTTCGGTAGTGAGTGAGATGTGCTAGAGCCCATTCCCATCCTATCCCTCCCCATTTTCCTAACCCTCTCTCCAAATCCATATATCTCCAAAGGTAGGCAGCGCATCCGGGGGCGTGCCAACGTTGGACATTTTGGACTATTGTTGGCATGTATCGCGGATGTCTATGGGCGACAGCATCCACCATCAGGTAGACTATGCTCGTCTGCCCCCTTCGTCCATAAAAAAAAAACTTTAGTCTTGTAGTCGGTCTTTATATACTCGCAGCTTCACTCATGAGCTCACTATGCCACGTATAATAATTTGTAGCTGATATCCTAATTTTGTAGTTTATATCCTAATTTTGTAACCTATATCTGTCCTTTTCTTAGTTCCCAAGAGCGTTCATGCAGGTGCAAAATATTCAGCACGATTCGTCCATCTGCTGATGCGTTTCAAACAAACAAACAGACAACGTTTCATTTTTAACCACACAAGCACAATTGCTTAAGAATTTTTCTTTCTGTCCTAACATTAATTAACATAATTAAACATTAATTAATTACTTATAGAAGATGGCAAAGGAACTGACAGTCCACTTGGTAGTAAGTGGATACTGTTAACGGATGAGGTGACATTGGATTAGTTTTGCATCTACTTGTGTAGTCAACACATTTGTCAGAAGCTAGAATAGATTTGAAAAGCGTCAATGTTGGCTATGCAAGTAGCTTCAATATATTCAAAACAATCCAATGTCATCTTATTCCTTCGTCATTTATTCTTGGCCAACTGCAATAAGCCCTCTCCGTATCCATTATTGGACATCCTCAAACACATTGTCTTGTACACGCTGACTAAGCTGGTGCGCGAATCCACTCATTTCTACAACACAAGTAGTTCCTCGGGGCTTGTGATAGTCGCTTTGTTCTTCCTTTGTCGCCTTTTACGACACCAATGAGAAGAGATGGGGTGATACCACACCGGGCATTCTTGGGCACAAAGGTTTAAGCATGAGGTTTTCCTTCACCTCCGAGCCAATGATAGTTTGAAAAACCGTACTTAAGTGGAAAGACCTCATACATAAGTTCATAGTTACTCAGCGAGCTATGGAGAGAGTTCTGATCGGAATTTCTTTGCAAGATAGGATCAGCAACGAAGGGATTCGCCACAGTACTAAAGTCAGCGACATACCTCGTAAAATAAGCAGTGGCTGAAGTGGCACGTACCAGAAAGCGCAGTGTAAGACTCCCTCCGGCCAGATGAACCGACGACGATTTGAAGAAGTTCGTCGATGGCGGTAGAATGTGAAGAGTCGAAGAGTCGTATGTGGTGGCGAGCCTTCTATAATCTAGCAGTGGAGATACATAGGCTGATGGCATAATATGGTAAGTCGAAAGAATGCTAAAATAATTACGAATGTGAGTCGGGAATAGATATGCCTAGATTATAAACACTATTTCACACTAAAGCCTATTAAGTATGTTTCAGGTGAATACATTCTTAAAAGTTATTATAATCTTCATTGGAAAAGTCAGAAGAAATCTTATAAAAATCAACCGCTTACGACATCTTTTTACGACTTTGTAATCATTAAGAATGAGTTTCTATACCGTTTTAGAAAACCTACTCCCGTCCTAGATGGCGAATGCATCCGCCACTTAAAATATAAGTCCATAAGCCAACTAGTTTTTACTGTGTTGTATAGGTACTGCTAAACAACCTAGAAAACCGACGCTATCCTATGTACCTGTAGCATGAAAACATCCAAACACACACCTCTGCTCAAAACAATTTCAATAAATACATCGATTCTTTTCTCCCACCACTAGGAATATTGTCACTAACTCGACGAGTAATAGGAAGAGAACAGTTGAAAATCGTTGTAGGGCGCGCAGTATACAACTACATTGGTACGGTCATATAATACCTACATAGATCTTTCTGCCTTTACTTCTGTTGCTAGGAGAGAACTGAGTGTGTATGAGTGAGTGCAGCGTCCGAGGTTCTAGTGCTGTGCTGTCGAGATTATCGAACTGTCGATGTCGGTATAATTTTTTTTGTACTATTTTGCCGTAGATGATAAGACAGTATTTAAATAACAGCACTGTCTCTTGACTCCATTATAAAACGAGTAACGTCACTGTAACATAATATTTCTTTGTACTAATTTACTAAATACTAATTAATATAATATTCTTTGTACTAAATTTCCTAAAAGGAAAATATTTTAGATTTGGATTGTAGGTCAATAAGTTATCACAAAAATACAAATCAAAGTATCTACAATGATGCTTTCAACATAATCACTTCCGAAAGTAAACGCTGCACTAAAATTAAAAGGCATCAAAATAATCTACACAATTAATCAACCATTTTATTAAATTAAATAACCAATTAAACCGATTGCATCTACAATTTACCTTTTCCACTACAAGAAGCAATCTCAAAACAGATCTTTATTCGCCGATCGAATCGCGCGATAAGTTATTGAACGGTACGACAAAAAATTTCGCAAGCGTACAGCACTACGTATCATTCGAACGGCACGCACACTACAGCGGATTGCATTCGATTATAATAGTTACATTTGCGCTTCGCGAAATGTTAGATTACAGAATTTGCGCTGTATTACTTTGCAGGATACATTTAGAGACTATGTACGAGTTGCGGGATTAATTTTGTTTTTAAATAAAAACAGTGCGACGTGTTTGTGTGTGCGTTAGTACTGTAAAGTCATCGACCTGTATTTTGAGCGAACCTATCCCAATTTAAAAAATATAAGTGCTTCTAAGTACCCCGGTGTTGTAACGCAGCCATTTTGTTATTTTGTGTCAGTTTTGAAATGAGTATTGTTTAAAGGTTACATAATTGATGTTGATGTGTTGATGTATGTCATTTTATTTATTATATCATTGTCACATCAACGTACAAATGATGTATTACATAACCATTACCAACTAATAATCACGAATAATCATTATATTATGAAACAGACGTGTCTATGACGTTTTGATGCCAAGATTACATATGATACCACCAGCCTGTATCTCTCCGCTGCTGGATATAGGCCTCTCCCAAAGACATACGATTTTTCGCTCCTCTCATGTAACCACCAAAAACCATCGGGGAACTTCTTTAAGTTTTCGGTCCATCTGACCGGAGAGCGTCTCACACTACGCCAACCGGTACCTGGTTTTCATTCAAGGACTCTTCCATCCCATGGATTGTCGGTCCTCCGGCAGATATGAACTGCCCACTGCCATTTCAACATGACGATTCTATATGTTATGTGGATGATTTTAATTTTTATGGCGATTCTTTCGCAATGGATCTTGCAAAGAAACTCCGAGCTCTCTCTCTAGCTCACTGAGCGACTTTGAACTTATGGGCGAGGCCTACCATCAAAGTCCGTATTTCGGCATTGTAAATAAATTGCTTTAGTAGATTTTCAGATAAACGCGAACAAACAGACAATCATACAGGCATCTCCTCTATATTTATGGGCACGAGAAACAAACATACATATATATATAAGGGTATAGACATTCCTTGAAATTAACACGAACATACATAGAGAACAATATTTTCCTTATATTTTCGTTTATTATTAAAATATTCGACGAGTCGAAAAGTGCGTATTAATATTAATGGAGTATAAGACAAACAGAAAGTGTGAAAATTTTCCTTTCGCGAGTGAGGACGGCGCAGGCGTCGGAACCGGACGAATAATTTAATAATAACGATACAATTTTAGATGTAAAAAACAACAACATAATGTTAGGAATTTTCTGCGACCTCTTTACTGTATTTACTGTATTTACTGTATTTACTGTATTTACTGTATTTACTGTATTTACTGTATTTACTGTATTTACTGTATTTACTGTATTTACTGTATTTACTGTATTTACTGTATTTACTGTATTTACTGTATTTACTGTATTTACTGTATTTACTGTATTTACTGTATTTACTGTATTTACTGTATTTACTGTATTTACTGTATTTACTGTATTTACTGTATTTCATTAATTTTTAATTTTTTCACAATATTTGAAGGACCGCTTTGAATGTTTTGTGCTAAATGACTTATTTGAGTGACGAAATAACAAATAATTGATGAATAATAATAAATATTCTATTATATATAAATGACTTATTTGAGTGACGAAATAACAAATAATTTATGAATAATAATTATATTATATATATATAAATATAAATTTATTCTATTATATATAAATGACTTATTTGAGTGACGAAATAACAAATAATTGATGAATAATAATAAATATTCTATTATATATTATAATAAACACATATAATCTATATACATATGTGCGGGATACGTATGCACTAACACGCAGTAGAATGCTAGTGTCTGTACTCCGCACCAACTGGATCGCCTGGGGGGTGTGGACTGTATAATAGGTTTTTCTTATCTTGAATAAAACAACAAGGCTTGTTCTTCAATAGAGCCGGGGTAGCGCAGAGGTACTTGTTCTTCTTCTTGTTCTTGTTGTTGTCGGATTGGATGCCGCTGCGGAAGTGAAGTTGACCGGAAAATGGTCCGCTTTTATTTGTTTACTGACATCTTCAACTTCCGGCTAGTTGCGGGTTTCCCCCACCACTTGTCAACGACGGGCCTCCCCTCCACTTGTCCATGTATGTACCCCTCCCGCTACCCGCGGGGAATCATTTATTTATCTTTTCGTATTTACGTATTTACATTTTATAAGATCCTAGTATGTCCCCAATTACACTAATGACCAACGATTTACGTAGAGACATACTAGGGATCACTCCATTATTATCAAATTATATACATAAAAACTTAACAACTAGTTGCGAAACTATATACATGTTTGCCTAAGTACCCTAGCCTTTTCGTCGTCAACAACATATATGTATTCATATAAATGGATGTTGGTATATCTGTCTGAGATTAATAGACTTCAACACCGTTTTACCGATCACCGTGAAAGTTGGCACATATATGTATTATTTCATGGAGAAGGTTTCTATGCTATTCACTTTGTTGTAACTCACCACTAGATGGCGCTGCAGCACATCAACTTCTATGGCAGGACAACGTCTGTCCGGTTTTACTAGTAATAATATAAAACATAAATGGTTATTTACTTTTATATAATTATTGTATAGCCTTTTAGGGCGGGACATAGCTTTCTAAGAAAACGCTTTAAACATTTCTACGTTTATAATTTCATTATACGTGTTCAGTCGCTGTCTAGTTTTAAAAGGCAAGTTAGAAATCTTGATTTATCTTTCTATTTTCTTTTCCAAACAATGGGGATGGTGTAATTTTTCTAACACACTGATTTTTGTGTATTTTGATATAGAGTGGATCGATATAGATAGAACTACAAAGTGGCACTGTTTAGAAAGATGATAATCGCAGAGTTATAACATTTTAAGTCTTCATTTATCAAAAGTAGCGTGACGTCATAGTAACGGCTGCATGGATAGCTTGTCACTGCTCTTTACAGTATAAGTGTTTATAGCTTAGAACGGAACGTCATGGTTGCCTAGGCACGTTTTCTCTCACTACTATGTGTCTCTCCACTGCTAGATATAGCTCTGGCAAGGACCGCCACCACATACTTTCTTCCAAGTCGTTAGTCCCCCTGGCCGGAGGGCGTCCCACGCTGCGTTTCCCGGTACATAGTCTCCATTCGACCCTGCTAAATATCCACAATGATAGGTACTATGAAGTATCACTATTTAAAAGGGAACTAGATAACAATCCAAAAGGAAACAATGAAAAATATTTAACAATCAACAAAATATATCTGTTAGACCACTTTATTATTAAGCAATGTACTTAAAGGGCAAAAAGCAAGCTCGTTATTGGAAATTTATTGTTTTTACGCCTTTTTGTAATAATATTAAATTAAAGGATAGCACTTTCTAAAAAAGAAAATTTATTTAACTTAAATATCAATATCAAATGTATTAACACTAATTTTAAATAGTTCGTATTACTAATTATTATTCTATTACACTAATTACTAATTAGTATGTAACGTATTACTAATTACATAGCGTATTTTTAAGAGGGTGAGAGCGCAAGCTGCATTCCTGCAGCCATTGGCGCTCGACTGGCCCTGTTACGCCTCTCTCACAGAAGACAAATGTACTACATTCCCACTTTATCCTACTCCCACAATGTATGTACTTCTTTCGGTAGTGAGTGCGATATGCCTGAGTCTATTTCCATCCCGTCCTATTCTATACCTCCAAATTTTTAGAACCATTTCTCCATTCCTATATCTTCAAAAGGTAGGCAGGGCATTCCGGGGCGTGCTAAAAAGCTGTCATTTGTTTTTATTACTGGTGGCAATTTGAAAATTAAGTGTTTAACATTTTGGTTCAATGATTTTTGGAGACTTTCGTTACGGTCTAAAAAAGAAACAAAGTTATGAAAGACTTAGGTTAGCATTTACTGATGAAGCCCCATCCAGTGCCATTGGATATAATTGGTTTAGTGAATTTAGAAGTGGTCGTACCTCAGTGACGATGTTAGAGAAGGACGTCATGCGACGGCGGCGGCGGAAAAAAACATTAAAATTGTGTGGCTCATGATTGAAGCAGATCAGCCCTCTTTGCTACTATATCTTTAGAAAATAAAAGTACATTAACTGCGGACTGGTGTGTGAACAGCTCCTTGACTTCTGTTTTGGAAAAAGTCAAAGAACGACGGCCACGAAGCAGAATGTACCTCCATCACGATAATGCCGCAGCTCACACAGCCAGACAATCGAAGCAATCTTTGAGTAAGTACTTACTGTAAATGTAGAATTAACAGGTCATCCGCCATACAGTCCTGACCTAACGCCCTGTGATTTTTATTTATTCCCAAAAATTAAGGATAAAATCAGAGCAATACATTTTATGAATGCAGTACGAGGCAGTAGCGGGCTACCAAACGGATGTTGAAGAGGTGCCTATTGAAGGGTGGGCTGAATGCTTCACACAATGGATGCACCGCATGAAAAAGTTTATCAATAGTCGCGGAGAATACTTCGAAAAGCAATAAAATCTTTATATCTGATTTTATTTATGAGGTTCTAAAAATGTTCAGTGTCACCCATGTATACCGCGAATGTCTATTAACGACAGTATCCACTTACTACCAGGTGAACAGTTTGCTCGCCTGCCACCGATGAAGGTACAAAATAAATGGCTATTTAAAAACTTTATAGCATTTAATCGTACAAAAAGCGAGCTTAATGCCTGGAGGCATTCTCTATCAGCCAACCTTTGGGTAGAACAGAGTGGCACGTTGGGAGGTGCGATAAAAAAATGAAAAATTTGAGACGTCTATTAATTTCATATGGGCTTTTTTATATCATAATAAATAACGTGTCAACCCGTTGGTTTATGCGATGTAGATTGGAAACAAAATATCGAATACATTAATGGGAGAAATACGATACTTTTAAAACTAACTCATTTGTTTACGGTTATGTGTGTGAAGTACGTATAGAATGGATATAATCATTAAAATTATATGGATACATCATTTTGTAGGCATAAATTTAATATCTCCATATTATATACGTAGGTGGTGTACGTGGGTGAAGAAAAAGAGAGTCGCCGGTAGTGGCTAAATGAGAAGAGCGGAAGACCGTATGTGGATAGCGTGTGAGCGATGTGATAATACAATTGAATTTTATTTTAATCGATTATTTATTTAAAATTATCTATTTTTTATTAATACATTCCACTAGAAGTAACAATCGATTAATAATTAATCGACTTTTTCATTTGCAACATCCTAACCGATTTACAAACCGCCATCTAAGGTGTTTTCGAAATTATAAACTTGGAAGTGTGTTTCACGAGTACATTTAGAAAGTTTTAACATGCAATAACACTACCATTTTGAAGTGTTATTCTCATAATGAAGTGAAAATTGTCCAATTAAGAGCAATTATAATTCATTAAAAATGTATACAATCGATCATTTCTATTTGAGAAATCGATTTGTTTTAAATCGATTACCACGGAACAAAAAAAACATTTGTCACTTCCCGCAGGACTTATTATCCCAGTCTCGGTTTTAATTTCCCACTTATTTACGAGTAGGATGGGATAGAAAGGTTAGATTAGAATAGGGTAGGCGATAACCCCTCCATTGTAGGAGAGGGTAGGATAATAATGATTAAATTTATTTACAAGGTACATACAAAAAAGAATCAATTTACAGATATAATTACCAAATATATGAAATTTAAATTTGAATAAATATTTTAATGCACTGATAGTTCTTATCTGATGATTTTGCGATAATAGTATTCAATGCTTATGCTTTTAATATTAATTTTTTTGCAACAAGCACATACATATAATGTGCTTTAACAAACACCAGAGATAATGTAGGAATCTCGAAATCAAATCATTGCGTTGCTCTGAAAAGAGGTTATTTTTATTAAACCAAATCTGTACCAATTGTAATTGTAAACCAAATTAGGTGTACAAATCTTACCTGAAAATAGAAACAACATTAAAGCTATTTAATTCTCTCTCTCTCTATGAAGTTTATGTCAACGTAAGTAAACAAATCCCTTTATTGTATTTTGTCACTAGATTCAATTGTAAACTTCGAATAATATTAGATTTAAAAAAGACAAGCCCTTCTGTCAAACGTCCATTGCCCCAACCATAGATTGGCACAAAGCCATAGAGCCACCACCATAGTGAATTCGGAATGAAGTGCGCGAAGATCTTCATTTACATACATATAAGGAATAAATAAATAAACTTTCACCGTGTAAATATCAGTTCCCTAGGTCGAGTGGTCAATTTTTTTTTTATGGACGAAGGCGTCAGAGGAGCATACAGTCGCCCATAGACATCCGTGATACATGCCAATATTAGTCCAAAATGACAAACGCTGGCATGCCGCCGGACGCGCTGCCTACCTTTGGAGATATAGAAATGCATTTGGAGAAAGGGTTGGGAAAATGGGGAGGGATAGGATGGGAATGGGCTCTAGCACATCTCACTCACTACCGAAACACGTTCGTACATTAGGGAAATAAGATAAAGTGGGAAATGCGGTACATTTCAAGGTAGTCTTCTGTGAGAGAGGGGTAACATGGACAGTCGAGTGCGCCCAGCGGCTGTTGGATTGCAGCCTGCACTCTCCCCCTCTTTAAAAATACTTACAAGCTCAGCTAGATACAGATTACAACTACCTATCACAAAGCAATTGTGTACAATAGGAGGTTGGTCGCGCATGACACATGACATCTATAACACATGATAATTTTCAAAAAGTGTTTGGGAATATTCAAAGTAATACTGAAATATACTTCACCAATATATGTATATATAGTTTTAATATATCTCCTGGTATGTATTCCATAGTGCATAAATATAAATTTTACAGAAATAAACCATTATATACATTAGAAACATTACAAATTTGAACATGAGTAGGTACTTTAATGCATGGTATATACATTGTCTGGTTTCTGGTTCTGGTACAACATTTCTCATTCTAGACTGATTTTTGCAGATAACGCGGGTGACCATGGACAACAGTATCCACTACCTAATATTAAAATAATTATATTGACATTCACTCCTTAATATAAATTCTTAATCGTATTGCTTAGAGTACTAATGTGACCATATGTCTCGTTTTGAATGGGACCGTCCAGTTTTCAGGTGATTTGTCTCTTTGTCCCATAAAGCTTTGGGATACCAAATGTTCCGTGTCACAAGCAACCTGCTGAAATAATTTTAAAGAAGAGGCGAAAAAAAAAACAAATTCTTTCGACTGCATGGCGGGCGACAGTATACCGATGGTTCGATGGAGGCAGCGTTGTGGCACTAAACGATGGTGTGTGTAAGAAATATGAATACAAACATTATTTTTCGACATTTCAAGATATTTTAATATAGGTTACTCTGATGACAACAATGAGTTTTTAATATACCTACTTTTATTTACCTAAAAATTGGCAGGTGTCCCGTTTTATGGAGAAAAATACATGGTCACATTAGGCATGACTTAATATTCCTTTTAAATGAAAATAAGTTTCTGTTTACATTGTAGTTTTTGCACGCCATTTTTACAGTATTTTGTATTTTACTCACATTCAGCGCCGGCTCTAGCCCATGTAGCGCCCGAGTGTAATCAATACCCTGGCGCCCTCTAGTAGGCTCTTTGGAGGTGTCGCGAGCGGCGCTCGGCGCCCCCTAAGACCCTGCGCCCTACACCATAGGTAAAGCCGCCACTGCTCACATTTTCGCAAAGAAACTATTATTATTATATCACCAGGTAAACTGTCTGCTTGTCCACCAGTTTTTCTATAAAAAAAAATGCTACGGCAATATTAACAGCACGCAATGTCCCAGTTACTAAAAAATCTAACTTGTGTTTCGTTAACAGAAGCCGTCGGCTATTTTAGTAAAACATTTCAAATTAATCAAATTCATTACCACATCAATATGTAAATTTTACCAAGCGGTACGATGCCGTCCGTTTCAGTGTTCCGCCAAACCTACGGAACCGGTGTTGCTAGGCGCGGCGGACACTTGTCCTACAATAGCTGGTACCGTCGTGCACAGAACTGTTGTTTGAAAGAGGAAAGGAAGAAAATTTATTGACAACAATATATAAAATGAAATGGTAATTAAAAATTCAAAAGAATATTGATTGTTGTGCCAATCGGCACCAACTCAGTATAATATATCGCAGTCTGACTGCCACGCTAATTTTCAGTCACCACCGGTGACCACAGACTGTCCACAGCAGACACCGTGCCATTTTCCACCAAACCTCGCCTAAACTTGTAATAAGGAAAGATGTAACAGATAAACCTTGATTAAATATAATTACTGTAATGTATGAAAATTAAAAGTTTTAAGTATTTGTTGATTTCAGGGACACAAGCGAACTCGCATACCTCGTGAACTCAGCGACGAACTTCAGATGGTTACGAGCAAACTATGTTTATCTGTCGCAGGCAACCAAGGTCACACAAAACGAAACTTAATCTTCAAACATACAGACTAAATTCAACTTGCTATGTATTATATAAATTGTACATTTTGAAAATATGAAAATTGCGCTCTATATTTTTTTTAATATTTAGGTTTACATATAATAAAATCGTAAGAGAGCCATTTCTGTACATTTCATATTTTTTGAAAATGTTTTGCAGTGATGCGCGACTCAAAATAACAGCTTTCTGAAATGCCCTACATTAAGTCCGCCATTTGTACACATCAAATAGAGGAAAAGACTGGGAATACAAGAAATAAAACTTCAATAAGTTTATAATTAATCAATATTTTAATCATTCTTTTGTGTGAAATCGTTGGAAATGTAACGTTTTAAATAAACAAATGTTTATTAGAAAAAAGTGTTCCAATTATGGAATATACGGTAACTGTTTCGTATAATAGGACCTCAACTTCAGTCTCTAAATCAACACCATGTACTCCTGCACATTCTACATGGATCCACTGTCATCGAGAAATACTATGTATCCACTCTTGATCTTTCTTTTCCTCACTATAGTGACCAACACAGAGTATGTTGGTTCTATAGTTACTATAGGATATGCATTCTGCGCCATAGGCTGCAGTACATGGAAGTTCGTGTGAGTGTATGTTTAAATAATCACTGAATTAATAAAATACAGTTACAAAAATAATACCCTTATGGTTTACTATGCTGTATTAGGTGCAAAACGAGATTTTACTTTAGAACTACGAACTTATATAAAAAAAAGTTTAATAAATACTGCAATTAAAAGGCTAACACAAGAGTTTTAAATTTTACGTCATTGTCTTTGATTTTTTAATTAAAATGTAAATTTTGCTTGTAAAATGTGTATATAAAAAATTGTACCTATTTTACGTAACTATTAGACCGTTGAAACACAAAAATTTGTTTTTAAATCTATCGAACATCATTGCGTTCGGAGAGAATGGTATTTTCGAAATTATTTACTCGAAATCACTCAAAAAATAAAGTTTAAACAGTTCCCTGCTCGCCTGTACACGGTACAGTCGATATTAGAAAGCGAGCTGGCGCCGTCGAGGGCGCCTCCACTCAAACTTTAATTATACCAATCGAGTGAATAACAATATATGAAAGTTGTTTGTGCTTATCTCTTGGCCATTCATCGTCACGTATCTGCTATGCAAGCATGCATATGAAACGTATGCGGAAAGGTTACTGACTAATAACAAAGGTTAGAATAAGGTTACTAATAAAAACAGATTTAAAAGATTACTTTGGGAGCTGTATTTTTTTATGGATAGAAGGCGACAGATGAGCCGAGCATACAGGTCACATGGTAGTAAATAGACATTGTCGCCCACGAACATCCGCGATACATGCCAACATCAGTCCAGAATGACAAACGATGATATGTCTGCGGATGCGTTACCTATCTTTGGAGATTTAGGAATGGATTAGGAGGCAGGGTTAGGAAAATGGGGAGAGATAGGATAGGAATAGGCTCTGGTATATCATATTAACTTACCACAAAGTTTGTATTATAGCCCGCACTACGTTATATCTGTGTCACAGGCATCCAAGTCACGAATGATCTAAATGGAATTAAATTATTGTAGATATAAGCTTGTTTGTTACTTTTTCAAAAAAGAATAACAAAACACACGTAAGCTTTTAATGTCCCACTGCAGGGCACAGGCCTCCCCTAGTAAATCACTTGGTTCGGGCCATGATCCTCCACGCGAGCCCGATGCGGTGTATACACACACTCCAGTTTTATTTTTTAATTATCCGCACTTAGGTATAAACTCAATGGTACGGGCCGAGGATTTGAACTCACTGTCACACGAATGTGAGTCGAATATAGATACCCCCAGGTTATCACCGCTCTATTGGAAGAGGAATTAGAAGATTGGAAGGCGAAGGGTGCTGAAATACCACAGCCGCTGGTCGCACTTGACTGGCTTCGTTACCCCTCTCTCATAGAAAACTCAAGTAAAATGTACCACATTTCCCATTTTATCCTATTCTACAATGTGTTTCGGTAGTGAGTGAGATATACCAGAGCCCATTCCTATCCCATCCTGTCTTATCTCTTACCATTTTTCCAATCTCCAAAAGTAGACAGCGCATCTGAACGACAATATCCACGTACCATCAGGTGGACTGTATACTCGTCTGCCGCCATTTTATCGTAAAGAAAAAAAAAAGTATTATCAATTTATCAGTGGCCGCGTTAGCAGGACGGGAGATAGGGCAATTACCCAATGCGCCAACTTTGCAAGAGCGCTGAATTTTCCGATGACCAGAAAATTCAAAATAAGGCGCCGGATTAGGAAAGCTAAATAATGTCAAAACGGTTTCTTGAAGTATCAAATCTAAACCGTTCGGGTTTACGTTTATTTTTTTTCTACAAATTTTGTGTTCTAAAAGACGCCACGACAAGGGCTTTAACACTAACGCCGGCACTTATTTATTATACGGTAGGTATTTATTATTCACCACGTCAGGTAAAGCCACACGTAACAGCTTCGTTACAAATCAAATAACGTATGTACCTAATAAATCCGCCTCGTCCAACATTAGACAAAACATAAAGATATACAGTTATGCGCCATGTTTGGACAGCGGGGCTTGTTCTTGTCTGTCTGTCAGTCACGATATTGTTGTTATCATTGCTGTGACTTCTCATGTTAAAAAGTAAAACTACAATCCAATACTAACCTTAATGTTATAAAATATTGAACTAATGTAATGTGAATATAATCAACGTGCTCGAACGTCGTGTGCTAAGTGAGTGCTTAAGACTCGAGCGATAAACGTTCGCGCGAGTTGTAATCCAAATGTTTAACGTTTGATCTTAAGTCTGATGTTAAAGGCTCGAATCTAAAGCGGTTATTAACTGTTTATTAACACAATTCAGTGGACATTTTAATTATAATACTTACACCTTTTTTGACTCAAATTATCTTCTGTAAATTAGTCTGTAAATTGGCTTAATTTAAAATAAAATAAAATTGCAGGGTCTCTTTAGAAGCCACAGAACCCATAACAATAGATTTAAAATTATTTGTCTGTCTGTTTGAGCATCACGTAAATAGTTAAGTATCCAGAAGGAAAACTGGTATGTGCCATCTACATATGACACAAGGAAGTTTAGTTATAGAAGAAAATAAAAAAAAGACTTGTTAGAATTACTCAAAAACTACTGATTGGATTTTCATTCGTGAAATGCATCATGTTGGTGCTTTTATAGGTGTTAAAAATCCTTTCCAGCTGCTTAGTCCACGCGAGCGAACCCGCGGGTAGAAGGTAGTATAATAATAAATAAATAACATAATTAAATACAAAAGTTATTTTGTTTGTTTCTTTGTTGTCTATAGTCTGCAAGAAATTACGAATCCCGTTATCATTAGGATAGAGGATAGGTCCTAAGGTCTTGATAAGTTCCTAGGGCAAATTTCAAAGCAAATAAGGCTTTATTTACAAATAGTAACGCGTGGTGTCAGTAGATAGCACCACCTCATCTCTTGCCATGGCTATCGTAAGGAGTACGAGTAGCAAAGCGGCTACCACAAGCCCTAAGGAACTACGACACCTCTAAAATAGTGGACTCGCCAACCCACTTAACCAGTTTGGTGTTTTAAGACCGTAATATAGGGTAGGGCGGGCTAGTTGAGCATAGGGGTAAGTTGGGCAATCGAAATATCTCAAAAACTACACACCGCACGTTAACTCATCAAATGAAGGAAAGAAGCGGTCGCAGGAGGGGAACTCACCGCACGACCGCCAGTGACGACTTGTCGATCGAGTGACGTACGCGCCACGCTTTGTTTGTTTTGCGACGAAAAAGTAAAATATTAGTTTCGGTTCAAATTTCTTCTGTACACGTTAATAATCATCCGTTTTCGATCACGTAAGTGTTAAACTTTCATAAATCTATTATATATACGATATCTCGAAAGGATTTGGTTCTTATTCAAACGGTTTTTTCATAACCTCACTTTTGTTTCAAATATTTGGGTAGGGGCTAGTTGGGCAATTGTTGGTCAACTAGCCCCACGGTTTAAAACAAAAGCAATATGTGGTTTTCTTTTATTTTAGCATGCGGACATATAAAAGAAAGACTACAGGAGGTTCTATTTCTAGTCCACAGTTAAATGATGCAGCAAAGGCTGTCACCAACGAAGGCAAAAGTGTAAATGCCGCCGCCAAGGAATTCGGTATTAAACGTATGACCTTAACAAGATTTATAAAGAAATTAAAATCTGAAAGCGGTGTTCCATCAATGGGTTATGCAGCACCGGGGCAAGTATTTTCTTCAGAACAAGAGGATTCTTTAAAAAAATACTTGTTACAAATGGCATCAATCTTCTATGGATATTCCCCGAAAGACGTTCGTCGCCTTGCCTACGAGTATGCTGTTAAATTCGGCATCAAAATTCCAGTCACCTGGTTTACAAATAAGATGGCCGGGAAAGAGTGGCTTATGATGTTTTTAAAACGGAATCCCGAGTTATCTATTCGAAAGCCAGAACCCACCAGCCTTGGTAGGGCAACATCATTTAATGCTCAAAACGTTAAAGTTTTTTTTGACAAGTTAGCTGAGTTAATCAAGTGAGGAAAGCAATGAAGATGACTATGCCTGCCTGGTTTGTTGCGAAGCCTGTTCCGAAAGTTTACCAGGGGAAAAATGGATCCAGTGCCAAGTTTGCAAGGAATGGGCACATACAAAATGTGCGCCAAATGCTAGTCTTACTTACGTCTGCATTAGTTGCGACAGCGACAACGATGATTAATTTCCTATATCACATTAATGTCTTTTTTATATTTAAACCCCATTGATCATTACATAACTGTAAAAGTAAGATTTTAAACAAAAAAGACTGAGTCTATTCCAAAAATTGAGCTTAAGAAATGTTTCGTTTATGTTGATTATATTTTTATGTTTAATATTTGAAAAAAGAATAATTTCTGTTTCACTATTATATCACTAAGAGATTACAAATAAAAAGTTGATTGTAAAATAGCAATTTTATTACATGTCTAGTAAACATTCACGTCATTGCATGGCTTAATGTTCTAATTGCTCAATTTGCCCCATACCCTTGCTCAACTTACCTCACCTATGGGGTAGGTTGAGCATGTTTGACCTTTCTCACTTAAACGACTGTAGCTCTTAAACCAGATTTATGAGAGATAATTTTTTTAGGAGACTTTTAGGAAGGAATGAATTACTTATCTATCAGAATACATATCAAGCAATTTCGACATAGCGTTTAGGAGCTATGATCGATCAAGTGAAAAATTGGTCAACTAGCCCCGCCCTACCCTACAAGATAATGTACATGAAGAAGCCCATGTCCAGCATGGATGCTAAAAGTTTTTTTTATAGAAAAGAACCTGATTGTAAGTGGATACTGTCGTGAATAGACATCCGCGATACATGCCAACATCAGTCCAGAATGACAAACGTTGGCACGCTGGGAATGGGAATGGAAATGGGCTCTGGCAGATCTCACTCACTACCGAAACACGTACGTACATTGGGGAAATACGATAAGGTAGGAAATGCAGTATATTTCAAGATAGTCAGTCTTCTGTAAGAGAGGGGTAACGTGGCCAGTCGAGTGGGCCCAGTGGCTGTGGAAATGTAGCATACACTCCCCCTAACAAAATTACGGTTACAAGTAGATTCTTATAACCTAAAGTATCAGCATTTATCTAATAAAAATGCAGTTATTAGCTTTAGTTAGTTCAAATTCGATCTTATGAATCTAGAGGAATATAAGTTATTTCCAAGATATTTTGAAATATATTTTCCTTTTCAAGAAGCCATGTGTTGACATGTGTTGACAAAGCCTTTATGTCTAAAATAAAATCATGAACTTACGAAACATGTCAACTTTCTTAGTTAACCACTTAAGGGCTTACCGACCCTATAAATCGATTCAACTAACTACAGATAATTATACTCATAAACTGCTCTTACGCAGAGAGACCACCCGTCTTGAACCAGATCCTAAATTTTTATCTAAAACCATGTGGTTCTAATAAATTAATTGCAAAAGTGTTACACAGTACATAAAGAAATCAGTAGCGTAAAGGCTCGCACACATTACAACCGCGTCGCGCCGCAGCTCATCGCAATCATTTAAAACAGTTAACCGTTTTTTTTTCGGAATGGCTAAATTCTTGTGGCCCTAGTGGCCTTTCAAGAGTCACCGGTCGTGTTTAATTTAAGGCGAGCGCAGATGGCGCTCGGCCAGGAACAAAATGTGTGATGCAACGAGCCTCGCCTAGGGCGTTATATTGGAGGGTTACCGCGGGATCGCCAGTCGGTGAGAAACGCTGAGGGTCGGTATGTGTTGACGGTGTAGCGAGGGGCATGTCCACGTCTCCGTCGGCGGGGACGGTGTATCTGTGAAGTCTGTGAGTGTGGTGTAAGAACCGCATTGGCAGCAGTCAGTTAGCTGTTGATATTGGATTCTTCACGTCGTCGCACAGCCATGCTTGACTGACGCACACTGTAGTAAAAAATAAGTTAGACTACTGTTTGTACGTCTATAGTAGCGGCTGTTTGTTACACTGTATCGCACGATCGGGCACCTTCGGTCGCGCTCGGCCAGTTCGTCGACCCGCCCTACATTCGCGATCTACGACAACCGCGTGCACGTAGAAGCTACCGCACGTTGTTGCCACGCGGTTTTTTGGTCGACAGTTTAATTTATCGATTGTGAGATAATTTGGTATAATATCTGGGAAAAGGGACTATTACTGTCGGCTCCAACTTTGTAGGTGTTGGGACTTTTTAAAATGTTTAAAATTTATTCATAGGAACTTAATTGGTTTTTAGTTTAGTTTATTCATTTAAAGAAATAAAATTGTATACTAATTACATTAAAATTACATGGAATTATGAGCATTGTATTACAAAAATATTGAAATAAGGAATAAACCCTAAAAACAAAGTCTAGCATGTTACAAAAGTCAATAAGTATATTAAAAGTTTAATTAGTTACATGGGTAGTTTTTTTATGGGAAGAAAGCGGCAGACGAGCTGATAGTCCACCTGATGGTAAGTGGATACTGTCGTCCATAGACATCCGCGATACATGCCAACATCAATCTAGAACGACAAATATTGACACGCCCAGGATACACTGCCTACCTAATGAGATTTAGGTATGGATTTGGAGAAAGGGTTGGGAAAGCGGGGAGGGATAAGGTAGATTCGAATGGGAAGAGGCTCTCGCATAGTTCACTCACTACCGAAACGGGTACGTTACACCTACATTGGAGTAATACGGTACAGTGGGAAATGCTGTACACTTCAAGGTAGACTTCTGTGAGAAGACAATATTACTATTCCTAATACGTACTTCCACGTTATCAAGAGTATAAAAGCAATGAAGTAATAGAAATGCCATTAACTTAGTTTTAAACTTATTCCTTTTGTATATAAGACATTTTAAACAATTTATTAAAAACTAGCGACCCCGCCCTCGCTTCGCTTCGGTTTGTAAGTTTTTTTTTTATTAAATTTTTTTTTTTTTCATTTTAAAATAAAATATAGCCTATATTAGACACGGATAATGTAGCTTCCTATTTGTGAAAGAATTTTTGAAATCGGTTCAGTAGTTCCAGAGATTACCCCCAACATACAAACACACAATTTTACCTCTTTATTATATTAATATATTAATATATAAGTATAGATTTATAATGATATTAGCTACAAACATGTAATAATGCTTATATATGCGATATATATTAATATATAGCACTTATAGTACATTATGAACACATGTCACTTCAACCCGTTATTACAAGTAGTAGGTAAAAAAGGTCCGGCAACACAGAACCGCTATCAGCGGTCTTGTTAACCCGCGCCTAGCCTTGATAGCCTACGGATATCTATAATCGACTCACATTCGTGTGATCGCGAGTTCAAATCATTGAAACGTACCATTGAGTTTCAACTTAAATACGGATTTTTAAAAAGGTTTTCAATCGTGAGGAACCGCGCATGCTCCAAATATAAAAAACATCTGGATAATGTGATCCACGAACCGCGTGGTGGATAACGGCCCGAAACTCCCCAGTTACTAGGGGAGGCCTGTGCCCGGCAGCGGAGCGTTATTGGCTGATACATACATACATTTCAGCATACCAAATTCTGTGAGTTACGTCGATGACTTTCTTTGACGAATGTCTTCGTTTCGGATCTTATCCGGTAAAGAAAGAAAGAAAATTCTTTTATTGTCATCAATATATGAAAATAAAATGAAAGACAATTACAAATAAAAAGAATATTGAATGTTGTGCCAATCGGCACCCACTCAGCGTATATCGCAGTCTGATTGCCACGCTGATTTTCAGTCGGAGCCGCACCGGTAACCACGGACTGTCCACACCAGAGACCGTGTCATTTTTACAACAGGGTCAAGACCATGATAGAGACCATGATTCGGCGCCGCCTTTTTCAATAAATAAATTAAATCATTTAAACTCCTAATACAGTTTGACTAAGAGAAACTTTTCAAGAACCCCTCGTTTTAATTACTCCGAGTGGTCCATCCCACTTTTATTGTGTAACCGTTTTACTTCATTTTTACGACGTCATATAAAACTTTTTCTTGTCGAAAAGTCGACTTTTCAAACAAGTGGGCCACCCAACAGCTCGAGCCGTAAAAAGTTAGCTCGTAAAATTTTGCTAGATTTTTTTTAAAGCGTGAAATGTGACTTTTGTATTATTAACTAGCTGTGCCCGCGACTTCGTACGCAAGGAATTTTAGTTTTTAAACTAAATTGGGATATCTTTTCTTTGCGTCAGCCGATTTCGATGAAACAAAACCTATTCGAAGCGCCAAGCTAAGCTTACTTAATCTGCGGAAACCCCATGAAAATAGTTTAGGTAGTTTTGGAGATTAGCGTATTCAAACACACAAACAGACAGACAAAAATTTTTAAAATCGTTTTTTGTGTTCTGATACTCATCCTTCATCGCCCCCAATCAGTTTTTGGTAAATATATTCAATGTACAGACACGCTGGTTCTACAGTTTTATTATATGTATAGAAGATATATTGTATTTATATGTTGTTACTATACCATAGTAATATAATAATACATAATTAAATACTCTACTAATTGTATTAATAATTAAATACCAATTGGATACCATTATGCATAACTGATTCAATCGACAAAAATGAAATTGCACAGGAGAGAAGATTTTACATGTGTTTGAACTACAGTTTTTTTTGCGCTTCGACTATTTATGCATAAATGTATGATGTATCCGATTAATACTCACCATACTCTTCCCGTGAGTGTCGTAAAAGGCGACTAAGAGAGAACAAAGCGGGTACCACAGGCTCTGAGGAATTACACCACCTCTAATAAAGTGGACTCGCCAACCCGCTTGGCCATACATCTCTCATACACAAGACAATGTGAGTGTGAAGGCCCATACTGAAAGGGCTGGTTGCGGTTGCATTACACCGTTACAGTCACGACGATAGTAGCCAATAGTAGTGACTATTTGCTAAAACAAATATTTCTGTAAATAGAAATATTTTTATTTATTACGAGTACATTACTGATAACCTATTTTATACAGGAGAGTCATGTTCATGACTTAGTCAACCAATCAACAAGTCTCACTGACCACAGCAATCGATGACTGCGTCGTTTCGCGCAAGTATCCCGCGGCGAGTCACTCACCGCTCTTAACTATGTTTTACTATACGATAATTGTAAGATCTGCTTATCACATTATTATTTTGAGTTTAAATAAAAAAATCATTTTCATCAAGTCATCAAATTAAGTTTTTTTTTTTATTTATTTAAACTTCATTGCACAAATAATTGTACAAATGGCGGACTTAATTTTTTACCAGTCAACCATCAGTTCAAACAGAAATACGGACGTGGTTGAAATTTTGATTTAAATATAAACAAAATTAATAATAGTACCTATAGACAAATAAAATAATACAGACATATCCATACACATACTCGCATACACGTACTCGCATACACGTACTCGCATACACGTACTCGCATACACGTACTCGCATACACGTACTCGCATACACGTACTCGCATACACGTACTCGCATACACGTACTCGCATACACGTACTCGCATACACGTACTCGCATACACGTACTCGCATACACGTACTCGCATACACGTACTCGCATACACGTACTCGCATACACGTACTCGCATACACGTACTCGCATACACGTACTCGCATACACGTACTCGCATACACGTACTCGCATACACGTACTCGCATACACGTACTCGCATACACGTACTCGCATACACGTACTCGCATACACGTACTCGCATTCACGTACTCGCATACACGTACTCGCATACACACTCGCATACACATACTCGCATACACATACTCGCATACACATACTCGCATACACATACTCGCATACACATACTCGCATACACATACTCGCATACACCTACTCGCATACACATACTCGCATACAACTACTCGCATACACATACTCGCATACACATACTCGCATACACATACTCGCATACACATACTCGCATACAAATACTCGCATACACATACTCGCATACAAATACTCGCATACACATACTCGCATACACATACTCGCATACACATACTCGCATACACATACTCGCATACACATACTCGCATACACATACTCGCATACACATACTCGCATACACATACTCGCATACACATACTCGCATACACATACTCGCATACACCTACTCGCATACACATACTCGCATACACATACTCGCATACACATACTCGCATACACATACTCGCATACACGTACTCGCATACACGTACTCGCATACACGTACTCGCATACACGTACTCGCATACACGTACTCGCATACACGTACTCGCATACACGTACTCGCATACACGTACTCGCATACACGTACTCGCATACACGTACTCGCATACACGTACTCGCATACACGTACTCGCATACACGTACTCGCATACACGTACTCGCATACACGTACTCGCATACACGTACTCGCATACACGTACTCGCATACACGTACTCGCATACACGTACTCGCATACACGTACTCGCATACACGTACTCGCATACACGTACTCGCATACACGTACTCGCATACACGTACTCGCATACACGTACTCGCATACACGTACTCGCATACACGTACTCGCATACACGTACTCGCATACACGTACTCGCATACACGTACTCGCATACACGTACTCGCATACACGTACTCGCATACACGTACTCGCATACACGTACTCGCATACACGTACTCGCATTCACGTACTCGCATACACACTCGCATACACATACTCGCATACACATACTCGCATACACATACTCGCATACACATACTCGCATACACATACTCGCATACACATACTCGCATACACATACTCGCATACACATACCCGCATACACATACCCGCATACACATACCCGCATACACATACCCGCATACACATACCCGCATACACATACCCGCATACACATACCCGCATACACATACCCGCATACACATACCCGCATACACATACTCGCATACACATACTCGCATACACCTACTCGCATACACCTACTCGCATACACATACTCGCATACACATACTCGCATACACATAATCGCATACACATACTCGCATACACATACTCGCATACACATACTCGCATACACATACTCGCATACACATACTCGCATACACATACTCGCATACACATACTCGCATACACCTACTCGCATACACATACTCGCATACACATAATCGCATACACATACTCGCATACACATACTCGCATACACATACTCGCATACACATACTCGCATACACATACTTGCATACATAATATTACAATCCATATTGAAATAATACACAAGAGAGCAGAAAACAGAATGAAGTGATAAAATTTAGGGCAGAAAATATATTTGTATCTATAAATAGTGATCCTAAAGTAGTTTTTCAAAAGATCTTTTAGTGGGTGCCTTCCTAATGTCAGTGGGAAGCGCATTCCAGAGAGCTACATTCCCGAATCTTTAGGGACGTAACTAGGCTAAATATCACCCGGAGCAATACCTCACTTTGGCGCCCCCTTTATTTATTTATTTAAATTTAATTAATATTGTATTTTTTGGAAAACAACAATTGCTTCCCCCCCCCGTCCCGCAAAGTTTATTGGGATTATATTATATATTTTTTACTGCAAAACGCATTTGTTCCTAATTCATCTCGTCAATCGTGATGATGTGATGTTTCCGAAATTTAAAAGTAACAGATATTCTCTAAAATCGTTCCAAACATAAATTAATTTTATATTTAACAAAACTTTTGTTATTTTACGAGAATGACACAGTTTTTAGTGACTGAAAGTTATCGTTAAAGGGTTAATGCGCGTAAGGGCTACAAAGGTCCGGAATCCCCTTAAAACGAAATCATAACCCTGGCGGCAAACGAAACGAGTGCTTAAAATATTTCAAACTGCTAATGGGTTATTTAATATTCCATTTGTGGGACGAACAGACGGATAAACCTTTTTAATGTGTATAAAATTTTGCGTCGGCCATTTTGTGTATATATAATATATTTTTTAACGTGAATTATTTTTCGATGACTGGTTTTTTACCTGAATTCGTCGAGGCCTAAACGGAAGGGAAATGAATTTAGTAGGATCCACTAAAAAAAAATTATAGTAAAGGAGGCAACCAGGCTAGCGGCCCACGTGATGGACAGTGGTTACCACCGGCTACATCTGCAACACCAGGGGGTATGCGGATGAGCTCCCGGCTTTGCAGAATATTATTCACTGCTTTCTCGAAGAACCCCATGTTGTAGTGTAATAGAAAGACCTTTGAGGCAGTTCGTTTCACAGCCTGCGGGTTCCCGGCATAAAAGGATTTTTGGACCGAACAGTGCGCGACACCTCAGTATCGAGGAAATGCACCCCACTTCTGTTGCAAATCAATATAAACATGACTTTACTAGTGACGAGTCGCTGCATTCTTAACGAAAACAGTATAGTTCATAAACTCGTGGTCACATTCGCTACAAACGTCACGGTTGCCACGACGGTAATTCACCACCAGGTGGTCCATCCGCTTCCAGCCGCTTTTCCACAAAAAATGCCACAGCCCAGCAGTTTTCTGGTAAACAAGTCAGTGACCTTGCGCCGAGGTGAGAGCCAATACATTTTTACTTCACAGACTACCTGCTGAGCGAACAAGAAATGTCCAGTTCATTTCTATTTTTGTACTGGGAGTGACAGACCGAGTGACGACCCGCCAATATTTTTTACTGTTTCCTTATAAGAGTGGTGCTAGCCTTTGGATCTACAACATCAGCGCATGCTGGGGCGTGCCAACGTTTGTCATTCTGGACTGATGTTGGCATGTATCGCGGATGTCTATAGACGGTGGACTGGCTCGTCTGCCGCCTTTTCTTCTATAAAAAAAAATAATTAGACGGCGACGACAGTTCGTGCTCCGAATGACACAAACTTAGGAGAAGGTGGAAGTAAGAGCTACTCGGCGCCGCAGCATACGTCAATGTGCTGTCAAGCACCAGAAAGGGGAGATTTGGTATACACGGATGGATTTTGCAGAGTCGGAAAGAGGTGCACCTAGCTGTACTTTGGCCCATTGGTTCAATCAAGTCCGCATCTCTTCAATGCTATATGGACTCCATATGCAATTGTGAGTCATTCACCCCTGAAGGTTCAATTAACTGCTCGTGTACCACCGTCATACTCAGGAAAATAGTTAAATTAAGAAAAGACGGCATCGACTAACTAGTACATCTGCAATCCAAGAAGGTCGATGGCAGAATGACGAAATACGCAAAACTAAAAAAAAAAAAAGAAAAACAAGTATTTTTTAGTTCTACCAGGAAATTATTTGGCACCGGTCACATGATTGTTGTATCTGGATCAAAGTGGATTTTCTTTATCACGATCTATTAATAAAGATTTCATATGTCGAGTGATATTGCTTCTGATAAAATATTCCATTGTACATAACGTTCGAACGTGTGAGATAAAATATTTTAGGGGTTAATGGACCCATGTATGATAGTAAATAGAGAAAACTGTAAAAATTTCAGCGCCTCGTATATGTTATAACTTATTTTTTATACTTTTACATGTTTTACAAGAAAGAAGAATCATCCTGGTGGTAAGTAGATACTGTCGCCCAGCATCTTCAATCATGTCAACATCAGTCAAAAATGGCAAACGTTGTCATGCTGCCTGATGCACCGCCCACTTTTAAAGATTTGGAACGGATCATGAATAGAAATGAGAGAAATGGGATAAGGGATAAGAAAGAGGCTACCACGAGCCCTAGGGAACTAAATACATCACCTGTATAGAGTGGACTCACCAATACGCTAGGCCAGCGTGGCGTTTTAAAGCCATAAATTCCTCAAGCACGATGTGCACGAGGCGGGTTCTTGTCCAGCGGTGGATACTGGAAGGGTTGGTTGCGTTGCATTAAAGTCATCCATTACAAAACTAGGGGATATGGGGAGCAAAGAGTATGAGGTAAGGATAATTCCTTACCTAAAGGTAATCCTTTATCCCATCATACTTTTTCTTTACTCGATGAGACGGGATGGAACTAGAAGGTATAGAGAGATCATGAACCTGATAGCAGAAAGGTATGAGTGTTCCATTGTCAAGTACTAGGTGGAGCTGTTGAATTAATTTGATAAAGCGGTAGCCTCACCTAATGTCAAGAGATTTTTTTAAATTTACAGCTATGTTCTGTCGGCCGGCATTACAATAGCACCACACCATCTCTTCCCACGGGTGTGGGAATAGTCGACTAAGGGTTAACAAAGAGGCTACCATCGGCCGTGAGGAACTACACCACCTCTAAAAGAGTGGACTCGCCAACCGGCTCGGCCAGCGTGGCATTTTAAAGGGCTGATAGGATTGCATTTCAAATATTATTATTATTATTAAATTCAACGGCCGTACGTCAAAGGCCGACCGTAGACTAAAACTGACTCACACATTCATGTGTGTGTCAGTTTAAAATTCTATGTTTCAATTTTAAGATATTTATAAAAAAAATAAAAGTCTAGATAATGACGCAAAATGCGACAGTATGCTAATGTAACATCTGTAATTTTCTAAAACACATTGTACAACGCACGCCGCCTACACAAGTAAATGACCACACTTTTTTAAATTTACTACAAGCTAGACGTTGCAATTGGCTTTGGCTGCGTGCTTCTGCGCATTATAAATACTGAAAATCAAGGTTAAAGGAACGATTTTATTGTTCTGTTTTTACATGATGAGACTTAAAATTATAGAATTGACGTACGTGAAATAATCCTGCATTTGCAAATTATATTATTTGCAAATAAACTAGCAAATAAGTTTCACGAACTAAACAATAACTCGTTTTTTTTTTATAGAAGAACGTAAGTACATTGATTGTGAAACAAGGAATTCATATCAAATCATTTTATTGTGGAATATAGGTTAAAACGCTGTCAAGTTTTTTTTATAGAATAGATGGCAGATGAACGGGCGGGCCACATGATAGTAAGTGGTCACCGCCGCCCATGGACAACCGCAACACTAGGGGGCTTGCTAGGCACCTTGTAGAATTCTGTTCACAACTTTCTTGAAGAGCCCCATGTCGTAGGGGTGCATATGCAGACAGACTAAGAATTTTGGGACCGCCTACACTGCAGGAGAGACGCAATCGTGGAGACCTCTTAATGAATACTACAATGTACAACAATTTGGGCTCACTCTACTTATGAAATAAAATACCATACATACCATTAACACTTACCATCACGTGGGACCGCTTGCTCGTCCGCCTACTTCACTCTAAAAAAAGAAAAAGAAATGACAACCATAGAGCCAGCCCTAAGCAGGCACGAGTTAAGTCTGCCAAAGTTTATGTGCGACATCAAAACCTTACAACTAATTCATCACAAATTGAGTGGCCAATCAATGGAACGGATTGCCATAGGAAGTATGAGAACATTAATCAATTCAAAAATAGACTAGTCCAATATCTTAGAAATAGCAGCTAGACTTTTGTACTCCATCCCGGAAGCTCCTAACAGCCTCTTTTAAAAGTTGCATCGGAAACATTAGTTGCCTCTCCATTTCTCATCGCTAATGGTTCAGTCAGCTCCGTTTGCTTACTCTTTTAATTCGCTTTTGTCAGCAACATGATTTTTTTTATTTGTTTCTAACTTATGTGGATATTTTATTTATATAATGTATTCATTAATTATGTATACATTGTTTATATTATATTTATTTTACCACACCATCTTAATTGTGTCTTTCACGCACTTCCAAATTGAACTTCTCTGATCAACCCAAAGATTGGCTGATAGAAAACGCTGATAGAGCTTAAGATATTAAGCTCGCCTTCTGTACGATATTGTGCAATGAAGCATAAAGCACAAAAACTGACATAACCGCATCAGCGGGAGCTGCTTGTCTATTATATAGGTAATAATAACTTCTCGTAGTTTCTGGACATAAACATCACTTTGTACACAACAACACAGAGAAAAGGCATGAAAAATCGATTTACACAAATAAGAGATTGAACGTAATAAAGAAACACAACACTGAGAGCTCGGATATGCATTGTGGTGCTGGAAATGGTCTTCAACTCAGCATTTGCTGCGGACAAACCACAGCGCTGGTTTTCATTGGAGCCATTAGAGAAGCACGGACGATGATAGGAATACAATAAGAACATAATATGATTGATTAATGAATAAACATGAATAATATTCCGGTACGTGGCCTCAATTCAAGGACTAATCCCAACGGTTGTTGATTCTGCGGCAAATGTGACTGCCAATTGCCACTTCAGCAATTTTAGTAAACTGATTCTACTAGCTACGTCGTTGACTTCAATTCTTTAATGAACCTCTTCGTCTTATTCCGTAAAGAAATTCTGAGCATACACGAACATTACACATGTATAGCCGTCACTGATCATATTTATAAATCTAAATTTGTTATAAGAAGTAAGCGGCATACAAGCATATAATCCACCTGGTGGTAAGTGGATATTGTCGCCCATTGATATCCGCGGTACATGCCAACTTCGGTCCAAAATGACCAACGTTAGCACGCCCTGAGATACACTGCCTACGTTTAAAGATGTAGGAATGGATTCAGAGAAAGGCTTGCGAACAAACCTACAAAATCTTATTCTAACATTACTAAAGATTTCAAATGCCATCGACCTCTTTATTTTATTGCCAATCTATTTAAAAAAGTGAAGATGACATCAAAAAAGATTTATTTTCGAAATAATGCGTCGAACTGAAGACGACGGCGGAATAAAATTGTAGTTAAAACTATTTTATGTGCAATCGTTTTTTTTAATATGCAATATCGCTTCTTTAGTAGCTCTAATGCGCCTATTGCGTGTCAAATTGTTGGTGAGAACCGACTTGTCTTTTAAGTGATTTTTGCAGTTTATTTTAGTAATTTTCAAATATACGACAAGATTTTTTTGCAGAAAGAAGACGAAGAGAAGAATAGAAAAAAACGGAGCAGACAGTCAACCTAACGCTAAGTGGATCGTGTTGCCCTCCAACACCCGCAATACATGCCAACGTCAGTCAAGAAGGACAAAATATACCGCTTCCTTCAAAGATTTAGGAATTAATTTGGAGAAACGTTTAGGAAAATAGGGAGGAACAGAAAATGAGCTTTGGTATATCTGACTGTTCTGTTTCTGTTTAATCTGTTGGTTGACCGGTAGAGAATGACGTCCGCCATTTGTCTACTTCGAATACATGTGCAATAAAGTTTAAATAAATAAAAATTAATAGTTTTACAAAATACAATTTTAACTTTGCTTTACACTTTGTTTTCAAGCAGACCTATACCATTAACGTAACAGATTAAAAAAACGGAAGTGACCTTACATTTCCGGATTGTAGCGAGAAAGGTTAAAAAACATGAAAGGATTGCCACTTCCTCATACTTCCTTATGTACCTTTCCACAAATGAATATAGTACCTAACTATATGCTGTATGTATATCCTCGCATCTACATATATAGGGGTGTGTCCCTGCTTTACCAAAACCTGAAAACATGAAAGCATGTTCATTATTCTAAATTTATTGTAATGAAATTTATACAAATCTTTTGTATAAGCTAAGTACCTGTATCAGTTTAAAAACATATTTTTTTTATCATAAAATATAGTGATTATTTCTCATCATATTTGGCAATAAATGTCATTTCTTTCATTTCATGAACATTATTTTATCACGTTCTAAACGTTAAAATCGATACCTTAATCTCCACATCGATTATAATTTTAATATCGTAAACAGGAAATCAAAATTAATGGCGCTTATTAGATAAAAGTACGCGACCGGATGCCGTGATCAGATAAATCGATATTCATAAAGTATCAAGAAATTAATCGATTTGAATAGCTGCTTTAGTCCGCGTGCTCTAGTTCTCACGTTTGTTCAGGTTACGTTGTTTGTTCTAGAATATTCTTCCAGTACCGAAATACCATACCATCCCATAAGCCTATGTCTGTCCTCTACTGGATATAGGCCTCTCCTTAAGCTCGATCCTCGCCACTTCTCATCCAACCATCATCGACAAACTTCTTCAACTCGTCGGTTCAACTGACGTGGAAAGGCGTCACACACTACGCTTCCCGGTACGAGACCTCCCATTGGAGAACTCTTCTATCCCGTCAGTTATCGACCCTGCAGCAAATATGGCCTGCCCACTGCCACTTCAGCATACTGATTCTGTGAGCTATGTCGGTGACTTCAGTACTTTGGCGAATCTCTTCGTTTCGGATCTCATCCCGCAAAGAAACTCCGATTATAGTTGATGAGGGGAGGGAGGACCTATGTTAAACTTTAATTCCACACTGCCCTTCCCGATACTTGGCCTCCATTTGAGGACTTGTCTACCTACCGATTATCTCTTCAGCATGCTGATTCTATAAGGTATATCGTTGACTGCAGTTCATTGGCGAATCACGCCGTTTCGTATTTTATCTCGCAAGGAACTGAAACAACGCGCGAGCATTTATGTTACGATATTTATATCTTCAGAAAACGCAAGAGTAAAAATAAATTCTAATCTTATAATCACGGTATTTATTAATTCACTGACGCAGTACCATCCTGCCCTTCCTCAACTCACACAATGGGACAAACAAAATACTTGAGTGTATTTTAAACGGTGGAACGGTCAAAAAAACAGGAAGGTAAAGAGCATCCCGAGCAAACACGCACATAAATATGTCAAATTGATTGAGCCGTGCATAACTTTCTCGTTTTAATTTTCATGGCTGATGCAAGAGTGAAGATCTTTTGCCGCGTGTTTTTAATGTTATTTTAGATTTCGGGGAAACCTGTTTGCAGAAATCGCGGCTATCTAATTTTGAAGAAAAAAAAAATCTACCTTTTCATTAACGATGATCAAAAAATGGTTAGAAATGATCAGGAAACTACCTTCAGTTAATAATAACCGTAAATACGACCACTGCCGGCCATGAGCCTCCGGCAATGGACAGGACAATGTGCTTGAGCCATATATATATGGTCTGAAAACGTCACGCTGGCCAAGCATGCTGCCTGGTCCACTCTTTTAGAGGTGCTGTAGTTCCTCCGCCCTCGCAGTAGCGGCTTTGTTATCCCTCTGTCGCCTTCAATGCCACTCATGGAAACAGATGGGTTAATGATATTCTAAAACCGGCCGCCATCAGCCCGCCAACATTTCATTTAACATTTGTGAACAAAATATAGAGGGAGTATTTCCTAACTGATGGGAATTAAATTTCACAAAAAAATACATTTACATCACACTTACATTAATTTACATCAAATTTATTCAAAAGCTCAGTGTGGGACGCCCACCGGCTAGATGGACCGATGACCTGGAGAAGTTCGACGAGTAGTTGGATAAGAAGAGCTGAAGACCGTGTGTGTGGAGAGACATAGGCTGATGGTATGGTAATTTGTTCTATGTATTAAATATGCACACAAAATGTCACATATTTAGAAATTCATTTTGTAACCAATTTCTCGTTAGTTATTCCTTTCCTTTAGCACTTAAATTAACTTCTATTTTACTGCGTGAAAGTCACCGTTTGACAGTGTGACATATACACGTGACTGTCAATAAACTCAAGTGTTAATGACACTTTATACTTGGGTGACATTTTGATGTGTCAGAGAGCATTTGAAAGAAATCCTTGAGTGTCTCTATTTTAGTGCAGTCATAAAAACGAGTACACAATGAACGTGTGTAACGCGGCCCATAGACCTAAGAACTGAACTAAGACCTATTGAATCGCGCCTTACACCTACGTGTTTAATGATCAAATTTGATGATCAACACGTTTAATGATCACTACTTAAATGATCAAAAATATTTCGCAATCCGTAAAATTGCACATTATAATGAATCGTCTATGGGGCATGGTTCGTTGACATATTTTATTACATACGAATGAGTGCAAAATTATTAAAGCAAAGGCCATAGAATAAACGCTTGTGTAACTCTTTGTAAGTCACAGAAAAGAGGTTTATTTTCTTTAACCTCGTTTTTTTATCCACCGTTTAGTACAGTCCACCTGTTGGTAAATGGATATTGTCGTCCATAGACATCCGCGATACATGCCAATATCAGTTCAGATTGACAGACGTCGGATGCGCTGCCTACCTGTGGGAATTAAATAATGGATTTAGGGAAAGGGTTGGAAAAATGCGGAGGGATAGGATGGGATGGGAATGGGCTATGGTATATCTCACTCACCACCGTACATTAAACACGAACGTACATTGGGGGAATAGAAGAAAGAGGGAAATGTACATTTTACGATAGTCGTCTGTGGGATGGGGCTGTAGGATTACAGCGTGCACTCTCCCTATAAATAAAATCTCTCCACGCAGGAGAGTAAATAGGAGTAAAGAGGACAGTAAATTGAGTTTATAGGAATAAATAAAGTTACACCGTAACATGTAAACACAAATAGAGATCCGAATCTCTAAAATGTTTTCATGAAAGAAATATATCTCGTTCCGAACCTGGAGCCATTTGTAATGTCTAGCCTTTCTAATTCAAAAACATCAAATGGTAATGACAAGTACACATTACCCGCTATTTTCGGTATGCGAAAAATTCTGTCACCAAACCGGTTTTAACTGAATCAATTATCAGCCATCTTCCTGGTTCCGCTTCCAAGTGGGTTATGCTATAGACGTTATAATGTAATGAGTAAATGTGGAATTTGAATTTATTTAATGTTCGGAACGCGTGGGCGCTAATATCATAATAGTCTATGATCGGAATGACCCATTTCTGTTGTTGTCTGAACCTAATGAACACAAAGATTATGTCGTGGTATAGAAAGGGCAGGGCTGTTTTCAGCCAGCCCGAATCCAGCACAATCCATCCAAAGAATAAACCCTAGCATATTCGATGTTTATTAATATTTATTTATAATAAACCTCCGTCTGATATAAAAAATGAACATAACGATTTAGAATTTATCGAAAAGCTAAAGAATTCTCATGATAAAAAAGTAAAATGACAATATGTTAATAATAAAAATGATAGTTATGAAAATAATAATAATAATCAATGTAATTATTATTTTACTAATGTAATTATTAAAATAAATGTTAAACTTAAAAATTAAATTAAATATATGATTTATGAACTTACATATATGTTTAAACATCGGTCTGTGTCCATTCCATTGCCATTTATTAAAAATATGAGAACAATAAATGTATTGAGTAAACCGAGGCATTCCGCCAGTCATCGAAAACCTTTACGCTCGTTACATCATACACTTTTATTGACGCCCTTTTGGGCCGGCGTGCACCTAGTAAAGCGCAACGCAGCACGATTTTCACTAGCAAACAATAATCGAATTTATAGCCATTGGAATAAGATCAAAATTCACCAATGCACTTACTAGTCTTCGAGAGCGTTAAAGCGAACATTGTGCTAATCCGATTCCTAGTGTACGCAGCGACTCGGAACCTTCGCAAGCATGCTCTGCGCTTCGCTTCGCCAGGTCTGTATATAATTGTATCTATATTTATTTGTATATGTATGTATTATTGTGTTATAGTTTTTTTGTGTTTCCTATATTCTTATTTCTTTCTATTTCTGTATAATCTGGTGGTTGACGGGCAGAGAATGCCTTAAGGCCTAAGTCCGCCTGTTGTACATATCATTGTACAATGAAGTTTAAATAAATGACTACTAAATCGCAACAAAATAATAATTGCATAACGTTTCGCTTCATAAGATACACTCTGTAGCGTGAGATTACAAAATCACTTCTATATTAACGTAATCTATGACAAACTGCTCCCGGTTCACTCGGAAACAATAAACAGAAATATCGCACGATCCCACAAGAATCCATGTCCTAGAATTTACACTCCGAGGCGACAGACAATTTATTATCCATATATATTTAATAAAACGTAAACGTAGTATCTGGCCATTTTTTTTCTTGACGTCCATTGATGATAGCCTCTTTACTAAGTCTAATCTGGTAACTATTATAGGTCATGAGACGATTATTGTACACAGCGACATGATTTTATTGAGTGGACTCAAATAACATCTGTAACCAGTCCTTTTATTGCCCACTGCTGGGACATGAGGCTCGTGTACATTGCCCTGTGCTTGAGGGATGTATGACCATAAAACGGAACGGGGTTGACGAGATTACTCCTTTGGAGGTGATGGGTGATGTAGGTAGTTTCTTTGGACTTGTGATAACGGATTTGTTTTGTTATCACTTAGTCGTATTTTTCAACAACGAACAGACACAGCACACGGCACACGGCACACGGTACATATCGGCAACACAGTAACACGGCAAATTGTACTTATAATTTACTGCAGTGTACGAGGACATTCGCTGAAGAACTAAGGTTGCCGACATAGTTCAAAGGATCGGCAAGCTGAAACGGCAGTGGGCGGGCCATATATGTCGCTGGACCGATGACCGATGGGGGAGACGAGTCCACGAATGGAGACCACGCACCGGGATACGTAGCGTGGGACGCACTCCGGCCACGTGGACTGACCACTTGAAGAAAGTCGCCGGTAGTGGCTGGATGAGAAGAGCGGAAGACCGTGTGTGATGGCGTTCCTTAGGAGAGGCCTATATCCAGCAGTAGAGAGACACGGGCCAATGGTATGTATATAAGTAGGTACTGATATTTTAAACAAATACTGTATTTCTTTATAATATGAAATTCGCACCAAATATCTTCGTCACAATTTTTTTTGCACAAATTTTCATTTTTTTTTTAATTTTTTCATATAGCCTATGTCCATCTGGAATAATGTACCTTTCAAAAGGTTTCAAAAGAATTTTTCAAATAGGTGCAGCGGTTCCGGAGATTACCCTTCACATACACACAAACTCACAAATTTCGCACTCTCTCTTTATTATATTAGTATAGATTAATTTACTCCTTACCATCCGTGGGTACTTTTTTAGTACCCTCTCGGGAGACTACTTTGAAATGTATGCATTTCCCACGTTATCAAGTTTCCCAATGTTCGTACGTGTTTCGGTAGTGATTTGAGAAATGCCATAGCCCATTCCATCCCATCCTACCACCTTCCTTTTTCCCAACCCTTTCTCCAAATTCATTCCTACATCAACAAGACAGGCAGCACAATTAGGGGCGTGCCAAAGTTTGGTCATTATGCACTGATGTTGGCATGTATCGCGGATGTCCATGGCGACAGACTTACCACCAGGTGGACTGTATGCTCGTCTGCCGCCTTTTTTCTACAAAAAATATATATAATTAATTTGTCTTTTCGCTACATGTGTCGATCGATATACAATTGACCGCATGGAGTCGACTGGTTTTAGAATTACACCACCGCATTTCTTCCCGTGGGTGTCGTAAAAGGCGACTAATAGCGACTTTACCCTAAGCCGCTGTACCCCTATGCCTCCCTCCAAAGTTCCTAATTTTTACAAAACTAAAGACATTTTTCGTCAACCTCGCTTAATTTTTATCTTTTCTGTTGTTGAACTCGAGGACACTTAACAGAAGCGCCCGGGGACGGCATCCCTTAGAACTTTTTGTTTTTTATTTATTCGTGTCCCTCTGAATTAAATCTTAAAGGAAGTGAAGGCCAGTACTCCGCTTAGCATATTTCTCTAATTAAAGACACGGAAAAGATTCTCCTTGAAGCGTCGAGGGTGGAATTTCACCCCGGTTTAGGATGGGCGTCCAGCGGCAAGCGAAGCGATTGTTCTACTTTAAAGCTACGTACTCTCTTCGTATTATTTCATCATGGATGACTGCTGCTTTTAATCTGCTTTACCAGCATCGACTGATACAAATATACGTATAATTATGTGTGTATAATTATACAAATATACGTATAGGGGTATCTATACTCGACTCACATGCGTGTGATCGTGAGTTCAAATCATCGCCCGTACCTCCGAGTTAGTTTCTATTTAAGCATGGATTTTTAACAAATAAAAATAAAATCTGGAATAAAAACGAATCTGGGCCTGCGTGGAAGATTAGGGCCCGAAACCCCCAGTGGGACCTGTGCCCTACAGTGGAACGGTTAGGCTGATACTATGAATAGAATGAAAATAGGTGTTTATAACTATTAATCACAATGGAGTAGAAATAAATAATAATAATAATAAATGCCATCTGAACTGTCGACTTGAGGAAAGTCACCGGTAGTGGCTGAATGAGAAGATTAGAAGACCGTGTGTGGTGACGGGCCTTGGGTAAGGTCTAATGGAGAGTGGATCCAGCAGTGGACAGACAGGCTGATGGTATGGTATAATAATACCATGGATATGATGGGATGGTATGGTAATAAGTATTGTTAAAAGAGGTAACTGGTTCACGGTTCACGGGTTGTTAAGTGGTCACTGTCATCTATGGACACCGGCAATTTTTATTTTAGTAATAATATAACGAATATTCTCTTTTACTTTTTATCGAATATTTTATTTTATTTTATTCTAGACGACTCCTATGTGATAAAGGAAGTGAAGGCCAGCAGTGAATCCAGAAGGCCTTGATTAACATTTGTAATTATTTTGAAAATATGTTACTATTTAATAAGTAACATTAATTTGTATACTTACTGATATTAGTAAGCCTAAACTAAGATTTTGTTGTACAATTCCTTCGTACGAGCGTGTTGGAGTACTGCGGCGTAGTGTGGAGACCACATTTTGCAACTCACTAGGCTTGAAAGGATACAAAAGCTATTTCTTTGGCACCTAACGTACAGTACTGGAAAAGCAAGGGTCTTACCGTCTTGCTCGGATCAACTACGTTATTTTAATTTACAGTTTCTAACAAAGCGAACGGACTATTTAGATTTAATCTTCTTATACAAGCTTCTTCATAATTATACTGACGGCCCAGATTTTTTTATCAAGTTTTCACTTAAATATACCGTATTCCGAGAAAGCCTGTGAAACTCTTCTCACCGTCTCTGCGAAGAACTTTGCTTGGCTCTAATTCTCCCGTACCGTGTCTGTCGTAATTAATGAATAGCTACTCGTACAACGAATCTGTAGACATTTTTGGAAATTCTTTGGCCGCATTTAAAAAAAGATACGTGTTTTGTTGTAGTGGGAACTAATTGATGTACGCTTAAACTAATTGGGTGCTAATAAGGTTTTAAGATTTTTTTAAAAAAAAGTCGTGTATATGGATTACTGCACAGCTTGTGGACCAAATAATAAAATAAATACATATAATATATTTTTTTATAGAAAAACTATGTATTATACAATTCAGAAAAAGTATTTTATTTCTTGCATTCATTTTTGTATAATGCCTATTTCTTTACATTCCTTCACTTCTAATTTTATAGTATCGATCCCGTCTAGCTTTCACTGGAATATAAGCCTATCTCATGCCGGAGTGTTGACATTTTTAATGCTATTAGGATGCGGATTAAATTTGTATAAGTGCCGGGGACTGTTTATAAAAAGGTTATATCGTAATATTCCAGGGACTTTCATAAATGCGTCATCTTTCAAAATATATTAAGGAATATTTCAGGCACTTCCAAAAGTGCTTTGACCTATCAAGTAATTTTCTTAAGGGGGAGAGTACACGCTGCTATCCAACAGCCGCTGGGCACACTCGACTAGCCACGTTACCCCCCTCTCACAGAAGACTACCTTGAAATGTACTGCATATACCACTTTATCTTATTTCCCCAATGTACGTGTTCCGGTAGTGAGTGAGATGTGCTAGAGTCCATTTCCATACTATCCCTCCCCATTTTCCCAATCCCGACTCGTAGATGCCCATATATTATTTCATACACACTCCCCGATCCCATCTACAATCTCTCCTTAATCTCCTCATATGTAATTCGCCTGTTTTCACAAATTAAATTTTTCACTGTCACCACGTTTCCTAACGGAACAGCCCAAAGAGGGCGACCGGTTCTTTCCTCGTCAGCCAAACTTAGTCGACCACAATTAAATTCATTGTACCAACGATACGCCTTAGAAGTGCCCTTAGTGCCCTTACCAATTGCCCTTAGAAGGGCACTTGTCTGCAAACGCCATTTGAAGTCTATTAAAATAATCTATATGTTTTAAAGAACATTTAAAATCATACAAAATCATAAGACGTTATTTTATTTCAGCTTGTAATAAAATATGGACGGGAATTTGAATTCAGAATGTTTTTTTTTATATTATAGATAGTTATTGTTTTAATTGAGATCGAAACCAGCCAGTGTTACGTGGATTAAAACACCTTTGTCGCAAAACTTTCTGAGTAGCCTGGTATATTGATATGTATGTAAGAGTATTGTATGTAATTATGCATGATGTATGCCATCTACCTGTGATTAAAATATTTATTTCCTCTCTATGCTAGGTTGTCTGGCAGAGATTATTATTATCAGTGAAAAGATCGTCTTTTGTGCATTTCATATGTAGCACAATGTCTGTACTGTACTGTCTTGTATGTACTGTATGTACATGTATGTACTGTCTTGTATGTACTGTATGTACATGTATGTACTGTATGTACATGTATGTACTGTATGTACATGTATGTACTGTCTTGTATGTACTGTATGTACATGTATGTACTGTCTTGTATGTACTGTATGTACATGTATGTACTGTCTTGTATGTACTGTATGTACATGTATGTACTGTCTTGTATGTACTGTATGTACATGTATGTACTGTCTTGTATGTACTGTATGTACATGTATGTACTGTATGTACATGTATGTACTGTATGTACATGTATGTACTGTCTTGTATGTACTGTATGTACATGTATGTACTGTCTTGTATGTACTGTATGTACATGTATGTACTGTCTTGTATGTACTGTATGTACATGTATGTACTGTCTTGTATGTACTGTATGTACATGTATGTACTGTCTTGTATGTACTGTATGTACATGTATGTACTGTCTTGTATGTACTGTATGTACATGTATGTACTGTCTTGTATGTACTGTATGTACTGTATGTACATGTATGTACTGTCTTGTTTTGGTTTAGTATGCAATAAAAACTTTTATCTATCTATTACTATAAGAGAGGTAGGTAATGGAGAAGAATCCGACATAGTGAACTCAGTCAGTTTGAATAAATGCCTAAACTTTTAACATAACATAATACAATCTTGTTACTAAGGTTACAGATATGTGATTTTCGGGCCATTTCCCTACAATTTGGTCTCGAAAAAGAAAATAAATTACTTTTTAATTTTGCCTACGTACCCGAAGCCGAGGAGCTCGAGGGCGGGCTTGTTGTCATTTCCGGTGTTTTCGGGACGCCCTTCGAACAATTAAAATGAGTGGACATATTTGACGCTCGTTCGGAAAGAGATATTCGCTTAGTATAGTCAGAAAGAGATAGAGAACGTAAGCGAATGCTACAAACACAGCACACTAAGGGGAAAGCTTGACTATTGTCTCTAATCTACTGTACCGTCAGCCTATATCTCTCCACTGTTGGATATAGACCTGTCCCAAAGCTTCTCATCCAACGACCATCGTCGGACTTCTTCAAGTCCTCGATGGCCTCCATTCTACGGCTCGTCAACACCATCAGTTATCGATCCTACGGCAAATATGATCTGTCCACAATATTGATTCTATGGGCTATGTCGATGACTTTAGTTCTTTGGCGAACATGATGTGTTTTTAGGCTATATGGTAAAGCTATAATTATTTAAAAATTAATTTACTGAGACCCGTCCACTAACTCGAAACTGGTTCAACCCCCGGCCGGCACGCACAGAGCCAACACTTGACTTGTAATTTGGATCACCCAACCCCTTTGTTTGCTATCCTGTTTACTCTGATTTTGAGCCAAAAATGGAAATTCATTTTTGTACTGCTAATATTGTATGTTTTCGGACTCCGTATGTTCCGTAAGCATTGTTACAGGTGTGATAATACACGTTTTATACGATTGAAATATTTATCTCTTATGTAAATATATTTACATATGCTGGGGTCCGGAGAGAGGTGTCGCAATTGACGAAAATTTCAAAAGCATGTTATTACTTTCTTTCTTTCTTACAGTCCACCTGATGGAAAATAACCCTCCTCCACCCATGGCCGCGCTAACTTCACGGTTATAAGAATCGAATCGTGGGAGGTACACGCCGCACTTGCTTGGGCTCTTTCCAGCGCGCACTTTCTTGACTCCCTACAAATTTCTTTCATCTCTCTTCATTAAACACTTCTCCTCTTTCTGGGGCGTGTACGACATACAACAAAAGTTCGTCGCCGGGAGGTTCTAATAGCCCGTCTTGTTCGATGCCAGGAGTGCGCGAATTCTAGCAGCCTTGCGAAGTTCGGCTCCGATGTTACCAAGTCCGTACAGTAAACCGGCCTCACTTCTACCCGCACTACGCCATCCAACATTCTACGTCGCTTTTGCTGATGGTAAGTGGATACTGTGGTCCATAGACATCCGCAATACATGCCAACATCAGTCCAGAATGACAAACGCTGCCACGCCCCCGGATTCGCTGCCTGCCTTTGCAGATTAAGGAATGGATTGGGAGGGAGGTTTGGGAAAATGGGGAGGGATTGGATGGGAAGGGAATACGCTCTGGGCATATGTAGTGGAAATGTAGTGTAATGTAAAATGTAATGAACTTGGACCATGGGCCAGGTGGTGTAGCTCCTCGGTCATCCTCGGTTTGTTATCTCTTAGTCATTAGATATTATAATGTACAATTCAATACAGTGTTTTCTTAAAATCAGATGTTTAAAAATGTGAATTGAAAGGCACCTTCCCAAGAAAAGTTCATAAATATAAACCACATAAATATAAGATTTTATGTAACTTTATTTTGAGTTGTCTAAAATAAAACTCCGAGATCCATGATTAAGGACCGGATACACTCTCGGCTAATTGACCGCCAACGATTTATGAATAGACACTAAAAGCTCTTTCATATCAAACACAAATAGAGGAATAACGTTTTGAATTATGAACATGGAAATAAATTCATTTTTTTTTTCATAGCAGTGTACTAATTAAAACACCACGACTTTCTATTCCAGATAACATATACCTAATGATGACTTCTACGATGACAACAGAAAAAAGACCGAATGGCATAGATAATCGGAGGGAGATTTTCCGGGGTTTTCCACATTGTGCCTGGGTAAATAAAACCCACTGATTAAGAGTCCCATGATCACTCAACGGTAATTGTTCATTTTAATCACTATTAAACGATTCATACAATAACTGGCTTCTTTTTGGCAATTCATCTTGTGGATGTTGAATTTATACGTTAATAAAAGATAAGTAAAAAGTAAATACAAATCGAGTGGAGTTTACTCACCCGGTGATTTATCATTAGATGATCATGGAACACTAATGAGTTCACGATTATTCAACTTATTCACCCAGGTGATATCACCCTGATGCACAATGTGGAATAACACGATTTTCTGTATCACTATATTTTAGAAAGAAAATCGTAGAGCTTTACGAGGCTTATAGTCACCCGGAGGTCTTTAAGTCTTTTCTTAAAAAAAGACTGGCCCCCTCCCCCGCCCCTACTAAACTCGCTGCCACGGCTCACCTCGAGAGCCCTGCGTCCCCCGACCCCGCCCACGAGCGAGATGAAATAGTCTCGCAAGAGCACATGGACATAGTCCATTCTTCCGACTCCGACACTTCCGAGCCAGAGTCCTCTTCCGGCAACGGCTTCACCGTCGTCCGCTCAAAGAGGAAGAGGTCTGCAAAGACCTCCTCCCCCACCTCCCCTACCCCCCCTGCACCCCCGAAGTCGGCTAAGCCGAACTTACAAGCCCAGCCTGGCGCAGCTTCCTGCTCTCGGCAGAGTACCCCTCCGCCTGCGTCTCCCCGCACCGAAAAGCCCCCCCCACCTGTCTTTGTACAAGACAAGGCCCGTTGGGGAAAAGTCCGCGAGGCAATGGATTCCCTCAGAATCTCATTTACCCGCGCAACCAACACCGGCGTGGCCATTAAGGTCACGGTCCCCTCCTCCAAGGACTTCAGGTCCTTGACCACTTTCCTCCGAAAGGAGAACATCTCCTTCCATACGTACGCCACGGAGGACGAAAGACGCCTCCGTGTCGTGGCCCGAGGCCTCCCTCCCCAGTTGGGAGAGGACGAGATCCTAGAGGATCTCATATCCCAGAACCTGCCGGTGTTAGAAGTCCACCGGCTCTACAAAGGGCGCGATAGGATCCCCTACAACCTAGTCCTGATTTCACTCACCCCCACCCCCGAGGGTAAACAAATTTTTGACACCCGTACTATCTGTGGGCTCTCCGGTCTCTCCTTCGAGACCCCCAATAAGCGTGGTGGCATTGGCCAATGCCACAATTGCCAATATTATGGCCATTCCTCTCGCAACTGTTATGCGAAACCCCGGTGCGTAAAGTGCCTGGGTGACCACGGCACCAGCAGCTGCACCCGACCCAAGGGCGCCGAGGATCCGCCTGGTTGCGTCCTCTGCGGGCAGCTGGGGCATCCCGCGAACTATCGTGGCTGCCCTAAAGCGCCGCGGAGGCCACCCAGGTGGATTCCCGCCGGACCCCCTCCCCACGCAAAGCGCTATCCTACTCAGGCGCCCCTGGCCCCCCTTATTTCGGTGCAAACAAAAGCACCATCACTCGCGCCTTCTGCGCAACCCACCCCAGCCGCAGTGCTCACACCCGCGAGCTTCCCCTCACTCCCACCCAAACCTGCGCCGCAATCCTGGCGCAGTACCACCTCAGCCGCCCCTGCGCAGCAATCTTGGAGGATCACTCCAGCCGCCCCTGCGCCGGCCCCCAAACCCGTCCCTAACGCCACCTCCTTCCAAAGCCAGGCTAGTCCTGGGCTAATGGAGGACCTGGCTCTAGTCAGCCGCTTCCTAGGGGCCATAAAACCCCAGGAAATCAAAAACCTAGCCCAAGCGCTCAGGTCCACTGACGGAGACGCTCTAGCCCGTCTAAACCTTGTCATCAAGTACGAGCACGTACTTAGCGCCCTCGGCCTCTTCAAGGCCTGCCCCTGAACTCCCTTAAAAGAACCCGACGACCCGATCACCGCTGCCAATGCGGTTCTCACTCTGCACCCAAACACAGTACACAGACACCGTCCCCGCCGGCGGAGACGTGGACGTCCCCCCGATACACCGTTAACACACACCGGCCCTCAGCCAACCCTATATTCACCAGGTATAGACACGTGCCTGGGCGCTTCTCGCCGACTCGCGATCCCGCGGTATCCCCCCATTGCAACGCCCTAAGCCGAGGTCCGTTCCTTCCGCCGGTCTACCGGCGGGGGAGCCCTTAGGCTCGTTGCAACGCACACTTTTTCTCCTGGCTGAGCGCCTTCTGCGCTCGCCCTAATACAAACAAGCCCGGTGACTCTTAATAGGCCATAAGGCCACAAGAATTCAGTCCAGTTGAGGCAATCAGGTTTTTTTAGTCGGTAGGAGTCCGACACTACCTGGTACCACCTAGGCTGGCCCAGCCAGACTAGATGGTACCTGGTGTCCTATGCAGGATTTTTCCTGATTGTCTCTCCTAACAAAAAAAAAAAAAAAAAAAAAAACGAGGCTTATAGTTTGTATATTCGAGTATACACGTTTATACTAACTCATAGGATTATCATAGTCCACCGTCATACCGTCATAATTTTGGAACCACTCACCCGATTTGATTCATCTTCGTGTTTAGTTGGGATATAGATGAAAACTCTTACAAACTGCCAGGAAGAACTCACCAACGGCGAAAGGTAGACTTGTCACGTTTGGGCTCGTTTGGCTCGTAATTTTCATGACGACATCTTGGTGTTATGGCTTTAACCTGATGCCGCAGGTAGGGAGGCCAGCACACCGTGGAACTCCTCAACGGCGAACAGTGGACACGTCGTGTTTGGGCTCTTTTTGATTGCTTCGCAAATTTGATGACAAAAAGTTCGTGACCCGAGTTCGACCGTAAGGTTCGGCGAGATGGGCGTCGTTGCCCTGTAACCTGTCTAGGAGAAGAAAAACTCTAAAATTAAATGAACTATATGAGTTACTGAAAATGCATAGATTGCGAAGTTCCTGCAATTTAAAACACTAAAAAAGTAAATAGATTAAACTTTTTAAAACAAGCTTTTATTTTAATGCAGTAAATTTAAGGAAATAAAAATAGAAAACATTATTTTTATTTGATACTAGCGACCCGCCTTGGATTCGCTTCGGTTTATAAGTTTTATTTTCCAAATTTATTTTTTCAAAATTTCAAAATAAAACATTGCTTATATTAGACACGGATAATGTAGCTTCCTATTTGTGAAACAATTTTTGAAATCGGTTCAGTAGTTCCAGAGATTACCCCCAACATACCTACAAACACACAATTTTACCTCTTTATTATATTAGCATAGAATAGTATAGTATAAGTATAGTATAAGGATAATTAAGCCCCGTTACGTTAATGTTTTTATGTGATTTAACAACAACATGTCGCGAGATTTGAAATGTGAAATTATTATATTACCAATTAATTAAATTGGTACCAAAATCTTATATCGCTACAAGCTTGTTTGTTTAGACAAAAGTTTGTTTTTAGAAAGTTTTTTTTACCTTTAATTTATAACAAGCAACCAATTTAGGCATGCCTATGCCTCTCTCATTGAAATCTCACTCTCATAGAAAAAACATCAAATACCTACGGAACAGAATCTACATATTTTGACCTCGTAAAACACCACGTCCCACTCATCCAATATTTAATTTAAAAAACAATTATTAAACACATCGGAGACACGGAAGCGAGCCCTTCATCCGAGGACTGAACAAAGAAACCTATGTACTTAAGCTCGTGTAGCAACAATCAAATCTGTAAGGCCTTGTACGCACTGTGCGCTCGGTGAGACCTCCAAACTAATAGAATCTTTGGCGGTGGTCTAAAGAAAAGCGGTGAGCGGAAACCAAAAATTTAACAAATAACTTGCTAGTATAACCTGTTGACTTTCTATTTCATACAGATTTTATATTGCAAAGAACTTCTCAACGAATAGAATTAAAAGACTTTCGTTTACTTTTCTCGGTGTTAGAATTATATGTCCGAAAACATAAATTCGATGTTTGTAAATAAACTGGATGGCAAAAATTCCGGGTCGCTAATAAATGGCGTGATAGTTTCTTAAATACATAAGACTAATTTGCGAAACTATAGTATATTGTAGATGACTGATTAATATATATAACAAAATGTGTAACACGTTCTGTACACTATATAACTTTAATTAAATACTAAAAAATAAGAAAATTTCGCTTCTAACTTATGACAACAAAAATACACTTCGCAGTAAATCTTAAAAAATAAAAGTTTTTTTGTCAATTTAATATTTTGTATTTCCTCCACGAGCCCGTATCACTTCAATAAGACGATGTGGCATGCATGTTCTATGGGATTTAAGTCTGGGCTGCGAGCTGGCCAGTCCATGCAGGTAATACCGACGTCTTGAATATACATATTGACCAAATAAGCAGTATGTGGTCGCGCATTATCGTGCATAAGAATGGAAATTGCACCCATATTCACTAAGAATGGACCAGCATGCTCATTTAAAATCTCTCCTACGTATCTGACAGCAGTCAGAGAACCGTTTTCTGTGATCACTAACTCCGTGCGATCCTCGGAAGATATCCCAGCCCAAACCATTATTGATCCTCCACCGAATGGCACCTTTTCTTCAAAACACGCTTGATGATACCGTTCTCCTGGCCGTCTAAATACTCTTCGTCTCCCGTCGTGCGTAAATAAACAAAATCTGGACTCATCGGAAAACATAACCTTGGACCAATCTTCATCTGTCCATCGGATGTGTTCTCGAGCAAACCGTAACCTGGCAACTCGATGTTCTCTGAGCAGTTTAGGGCCGTTTGCTGGTCTATAAGGCTTTATATCAGCTTCACGAAGACGTCGCAGAATCGTATTAGAGCTCACATTGTTGTGGTGAATTTCTTGAAGACTGTTTCGGACCTGAACAGCCGTGAGATGTCGATTTCTTAACATAGTGCTCACGATGAATCGGTCTTCTCGTGTAGTTGTGCACCTTGGCCTGCCATTTCCTGGTCTCCTGATGTTCATGCCGGTCTCTTGAAATCGCTGGAGTACTCTTTGGACCGTTGATAAAGATACTCCTACTGTTCTAGCAGTGGTACGCTGACTTCTTCCTTCTTGTACCATGGTAATAATCCGTGTACATTCTTCAGGTGATAACGACATGATATTGCATTGAATACTCTGATCAATCCAAGGAACCATTTATAATGACAGCTCCGTTTGAAACAAAAGCAGAAAAAATATTCTTTTCCTAATTTTAAATTTTGAAATTTTTCAAAATGCAGATTTTTTTTTTTAAATCTGTAACTTGTACAAATGAAACCTCTTTAGAGATTTAGATCAAGCATTAGTAACCTCCTTACTACATATTATTTATTCGAGCGATCTAGGTATATAATTTATGGAGATATCACGGTTTTTATTAGCGACCCGGAATTTTTGCGATCCAGTGTACTAGGGATGTTCCGAATATTCGGGTTCGTATTATTTTTGGCGAATACTCGCAAATTTTCAAGTATTCGTACTCGTATTCGCCATTTTCTAAACGAATACTCGAATATTAATCAACTAGTAAAGGCCCAATATGTATTTATAATAGGTAAAAGAGGTTTTCTACAAAAAGATACTTTTAAGAGCAAACGTAGCTGCTTTTAGGTAGCTGATAACTTTTAGGTAGCTGATTTTTTTAGTTTAATTAGTACCTAAGTGACTTTTCAGTTTAATTTGAAGTTAGGTGGGTACTTATCTTTAGATTAAACCAAAAAGGTACTTAAATTGAATTTTATATTGAACTACAAATTACCTAAATATTAATTTTATAAGTGCTTGCATAATAGGTTAAGTACTATTCGTAATCGTATTCGTATTCGCGAATAGTGATTTTTTGCTATTCAGAGTAAATACACTAGTAATTACATTACATCACTAGTAAATACAAACTATTTGTCTATAGATAGAGCTCCATGAAACCACATTTTTTAAACATTTTTTTCTAAAATCTCCGTCTGTTGCCTAGCATCGGCCTTTTTAATACACAGAACGTATCCTTTTTATAGACATAAGGTAGATAACAAGGTAGTCCTCTGATGGTGACCAGGTAAGATGTTACAGTAAGTTGTTACTGATTATAAGTAAACAAATTACTGACTGGATTAGAATTTCGAAAAAATTGGGAAGAATTGTAGTTTAATGTGTGTAATGCGATGAGGGATGAAGGATTTCACTTTTTTTTTATAGACTAGTGGGCGGACGAGCAAGCGGTCCCACGTGATGGTAAGTGTTACCGCCGCCCATGGGCACCTGCAACACCGGAGGGTATGCGGGCGCGCCGCCGACCTTATCCCATTATTCTCCGCATGTGTTACGATTTACTTTTCAGATGGTACACCCGCTCACGTTTCCACCTTGTACCAGCGTTACGAAACAGGCCCTTCCGTTTATGGCACGAGTTAAGGGCACCGTACATTAATAACATTGCTATAATGCGGACACATTCTCACTAAATCTTATTCAAGCCATTCAAAGTTTTGTATTAAATTATACAATCGTTGAACAAACAGGTATTGTATTGTTTACAATTGAATGCTTTTGATTAACATTTGTACGTGTTTGGATCTATTACTCAATTTCGTAATAGGTTTTTTTAACGAGTAGACTATAAAGAAAGATGGAAAAAGATAAAACTCTTCGCATATAACAGTGTAATATCCACCTATTATACCATACACCATACCATCAGCCCATGTCTCTTCAATGCTGGATACAGGCCTCTCCCAAAACTCGCCACCACACACGATCTCGGGCTCTTCTCGTCCAATCACCACCGGCGAACATTTTCAAGTCCACGTGACCTGAAGGCGTCCCACATTCGTCTACCTTATATTATTAAATTTTATTATTAATATCTGTTTGATTCTATTATATAACTAGCGACCCGACCTCGCTTCGCTTCGGTTTATAAGTTTTCAAAATTTCAAAATAAAATATAGCCTATATTAGACACGGATAATGTGGCTTCCTATTTGTGAAAGAATTTTCGAAATCGGTTATGTAGTTCCAGAGATTACCCCCAACATACCCACAAACAAACACACAATTTTACCTCTTTAATACATTAGTATAGATAATACTTAGTATCAAAATTGCATTATTTAACTACAACATTTTTCCAACCTATTTAACGTCTCTCTGCCTCCCCTATTAAATCACTAAGGAGTTTCGGGCCAGAGTCCACCACGCGGGCCCAGTGCCGTTCAGTGAATATACATGCTCCGGGTCTTTTTAATAACTAACATCTTAAATAAAGAGATACAAATAGACGTTATTATTATTATTTATTTCAAATATAACATAATATTTATATGTGGGGTTAGTAAGAGACATATACTATGTTAGTAAGAAACAAACTGTACCACTGTACCACTGTATATATATATATATTATCATTTGGAAACCCAAAACCCACCCAAAACATTTGAAGGTGGCAATCTATCCTATTCGTTAACCGATCCTATCAATCTTTATTGTCATATGTTAGCATAGAAACTTAATCAGTCGCTGTCTCATTTTTTTTTTCATTTCGCTCATTTCGCTGTTTCATTTTTTTGTCCACATTTTTTCGATTTATCTCTCAAAAAATCTATAGATAATTTCATGTAAGTAAGTACACTTTATTGCACATAAAACAATAAGTAATTTCGTGCACAACTGTACCGATGCGCGGACTCATCCCTCCCACAGACGTCCAACGCTCTTTTTACGTGACGCTACCTATAACTAGGTATAGAATAGGTAGCCCTTATCGCTAAAGCGATCTCTTCCAGGCAACATTTGGACGAGAGGAGATTTATGCGAACACAAGAATATATATTGTTTTTATAGAAAAAAGGCGGCACACGAGCATACAGTCCACCTGATGCCATGCTGCCACGCCCCCGGTCGCACTGCCAACCTTTGCAGATTAAAGAATAGATTGAGAGAAAGGGTTGGGAAAATGGGCAGGGATAGGATAGGATGGGAATGGGCTCTGGCGTATCTCGCTCACTACCGAAACACGTACGTACATTGGGGTAATACTATAAAGTAGGAAATACAGTACATTTCAAGGTTGTCTTCTCTGAGAGAGGGGTAACGTGGCCAGTCGAGTGGGCCCAGCGGCTTTGGAAATGCAGACCGGGAATCGAACCCGGGATCAGTTAGCAGGGTGGTGCACTACCAACTGTACTAGTCAGTCGTCGAAGATAGATAGATAGATATACTTTATTATACACCAAAACATACAGAGAAGTATAATTAGAAGTATAACCGACGGCCTTATCACTAAAGCGATTTCTTCAGGGCAACCTTTAGGTGGTAAGGAGAAGTCATACAGAAATATTATATACAGACATATATACATGGGTAAATACATATACATACATAAAAATAAGGAGAGGAAACCATGAACCTTCAAGGTGTGAAACCATGAAGCTGGTCATGGCTGCCCAATGCTATAGTGAATTTATCTAGGGTAGGGCTTCCGAGCGCGTTAAATTTATGTGATAATAAATATCGCGTATTGCCTCACTGCGCGCACCGATATAGAAATAACATTTACGTGGACGGTGTTATGCAAGAAGCATTCAAAAGTTTTTAAGCTGAGCTGCACAATATTAAGCGAGGACAGGTGTTAAGATTCGTGGAAAGAAAGAACGGCTGTGTGGCCGGCTTTGTGGACAATGTGCTTGAGGAGGCCCATGTCCAGTGATAGAAAGGGCTGGTTACGATTACGGTCCGGTTAAGTTACCTCAAGACTGATAGTGATAAATCGATAACTGGTGGATTAGACAAATTCTTGTATGGAAACCACATACTGGAAAGTGCAGTGAGGGACACGCGCCGGCCACGTGAACCGGCGACTTGAAAAAGTTCACCGGCAGTGACTTGGTGGTAAGAGCAGAAGATCATGTGTAGTAGCGGGTCGTAGAGAAACGGACTGATGGGACATCAATTCAAAAACATAATCCCGCGATTTTAACAAACTTCAAATGAAGTTTGAACAATCAAACTTCAAAAGTCAGTAGGACCTCCGTATTTCACATAGCCGCGACTCGGGTAAGCGCTCGAAGTCATATACAAGTTTGAAACACTTTGCCCCTAACTGCAAAAGTTACAGCTACAGTGCGTGATAAAGTATTAGTTAAATGTAGAAAAGACAAAAATGACAACTTCCAATAATAATGTTTTTCAAAAAAGTCGATAAAAGTATTGATGCTCCATATATAAAGCCGTCCATGTCGTTTGCTTCCGAGCCCAGCAAATAATTGACTTACTTAATTAATTAGTTAAAATTTATTTATAATATGTCACAGCATATAAATACTTATTTCATGTTAATGTAAAATAAATTTTAATATAACATATTTATCTTTTAGTTTACCTTAGTATTAATTTAGCTTTATGTGTACATTTATACTCCAAAATATGGTGTTGGCTACTATCCGCGGAAGACGGTGGAACCAAACCCCCGCGTATACGAAGGGTACTGTATCTTGATAGGTCAAATAATTATGTAGAAAACTGTAATCCTTTTTTTTGCTTGAAAATTATTACATTACAGCACAAACCCGTCCAAAGTGGAATAATATTATAATAATTTTACGACGCGCTAAGGGCGTACGATCGTTTTAACACTCCACTTCACACCAGTATTGATTAGCCTTGTGAACTTGACTATCATTAGTTTATCAATATACCTACGCCTACATGGCGATTTAAGTACAAGTAAATTAGCATTATACAAAGCACAACAAAGACAACCAGAGTAAATCGCTTAAAACTCAATGAATAGGCAAGTTGAACATCTTGATCAGGCTACATTGCTCAAGATCAAAGCTCAAAGAATGAGCTAATTATTATGCAACGTAATCTCTAACGGTGGGCCTTGTTCACATGTTCAAAATCGATTAGCGAGCGATGGACGTAATTGAACACTTTCGTCTCCAAATATCGTAACTCATGAGGATCAGGAGGCACTAATTGAAGACTATTGTCTTCAAAATTTTTGGTATAGGTGTCGAGATGTGATGTGGGGAAACTAAGCAGTTGTTCTAAAATTTCACGGAAATTCTAACTCTACAGGGCTAAAGCTGCAGAGAGACCCCAGTATATCTTATTTATGACACTATATTTCGTCGCAGTCGGTCAAAAACCAGCTCTATCACATTGGATTAGTTGGAAGGGAATGGCCCTTTCGTAACGTCGCGGCGCCACATTTGTATAATTTGACGATATTTCTTACGATTTTATTATATTCAATGGCATTTACGGTGGTTCTAGGAATGTCGTAATTTTGTGTTTTATTAACATTTGATTGCCCAAATGTGTTGGTTACTTAAAACACATTTGTTTTTTTCTCTTAGAAGGTATTTTATTATTGTTATTGTGATGTTTATATTATAATAGAATTGTAGTCAATGAACTTTTTGGTTATCAAAACAATTTTGATACTTAAATACACTATAACACGTTTCATTTTCCATTGATATTGATTTTCCATTTCATTTTATATTGTAAATAGGGTTTGAACGGGTAAACTGAAAGGTTTCTGTTTACCTTTTATTTCTACTCGACGTTTTGGCACGTGGTACACCAGCCGTGGTCATAAATAAAATAGAAGTAGTCAAAACAAAATTTAAACAGAAACCTTTAATTTAAAGCGGCGAGGCCCCATTTACGATATAAAATGTATACAAAACGCGAAAGTTATTTAGTTACCATTTGATATTGTTATCTGTTTTCTAGGAGCGACAACCGTTGGGGTAGACGAGTCCTCGAATAAAGGCCACGTACCGGGAAGCGTAGTGTGGGACACCCTCCGACCACGTGAACCGACGACCTGAAGAAGTCTGCCAGTGATGGTTGGTTGAGAAGAACCGAAGGTCGTGTGTGGCCGCGAGCCTTGGGAGAGGTCTATATCCAGCAGTGGACATACATAGACTGATGGTATGGTATGGTATTTGTTTTCTCCTTAACACCCACAGGTTGTCCGGAGGACATCGCTATTGTACCTACGATAAGGCCGTCTTTTGTACCTACTCTTCGTGTTACTTATTTAAATTATTTTTGCAACACGTATTGATGTACATACCATAAAGAATTTCTCTATCTATATATTTTTTTAAAATGTTTTTACGAAATTTTCTAGAAACATGGGCGCTGGGGGCCGATTCTAATATAAAACTGACTAAACATATGCTGAATAACTGTAATAAATGACATTTTCGTATTTTACTAATTACAACGGTTTAGTTTCTATACAAAACACATGTCTACACAAAATGACACTATGATGTGCCATAGTGTGCCATAGTCATACATTTTGACGCATCAATTGATTGATATTAAAAGCAGTTCCTAAACGTGTGAAAATCGGCCTTTCATCAGCTAAAATATATGACCATTTATACAATATCTATATACATATAATAAAAATGTAACTGATCGATGTCTGTACATGGAAGATATATGAGAAAAATATTATTGGGGGCCTTTATCAACGCAATAGAGCCCAAAACAATGATTGTTAGAATTTTTGTCTGTTTGCCTGTTTACCTGTTTGTCTGTGCGTTTGTGCGCGCTAATCTTAGTAACGACTTAACCGATTTGGGTGCGGTTTTCACTAATGTATTGTGGTAAGCTTCACTTAAAATTTAGTGTTTGTTTTATTTCAATCCGTTCATAAATGAAAAAGTTATATCAATTTAAAGAATCACGTCGAACATTTGTTCGATAAGAAATAATGTGGTGATCGTTTTTGAAAACACCAAATACCCCTAAGAAGGTAAAAACGGTGTTTATAAACTAAAGTCCACGCGGACGAAGTCGTGGGCAACAGCTAGTATAAAATATATACAATAAACAAATAAACAGTAACAGAAAAATAATACATAATTTCATTCTATTCTATTTTTATATTACATAAAAGGGATATATAATTGTTTGTATTGTCCAAGGGGGGGGGGGGGGGTCTTCACAGGTTTTAGAACTGAACGGTAATGGCTGATAGAAACCGGTTCAATTTTGTTCATTTTGAGTAGGAGTTCATGATTAGTAGAATACACTTTTAAATCAGAATGGTGCGTCTACTGAAACTTAAACATATATAAGTACATGATAGTAGAATTGTCCTCGTAGTAGAACGTGGCCCCGTGTGTCCTTCGCTTGTGTGCCGTGTAGTGTCGGCCGATTAAAAAATATCACCACCCCTTCCCGTGGGTGTCGTAAAAGACTATTGAGGGATAACAGAGCGGTCTATCACAAGCCCTGATGCCCTGTAGTGTTAAGAACTACACCTCCAAAAGAGTAGACTCTGACCCGTTTGTCCAGTGTGACGTTTTTGTTAAATAAAACACAGATATCAAAGTATATCTTATACTAGTGTTGTCATCTATGTAAGACATGCAGTACCTAATGATAAGGAAAGTAATAAATCTATAGTCTGTGGTGATTCACGAAGTGTGTTTCATTTTTCATAGAGTTTTAAGGCCATCATCTATGCACGAGGAGGCCCCGGTCCAGCAGTGGATAATGAAAGGGCTGGTAACACCCTTCGCTTGGACACTTGGTGAGTTCTCGAGTGCCCTTTATTAGTTCAGTAAAAACTCAATAAACAATGACTATTCGAAATATTTGTACAGCAACACTGTACCGAATATCCCGGGCGTACGGTACACACGTGTACAAACATAAGGCCGTGTGTACACGGGCCGGTTGGATTACGCAATGACTGCATAAGTTTATTTGCTCCGTCCAAGGTCGCCTCGCTTCTACACCCGACCTTAGAATAAAGTTTGTAAATATTGTAGACGCGACAGGCAATCGATGTTTCTGCCTATTCTTAAGCTGAACATCCTTTCGGAAAAGCACTAATAACCAGGCCTCTAAACATGAACTGAACTGCTTGAGTGAATAAACTGTTAACTAAGGTTTTTCCGATGGGCTCTTCACGAGAGCTGTGAACACGACAAACTGTGCGCGATCGGCAGCGCGCCCGCGCATCTGATGGGGTTTATTTATTTAAAACATATTAATAGGCACATTGTTAGTGACATTTTATAATAGAAGTCTGAAATAGTATATACTTTATATATATATGTATTATATCTAAAAAGTTATACATATAAATTTAGTTATCAAAATTTTAAATTTAGTGAGTATTCAGTTTCTGGTAACACTGATTACTTGCGGGAAAGTGATATGGTATACCGTTTGACAGCTGACTTTTTGTAGTGGCTACAATCTGAAATTACAAGTTAAAAGTTTCATCTTTTCATATTTTTTAACAATTTATAATTGAAGTTAATAAGGAGATAATTAGATATTTTTTACATTTTTTTCCGACTAGGGTATACATACACATATAATATGTACATACACATAGTTGGATACATAATATTATAATACTATATATAAATAATAGAAAAAATAAAACAGAAAAACATTAATGGAGCGATGAAAAGTAAATAATTTTTAAATAATGATCCTTAAGCTTAAGCTTTAATAATGATCTTATTAGTTACTTTCTGTGTCAATCTGCATTTTTTGAGAAATTCAAAAATCGTGATATCTACAATCCAAGAAACCTTCAATGGACCATCTGAACAATCTTTGCTAACTCAAAAACAGACGTAATGCCTCCTTGCGATATTTATATTTTTTAATCTTTGCAAATGACCAAGTTAATCCCTACTCCATACTGATACGTATTTGCTTAAAGCTGAACAAACAGCCTCAGCCTTGTAATCATTTAAAATATGTATATCGCTGCCAATATTGGCACAATTGTTCAGATTACAATAGTTTATATATTATTTTCATCCACTTTCATCCTACCGACACAAAAATTACTTAATATGTTCTTTAAAAATAATTAAGTTTATTTCCGAAATATAATCAATTCAATCTTTGTCACAGCAAACTGCGATCTTTCAGCGCTAATGATTGAGCTAATAGGTTTTAGAAATTCTTGAAATAGGTCTCTGAAATATATTTAAAAAAAAACACGTACATTTCGACTAAGGCATGGGACACACGCGGTGGTTTGAAAGACGTTGGAAGGGTGTGGATAAACGTAACAGTTCCGCACCCGCTGGTCGCACTCGACTGATCAAATTATCTCGCACTCACATAATACTATCGAAGAATATTTTTTTTGGTATTTATGTCTTTACACAAACTATCAAATCAAATCATTTATCGTGGACCAGCTATGTATAAAAAAATGGATGTTGGTATATCTGAGATTAATAGATTTCGACACCGTTTAACCGATCACCATGAAAATTGGCACATACTTATATGTATTTTTTCATGTAGATGGTTTTTATGCTATTCACTTGTTGTAACTCACCACTAGATCGCGCTGCAACACATCAACTTCTATACCGTTCAATCGATCGCAAAAATCATATAAACGGAAAAACAGAATAATTTGTGATTTTATATACAGAGGTAAATAAATATACACAGGCAGGACAACGTCTGCCGGGTGCAGCTAGTAAGTTATAAAGTTGTCACGTTTAAAATGTATATGCATAGCTATGTCCCGCCCTAAGAGAAATCAATAATAAATACAAATAAACTACAATCTTACATCTAAAATGTCAACAAACGGTCAACAAATTTTTACAAAAATGTCAGCAATTTATATTTTATGAGTTGATTTATTTATCTTTATTACGTTAGCAACAGCTACAATACGAAGAAGTAATATTAATAATCTATACTAATATAAAAAAGAGAGAGTGCGAATTTTGTGAGTTTGTGTGTATTTCGGAGGTTAATCTCCGGAACCACTGCACCTATTTGAAAAATTCTTTCACCATTTGAAAGGTACATTATTCCATATGGACACGGGCTATATATTATGTGCAAAAAAATGCCGGGCACAGATAGTTATAGATATAACTAAACTATGATAGGTGAGACCAATATACAGTATTTTTCCTTTAAAATGTATAAATCGGGATTCCCACCAAAACGCAAAATTGCAACTGGCATCGCGTCAAAATACTATTAACGCGATACTAATAACCTCGTTCTATTTTGTCTCAGCTTTATTAGTATACAGAGTCAGTGTACCCACGAAGTATTTCCGTGTACCAGCAGCTATTATAACACTCAAACATATTTGATAATATTCCAGCGCATTTTGGAAGGGGACGGCATATGTTGCAGGGCCACAGAGGAGTGTTTTCTTATAGAAAGAAGGTAACGGATGAACAATGAACAGACAGTCGACTTCTTCCTAAAAAAAAACTCCTAAAAATCCATACTTCAGTAGAAACTCAGTGGTACGGGCCGAGGATTTAAACTCATCGTGAGTTCAAATCTTCGGCTCGCACGAATATGAGTAGAGTAGTGATGGGTAGCTCCGGAATTAATTAATCAAAAAAGTTGAATCCGCAAGCGGAGCAGAGCCCCTTAATTGTTCCATCGAATCGCGAGTGTAATCGCGCATTGGCACTTGTCGTGGGCTCAAAATAGAGATTCAACTATGGCATGACCTTTTTTTTTGCTTATGCAACGATCATTAATCCTTTCCTGGAATCTTATAAAATCAGAGTGGGTAAATTATAAAATACTAGCGACCCGCCCTCGCTTCGCTTCGGTTTATAAGTATGTAGTTTCTTTTTTCAAAATTTCAAAATAAAATATAGCCTATATTAGACACGGATAACGTAACTCCGAGGTCTTGATTACCGACAACTAAAGTAGAGTATTAAAATTAAAATCTTATTGTGTTTTTTTGGATTTATCATTCAAATATTCTTCGGTAGATAATAAGAATTATCTATTAAAAAATTCTTAATAATAAAATTTTTACTTCAAAATTTTCTTATCGTGTGCGCCCGCCTTTAACTTTCACCTTTTTATCAACGGGCTTTTATCTTTTCTTTGTCTTTTCTTTTATTCTATGTAAACTAACTTCATTTCCCTGAGGGCGAATTCGCTGACCCTTGCCAAATTTAATTCTACCTTCAAAAAACCTAATTATCTTTGAACTGAACATTATATCCACAAAATAAAGTATTTCTTGCAATTTTTCTGTGCATATTTTATCAAGTAATACAATATTATCAGCTTACTTAAATGCCGTCGTAATACCGAGCCCATTGCACTGAAATTAACCGGTTTATATCGGTTATCAACCCACATATTGATTTGTTTTTCTTACGTGTGAGCATGAAAACTAAAATTTTATCTATATACATATAATAAAAATGTAACTGATCGCTGTCTGTACATGGAAGATATATGAGAAAAATATTATTGGGGGCCTTTATCAGCGCAATAGAACCCAAAAACAATGATTGTTAGAATGTTTGTCTGTTTATCTGTTTGACTGTGCGTTTGTGCGCGCTAATCTTAGAAACGGCTTAACCGATTTGAGTGCGGTTTTCACTAATGTATTGTGGTAAGCTTCACTTAAAATTTAGCGTTTGTTTTATTGCAATCAGTTCATAAATAAAAAAGTTATATCAATTTAAAAAATCACGTAGAACATTTGTTCGATAAAAAATAAGCTATAAGAAATAATGTGTGTGATCGTTTTTGAAAACACCAAATACCCATAAGAAGGTAAAGACGGTGTTTATAAACTAAAGTCCACGCGGACGAAGTCGCGGGCAACAGCTAGTTAATAATAAGTGACATGATCGGTGTAGTATTGGCCGGTTTAGAGTAACACCACCCCATTTCTTTCCGTAAGGGATAGCGACTAAGGGATAACAAAGCCACTACCACAGGCCCTGAGGATCTACAACACCTCAAACACCTGTTGTAATGCTACAATGCATTACAACATGTTTTAACGCGCCCACGTCCCACCGGCGTCCCGACCTGACTCGCCAGACAGCCAGTGTGGTGTTTTAAGGACATACATTTCTCATGCACAAGACAATGTACATGAATGAGGAGACAATGCACGTTGAGGGGGAGAGTGCACGCTGCAATCCAACAGATGCTGGGCGCGCTCGACTGGCCACGTTACCCCTCTCTCACAGAAGACTACCTTGAAATGTACTGCATTTCCCGCTTTATCTTATTTCCCTAATGTACGTACGTGTTTCGGTAGTGAGTGAGATGTGCCAGAGCTCATTTCCATCCTATCCCTCCCCATTTTTCCAACCCTTTCTCTAAATCCATTCCTATATCTCCAAAGGTAGGCAGCATATCCGGGGGCGTGCCAATGTTTGTTATTTTGGGCTAATGTTGGCATGTATCGCGGATGTCTATGGGCGACAGTATTCACTTATCATCAGGTGGACTGTATGCTCGTCTGCCGCCTTCGTCCATAAAAAAAAAACCCAATGTACAGCAGTGGACACTGAAAGGGCTTGGTTGCATTGCATCAAACCAAACAGCTCTATATCTATATATACATTACAAATATAAGGCCATAAGTCCATAAGGCAACAGGTCGGTATAAATCAGGCGCTATCGTATGGTTCAGAGGTTGAAGTCTCAGTGGCCGGTTCGAAACTGGTTCGTATCTGACCGATGACCCTGGTGAACTGCGGTTACGACCGACGCGAGTATATAAGTACCTGATCTTGAAAGAAAAGTTACAGTATAGCAATAAATTAGACAGTTCTAATAATTATAAAATCTGACTTTAATCTAGATTATTCTTTTTTTATAGAAATAGTTCCCAAATGCTACCCAACTGAGCTAAATTTGTATTTTTTATTATATTTTAAGCCGGCCGTGATCTTGCGTGATCCGTGACCAAGTCTCAACACTCACAATTGTTCACAGTCGTATTTAAGCACTTGTTCGATATGTACGTAACAAATAGCTGCACCAACTCTCGATATTGTTTACATTCCAATTCTGGCTCTGAAATCTCCAAAGAACCACTTATTCGAACACGTATTGTTTTTTTGTCGTGTTGCGGATATTTTGCATCCTATAATATCGGATCAGCTTGGTAATATTCCTAGTACTTTAATTCTAACTCACTACTCCAAGTAATTACTCATTTTGAAAAATAAATCATGCAAGATATACATGCAGTCGCAGCTGCTTCTTGCGCTGCACTGAAGGAAGACGACACGCGAATGTGGAGAGCGTTCGCAGTTCGGGCCCGCAGACTCTGTAGCGGACACAGCTTACCGACTCCGACCGAGAAACATGCCGTGTACACACGAGAAATCCGCGTTCATGGCTTCACGGCGTGAGTCTAGAGCCGTCTTTAAACTAACAGTGCCCACAACTTCGTGTTAAAATATGTTTAGTTAGCTTGATTCCCGTGGGAACTATATACTTGATCTGAATGAGACATACCCTAAATTTTGACCTGCCACATAATATATAACTATGCCAAGTCCAGCGTCTTGTGCCTGATGAGTAACCGATGACAGCTAGACAGACGTACAGATAGACACACAAAAATTACAAAAATCGTTTTTCTGGTTTCTGTATCTCTGTTTTACGCTGCAACGACTTCTTTCAAAACATATTATATGTGCAGACACGGCTTCGTTATGATATTACTATATGTATAGATAAACATAAAAAAAAGACAAAATACATTATGAATTCATTAAAAATAGCCAAAGAGGTTAACACGAATTAGCCCCTGAAGTAAACCCAGATCGTAAATTGTCACAATATGTATATATATAAACATATTAACATACATTTTAATCTTTTTTGTATGTTAGTTACTGCCGTTTTATTCATCTCGGCAAAGTTATTGCATGAAATTAACATATAAAACTGTTGTTCTGCATATAAATGTGCACGATTGTATTATCAACGCATCAAACTATAATATTATGTATATATATATGTGGGATTAATTGATTATTTAGATAAAATTTGTGTTTATTTATATAATAATTAAAAGTAAATATGTATAACCTTGGGTTTGGTTTAATGTTCGCATAGGTTTTTGTTACGTAAAATAAATTTATTGTCCTACTCCCCAATGTACGTGCATGTTTCGGTAGTGAATGACATATGTTAGAGTCCATTCCCATCCCATCCTATCCTGCCCCTCCCCTTTTCCCAACTCTTTCATCCAATCAATTCTTACATCTTAAAAGGTAGGCGCGCATTCGGGGTGTGCCAACATTTGTCATTCTGGACTGATGTTGATACATGCGCGGATGTCTATGGGCGGCAGTATTCATTTATCACCAGGTAGGCTGTGTGCCCGTCTGCCAACGTATTTCTTTAAAAAGAAACATGGCCAGTACATTGCCACTTCAATATTCTGATTCTGAGGTATATCGCTAATTTTATACTATACCCAATTAAAATATTTTTGCTTCCTATCTAATCAGTCTTATTATTGAGGTATATTTGAGAAGCACAAGTATAATTAATTATACCTAAAAGTAAAAAGTATTTAAACAAACATTTTCTCTGTTCAAATGTTTACCAATTTCAGGAGCAGCGCGACAGAAACAAAGCCTTTCCCAAAAATAAACGTGCCCATTATTTACTTAAACAGATAAAAAGTTCGTGACTGCGCAATCTAACGACTTTGTTGCGGTAAAAGTGGGATTATGGTCTTATTGACTTTGTCATAATAATGGGCACATAATTTATTTTCTAGGACTATCTATCTGTTCGATTAACTATACAGAGTGTAAACTTTAGTAACTAACTAACAGAAACCATGATTCAGAGTTCATGGATATGAAAATTATGGCAATCTTTTTTTGGAAAAAATATTTTTTAACTTTTTACCTAATTTTTACCTGGATGCGCTGCCTACCTTTGGAGATATAGGAATGGATTTGGAGAAAGTGTCGGGAAAATGGGGAGGGATAGGATGAGAATGAGCTCTGGCACATCTCACACACTACCGAACCAAGTACGTACATTAGGGAAATAAGATAAAGTGGAAAATGCAGTATTTTTCAAGATAGTATTCTGTGAGAGAGGGGTAACGTGGCCTGTCGAGCGCGCCCAGCACCTGTTGGATTGCAGCGTGCACTCTCCCCCTCAAATTATTATTAGAGGTGGTGTAATTCCTCAATGCTTGTGGTAGCAACTGTTATTCCTTAGTCGCCTTTTTCAACAACGACGGGAAGAGCCGTAAAACACACCGACACCACACGGCTATATTTTGTACTAGCGACCCGCCCTCGCTTCACTTCGGTTTAAAAAGTTTTTTTTATTTTTCAATTTTTTTTTACAAAATTTCAAAATATATTATGCACGGATAATGTAGCATCCTATTTATTAAAGAATTTTTGAAATCGGTTCAGTACTTCCAGAGATTACCCCCAACACCTACAAACACATTATTATAATTATTCTATCATTATTCTATATTAGATATAGATTAAACTTCATGTATTATATTAAACTACAATTAGGAATCTGTAACTTCACATAAAATCATAATTCACAATTGCCCCGCGACATCCTGTTAAGTATTCTAACAAGAAACAAAAAAGCTGTGAACATCGAATATTAATAAATAGGCATGAATGGCAAATAAAAACGGTTCTCTGATATCTGGATCGCTATTGGATATAAAGCGGCGGGTACACAGCCTGCGCAGCCATGTCTGCCGGGCCTCAGAATGACGGAAATGGAATGGAATTGAAAGAAGTGGAATGGAATGGAAATGACGTACATTAGTGAAGATCTTAAATCTCTATTATTTACCACTTCTGTCATACAAACATTTGAGATGTAGAAACGTCGAAATATTTCACAAAATATATTTACATTTATTTAGGTTAATCATTTTACAATTTAAGTCAATAAATTTATTCAATCGCTTCCCAGGTCATCATTGCACATTATCGTACAGAAGATGAGCTTGATGTCAAGGAATTCTAGGAGTCTGGGTTAACCAGAAAGGTTCACTTGCGAGAAAGACTCGAATGAAATGGTATGGTAAAAAACTCGTATATAGAAAATACACAAATCTATTCATATAATAAAATTGTAACAGGCCGATGTCTGTACATTATAGATATTGAAAAAAAACTAATATTAGAGCAACTTTATTAGAGCAACAGAAGCCTAAACAACTGTTTTTAGAAATTTTGTCCGTCTGTCTTTCTGTATGTTTGTACACGCATCACGCAAAAACTACTGCATTGAATGCAGTTTTCACCGATGTATTGCTAGAGGTCTAACATAAAATATAGGCTTCATTTTACCGCAGGAAAATATCTTGTTCCGATTGTTTTAAATTTAATAAACCGAAACGAAGTGAGGGCGGGTCGCTAGTATACAATATTATTATATATGCCTACACACATATATGAATACGGACACATATACACAAACATACATTTACCTGAGTCATAAGCGATAATTCATGTATATTATCGTCCATATTTTTCTTTTCAGTGTATACATAATAGTTAAAACCATTTTTTGACAATAAGCTCTAAGTATATGTAGAATACGTTCATATATTGTTTAGTTGTGGATTTATAAAATTCGTTTGTTCATATATAAAATTATTTTTTATTTTTATTAATGTTTAATGAAGATAAAAATATTGTTAAATCAATATAAATTGAAAAATAAAATTAGTAGGTAGACATGCCATTTTAAATCTCCACAATTATGCAATTTAAGTGCATATATATAAAAGGCCTAAACTTTATTATAATAAGAAAAAACAACAACATGGTAGTTTAAGAAAAATACACATGAAGAAATAGAAGAGAAGAAGAGAGTGCAGAAAGTTATAATATAATTTAGCAAAATAATCAGTTGCCATAGATTTTTTAAGGTGTGTTTTTTTTTTGTGCAAAAGATGTCTAAATTTAAACAAAATTTATTCATAGCTTTTTACTAGCTCTAGCAATAAATGTAATTAGCCTACAAACACCGCTAATAACCAAAGCAAACCAAAACGATAATAACTTTAACCAGCCCTTTTAAGGTCCACTGCTGGACATGGGCCTCTTCATTTACATTGTCATGTGCGTGAGGAGTGTATGGCCCTAAAACTGCACGCTGGCAATGCGAGTTGGCGAGTCCACTCTTTTAGAGGTGATGTCGTTCCTCAGGGCTTATGGCAGCGCCTTAACCACCTTTTACAACAGCCACGGGCAAAGATGGAGCGATGTTATTGGAAAGCCGGCAACACCACGCAGCTCAAATACATATTTTTAAATTAAATGACCAAATAAATTATAGAGCATCGTGTGAACGCTTCCAAGCGACTCGATACAACTACTTACGAGCTGGTCTCCTGGTGTAACCGACACCTAAAAATGCTTTGGAAGGAAGTTATCGCATTGCACACCGAGAAACGACTCTCTTTATTGTTATTATTGGTTGTTATTGGGTTAGAATTGCGTTGGATTACCATTAGCTGTTTTTGATGTTCTGGATTTTTTCATAAAAAATACGCGTTACGATATTAAAAATAATGACTTTATTGTTTACTAGCTGTACCTGGGGTCTTTTCGTGGCGTTTAGAATTTACTTGGTGCACTGTATTATTGGCCCTGTGATGTCAGCAGTCTAGAATAACAGCACACCATCAATTCACGTGGGTGTCGTAAAAGGGATATCAAAACCGCTACCACAACGCGCTAAGGAACTACATTACCTCCAAAAGAGTGAACTCGTCATCCCACTTGGCCATACATCCCCCCCCCCCCCCGTATAATACAATGTGCACGAAGAGGCACGACATATCCTGCAGTGGATACTAAAAGGTCTGATTAAGGTAAATTGTCGTCCCGATAATCCAGCTTACTTTCTAATTCCTCTACAGAATTAGCTAACAGTCGTACAAAAAAACAACATACAAAACGAAGAGTTTAAACAAAACACAAGACTGTATAGCAACAACAGTGCTTACAAAACACCTTACACACATGCAACGTGTGTTTGTATGCGTGTGTATGCAACTCAGCTGTTGTTTCGAGTATCGCGAGGCCTCGAAGTGAGGTCGACGACCCAGGCATAGAGTCAGCAAGAAACCGAACTGAGACTCCGTATAATGCATTGGAATAGCCGTACTCAACTCGCGCTCGTTCTTCAAGTGGCCAGTACATACTCGTAAATGAGACCGGAAAAATAATTTTAAAGTTTTTAAAATTCATGGGATTAATGCTTAAGTTGGATGAGTTTTCAAATGTTCAAAATGCGTGGTTTCAAAATGGGGCTACTTGAAGGAATTGTAACTATGTATATTTAATATTACATATGCAATATTGGTGGAACAATGTTTTTTTTTTTTATTTATTTACAAAATTGACAATAAATACAGATTAAGGTCAATGTGGGTATGTCCGTCTGCAGGGCAACTCCGTAGGTATACATGCTATAAAATGCGTTTTTGAATAGCTGTGCAGCTTACACATAGATCTATAAAATAGTATTATAGTTTTAGTCGAAATTGAGTATCAGAGATGTCGCTATAAGCAGTTTTGTGGGAGAAAATTATCTGTTAATTTCATTTCGTGTTTTGAACTCGAACATCAAGTGTCACGTGTTGTCGAAAAAAAGAAAAAAAATGGTAAATCGAACAAATTTCAGCGCAGAATGTGGTTAAGTAAGTAACTCAATAACCCTTAAAGGTATTTCTTGTATTGAATTATTCTAAAACACTTTAATTTCGTCATTATTCGATGTGATACATTTCTAAGTTCAAAATGCAATAGATGGGAAGACCGTCTGAGACGCACGAGGAAAGTCCGTCATATGCCGGTCTTGCCTCGAAGCAGATATCGCCAACCTTTTCAACAACATATACTTTATCCTAAATCCATATTCTAAATGCTAGGTCCAGCGGTTGGGGCTGTACATATTGATATGTCAGTCAGTCAGTTTCTTTTTTATATACTTTTATAGATAAATAAATAAATAATAAATACAATTTAGAGTACCGCGATTGCACGAGAAAAGTGTTTTATAGTTTAGATTTTTTTTTATGGATATTGATCGTTTTTTAACTAGAAATAATTTCGAACTTTTAAATCAGCAAGTGGCCATGATTAACAACACATTTCATACTGTCTAGAAGATGTTTTTATTGTGGTTATTACGCAGATTCAAGATTACCACGCCACTTCAAGATTCATAAATTGAATATACAATTATTAACACATTTTAATTTCTTCTGGTGTCAAGGCTGTTCGCATATGACAATTTACAACCATTTCCCTGATGATGAATGATGATGATGAATATTGTTCTTAAAATAATTTTGTATGAAACCTACAAGCCAAAAAAAAGTACACCATCTACGAAAATATTCATTGTTCATTGTTGATTTTGTAGTTGTTTTCATTTTTTATAGGTTTTAAGTGGCCATTATGCATTTACAAATGCATGACTTTTCTAAGAGGAATATTGAATAGTAGATATATAGGAATATTAGGTTATAGGGTTATGCCGTGCGGGTGATTATTTTGCAAGATTTTGCTAAAAACCTATTAGACTGACAAAATACTGATCTCTATGAGTACAATTACTACACGTCTTTTATAAAAGTGTATCACAAGAATGCTAGAGTAACTACATATTGTATTGAAAGAAATATACGTTGATTTTGTAAATCCTCTATATTATCAATATAATATTTTGTGATATTTGGCTTAGATTTTAAAAAAACAAAATAAAATCGTTTAATTTTTTTGAAAATGTTTACAGTTCCCTTTAGCTAAGATATGCCGGTCTTACCCTATAAATGAGAAAATTTGCAATATCTATGGATTGCAACATCACAGGTATTAATGTAAAGCTCACATGTGATTGCCGTTTATTACTCTACGCACAGAAAATGTCTCCATACGTATTATCTATCAAATTACGTGTTAAATTATTACTAGACGAACTTACCTCAAACAGTATGGGAAGTCCGTCTACACGCCGAGTTTTAAAATAGGACCCCTGTTTTATAGATCTTTGATACGATGTAATTTCGGAAATATCTAATTTGTCAATGACAATATTTTACATCATATAGAGCCATAAAAATTACCATACAGTTACTCCAGAATGTATAAATCGATTAGTTTGGTTTAACTTTAATAAACTATGCCGGACTTCTCCACACTGACCTTACACTAATTAACTAATTATTTAATTACAAAGAGTGTCGGTTGGGAAGCCACAATCACGTATAGGGTACCTTATGGTCCCTGTGTCGTGTGATTGCGTCACCCGGCCAATACCAGAACAGTTGAGTCTATATTTTATCCTTTTTAGTCAACTCACATCTCATTGAAGTGTTGTATGTAAATAAATTATACATAGGCAACTCATCTACAGACGTGCCAACATTTGTCATTTGTATTTGATATATATCGCAGATATTCATGAGGTGTAATATTAATATTCACTTACCATCAAGCAGACTGCTTACACTGCCATCTATTAAACAATCTATTCGCTGGAATATAATTTGAGAAAACTTCAATAATATGACCAGTTCGGAGTACTTATACAAGGAGTGGAGTGGAGTTAGTGGAGTTACCTTAAGTCGTTGCCGAAAAAAAATTCGCCAAGTTCTTACAATTTCCTCCTTTCAAATTCAATGCGATATCATCTGAGAAAAGGAACCTTATTGTCGGTACTAATTCCCCAGACATTGAGACTAATAAAATGTTTAAAGATAAACCATTTCTAATTTACAAATCAGCATTTGAGCTCAAATGCTCAATCAGCATTTGAGCATTAAAAAACGAAATTTTAAGTTAAAAAATATTAACTAAAGTCAATAATTCCATAGCGAGAATGAAGTCCCTTTGCTCAGATAACGTCACATATCAACGACAGTGACACACATAACATAATAATGACATCACATACCTGTGACGTAAGGGACAAAGCAGTACTTTTAACACTAAAACAGACTCAATTAAAATAACAGACTCTTAAGCTATAATTTGTTGTAAAAATCGCTGTTTTCTTTGGAGTGTGGGATTATTTTAAAAACCACCGAAATTTTAAACATACATAGAGGAGAAAAAATGGAGTAGAACAGTATATAAAGCGTATTTTAGAAAAATGTTCCTTACGCCAATTAAGATTTACACCGTTGATACTACTGTATTGTTGTATTGATACTGTATTGTTGGGTTGTTTATACCTATCTTTTAGATATTAAACCAGGTTTAATATCTAAAAGATAGGTATAAACAACCCAACAATAAAACTACTAACAACTGTCCCTTCTTTCACCGCTTTTCCTACTCTATGCCCCCTAGCAACAGCGCGGGTAGCGCGGTAGTTGCAAGACGTGCGTTGCGCAAGCAGGTTCGATTCCAGTCAAGGCAACACCATTAGAATAAACAACTTATTGTTTATGAGGATTACAAGAGACGATGCTTTTGAAACAATAAACGTTGAATGATGACCGGCAATATTAGTCTTTTAGATTTCGAAAAATGTAACTTTTGCGGAGATGACTGCCGTATTTCGTATTCTTACTTTACTTACTTTCCACTAAGGGGGACTAGCTGAACCCTAAACACCAATCAGTTTCGAAATTTGTATCAAAATAATCATCATCAACAGTTTGTTTCCAACCACTGCTGAGTAAAGGTCCTGCGCTGTACTTAACCACATCCAGCTGAAAGGGTTCCAATTAAAAATCGACGCTGTGTGACATTAAGTGAGTTCTCATGTCCTCCATCCACCATGCCGCCATCGACCATACATATACACATACGTATATATGTACTTGAATATGTATATACCTTATACTACAGAACACATTTCTAATTCCATTGAAATAAAATTTGCCAGAAAAATTGTTTGTATCTCTCGGTTAAGTTCGTAGGTAAACCAAATCGGTTCAGTAGATTCAAAATTATGACGGTGTAAAAAAGGATTTTTTAAGTCCCAAAATAAATTCACCACGTATCTTGACAAAGAAGTGTGTAAGAAACGCCCTTCGGTGACGAGAGGTGTGATAATAAAAACTCGAAGTTGGCATCAGATTTAACAGCTCCTCAGAGCATTCCCCATTGTACATACGGTGTAAAACGCAGAGAAATATAACATCTCTTCGGATGCTGAGCGATTCTAAACCGCCTTTGGGTAAGTACTCTCGGCTATCACCAGATCACCAGATTGGCTATCAATCAGGCTTGGCTATGTACAGAAATAGAACACAGTATACTTAGATGTCGGGCACACAAACGTCATCTGTCGTGGCGAAGAGCTGATAGTCGCGCGACCGCCAACAAAATGCGGCCAGTCGCCGCTAGGCCGCGTAGGTTGCGCCCTTGTACACACAGAATCCATTAGTTAAATGTTGATGCATAAGGTTCTATCGATCGGTTGCGATTCTAAATTCGTGTGTTCGTTCTTCTGTTCAAAATGTTGATAATCACACCCTCACATGCAGTTTAGAATCGCTCAGTATCGGAAGAGATAGTGCATCTCTGTGCATTTTTTACCGTCTGTATAATGGGGAATATTCTGAAGAGCTGTACAATCCGATGCCGATTTCGAGTTTTTGCTATCGCGTCATCGTCGTGCGGTTCATCCGCTTTATACCGCGAAAGCAAAAGTTGTAGCATGAACTGATAGCTGAAGTTTTCTATACGCTATGAGATGGGGTGCTTAGGATAGGATAGGAACAAGTGTGCGTGAACAAAGATACGTGTGCGAATGTGTGACGCGGCGACAAAAAAGATACTTCTGGCTATGCATAAAGCTGTCGAACAAATGGAAATGAACTACATCGCCGATATTCTGCTGGGACCTTATAAATAGTACTCCCTCGAGCAACGACGAGGAGTGGATTCAATCAAATGAACATTAATGAAACCTAAAAAATATTAAATTGATACTTTAAAGTTAGAAATTAGTAATCAATCACTTACCATCGCGTAGGTCGGTTGCTCGTCTGCGTCTACCACTAAATAAAATTGCATAGTCGCGCATCCTATCATCCTGTAGCGTGACTAGGCGACCAGCCTCGTCAGTGGTCGCCACGGTCAATCAACACCGTGTGCCCAACACCTTAGTGTATTGGGACAAGTTGTTATTAATTCCACTTGGTGGGCAGTGGGTATGGTAATTAACAACTCAGCCTTGGGCGAAACGACTAGATGAATGTGAAATGTTTTGCTTCACTTCTGTGGACACGTCCAATTGATACATTTACTTCAGAAGGTAGGCGTTCTCAGTAAATCATACCAGTTAATCTCTTTAGGAGTCTTCTCTTCTTGATTAGTATAATTAAACATGTACACCATCTACCTGTTATTAAAGTATTTATACCTCACAGTTCGTTTGCTAAGCATCCGTAATAAAATTGGGTCGCACTGCATTTTCTACAGTTCTACATAATGGGGAATGTTCTGAAGAGCTGTTTGTTCAATTTGATGCCAACTTCGAGTTTTGACCATCGCACCGCTCGTCGTCGTCGTGCGATTCATCCGCACTCCCTTGACATAGCGCCGCTGCGTGCAGTGCAGTAAAAAGAACACTGTATACCGCGAACCCGAAAGTTGTGGAATGAACTGCCAGATGAAGTTTCTCCATTACGATATGGGGCTCTTCAAGAGAGCTGTGAACAGGATTGTGCGCGGTCGCCAGCGCATCCGCATCCTGGTGCTGTAGGTGTCTATGCGCGGCGGTGACCACTTACCATCATCTGGCCCGCCCGCTCATCTACCATTTATTCTATATAAAAAAATGCCTTCTCTACCCAAATGTTGTCAGCGATGTCTCTACTGGCAGACATCGCTGTTTTATTGCATGTATAGGTACTTAATAAAAGTCGCTAGCGGTGGCTGTATGAGAAGGGTTGCAAATTGTACGATGACATGACTGCTATACTCTGTTTAAGTTAAGAAAAAAGTGACGTCATCGCTATCGGTCACGTGTTTTCACCTGTTAACCAATTACGAGAGGTAGCGTTTTTCAATTGAACAATTAACGCTGTATTATGTTTTTATGTTACATTGGGATGTCGTCCCTTTCTTCTCAATGTGAATAGAATATGTTTTATATTATATGCAGATACTTTCATGTTATCAGAACTTTGTATTTAAATCGAAATATCACAGCGGACGGCAAGGAAACATAAATATAAATAAATCATGCAATTAACGTCAACAACTCCCAAAATACGGTGTCTCGTTAAAACGGACGTCTGTCACACCGTCGCGTAACTTGTAAAAATGTTAACACATTTCTTCGTATTGTGCTCAGTTACACAATACCATAACGTATTGTATAATTGTCGATTATTATTGTACTCATATAATTCATTTTATTTAATTATAACTTAGCGCTCTCGCATGCTCCTGGTATTGCATGTGTCCGTGTGCGGCTCAAATGTTAAATCCGATTCAAATGTCCAATTCCGCTTCGGTTTCGTTAAAACCATATTAAACTATTAAACCTTCCTCTTGAATCACTCTATCTATTGATGAAAACCACATTAAAATCCGTTGCGTAGTTTAAAAGATCTAAGCGTACATACAGAGGGACAGACGGCGGGAAGCGACTTTGTTTTATACTATGTAAATATTAATCGAAGTATTGTCCATTATTTGTCAATACACTTTAATGGAAGTTGATTGATGCCTCTGCTATAGAACTCCTGGAGACGGGAATCTATGAATTTTTTTATGGAGTTTTACATTGCCTCATCGGAGTTTAATTTTTTCCTCTGCAAAATCTAAATTCCGAAAAAATTTAAATCATTAGGGGCTTACCTGGCGAGTACGGTGGGTGACGGAGAATTTCAAGTCGAAGCTCCTGTACATTTGAGACGGGGGCGTGCCAACGTTTGTCATTCTGGACTGATGTTGGCATGTATCGCGGATATCTTTGCATGACAGTATCCACTTACTATCATGTGGACTGAATGCTCGTATGCCGCCTTTTTCTATAAAAAAAAACATGAAAATATTATGCATTCGATTTTGACGATTTTGGAAAATTTTCGATACATATTTGCCAAATACAATGCACAAAGTCTTTAAGAATACATGTCACACAGGGGGTGAAGTTTTCTAAAAATATTCAAATATCCAATTGTTCGAACTGTTATATTGTAGCGAAGAGTTTACGCAACGGTGTGACTGCACCCCTTAATTTGTACCATAAAAATAAACATAACTGTAGTTGCGTGGTTTTGGAAAGCCGCTTGCGCAGCTCGTGTTTACAACGAGACATGTCGTGAAAGCTTCAGCTGGCCTCAGTTTTAATCATGCATGTTTAGTAACCTATTTATAATTTTATGGGTATGATGACTTCTAAACAGAAGTCATCATTTTCTCTGGGAGTACAAATCTGGGACTTGGGAAATACATGAATTAAGCAAATGGTCCTTATTGTCATTATAATAATACCATACCATCAACCTATGCCTTTTCAATGCTGGATATAAGCCTCTGATCTTCTCATCCAACCACCACCGGCAAACTTCTTCAAGTCGTTGGTCCACGTAGCTGGAGAGTGTACCACACTAGGCTTCCCGGTACGTAGCCTCCATTCGAGAATTGATCTCCCCATCGGTTATCGCTCCTGCAGCAAATATGATCTGACCAATTTGCCGCTTTAGCATACTGATTCTATGAGCTATGTCCGTGAGATTAGTTCTTTGGTGAATCTCTTCGTTTGAAATCTTATCCCGCAAAGAAACTCTCTTCATAGCTCGCTGATTTTAGAAATAAATAACGAAACTATAAAGATTCCTAATTGACTATGGAACCCTAAAAAGCAAGCAAACCCAGTTTTGTTTGTTAGCCCTAACAATAGCATCTTGATTAATGACCAAGTTGCAATTGAAACACACTCAATTCAAGTCATTGTTGTGTTTCTTATCGCTATATCTATAAAAGTCAAAATCCTTCAAACTGCCGCGTTAAGAAATCAACCGATAGTTATTTTTAACACAAAGGTTAACAGTAACTGTACTAAAAATAGATTTAATGTGCAATAAAAACTGTTACAGTCATTGTACGCGCACTTGAACGCCATTCACCTAGCAACACACGTCGCAAAACTGTTTCTCGTAGGTAAACTTATTAAAAAGATCAAATAACTAGAAGTTAGTGTTTTTCGTTTTAGTTTTTAGGAACTTTTAGAAAATACTTAGGGAGGGAGGGGGGTTGGTGTTCACGCTGTACTCCCACAACCGCTGGACGCACTCGACTAGCCAGCTTACCCCACATTCACAGAAGACTACCTTAATAACTTTCCCACTTTACCCTTTTATTTTCTGTATTATACGTATTTGATATTGTTATGTATTTTCTTCTAACCACCCAAAAGTTGCCTTTGTCAATATGGCTGCCTGATATACTTTTCGTGTTTTTTTTTTTCTTTTTATATATGGCAATAGTGCAACTACCACATTCAGTCAGTGTCAAGTTTTCTTCGCAATTAACGTTAAAATAATTTAAAACAGATCTCGTCAATGTACCAGTCGAAGCATGTCGGGAGTCGCTCAGTAAAGTGAAAGTAGGTTTACTGAGGACAGAGTTGGACTCCTTGGAAGCACACGAAAAATGTAGTTTTTATTTGATTATCACAAACATTATGCGTAAACACTAGGCACTGAAGTTTAACATTTTGTACGTTTGTACGTTGTGGATGTCCATGGACGACAGTAACTACTAACTACCAGATAGAGAGTCTCCTAGTGTCTATAAAAAAAATCTGCCACATTTTTTATAATCTTCCTAAATAATCCTATACTCGAGAATAAATACCCCTTAGCTAGGCTATCACCGCTCTACCGTTTACTAAAAATTGTCACTAACTCGGTCGTGAGAGGAAAACATCGTGACAGGAAAACGGAGTAGGTATATATTTCCACCGGACCGCACTAGGTACGCGTAGTGGATTATAGCCCGAAACCCCCTAGTGATTTACACGGGGAGGCCTGTGCCCTGCAGTGGGACATTAAAGGCTGATACAAATTCTATACTCCAGTTAATGATACTTTCGTACGCCTGAGATATTAATCTTTAAAACAAAAATCAATAATAACGTCAGCAAAAACAAGTTCTTTTCGCTTAATCATAACACGTTATAGAAACACGTGGAGCACAAAATCTGAACGTAGGTACTCTCAACACAGGCTTATTAGCTAGGCTGTGTGTGTGCAACGACAAACAAAACAGTTTACATGTATAATAAGAGGCTTATTGTTATTTTTAGGCGGATCCGGTTTGAGGCCGGACCGGTTAGGTCGCAGAAAAGAAATTGAGTGAAAAAATTTACCAGTTTTTAGGAAGTTCAATATAATTTTTTTATCAATTTAATCCAAAATACTAACCAGCTTCGAGGTTTATATTTATACCAACGATAGAAAATGTGCGATTAATATTATTCCCGTGGAAACTTTATAATTGATATGAATAAAAAGGAGCTAAAATGTTAACCCGGCACATGACTTTTTAGCGGGAACTGGAGAAACGAAGTTGAGTTTTTGATTAATTATTGTAAAAAATGTGTGGAGGCGTTTTCTGGTTTAATAGTGATTGTTTATTAAACTTGCAAAGTGTTTCTCGTACGAGGTGTTAGTGATGATGCAATAAGAGCGTGGAACTGCGTTCTTCGTGTGCCAATCTTCTGTACCCAATAAACCTACAACCGCTTTACTGAGCTACTAGTAACTTACTTCGACGGGACTGGACATAGACAGGATACGTTTTAGACTCTGAAATTGTTTATTAGGAAGAAAACTTGTCAACGGCCGATTGTGCCAATTGCACCATTATCATGTATGGAAAAAAACCTGACACATGAGCTATAACTGTGCCTAGTTTCATTAAAAGTGGTTTTTGGATTCTACAAGTTCGCCAGGTGTTACAAGTGTCCCCCGGCAGTGACCACTTATCAACGTGGGGCCTGTTCGCTGGCCATCTCTTGTATAAAAAAAGCGACTAAGGAATAACAAAGCGGCTATCACAAGCCCTGAGGATCTACACCACCTATAAAAGGTTGGATTCGCCATCCCGCTTGCAGTGTGTGTTTTAAGGCAATATATCCCTCATGCACTAGCCAATGTGCTCATCCTGCCACTACCAGCCAATTTCCTTTAAATCGTTAGTCCACCTGGACGAAGGGCATCCCACGCTATGTTCTTCGAAATATACATGTCGACATTTTTCTTACTAGCGACCCGCCCTCGCTTCGTTTTATAAGTTTTTTTTCAAAACTTTTTTTCAAAATTTCAAAATAAAATTTAGCCTATATTAGACACGGATAATGTAGCTTCCTATTTGTGAAAGAATATTTGAAATCGGTTCAGTAGTTCCAGAGATTATCCCCAACTTAACTACAAACAAACACACAATTTTACCTCTTTATTATATTAGTATAGGTTGACCTCTTCTTAGCCTTTGGACACCGGCGCCCGTGACCCTGCCCGTAACAGACTGTGGAACTAATTGATGTCAGAACTTCCAGAAGTGACTCGACTCCATATTTCGCGGTACACAATTCTGGGGTTCATTGGGTTTCCAATTTATTTTTTCGTCTAAGGCAAATCCGTAAGCAAATCATAGTTATAAAACAATACTATCACTCCCGTTTATTATTCGGTCGTTAATGACGTAAAAACTGAGTCAGACCATATATTGCAAAAGCAATAATCATAATTCAACAATTTTACGTGTTTTGCGTAGATACAATATCTTAACGGCTGCTTTCACTGGCGAGGTTTGAACCCGTGACCTTTAGCTTGTTAACGTACGACCGAGCCCCACTCAAAACAACTGATAACTTTTCATTGATGATGACACCAGTTGGCATATAACTCGAATATCTTAGTGGAGATTGTTGTTGTGATCTATTTTTTTTTTAAAAGAAAGAAGGTGGCAAATGAGCGCACAGTCCACCTGGTGGTAAGTAGATACTGTCGGCCATGGACATCCGCAGCACATGCCAACATCAATCCAGAATGACTAACGTTGGCCCCCGGATACTCTGCCTACCTTTGGAGGTTTAAGAAATGACTTAGTAAAAGAGACACACAAACAAAAAAAAAAACCCAGACCCGAATAAACATTGTCTTCCAACCAGCAATCAAAACCGGGATGTTTTACACAGCAAGCAGAATCATTACCAACTGCGCCACTGAGTAGTTGCAACAACTTATGCAATAAAATTTTAAAAATACTAATCTTTATTTACCGATATTCTTAATCAATTTCCAGTCTTGATGTGTCTTGCAGTGGCACGTAATAGGCTGGCTATCTCGTGCTGCAATGGAAACATAAGGAACACGTTATGATAATTGCTGTTCGTGGGCGTGTCCTGCTAGAACAGTGCTAATTGAACAATACCAGGCCGTCTGATCAGCCTCCATCCATGACGTAAGCCTTCCACTGTAATACTAGAGAACATTTAAAAGTATTTCTTTATAGAAAACTAGCGACCCGCCCTCGCTTCACTTCGGTTTATAAACTTTTTTTAAAAAAATTCAAGATTAATATAGCCCTATATTAGATACGGATAATGTAGCTTCCTATTGTGAAAGAATATTTGAAATCGGTTCAGTAGTTCCAGGTATTACCCCCAACATACCTACAAACAAACACACAATTTTACCTCTTTATTATATTAGTATAGATATAGATAACGTAAGTTACGTTTCAAATAATACTTATCTACGCTAGCGCTGACGAAGTCATGGGTATTCACTAGTGTTGTTAGAGCACCTCACATTTTCCAGTCGATTAAAACTATAAATTAAAGTAAGTCAATTTAAACCGGTCAAACAATAATCAACTATAGTCAACAATTTGTGTTTATGACACAAAGAACTTATCTGTAGGTATATACCCTTCATTTGTAAATGTTAAATAAATATTAAAGACAATATTTATATCAAAACCATTGCTCGCCACTGCAGTCCACACGGTGGTAAGTGGACATGAACATCCAAGATACGAGTATATACAAACATACTCCAGGATGACAAACGTTGGCAAGCGCCGGAATGCACTGCAAACCTTTCGGGAATGGAAAGTATAATTGGAATGTATAAGAGTTTACATCATCCCATTACATCTTCCAATCCTCCTTGGATGGGATGGGATACTAACTATATACTAGACTCAAGATAGATACAGTGGAATATCGCTATCTAGCATTTGCGCTAAACCAGCCTTAAAAGATCACCGCGAAAGTGTAACTGGCTATACTAGTGTACACTCGCTCACATAACCGAACTCATTTAGAATATCAATGTGGTATTGTTTACAGCGGCTGCCTGTGAATACTCATCAAGCCAAGAAGTACGTGTGCTACACTCATAGATTTAGTTTTATTTTAGTAATGACAAAGATTAACACAGCGTGTGAGCAAGAAAGAGATACAAGGAGATAAGAGACAAAAGACAGAATGAGACATAACAAGTGGCATATGTTTGGTAGTCGGATAAGTTTGCGGCCTTTTTATAGTGAAAATAATAAAGACTTTCTTGTATTACAGAAATATTTATTAAACGGAATATTGTCCATTTAATTCGATTATCTTTCGCCATTTTTCTGGCAGAGCCATTATCCCATCGCTATAAAAATTTTGGGGTTTCTGAGCGAAAAACTGATTTAAACGGGTTATAAAGGCTTCCCTTGAATGCAATTTTAATAGATTTAGAGAACTTTGTAAAGAGTGGAATAAATGATAATCCGAAGGAGCTATGTCTGGACTGTATGGAGGATGCATTAAAATTTCCCAGGCAAGGTCCATCAATTTTTGTTTAGTCATCAAAGATGTATGTGCTCGAGCATTGTCGTGATCGAAAACTACACCTTTTCTATTCATTAATTCTGGGCGTGTTTCTTCAAGTGCTTGTTTCAATTTTACTAATTGCTGATAGTAGACATCAGAATTAATCATTTGTCCATGTGGCAAATGCAGAATGGCTTCCCAGTACCACCATACACATAACACGGCTTTGTTCGGAGTGAGGTACGGCTTTGGGACTATTTGTGACGACTCACCTCGCTTAGACCAAGACCGTTTTCGAACATTGTGATCGTAGGTGACCCACTTCTCATCATCTGTTATCAATCTCTTCAGAAATGTATCTATTTCATTTCGTTTTAGCAACATCTCGCATATGGAAATTCTATTCATGTTGTTTCTGCCATTTAAATCATGCGGCACTCAAACATCTAGCTTTTCAACAAATTCAATTTATGCAGGTGATCTAAAACGCCTGAGTGGTAAATGGTAAGCTCTTCAGCAATTTGATGACTGCTTATGTATCGATCCGCTTCAATTTTTAATTGCAGTAGTTTTAGATAAAGCATCTTCTCCGTAAACACTACAAATCTCTTTTCAAGCACAATTATAAAACATATCTAATTTTCTCCTTATTAACTTCCATTTTAAAATTGTTAAAAAATATGAAAAGATAAAACTTTTCACTTGTAATTTCAATTTGCCACCATTACAAAAAAAAACAGCTGTCAAACGGTATATCACGGCCAGTGATCAGTGTTGCCAGAAATATAGCACGCTAAAGTCATACAATAAAAAAGGCCGCGAACTTTTACGACTACCTATTATTTTGTTTAGGAAAAAGCTAGCAAATAACAGATATTCCACCTATTGCAGTAAATACCATCGTGTTGACCGTGAAAAACCGCGATACATGCCAATATCAGTCAAGAATGACAAACGTTGGCACCCCTCCAGATGCACCGCCTATGTTAGGAGGTTTAGGAGTGGATTTGGGAAAAGGACTGGAGAGGATGAGGTATAGGGAGTACAACGGAACGAGGTGTCCATATCCCACTACTCTCTCCATTCTTACTAAATCTTCTATTGTCTATGGGATAGAATGTGAAGAAAAGGATACTCCATCCTGCGATACTGTATTCCATCGCAGTCTTCTGTGAGAGAGGGTTTACTCGGCCAGTCGGATAAATCCAATCGGTTTTGAGATACAATATGTATGCATGTGGAGAGGGCATTATCCATTTATCATTATACATTATACAGTTCTATTAAAGACATTATACATTATACATGTATCTTAAGGACTGTGGATTATATGTTGTAAGTAAGTAACGACTAACCAATAAATGTAACGTACACTACGGCAAATTACACACACGCCGAAAGAGATTTTGAGCCGCACCGAATTTAACTTTGGAGCTGTTATGTTCTAAGTTTATGGTTATTGAACGCGGCTTACAGACTACAGTTAGTATAGGAGCAGGGGATTTTTTTTTTAATTGTATTATCGCATCATAGCCGTAAGATATATTTTGTTGGATGGGGCTTATGAATAACTACTTTGAATCAGTACTTTCACCACTCTTTTTACATTTTTACTCTGTCACGTTTTTATTCCTGAAAAGTACGATAAACGGTTAAATGGGAATGGGAGGGTACACGCTACATTTCCACAGCCGCTAGGCGCACTCGACTAGTCATGTCTCTAAACTGTAATACGATTTACAACTGACTGGTAAATACGATATACATAAAAGACTCGAAGAACGTAAAAACAATTGACTATTCTGTGTAGTCGGGTTCTACTTCATTTTAGAACTTTTTTTTTGTTACTCCAGCTCCTGGCCTAAGTCTCCATACATTTATGACGGCTACGTGTATCGGATACAAATGAACCGATAATGGACGACGAGAATAAGTAAAATAATAAATAATATAATAACTTATGCAAGTCGCGCATTTCGTAAGGTCAGTAAACAATGGAGGTGGATTTATAATGCACTTGTATGTATTACTGGAGGTCTCCTCGGCTATATCTAGAGTTGCAGCATAAAACGGCTTATGTCGAGGACATATAAATGGGCCCAGGCATAGACTTATATAACACCAGCGACCCGCCCTCGCTTCGCTTCGGTGTATGTTTTTTTTTTTCAATGTTCTTTCAAAATTTCAAAATTAAATATAGCATATATTAGACACGGATAAAATGTAGCTTCCTATTTGTGAAAGAATTTTTGAAATCGGTTCAGTAGTTCCAGAGATTAACCCCAACATACCTACAAACACACAATTTTACCTCTTTATTATATTAGTATAGATATATAAAGACATAGACATTATTTCAGTGAAACATTGTATGTAGTAAAATAATAAATAGATGCCAAAGCGATTTTATTGATGTTAAGTTCTGGAGCGTGATAAGTTGTTTGATGTATAGTTAAAAATTGACTAATTAGGCGATTAGGGTGAAAAGTGCCCCAGATTCGTTCCAGCAGTCTTTTCCATAAAAGGCAAATGCTTGTCTGGTCTAATAAATATTGAGTACCTAAGTTTGATAATTATAAATTATAGTTAGTTTAAGCTAGTTTTCCACGTATTAGAATAAAAATAAAAAGATAGATAATCTCTACACCACACACGATTGCAAAAAATTACCATGAAAAGTATAACGGGCGGCCTTATCGCCAAAGCGACCTGTTTCAGGCAACCTTTGGGTGGTTACGAGAAAAAATGAGGCATAAGGATTCCCTGTGTCGTGAGTCCAATGACACACAAGGACGGATACCAAACGTGCGACGTATAACCCCGAACAAACACCTGACTTTAAACAAAAGATTAACCGACTGGGATTCGAATCCGGGACCTTTTGCACAGCAGACAGAGGTGCAATGATGCAATTTTTATATAATGTCAACATATAACTGAAATAAATTATTTTATAACGGGTGGCCCACTTAGAGTTATACAACTTATTTCTGCCGCCATTTTGTTTCGGCGCCAAATCTGACAGTTGTTCGATAACAATTAATTAGTGTAGATGCGACAAATTCGTTATGGATCGTTCTTCGCTTGTGCAACGTGTTTTAATTATCACAACATTCAACGCTAATCAATCTTCTGTTGAGAAAAATTGCGTCCAATTTTCGGAAGAAACAACTTACCTTCGCGACTAAAAATAACTCGTTTGGTGAATAAATTTGAGCAGCATGGCATTGTAACAGATAAACCAGTTCCTCGTCGTGCCAGGAATGCTCGTTCTGAGCAGAATATTGAAAGTGTCCGTGAAAGTGTAGCCGAAGATCCGACATTGTCTACCAGGCAGCGTCTTTGAAGAAGCATTGAAGAAGAAGACTTTCGATCGCTACCATAAGATGACTAACAATTTTTTGTTACATCAAATGAATCAGTTTGGTAAAAGTGTGGTTTCAACAAGGAGAAGCCACAAGTCATACGGTACGAGACACAATCGAAACATTGAGAAGGATGCTTCTAGGTCAATTGATCTCAAGTAATGGTGTCACTGATTAGCCCAAGATGACCGGATTTGACAGCTCCTGACTATTTCCTGTGGGGCTATCTAAAAGGACGTGTCTATACTGACAGGCCGATGAATCTTGAACACAAGCGGAATATTGGAAGTATGCGAAAATGTGATGAAAACTCAATGAAAAGCGCTCGCATTTATTATGCAGCGAGCGGTGGACATTTGGCACCATACGTATTAAATAACTTTATTATTAAATTAAATAACGTATTAAATAAATATAGCCAAGACTAAATAAAGTATTTATGTGAAAATATCGGGTATTTTTCCATTGGTATAAAAGTAATTTAAAGTTTTATCGTTCTTATTTGGTCGACCCGTGTACATATATTATTTTAAACTTTCGCGTTTTGTACACATTTTATATTCGAAATCGGGTCTGACCGCGTGTAATAAAGGCATTTGTTTACCTTTTATTCCTACTCGACGTTTTTGCGCGAGTTACCACCAGCCGTACTTATTGAGATGTATACAATACATACATAAATGCATAAAGGAATTGTATTGGTACAATAGTATTTTGTAGACATATCAATATCACATCAAATTGTAATTGTATAATCAGTGCTGTTATTAATTACTAGTGACAAGTCATTGCACCCCCGCGGTGTATCGAATACCTGTATTACAGATGAACATACCATTGTAACACTTCACCTGTAATTATCACAATCAATAAATAAACAAACAAATACATTTATAAATCTCTTATATATAAAAATGTATGTTTGTTTGTTTGTTTGTCCCGTATGCGTTCATATACCATTCATCCGATTGCGATGAAACTTTGGTGAGTTGTTGTGTGCACGCCCGCGAAGGTTTCTAAATTAGTACTTGAAGACCACGCGAACGAAGTCGCGGGCAAAAGCTAGTAATATAATAAAACGTCTTTGTAATTAATGCTGGCCAAAACAGATTCAAACCCAAAAGCGTTTTGTAATTAATCTAATAATAGCACCAAACGAATTTTGAAAACGAGTCGCGTACGTATGTGAACATAGTGACACCTTTACGAATATACTCGTATAGAATGATCACAGAGTACAAAATGGTTGTTGCCTGAGCGTCGAGCGCCATAACGGGCCACGGCGTGGCTCGAATGACAATTTTTCTGGTTTCACTTAAAGGTGGGGTTTCACTGATGCTACAGTCGATATCATCAATCATCGATATTGTCACACTGCATGGCACTGGTCTACTCCAGCTAAAGAGGTTTCGGATCACAATCCACCACGCGGGCCCAGTACGGATTGGTGGATACACATGTTCGAGATTTTTCGACTTCGTAGGCAGACGGGTTTTCTTCCAATGTTTTCCTTCACCGCCGATCTAGTGATAATTCAAATATTAATTCTTAAATAGAAACTTAAGTACGATCGATTGTCGCAGTTGGTAATGACTCTGTCTACTGTGCAAAAGGTCCCGGATTCGATTCCCTGTCGGACATTCTTTTGTTTAAAGACAAATGTTTGTTCGGGTGGATGTGTATTTGACTTTGCCTTTGTGTGTGTCTCTGAACCCACGACACAAAGAATACTAGTGTGGACCATTGAGTGTGGCGTTATTTAAAGAAACTTAGCGGTACCGGCCAAGGATCTGAACTCATGACCTCATGAATGAGAGTCGAGGATAGATACCCCCATGCTAAGTATCACCGCTCTACACTGTAAGGTACTATAGGTTACATTACAATGATACTAGAATACTACTAACTAAATAATACCGGTCGGCCATTTTCGTATTTGCGACCGCGAGCGAACGCCGTGAGACTGTATAACATTTATTTATTTATTTACCTTATTTTAACAATTTAACATCCACCGCCTCTTAATAGTATATCCAATTGATAAAACTTTTTTTTTAAAGGTTAAGACACGACTCAACAAGACAACGAAACTATAACAATTGTCGACACAATTTTTACTAAAGATATAATGAGAAATAAAATAACAAGAAATCGACAAGAACAGACAAGGTCACAGAAAGAAACGAGAAACTTTGTGACGACATGAAAACGATTAATGAAATCGCCACAGTGAAACCGCCGCGTAAGTGACACGACAACTAACGACTATTAATGTTTGCTAGTTAGCAACTCCCAAACGAGTTCCGAGATTACGTATACACTGAGTTTTTACACTAAATTACCTCCAATTATGGATACCTGTTCTTATATCGGATACGGGTTTGGAAACCCACGATTTTAGGGTTCCTTGGGTTTTAAGAAAGCTTTTCTCTATCGGAATGGCTAAATTCTGTGGCCCTAACGGCCTTTTAAGGTCATCGTACATGTATAGTTTAGGGCTTAGGGTGAGCTCAGAAGGCGCTCAGCCAGGAGCAAAAAGTGTATGCAGCAATGAGCCTAAGGGCTCTCCCGCCGATATACCGGCGGAAGGAACGGACCTCTGCTTAGGGCGTTGCTTTGGGAGGGTACCGTTTAAAATAATTTAAAAGGTCGCCAAGTCGCTCGACAGCGCGCGCCGTGTTATCTCTTTTAAGCAACCCCATATAACTTTGTCTAGCTGATTTTGTTTTTAGACTTTGACTTTGACTTTGTAGACTACTTTGTTGACCACTAGCTTTTTCGCAGTCGCTAGCGCTGTGTGCCTAGGTAACACTGGGCTTCATAGAATCTGGCAAATAAACGTTGACAATTTAATTTTTTATCTTGATATTGCTTCGTTCAAACGTGAACGCTAGCAAAATAGATTATGTGAAACAGTTTGTAAGACAATGTTGCTGAAACAAAGCGTATTTGGCATGAGGCCTAAAATTTACAATGAAGTACACGATTCAATCAAATCTTCCGAAACAAATAATATTTTCAAAGGTTAAAATAATTCCTGATTTCAAAAGCTTACAACAATTTATGAATATTTCAATAATATAATCGGAGTGTGGTTATTAAGATGGTATAGTGACATTATACTAGTATACATACATATCTATCTAGGTATATATATTCAATAATTGATATTGTATAATTAAATTTAATAACCATTTTTAACTTGAAATTAATTTACACTTGACATTGGCAAGAATGCCATCAAATACTGCCATCAAACCGAAGAAGAAGAATTTAATTTCATAAATATGATAAGTCCCCGCAGTCTATGGTACAAATGAACAATATTAAATCTTATACAGGATTTAACGTACGGAATCATAGGCAATGTTCAATGTACCTACAATGCTCACTGATGCCATTTTATTATTCAATTGGTCGTTTATATGATAATAATTGTTTTGATAACTGTGCTGGCGCCATTCGACTTCCAATTTTATTTTTGAATCGTGATTATATTTATTTGTGGTTTATTTATGTAAAACCAATTTTAAATGGTTAAGTTTTCCTTTTGTGTTTAATAATTGTGTTACAATATCACTAAATCGATTTACATTGTAATATTTTATAGAGGCTGTATTTTATTTTTGCACCTTTACCATACCATATCATACCATCAGCCAATAGGCCTACATAGAGACATAACTCTCCACCGCTGGATACTTGAGTAGACCACTCCAAGGCTCGTCACCACACACGATCTTCGGTTCCGTTCATCTAGGCACTACCGGCGAACTTCTTCATCGCCAGCGGTCCACGTGGCCGGAGCACGTCGCACACTGCTCTTCCCGGTACGTGGATTCCGCTCGAGGACTCGTCGAACACATCGGTTATCGATCCTAACCAATTGTTATTATTAAGGCAGCAGCCCCCGTCTAGAGATTCCAAAAAAATGTATTTGTACCTACAATTCATATTTCTCCCATCCTCTCTCTCATCTTGCCCCCCCCCCCCCCGGCCCATTGGCTGGCGTTGGCCGGCGACGCCCTTGGCTTCTATACAAACTATGTCAATGTTCTTTGGCTACTGTCTGCGTTTCGGATCCTATCCCGTAAAGAAACTCCGAGTAAAGCTCTCTCCACAGCTCGCTGAGTGACTTCGTACATAGTTTATGTGATATTTTCATTAATTTACTTTGCTGAACAGGTACAAAAATAAAGGGATTCTGAATCGTATTGTCACTTGTGTTGAGAAGTGGATCTTGTATGATAATTGTCACAATGATTGAACCCGGGAGACACAGCCAAACAATGTCCCAAAAGTAAACTTAGTCAAATTTAAGCTTTTTAAGATCTTGCACTACAATTAATGCAGATGTGTACTGTGAAGAACTGCAAACGATGATGGACAAGCTGGCTATCAAACTGCCTCTCCATGATAACGCTCGCCCACACACTCCACGACAGACAATCTCAAAGTTACACTGGAAACTCTCCGTCACCTACTGTTCTCTCTGGACCGGACCTTACGGGAATAGGATAAAGTAGACAATGTTTCGTTAATAAGAGAGATATATCATTCCCATCACATTCTATCCCTCCTCATTCTCCCGAACCTTTCTCCAAACCAATTTCTAAATCTCCAAACCTGGACAGCGCATCCGGGGGCGTGTCAGCGTCTGTCATTCTGAAGTGATGTTGGCATGTATCGCGGATGCGACAGTATCCACTTACGACCAGGCGGACTGTATGTTCGTCTGCCGCTTCCTTCTACAAAAACAAGTGTTACCGCTTGGTCGTAACAAAGCTGATTTATGTTTATGATTCTTTTTACAGGTTATGGACTGATAGCTTATGTGAAGCCGCAGGCGTTCCCTAGTATAACAAAGCAACCCGTTACACAAAACACTTTTATAATCTCCCAAAGCCGGCTCCGTCTTTGTAACGATGTTTTTGCCTGAATAAATTTTAATTAATTCGCGAAAGTTATGGAGTTTAGTGGAATTCATTAACAGGAAGGGTGGCTCTACAAACAAATTAACTTTGTAAAAATCCTGCCCACGCGACGTACAATCGCCAATGTGTTAATGTACCGCTAGACATTTAAATCTAACTCTTATTCCCTGCTTATAAAAGTGTCTATGGGTGTAAGTTAAACTGCTCCTGATTGTACGAGTTTGACGGTAAAAAATTAGATTTATCTTTCTTCTTCGCGCTGTTTTTAGAAAAGGTTTTATATATCTCTACCTACTTACGAATTTCTGCTAAAAGGTCTGCGTAATACAAACTTTACAGCCTTAAAAACTGTAATATCTAAAAATATAACTGTCTATAAAAATCCTTCGTTTTGGAGGGAAAGTCCTTTTATTTATTTATTAAACGGTCTATTTATTAAACTAACCGAAATGTCGAGTAAAATAAAAAAGGTATGCTAAAAACTTTAGTCTAAGTAGGTCGGATTCGTAGAAGGTTAGATTCGGAGTACGTCAGTTTATTATTAGGTCAGATTAAGTCTAGGTCAGATTCAGGCACGCATTACCCATAGAAACCCTACGCAGGTACGCAGGTACGAAACCCTTAGATTACGCAGGTAAACTACCTTTAGAAATAAAATGGAAAAATAAGTTAAAGCCAAATATCTCGGTTTGTAGTTGGCCTGTCTCCTGTTTACACAGTGTAGGTTCGATCCCAGGCCTGTATATCCAGGTATTTATGTCTGTATATCCTTCCGGCTGTCTATTTGCTTTATAACTTGGATTTTAATGAACGGATTTTGGTGCGGTTTTCAGTACTCTGTAGGTTTTGTATTGTATCAGCCTACAACGTCTTACTGCAGAACACCGGCCTCTACTAGTAAATTAAGTAAGTAAGGACCTTCACGTAATTGCACCCCAAAGAATGATGATAAATAGATAGATAACCCATAGATAGACACAAAAGTTTAAATAAATGGTACACAAAAGGTAGGCCTTATCGTTAAAGTTTAATCACTGAAATCTGAATCTGAATCTGAACAGGAATCTGAAGATCCGAATAACATCGACTTGAGGAAGAAATTTAACGCTGCCTCGAGGTGCAATCCCTATCCCCAACTCTGTTCCTTCTGCATATCAACGATCTGTTGCAAATTGGTGGCATACGTTGCTATGCAAATAAAACCTAGTGAATTTGAACCCCAGTAAGGCGTAGGTCAGTGCATTCATCATTAAAAAAGCCCCCCTTTTCGCAGCATCTCGCTTTCAGAGCATACCTTTTAAGATCTCGGAAAGTATCGGGTTCCTTGGTGTCGATATGTCCAGCAAAGTCGAATTTAGGGGTCATTTGGAAAATAAAGCCAAAATGGCCAAGAAAAAGCTCGGTGTGTTGAACAGAGCGAAGCGGTACTTCACTCCTGGGCAACTCCTAATGCTCTACAAAGCTCAGGATAGGCCCTCATATGGAGTACTGCTCACATCTCACTGAAATATCAATTGGACCTATTTGACTCCATCCAACGACGTGCTGTTCGTATTGTCGACGATTCCACTCTCACGGGCGATTTAGAACCCCTCAGAGTTCGGACGTTATGTCTCTATGTGTGTTTTACCGCCTGTACAATGGCAAATGCTGTGAAGAATTGTTCAATATAATTCCCACCTCGGGTTTCTACAACCGCACCTCCCGTCACAGAAATGTGGTCCATCCGCATTTCCTCGATACGGAGGTGTTGCGCACTGTTCGGTCCAAAAATCATTTTACACAGCGAACCCGCAGCCTATGGAATAGGTCTTTCCATTACGCTACGATATGGGATTCTTCAAGAAAGCTGTAAATAGGATTACTGAGGCAATTACTGAGAGATTTTGAGACATACACGTACATATACGCCTAACCATGTAGTTATCGCAATATTTGCACAAAGAGAAGAATGATGCCGGTAGTGGCTGAATGAGAAGAGCAGAAAACAGTGTGTGATGGCAGTCCTTGGGAGAGGCCTATATCCAGCAGAAGAAAGACAGGCTTATAATATGATACGGCACGGTAATAAGGGTAAATAGCTCATGGTTTTTTAATTTACCACTCTTGTGACACGTTTAGTTTGCAATGTTCTAGGTACATACAGCATAATGCAAATTTATTTAGTACTCTCCAAGCTATTTTTAGCCCCCTGACTCACCCCTATAAGGGATGAAATTCCGAAAATTCTGCGCAGATGGTGATCACGTCATAAGGGGAAGACACCCTCACAAATTACCTTCCCTACCTAAGGGGTGCGGATTGCAGGTTGATGAATCAGTGAGAACAAATTAATTTGTCACTATGTAGGCATATCTATTCAAACATTTATCTATATTTTAACAAAAAATCCGTGGCTTCTAAACTTTTCTAAAGCTTTTCCGTAGACATAGCTTTTCGTCCTAACGTCTTTGAAAGTTGTTTTTAAATAGTAAATTAAAAGTTAGGAACAAAGCTGCGAAATATCATCTGCATAAGTTTTTTAAAAAGATGATTTGATCACTTTAGACTATTTGAAACAAAAAATGGATACTTACATAGGCGTGTATACTCTACTCGTATACATGATGCGTCGGAATTTCACCCAAAGATTGATACTATGAATTCCATTTATAATTTATAAGTTAAAAATAATAATATCATACAAATACAAAAAGTTTATTTTTTTGCTGCAATTCCTAATTTTCTTATGATACCTCATAATCGTTAACGGAATCCGTGTTTTAAGGCTCCGAGAAAAGTTCGGAAACATCCTGTATATCCATAAAGTTTCAGTCGTTTTGGAATGTTTGGATGTAAATAAGAATCGTAGATGATTTATACATCATAGAGTACTAACATACTTAACTTAAAATTGGGACGAACATTCACGTAGTATGCGAATTGTTTGTCAAAAAATCAGTATCGACCTTATTAATAAGAGGGGGCGATTTATTCGAATAATTTCGACCCTTTACAAACAAAATATTCATAACACTTTTACATTTACAAAGTTTTTAAATCAACTCCATTGCTGAGAAAATAATTTCTACGCGTAGAGTTCCCTTGGGGGGGGATGCTCGGCATTATTTGTAATTCTATACACATTCAAACTTGGTCCAAACTTGGCTCCAAATAACAGGGTACGGCGTTGCCAAGTTTCCTGGAGCAAATTTTGGGCTGCTCGCTTGAATTTTGCACGTTTATTCCCAAATTATTATGATTTAGACGAAGTTTCGGTGTGCTTAGCATGTGGTACAAGTTACAAGCCCTAGTTACATTAAGTCTCAAATAAACCGCAAGGCGGGCCTGTACACGGCTGTACAGAGAGGGTCCATTTTAAAATGGACTCGAACGCTTTTTTTTTTCTTTAGAGGAATAAGGCGACAGACGAGCTAAGAGACGGCCTGATGGTGAGTGGACCCTGTCGCCATGGACATTAGGGATACATGCCAACATCAGTGCAAAATCACAAACGTTAGCATGCGTTGCATACTTTTGGAGATTTATAGGAATGGAACGTGTGGGATAATGGCGACGGATGGAATAAGACGGGATAGGAATGAGCTCTGGCATATCTCACTCACTACGAATCACTCACTCTCATATCTTACTGGCCATCGCGACAATTATTCTGTGTACCCACACACCATAATCTATAATATATCAAACACGTCTCTTTGTATAATCCCATCCATAGGCACACGATCGCTCTACTTCTGGCGAAAATAAAAATATTAATATCTACTCCGCTCCACTCATCGCTTCCCTTATACCTTGCACCACACGTAACTCGGTAGCAAACACGCCTCATTTGACGCCGCATGACACACGCTCGCTCGACTTGAGGCGCAAATGAGAACGATTTAATGTGCAGCCACCCTTATAACGTGTACAGATTTGTACCACGTATATTACAGAATAATTTTCAAATTTAATTTATAAATACATATTCTTATTATTTATAAACTGTAGGTACACAATAACCGACTTTATAAAGACTTTAAACACATTAATTGGACCCATGAACGTTATTTTGATTTATTTATTCCCATGATACGTATGCGTATAGGTAATGAGTGAAATAAGGCAGAGCCCATTCCCATCCCATCCTATCCTATCCCTTCCAATTTTTACAAGTCTTTCTCCAAATCAATTCCAAAATCTCTAAAGTATGTCATTCTGGAGTGATGTTGGCATGTATCGCTGATGTCTATGGACGACAGTGTCCACTTACCATCAGGTAGACTCGTCAGTCGCCTTTTTTCCATAAGAAAAAAACGATTTCGAAAACTGAACAAGATACAAGTTCACTAATTTGATACGAGTACTTAATGTGCTAGAGATTAATGAATGTTCATTTTTGGAATTTTCGATGATAAGACTGGCAGTTATACAGACTTAATTGACTTTCCAAGGTTCTATATCGTCAATAGGTAGTAATAATTTCAAACGACGACAGCGTGCAGGACAAGTGTTGGTGTTTACAACAACCTCAATCCAACGACAGAGCTTAGCACTTAGCTTACATTGTACAGAACAACTGTTCAATTTATAGCTTTTCTTTTTGCAGGAGGTGTGAAGGGAGAAGGGATTATGGAGAAGGCGTATTTATGCGATTGTAATAATGTGAGACAGCAAATATGTCCATTCATTTGTTTTATTTATTTAATAAAATAAATAAATAAATAATAATTGACATTAATTCTTAATAATTGACATTCATGTTTATTCTTTAATATTCGTAATTTTGTTTATTTTTTTATGTTTAATTTTGTATTATACACTTCTATTTTGTTTAAGGTTCATGAGACTACTCTCACACACTGCTGGAATATTACAATATAGGCGTTAATCTTTTGTCAGTTACTTAATTAATAATATGTATGACAATATTAAATGTTTTCATGCCACGTGACGACCGAATACCCTTGTACTTGATTTGAATATGAATTTAACATGAAATAAATTAAAAAAGGGAGAAGAATAAAAGATGTACAAAAGGCAATCTTGTCTACTGCCGAGATTTCTTCCTACGGACCTGGGTAACTTCAATAATGGGGAAATGAAGTGCGTTCTGAAAATATGTTGTTACAATAACAAAATACATAAATAAATATATATGTGGATTATTTTCTCTTGTCAAGGATTGTCAAATGAAACCAACTATATTGTGTTGCTTCGGTATACAAAGAAACGACATATAAAGTTTATTCTTCAATCCTTTCTACAATCTATTATTTTTCCTTACAATACTCTTATTTAACTTTATCCACAATTTTGACAGTCAGCACGATTCTCTTCACCTGACGCCATATTACCATATCCTACACTGTTTTACCGACACTATGATAGTCTTACCGACAGCGCGGAGGGCGGCAAAACTCAAATAAAAGAAATATATTTTCTTTACACATATATATATATACATTTATAGCTGTTGTATAACACACCATCGGTGTATGTCTCTTCACAGCTGAATGTAGGCCTCTCTAAAAGCTTGCCGCTGCACCCGATCCTCGACTCTTCTAATCCAAGTACCACCAGCGTACTTCTTCAAGTCGTCGTCCCATCTGGCCGGAGGGCGTCGCACACTGCACTTCCCGGTACGTGACCTCCATTCAAGAACTCGTCTCCCCCACCGGTTATCGGTCCAGGGGCAGATATGGCCTGCCCATTGCCACTTAAGAATGCTGATTATATAGTTGTGTCACTTTAGTTCTTTGGCGAATCACTCGGATCTTATCCCCCAAAGAAACTCCAAACATAGCTTTCCCCATCGCTCACTGAGCGACTTTGAGCTTAAGTACCGTACTATGTTTCAATACCATACGTCATAATCTATTTACCTATATTCTAGCAATTAAGTCACTAGGCATTCTTTACATCAAGGTTACTTTAAACCATTAAACTTCAATTAAACATTATTTTTGCAATATAAATATCTAAAACAAAACATAACAACGCCATCTGTTTTGTGTAAACAACTTGATAACAGCCGACCTTGATGCTAATACTAGGCTCAACATCTTAAAAACATCCCCAACCACCTTTAAAACCAACACCATAAAGTCTAAAGTTATAATTTCCAACTCTAATAAAAAAATATTTTATCGGCACGTGCAAACAGTTTAAAGACGGGCACCGACAACAAAAATGCAAATAGGGATTTTACATAATTGTTAATACCGACTATTTTTCTCTGGATTAAAAATCGAAAACATTCTCAACGTATTTTAAACTTTAAAACATCGATGTGAACGTGAAAAATTGTATGTGTATGACTTGTAAACACGAATTCGTAAGGGTTCGAGGTCACACTTCCTGGTTGTTATAAAGCAATACGCTCCGACCATAAACTTAGAATAACAGTATTAACGAAATCAAATTCAGTGTGACAAAAAATAAGTTGTACTTGTTTCTTTTGTCTTAATGTGCGTGACATAACTTAGCACCTAACTCATATAGCTAAAAACTTAATCTAATCCGTAGGTCTGACTTCCGCCCTCTTTAACTATAAACTAAAAATTATGGCACTTGACAGTTCAGGGGATAATTATTCTCATTTCATGTAAAAAGAAGCTTCGGAAATTTCTATAATTTTCGTCTGTACTATAATATACATGTACTATATTTATTAAAAAAAATATAAATCAAATATAGCTTTGTTAAGTAAGTGAGTAAGTAATTGAACCTCTTGATCTGCTGGACCTGCCTCCTACCAGATGGACCAACACTCGAAGAAGTCCGCCAGTGGTGGGTGAATGAAAAAACAGAAGAGCGTGTGTGTTAGCGAGCCCTGATTAAGGCCTGTATCAACAGTGTACAAGTATTCGGAAATTTAGATTAGATGTCTTGTAAAATTGTGATCTCATGTCCTTGTAATCTTGTCAAACTTGGCAATTTGTAAATAAATTCAAGTCTATGGATACAATTCCGAAGCAAGTAAACACCGATAATGGTGTGAAATATATGCGAATTTTTATGAATAGAGTTTAAAATGCATTTAAAAGACGGGCTATTTACATAATTGATAATTTAATCGGTTATTATGTAATATAACCTTTACACGGGGTTTTTACGCACTTGCGCGCATACGAGTTGTATGTATACCTACAGTTGTTCTCGATTCGCATTCGTAAGCTCTTAAGTTCAAATCCTGGCCTAGATATAAAGTGACCTAACTTGAAATTTGAAATTCCTGACTTTACAGTACAGCTAAAGGAAATTTTCTAAAGATTATAAAAACTTGTTTTAAGTCAAATCAGCATTCATAATTATTAATTAATTTAAAAAAAAATAAGTATTTATTATTTTGTAAAATGATTTTTATATGTGTCAAGTCAATACTTGATATATATATGTTGTGTAGGTACCTACCTATTATGTATTTATATACATTGATTGTGACTAACATTTGACTATGCGTCTAAAGGCCGGACATAGTAGTCACGTTTTTACATTCTATTTACTATTTTTTTGGAATTATTGGAAGATGACAGCAAACTAGCATACAGTCCACCTGATGGTAAGTGGATACTGTGATACTGTCTAGACATCCGCGATACATGCCCACATCAGTTCAGAATGACTAATGTTGGCACCCCGGATGCACTGCTTGCCTTTAAAGGTGTAAGATGTAAGGGTTGAGAAAATGGGAAGGGATATGATGCTACTTGATGATACTATCCCGGTAATGGGCTCTAGCATATCTCACTCACTAACGAAATCTGTACGTACATGAGGGAATAGGATAAAGGAATATAATTAGTTTCAGTTTGAGTACTTCAAAAATGACCAAGATACAATGGTTGTAAGCTTTCAAACAGTCTCAAAAAGCAACAAAATATACGACATACTTATTGTTGGATAGGTCTCGTAAATCTTTACAAATTTAATGCAAGCATTTTTTTTCTAAAACATACGGGAAATAGCGGAATCTCCTTTCCGAGTGGCGCTGCTATCGGCATTTTTATTTACAAACTGGCAGTGCATCTTCGTTCGGATTCCCGTGGCCACTGTATAATTGATCTAAACAAAAAGTATAATATATGTTAACTAGTCACATGATCTATATCTATGACAAGTTTAATTAGAATCCGTCCAATAGATTTTGCGTGATGTGCGCTCAGATAAACATACAAAAATTCTAAATGTAAGTCTAATATAGATACCCCTAGGCTATATTGTAAAGGGGGTCTTATCGCTCTCTACCAGACAACCTTTGGGTAGAGAGAAAATAAATATTTTAATCACAGGTAGACGGATGGTCTGTAGAAACATATATATGGTAAGTATGGTAACAGACGAATAAATAGGCTGTGTTGAAATATACATGGTGTATCTGCGGAACCTGAAATCATGGATGCCATGAATGGTATCCATGAACTGATGGTATCCATTTTTGGAAGGGAATGGACCACGCTGCAATCCCACAGCCGCTGATCGCACCCGACTAGCCACATCACCCGTTTTCACAGAACACTACCGTAAAATGTTTTTCAACTTAATCCTTCCAATATACCGTATGTATTGCGTGACTGAAAAATGCCAGAGCCTATTCCCATCCCATCCTACCCTATCCCTCCAAATCCATACCTAAATATAATGTCCATATCCTCTGAATGTAAGCAGCGTGTCCGAGGGCGTTGGAACGTTCAAGTCATTCTGATAACAAATGTTTCATGACATCAATCCAATGCTGCCATGTAACATGGATATTTTAACTTTATATGTATATTTTATTTTTTCCAAAATGTTTAATGTACAGATCGTGGATCCCCGCCCAGTGGAAATAATTGTGTGTGAGTGCGACAATCTATACTAATATAATAAAGAGGTAAAATTAAGTGTTTGTATGTTGGGGGTAATCTCTGGAAATATTTAACCGATTTCAAAAATTCTTTCACATATAGGAAGCTATATTATCCGTGTCTAATATAGGTTATATTTTATTTTTAAATTTTGAACAAAATAAATTTAAAAAAAAACCTTATAAACCGAAGCGAAGCGAGGGCGGGTAGCTAGTTGAAAATAAAATAAAAATGTTAAGTACTTTTTAAACTTTTGCGTTATGTATACATTTTATATTCTAAATCGGGTCTATACGCATATAATAAAGACATTTGTTTACCTTTCATTCCTACTATACAATACTATTGATTCATTAACTTATTTATCTTAAACTATTTTCCTGTTACAGTGACGCAAATAAACATGTGTGTATATTATGGATACATTATCCAATGACAATTAGGGTAATTGCAAGTATAAATTACTAATTCATTTGCGAATTTACAGTGAACAGGTATCACATAAAACGCATTATCCGTGGTCATAGCACGAGTGGGTGGGTATGTTATTGTAATATCCTAATTGCTGTGAATTTATAGTTATCTGTTTTAAATACATGTGCCTTCGTATTATTTTTATGATCTCACAGAACGTTTTGTGTCCTAAATACATTTGTAAATAATTGGATAATTGATTATTTTTAGGGAATTATATAATTATAAAGAAAGAAGGGACGGGACACTCCTTTATATAATCACTACATGTATTACAATACATTCAAATCGTCACATTTGCCAGAAGTGGCGTGCAAGATTACATAGGACCAGTGCCGGCTCTAGCGCATGTAGCGCCCGGGTGCAATCAATACCCTGGCGCCCTCTAGTGGGCTCTTTGGAGGCGTCGCGAGCGGCGCTCGCCGCCCCCTAAGTGTTGCATCGCAATAATACAGGGAACAAAATTATTTACACTTATAGTTATTTTTTTATTTATTTATTTAAGACATAGTTTCTAGTAGGTAGTTGTCTGCAATTTTCAGCAGTGGACGATAAAACGGTATCTATATTAATATCTTTAGTTCATTTATTTAACAATTTATTGTACACACATAACATAAAACAAATAAAAAGGAAGAAGAAGAAAAGAAAAGCACAAAATGCAAGCTTACCTACCTCCTGCGGACATTTCTTCCAGCAGACCTGGGAAAGTGAAATATAGGTCAAGACAGAAATGCAGGCGTAGTGTGCACGGAAAATTTGTATAATAATTTAATAGTAGGTACAATAGTATTAACAAAATACATACATATATACACATACACAATACACAACACATATTAACATATACAATACATATAAACACATAAACGTAAATAATAAATAATATACATATATTTAATACATATTATATACAATACGGACTAGTTAGGAAATTGACAAATAGTGCTTTTTTTAATCGGTTTTAAAAAATAGTAAGAGCAGAGAATCTTTATTATATACTTGTTTCTAGTAATTATAATGTGTGGCACCATCTACCTTATGTTCTATCTATCTATTCTATCTATTCTTATGTTCGCATACATCTCCCGTCCAAGGGTTACCTGAAAGCGATCACTTTAGCGATAAGGCTTACCTTTTGTATCACTTTCACTATATTCTTTGGTGTGCAACAAAGTGTACTTACTTACTTCTTCCTGAATTACTTCCAAGGAGGCTCGCTTACCACATTTAACATTTATCAGCGCTTCTAAACGCCATCGTTGCCTCCAAGTTGACTTACCTTTTATCACAGAAAACGTCCTTGGTGGGTGACGCTTGTTGTGTAGTAAAAGCAATGTTAATCCGAAGCGATCTTATAACCGACAATTTGAGCCAACAACCAAGGAGTTAACGAATACTTAAATGAAGACCATGAATTAGGAATGGGGGATGTCCCCGCGGTTAGGCAGTGTTGACATCAATCAATTATCCAGTGGTTTCCTAAGTATACATCGCAGCGCCAATTTGCACTATTGGCGAAATATTGCATAATTTTCATAATTTTACACTTCCCAGCCGAAAGTAATACACATCGGCCTTTAGAAAGAGACTATATTTTGTACAGCGTCGTCTCTGTCGTGTGCCGTTACGACAGAGACAACGCTCTACAAAACCAAAGCTAGCCGATCATAGTCGAGGTGTATTACTTTCGGCCGGGATGGGAATTTCCATTTTTAATTCAATATCATAGCAGTTTGTGTAAACCACTTAGTTATACATTATGTTTCATTTATTTTTGGCTATCATTTGCAAAAGTTTATGGCTTTTTCGTTATGTACATTAGTTAGAATGACGTAAAGCGACTGCCAATAATTTTATTTCCTTTTATTTCCCCCTCTTCTCGATTGCACTCCCGTTAACAGACCTTTCCATAATGTTGACTACAAGACAATGCCCTGCGGTACTGAGCCCATTGTACTTTATCCAATAAAATAACTAAAAAAGAATCATATACATATATTTATAGTATTTATAATCATATGTATTTATAGCTTCGCTTTCTCCTAGCTCTGGATTATCATCCTCACGTTCAGTGGCTGCCAACACCCATAATTGCGTTCGTCGACGGTCCCGAGTTTGTTTATTAAACTTTCTACTTTGCCAGATGATCTTTTGAATTAATTAACGTCGAATACTCGTCAGCCTCCAGAGTACAGGAACAGCGGCTGTATTTCACAGTAACAACAAATTTAGAGCACTCTCCGGTCATGTTCACCGAAAGTTACTTTAAAAGGTAAATCCGCCATATTGTTTTTATAATTACTAATTACATAAACTAATTATCCTACTATTTCTACTAAATATAATTACTTTACGATATTCTATAAAGACATGATGTTACATATTATATAAACCGAATATTCACAAACATATTTGAGTGGGAGGGTGCCCGCTGCAATCCGACAGCCAAGTAACCCCCCTCTACCTTTAGTAACAGAAGTAACAGAAGTAACAGAAGACTACCTTGAAATGTATTGCATTTTCCACTTTATCCTATTTCCCCAATGTACGTTAGTGTTTCGGTAGTGAGTGAGATATACCAGAGCCCATTCCCATCCTATGCTATCCCTCCCCATTTTCCCAACCCTTCTTCAAATACATTCCTATATCTTCAAATGTAGGCAGCGAGCGCATACGGGGGCGTGACGGTGTATAATATAAGTTCATTTCACTATGTAGCTGTGGATTTATTTTTATTAAATAAAATCAATAGATATAACTGCATTATTGTATTACCAATGAACACGATTTTTCCTGTGTCTTTTTACAATTTCCGTGACCAGTGTGTTCGTTACATTGATTTGGTTGCATTGTTTTTCATGTTATTAATATGCAGAAGTCAGACGTTTGTCAGAAACTTGTTTATGACATTCTTAGTTCTTTGTTCCCTACAAAAAATAAACGGAAAGACAAACAGTGTTCGTCAAAATAATAAATAAAGCCTTTTCACACAAGCTGCACGTAATTTATCGTGTGAGCGTGAAACGGTGTTGTTTATATTAAAATATCCGCTTTCAGAGGTATTTATGGCAATATCGCATCCGATACTGCACTGTAGGGATGAGTTCTGTTTTCTTGTCGTGTCTTATCAATAATGCGCAAGTTAGTTTATTTGTTTGTTACCTAATAACTCAACAACTAATCCATGATTTGCTTCTATGACATAGGTATAAGTAGCTCGTAATCATTAACTTTAACCAGCTATTTTATGGTCCACTGTTGAACATGGGTTTGCACATATGGCCTTAAAACGCCATACTAGCCAAGAGGGTTGGCGAATCCACTCTTTTGGAGGTAATAAATATATTCTACTTCCCCGACATGTTTGTAATTATACTTTTGCGAGGCAAGTTGTAATTACCGTCGTTGTTGAGTGGTCTGTCGTTTTTTGTCGCGGATCGGTATATGAACGCGCTGACTCATCGCTTACTGGATGCATGTCGTACTAATCTCCTATACATTATATTAATAAAATGTTATCGAGGCCTGACATAAATGTTTTCTTCTCAAACGAGCGGGTTCGGAGCATGTATGCTGTGGAATTCTTAAAGAAATCGTTATAAAGAATATAAGGCATAAGGAGTGAATGATTTTTATAACTGTAATGTACGTACCTTCTGTTAAGTTTATATAAATCTATCTATATATATAAAAATGGATGTTGATATATCTGTCTGAGATTAATAGATTTCGACACCGTTTAACCGATCACCAGGAGAGTATTTTTTCATGGAGAAGGTTTTTATGCTATCCACTTTGTTGTAACTCGCCACTAGATGGCGTTGCAGCACATCAACTTCTATGGCAGGACGACGTCTGCCGGGTTTTGCTAGTCTAATATATAAAAATTAATGTTTCTTTGTTTGTCCAGTATGTGCTCCAAACCATTCATCCAATTGCGATGAAACTTTGGTGAGTTGTTGTGCGCACGCCCGCGAAGGTCTCTGAAGACCACGCGAACGAAGTCGCGGGCAAGAGCTAGTAAATAAATATAATATTTTGCCATAACAAGCTCACTTTTGACAAAAAGAAATAGCTATATAGTCAAATTATATCTGCTCAAAATATTCAAACAATGAATAGGTAATAAACAATCAGAACCCCATAAACATTGTTACATTCGTACAATTACATAATAGTGGCACCAAACAAACAATAACGTTACTGACTGCTAATCAACAATACGATGACGGAGCCATCAATTGTACAGAAATTATGGAGGTACACGTTGCTATTGTTTTAGGATGTTCAATACACTTTAGGTATTCAGTACAGTCACCATAAATACATTACCGAATTTCTTACTTTACTTTGTTTGATTACGATTATACACAATTTCAATTCAAGCACTCGGGACTGATGTTTTTTTTTATTTTTATATACTAGTGGGCGGACGAGCAAGCGGTCCCACGTGATGGTAAATGTTACCGCCGCCCATGCACACCTGCAACACCAGGGGGTATGCGGGCGCGCCGCCGACCTTGCAAATCCTATTCACATCTCTCTTGAAGAACCCCATATCGTAGCTTAATGGAAAGACTTCTTGAGGCAGTTCGTTCCACAGCCTACGGGTTCGCGGTATAAAATAATTTTTGGACCGAACAGTGCGCGACACCTCCGTATCGAGGAAATGCACTTCTGTGACGGGAGATGCGCTTGTAGAAACCCGAGGTGGGAATTATATTGAACAATTCTTCAGAGCATTCCCCATTGTACAGGCGGTAGAACACACAGAGAGACTCAACGTCTCTCCGACTACTGAGGGATTCCAAACCACCCGTGAGAGTGAGATGTCAGAAGCCGAATGACAAAATCGACAAAATTGACAGCCTAACTTATGTCCCCAACAGGAATGTGAGTGTAGTGTAAGAAGCGCATTTACAGCAGCACGACAGCGTGCACCCTCCTTCTCTAGAATTATAGGATATTTATATACAGTTTCAAGTAAATAATACCATCAAATAATTTTGTATACAAAGTTTGACACCCCGTTTCACTCTTTACAGGTAGAATTCCGCGAAATCCTTTATTAAAAAGTCTTTACATTATTAAAGGAAGCTACTGTTCAAATTTCATGATTCCAGCTTCAGCGTTTTGACGGGGATTCAGTATCTGCTTTATTAATAAGAGAGGGCGTTTGTGTAACAATCCTTTGTTGTTGAGATACAATTTTTTAATAATTAATTACTCAGAATAAGGACTTCAATATTGTCAACAGACTATTATCGTTGTAATTGCTACTGATTACTGTAATAATCCGTGTCGTGTGGTGTCGGCGGGCTTTACCACCTCATCTCTTCTCGTGGGTGTCGCAAAAGGCGACTAAGTGATAACAAACCCATCAACACAAGCCCTGAGGAAACACACCACCTCTAAAAGAGCCCGACGTTTTAAAGCCATACATCCCTCATGCACGAGAAGACCTGTGTCCAACAGTGGACCGTAAAAGAGCCGATTACTATTATACGAATACTAAGATAATTGGTTTGAAATATGCTAGGTAAGCCGAGCTTTTAAGCTTCTGCAGAAGTATACTCTGATATTTTTGAGGCATCTTAAAAAGTATACATATAATCATGCACCATGCACACGACCAACAGTCGAAGTAAACATGTACATTACGTGGGCGTCGTCGTGGAGTTACACACACGTGTAACCCACGCTAGTACAATCGTGGATAGAATGATCTGTTTTGAAATAGTTTTTTTTTATTAAAAACAATAAAACTCCGAATGGCACGCCATTCCATAGCTGACTATGTCTCCCCACTGCTGGATACAGGCCTCTCACAAGACTCGTCACCACACAGGACCTTCGGCTCTTCTCATCCAGCGACCATCAGTGAACATCTTCAAGTTGTCGGTCCACCTGGCCTACTATTATTTATTTCGGTAATAATATATTGTACACTCATAATGTGGAATAAACAAAATAATGAAGAAAAATAATAGATGTACAATGGGGCAAGCTTCTCTCCTGCGGCGATTTCTTCCAGCAGACCTGGGAAAGTGAGAAGGTCGAGACAAAAGCAGGCGTAGTGCGTGCGGAAAATATATTACTTAAAAATGTTACCAACGCCTTTTCTTCTTGAGAGAGGCAGCATTAACGTTTCTCATTCTAAATTTATACTAGCATGTATCGCAAATAGTCATAGATTAGAGTATTCACTTGTGACCAAGTGGGCTCGTCTGACATATTCACTTGTAGACAGTGGACTGTCTGTCGGCTCGTCTGCTACATTATTTTTATAGAAAAAAATATCATTCAAGACCTTTTCTCCCCACCTATACTTCAAGTTGGTCGAGCGCTCTATGGAAATCTTTTTACGGCACAACAAAATAAACAAACTGTCATATGTGATACGCTGACTTAGCTACCGTCTCCGCTTACGAAACATTTGGACATTTTATTATAATACATTACGGGGCTCGCTAGCTTGTGTTTGAAATTAGTTTTAGGGCTTCGTCAAAATAAAACCAATCAATACTCGTACAAGCCCCTTTGCAAAGAATATAGAGTTAAGAGCTAGGAAGATGTTAACAATTAGAGCCAAAACCTGACTACACAAAAATGTCAAATAAGTACACTTTCTGTTCTTGCAAAGAGAATCGAGTTCTTTTTTCAGTTTTACTATTTCATAGACGCAAAATATATCGTAACCTTTTTAGTCAATAAACCCAAAATCATCAGCTGAATCTACAGTTTGAATTTTCCTCCAGTATTTGACGAAAAAATGTGATGAACTTTTTAGTAATAATGCTGGATAATAAACTGGATGACACATCATGCGTTCTTATGCAAGAAATCTGGTCGGCAACCTATAGGGGACGGGAAGCAGATGAGTAGGGGTTCGTTAAAAATACTAATATAATAAAGAGGTAAAATTCTGTATGTATTCAGAGGTATGTTGGGGGTAATCTCTGGGACTTTGGACTTCAAAAATTCTTTCACAAATAGGAAGCTACATTATCCGTGTCTAATATAGGCTATATTTTATTTTGTAATTTTGAAAAAAATAAAATACTCTTTTAAAACGAAGCGAACCGAGGGCGGGTCGCGAGTATAAAATAATTTGTCAGCTACTGAACACAGACTCTGACGTATACTCAAATCGATGTAATACAATAATATCATAACAACTTTGCGGAGACAGAAATGTCCATTGCTCCTCACCTGAAATATTCTCTAAATCTTATAATACCTGTTAAGTCCGTGACCGTAATATTAAGTTTAATTAGCCATCAAACGGATAAATCGATAGATCAGAAAAAGAGATAAAAACTGTGTATCTCACTCTCTCATATAACTAATAGCAATACGGCGTTTCTTTTTAAAATTGTAAAATTATTATTTTATTACAGATAACGTTATTCGTTAACGTTCCAAACACGATATTTTTGTGTGGAAATATTAGAGGTAGGTAATCTATATACATATATGTAATAAAATTGTAACAGGCCGATGTCTGTACATTATAGATATTGAAAAAAAACTAATATAGGGGGTCTTTATTAGAGCAACACAAGCCAAAACAACAGTTTTTAGAAATTTTGTCTGTCTGTCTGTATGTTTGTACACGCATCACGCAAAAACTACTGCATGGAATTGAATGCAGTTTTCACCGATGTATTGCTAGAGGTCTAACTTAAAATATAGGCTCCATTTTACCGCAGGAAAATATCTTATTCCGATTGTTTTAAATTTAATAAACCGAAACGAAGTGAGGGCGGGTCGCTAGTCCTAGAATAAAAATTCCTTTTTCCTCATTGTTAAAAACATATTAATACAAAGGTTTATTCCGTATATAACAATACAGTTCCCATTATGATCCATAATACTGCCATCTGTCAGGAAGAATAAATATTACGGTTTTTTTAAATTCCTGGCTTTTTTGAAGGAAACAGTTGTACTCGTACAAGGGTTATTTTAACATGGTTCGTGTAATTTAAGGCTCTTGTTTTTAAACTAGGTACGTATCCGGAGGGTACAATTTCTGGTGAGTGCTTCCGGTACCCCTGTCACCGTTCGCCAGCTGCCATTTTGTTAACCACTGCTGGACGTGGACCTCTTCATCCACCATGCCTCGTGCATGAGCGATGTGCGGCCTTAACGTCACGCTTGCAAAACGGTTTATCGAGTTCACTCTTTCCGAGGTGGAACTACACCAGCTCGTGGTGTAGGCTTGTGGTAGCTACATTGTTAACCCTTAGTCGCCTTTTACGACACCCATGGTAAGAGATGGAGTAGTACGACTAAAGCCGACTGACACCACCAGTGCCCCTAGTATTTTTAAAAAGACTGCTAGCTCTAATAGTGAAATCTTCGACATAATAATGAAAATAGAACAAGAATCTTACGCCTGATGTACTCATCTTTCGTACTGACTGCTAACAAATGCGATGTATTGAATACTTTGCATTCTTTTGATCTACGTGTTTACGTGTTAAGCCCCTTACGAGAATGTTTACGCTTTAGACAAGGAAAAGCAGGTTACGTTTGAACTTCAAAAGGGAGCAAAGGTAAAAGAAAGTGAGAGAAAATGAAAAACACTTGTAATGTTTCATTCGTCGGTATTTAATATTTACTTATAATTATGTAGATACCTACATTTTAAGGTATTTTCAAAGAAGTACAAAATGTCGAATTATTACAAAGGAGAAATAACACAACGTCGAATATCAGTGACAATCCGACAGTTATTTATACTCGCATAGCTACCGTAACATTAACCAGCCTTTTTAGCATCCACTGCTATTGTCTTGTGCAAGAGAGATGTATGGCCTCAAAACGCGACGCTGGCCAAGCAGATTGGCGAGTTCATTCTTTCAGATGTGATGTTCCTCAGTGCTTGTGGTAGCGGCTTTGTTATCCGGTGCGCGCCTTTTACAACACTGGTAGAAATGGAGTGGTGCTATTCTATAGCCGGCCGACACCAGATGACCATAAAGGAAGAAATAAGGCCATAATCTTAGATCAAAGCAAAAGGGGAGATACGGTACGTTCTTACATTGCGACAACTGAAAATAGGCTCGAATGCACAACTACATGCACATAATCTCGACAGCTATAATTGAAATCACGTTGTACGGCACTGAAAGATAGAGATAGGGCGATGAGCTTAAACAGTAGCAAGAGCGATACAAGCTAAACGTGACGCTCGCACCTGTTTCGTATAGTTTCTTCTCACTCACTCATTAATGGCAGAATGTAAACTAAAAATTTTAAAAAAATTACAAATTATTATTTTTTGGTGTACTTACCGGTGAAAATTGACTCCATGTGTCCGGTTTTTTCTCCTTGAGTGATTTGTGCTCTCAATAAATGCGAAGGCATTTTTAAACGTATATTCACCGTACTGTGTTCACCGTATGAGTGTACCACGTCAAGCGAGTCGCTGTTCTATGACTAAACGAAGCAGGTCCATTGGACTCTGTTTTGTAGGCCGGATGGACTTCTTTAGATAAATGTATTGTATGGATATTATCAGATACACTGTTGAAGATTGTTTTTGTTTGTGTCAAGGCCAACAGATGGCGCTGTATCGGTTCTACATCGCGCTATGGTTGCATTCCCGTGTAAACCTTAAACGGTGAATTTTGGTTTGTTGGGTGACCTTGTCAGTGGAGTGATAAAATTAAACCATATACACTATACAGTCACACTTCATTTTTTTGGATATCTTTAAAACTGTACATACACGTACATTGGATTCGTGTACATACACTGTGCAAAATGTTGTCTATTTGGAAGTGATAATTCAATTTCCTCTTAAAACTATCCCGAGATGAAACTTTTCTGATATTGACGGAAAGTTCGTTCCAGTCTTTTATTCCAGTTTTGCAGCAGTTTCTGCTAATACACGGACTTATCTTTATTGAGTCAGAGTTATTATACAACTATAATCTGTAAACGCATACAGACGCTCCGTACTTTCTTCTTGGCGCCAGCGAATCATTAGAAAGGTTGCAAGACCGGTGATTTGTAACGTACTCCGGCAAATAAAGACCCCTCCACACCGAGTTTTTGTGAAACATGCGCGACGTGACAATAACATGTGACGTCAGTTCGGACCACAGTCGACCACGCGGGTCCAGTGTGCATTGATCCAGATTTTTTTCCTAAATGGCTGATTTTTTCACGATGTTTTCCTTCATCACCGAGCTTGCGATATTTTTTCAAAAATCCAAACTTATTAATACTGAAAATGTACTTTTATTTCGATCTGAATTCATTGTACCTATCAGTAGATTTGTAATACATGTAGGTACATTATATTTGGAACAGTAATATTAGCTTAGCGGTATTTATGGTCATCTCACATTCACGAGGTCATGAGTTCGAACCTTCTACCCCCTTAATTACTGATTTTTAAATTATCACTTCTTTATAAAGGCGGCAGATGGCAGACCACATGTAAGTGGTCACCGCCGCCCGTGGACACCTGCAACATCAGAGGGTATGCGGATGCGCTGTCGACCTTGCAGAACCCTATTCACAGCTATAATGACTTGCGATGAAGATCCTCGGCTATAAAGGGAAACATCTTAAAGTAAATCATACCGTATCATCAGCCTGCGTCTGTCCACTGCTGGATTTTCCACTTTCCCAACAAGTAGAAGAAACCCGCGTGCCCTGAAATTTATATAAAAAATATTACTTTTTAATTATTACGGATTTTAAAGTTAAGGTTCACTTGCTTAAACTTTTTTAACTGTATCTTACCTTTTATTTCAACACACTGTATACTAATGTCTGTTACATCTATCTGACTTTTATTTTTTTTACCATATGCTCTAGCCCTAATATACGAGCACAATAGGCAGTGACCTACAAGATGGCGGCCTTATGGCAACACGAGAGCTTTCCCTTGCACACATTGTTCAAATCGGGCACTCCAATTTGCTGTCAAAAAACAGAGCCTAAAACCACAGTTTTACTTACTATCATAACCGTAACCAGCCCATTTTTACTTCCACTCCTATACATGGGTCTCTTCATGCATGACATGACTTGACATTGACTTGTGCATGCACATGCACAGGTCTGTGAATACGATGGGTGACGGTTCCGGTTAGTTTCCGGTCAAAGTTCCTGTAATTTTGAGTCTCTCTGTGTGGGCGAGCGTTATCATGAAGAAGTAGTGGACTAGAGCGATTGACTAAACTCGGTTGTTTGATAGAGAGCTTCTCCACCATCGTTTGCAGTTCTTCACAGCGCGTTAATTGTTGTGCCAGATCTCAAGAAGCTGTAATGGATAATAGCGACACAGTAGCACCATACAGTCACCATGAGCTTCTTTTGACTCAGTTTACTATGTTTGACTATGTCTCCTGGGTTCAACCATGTGACGAGCTGAAAGAGTTGATTACAATAAGCGAAGCCAAAGTCATTAATAATAAAGTGGGGGAACCACCAGATAAATTAATACTTAATATACTTCAAAATAAATTCACGGAAAAAACTTCTTAAAAAAATGTTAAGCAACTAAAAACAATTTAATGAAACTCCTTAGATATTCTGACACATTTGAGGGGGAGAGTGCACGCTGCAATCCAACAGCCTGGGCGGGATCCGTGATACATGTCAAAGTCAAACGTTAGGACGCCCCCGGATGCGCTGCGTACTTTTGGAGATATAGGAATGTATTTAGAGAAAGGGTTTGTAAAATGGGGAGAGATAAAGTGGGAAATGCAGTACATTTCAAGGTAGTCTTCTGTGAGAGAGGGGTAACGTGGCCAGTAGAGTGCGCTCAGCGGCTGTTGGATTGCAGCGTGCACTCACCCCCTCAAAAAATCTATACATCTTAATATCTTGTTAATGCCCTCTAAGCTTACTTGTCTTCTCAAATTGCTTCTCGTTGCCAAGCGATACGTTTCATTTACAATTATTGGGTTTACATTAAGGTGAATATTCAGCCGGAATTACTGGCGGAACGGGCCGGATGAGGAAGTCATGAATAATGTGTTCCATTCCACCGTCTAAAGTGTACCTTTTGAGAGTAACGCTCACACCGTTGTGTAATGTGGTGGAATTTGAAGGACTCGAAGTTCATAATAATAATAATAAATCCTCACGTATAACACACCTACCCCGTCCAGACCCTTACGACATCTACTCTCAGACACATTCCCTTCGTCACTTTATCTTCCCACACACACACACACACACTCACTCACTCGCTCTCGTTTGGCTACAAGCCCGCGTTAGCGAAGTTTACCCCAGAAATGGGAGAAAATGAAACATAGAAACATAATAATAATAAATCGTTTATTGCGACAGTGAGCATAACTCACTCCACAACTCACTGCTTAGTGAGTTGTGGAAATAACCGCCAGCTGAAGCTATCCGTTATGCTTCAACATGGGATCCGTCAAGAGTACTGAGAACAGGACCCTGCGGGGTCGACACCGCACCCGCATGCACCGTGGTGTTGCTGGTGTACATGGGCGGCGGTGACCACTTACCTTCACGTATCCCGCTCAATCGGGTACTTTACTAAAATACTCGTCTTTTCATTAAATAAATTTCTTCTATATAAGACATACTCATTGAAAATACGGATTTTATTCCATGTTTCCTCTTTTTAAAAATTATTTTTTAAATATTATTTCCATGTTGCAAGAGCAGGGGAGAATGCACACTGCAAAGAATAACCATTGTGCGTGTGCAACTAGTTCCTATTTCCTCCAAATAGGATTCCCCCCGCCCCCAGGCTTACGTAAGCATTGATATAATTTTTACAAAATCAGTTAGTTTCTTATTTAATCAGAATCTACTGAATTTTGCCAAAAACTACGAAAAGTAAATAAATAAATATTGCTGACGTAATCGCCTTTCTGACGCCCCCGTCCCCAAATATAGGTACGCAAAAATAAACAAAGCATCTGTTGATTTTTTTGTATAAATGTATCTGTTGGTGTATCTTGTAAATAAATAAATAAAATATTGGTCTCGTGAAGTCTTTTTCGGTATATTAGATATTTGTAAAGGGATTTTTGGCAGCAAGTCGAGAAGTGAAGTCGAGTTTTTCTTTTGAGTATCGTAAAAAATGTGTATTAGGCGATTTGTGATTTAATAGTGATAGTTTCAAATTAAACTTCAAAATGTTTTTCGTGCGTGGTGTTTGTGATAATCAAATAAAAGCGTGGGACTACATTTTTCGTGTGCTTCCAAGAAGTCCTCTTCTGTCCTCAGCAAACCTACTATCGCTTTACTCACTCCGACAGTTTAGAAAACTTGACACTGGCAGAATGTGTTAATTACACCATTGCCAAAAAAACAAAAAAAATATAAAATTTTGTTTATGATTTTTCAGGTGAATGTATCATCGTTTTCCGAGAGCGTCGATTTCGGCGGTGACTATTGGATGGACTGAGTTTATTATATACCAATAAAATTGCCTTAAATATATAGTATTAACAGAATAAATCAACACACGCAAAATGATCTTAACAGTTTTGATAACGCACGCTGTTCGTCGCTGCGTGCTCCGAAGTTGGCGCTCAGCTCCTTCTCGCGCCGCTCGTTCACTCTGGTCCGACCCGTCGCTAGCGAGTCGTTACAAAACACAAATATGCCTAATTGCGTTATAATCAATTATAAAAAATTGTCTTCAGTATTGCGCTGAATCAAGGAGATGTTTCCTTTCATTGGTTTCCCATCGATACAATTTACTGGTGACGTCACAAGTGCGTTTTTACGAACTTTCGTTGTCTATGGTTTTGCTTTTATTTCATCGCATCTACGTACAGATACAGATGTAGTGAGAAAACCTATTCATCGCAAACATTCGTGCGCACGATGATTTCCGAATGCGTCACTAAATTATTGTATAAATGACTGGTGTTATTAGTATAACTGTTAATACTATCCCTAAAAGACCATTACGTTGACTTCTCATTCGCTTTGTATTTTATCCGAATACTACGTATTTCGGTAATAAGTGAGATAACCCAGAATCCATTTCCCAGTTCATTAAATAAGTAAATTAAAAGAAAAAAAATTCATCTATATACACAACGGTGTAACAGACCGACACTTCCAAACGTAGAGTCGATAAATGCCGGTATCCAAACTCTTGTACCGTATCCCTTCAGACATACATACTGTATGTTCGCAACCACATTTATTTTACATCATGTGCGTGTTTGTTAACAAAATGAATATTGTAATTTTGTTTTTTCAAGATGTCGACAAGGATATTACGTTTCTTGTTTGGTCTAATTTTTGCATACCATACCATCAGCCTATGTCTCTCCACTGCTGGATATAGGCTTATATCCAAAGGCTCGCCACCACATACCTACAATCCTCGAATCACCAATCACCAATCACATCCAATCACCACCGGCGAATTTCTTTAAGTCGTTGGAGGCAAGTCCAACTTCAGCAAGAAAGTCGATAAACGCGTTCAACTTGGCTGGGCAGCATTTGAGAAAATGCGGCGGTTCTTCTCGTCGCCTATACTACAATGCTTGAAGGCAAAAGTCTTGAAAGTCTTCAATCAGTTCGTCCTGTCAGTTATGACGTATGGTACCGAAACGCGGCCTATGGAGAGAGCTATGCTCGGAGTTTATTTGCGAAGACAATCCCCAAAGAACTAAAGTGACCCACATAGCTCGTAGAATCGGGATGTTGAAGTGGTCATATTTGCCGCAGGAATGTATAACATATTTGGTCGTTGGAGTAGAAGTATCTCCGAATGGAGGCCACACGTGTACCGACAACATGATAAAGTTCGCCGGTGGTAGTTGGATGAGAAGAACCGAAGATCGTGTGTGGTGGCGACCCTTGGGAGAGGCCTATATCCAGCAGTGAAGACACATAGGCTGATGGTGTGTTATGGTATACCGTGCTCAAAATTTAAGAAACCTTGAAGAAAGAAGAATCTGGGAAAAGAAATTAAATTGGATATAATGGGATTTAATCGGGTTTTTTTTTCAGTCAATATCTCTGAAACGTTTCATCGTAGCAAAAAATCAATTTTACCAGTGGAAAGAGCTCAAAAACATGAGCCTCATAGTATTATTAACTAATTTTTGCGAAGATGCAATCAATTTTGCAGCAATCTAACAGCCGCTGGGCGCACTCTGCTGGCCTCGTTACTCCTCTCTCTCAGAAGACAACCTAGAATTGTACATTATCCTATTCTCTAAATGTACATACGTGTTTCGGTAGGAAGTGAGATATGCTAAAACCCCTATTCCATCCTATCCCTCTGCATTTTCCTACTCCTTTCTTCAAATCCATTCCTAAATCTCCAAAGGCAGACATCGCATCCGAGGGCATACTGTCATTCTGGACTGTTGTTGGCGTGTATAATAGATGTCGCCAGGCGACAGTATCCACTTCCAAGCAGGTGGACTATCTGTTTGTCTGCCAAATTCTATAAAAAAAGAGAGAAAATATCTTCCGTCGCACAACACCGTTCATATTTGAGTAAATATTGACAATTTTAGTGAGAATTTTGCCGACACGTGGCGTTTTTATGGTGTGTTTATGTCGGTAATTGTGTTTGATCCGGCGCTTGACAGTTTAATATCGACGATATTGACCTATAAGGAAGTTATGGCGTATCGTATGGTGTAAATAACTTGCCAGATTTTATTATTTCTTACAACTGAAGATTTTCGCGTTTTTCACGTATTTATTTACCATTATTGTTTATTATTTCCTTACTATCATTTATTATCACTACCTTTTTTAAACATAGGGTAAAACAAGATTTATGCCCTGCCGCTTATGTTAATAATAAATTAAAAACCCGTACTTAAATTAAAAACTTATAGCGGTGCGGGCCGTGGTCCAAACACTCACCTCACGACCTCACGAATGTGATTTAAGAATACATATTCCTAAGTTATCACCACTCTCTATTTATTCTTCTTGCAGTGCCGTCTTCTAATGAAGGTTGGCAATCGTCATGGCTATTTAATGCTGCCATACCACTGGCGTAAGTTCTTCAGCCAGGATGTTTTTCGTCTTCCGGGCCTCCTCCAGCCCTTGATCTTGCCTTGTATAATGAATTGGAGGAGCTTGTATTCTCTATTTATAATCTACAATAATGTTGCAATGAAATCAGCCTTTTCAGTATCCACTGCAGGACATGGACCTCCTCGTGTACATTGTCTTGTGCATGAGAGATATACGGCCTTAAAACGCTACGCTGGTCAAACGGGTTGGCGAGTCCACTCTTTCAGAGATGGTGTAGTTCCTCAGCGCTTGTGGTAGCAGCTTTGTTATCCCTTAATAGCCTTGTACGACACCCACGGGAAGAGCTGGACTGGTGCTATTAATTGGTTAATGCGCCTGATAAAGTGAAATAGCAAATTTTAATAAATACAATTAATTATGCAAATTCTTAATAAAGGAACTCAAACATACGGTATAATACTCAATTAATATGATTCTAAATCTGCTCTGAACGCGCATAACAAAGGTATTTGTTTGCCTTTTATTTTTACTCGACGTATCGGCGCGAGTTACACCAGCCGTGGTAACGAGTTGACTTTTAGAGATCCCGCCAAAAAGTGTATGTTATAGTACAAATTTATACATAGGATAGTATCTAATCATAAACGAGCGAAGCCGTTAAAAGGAACTAGTTTGTCGATAACGTAGAAATTGCTCGGTCGTTATTAATTATAATTTTGTACCAGTTTCACGAGTAATTGAGAGCTGGTTGCACTAAGAAAGTAAACAGTTACTTATACAATCGATCTAAAACCTTCACTATATACAGTAAGCACAAGAATTGTACATATTATACCATGACCCTTGTGAGGTGTGGATGCACGCTCCAATCCCACAGCTAGCACACTTGACTAACTTAAAATGTACCGCATTTTATTCTATTCCCACAATGTACAAATATTGTTTCGATAGTGACTGAAATATGCAAGTGAAATGTGAAATATATGAGTGAGTCCATTCCTATCGTATTCTAGCTTATCCCTACCAATTTTATTGACCCTTTCTCCAAATTTACTCCTATATCTCCAATGGTAGGCAGCGCATCCGGCGGCGTGTCAATGTTTGTCATTCTGGACTGATGTTGGCATGTATCGTGGATGTCTATGGACGGCAGTATCTATAAAGAAGACACTACCAATACGTATCAAAGACGATTAAATTATTTTGTCAACTGTACTTTAAGTATAATCTATCAAGTATAACCGTTTACCATAATGAGTATAATTTTCTCATATCCCGAACACAGATAAGTATAATACGTCCACTTGGAATTGGAAACATTCCACTAGAGATATGTGAATAACATGCCTATTGTTTTTTTGGATTGCCATTAATAAAATTACTTTACAGCCGACCAGCTGCGTCTGCAATTCCCGGAACAACCAACCTTGATCCTTTTTTACTTACCTGTGCATCTATCTCAGTAACATTTGTTACATCATACAAATAAGTTGGATTCTTTAGGCCAATTAAGTTTTTTTGGACTTAAATTTTAGTGTCAGTTGTGTTATTTTAAGTGTTTTTGTGTTTCTTGTATAGTGTAAAAATGTTCAGACCGTGAAAAAGCGAAGCGAACAGTTCTTCAGAAGTCGACGGGAATGAAAAATTAAGTTTATTTTAAAAACATTTAATTGCTGATACGAGAAACATATTGCTTTATGTATGTTTATAATGTCGATTATTTACACTCTTTAAGGATTGTCAATGAAACTAACTATATTGTGTTGCTTCGGTGTACAAAGAAACTACATATAATGTTTATTCTTCAATCCTTTCTACAATCTATTATTTACAATAGTCTTACTGATCTTGACCTACAATTTGACAGTTCGCACGATTGTTTTCACCTCACGCCATCCTATATCCTACCCTCTTTTACCGACACTATGATAGTTATACCGACAACGCGGAGCGCGGCAAAACTCAAATGAAAGAAATATATTTTCTTTACATGTATATAAAATGTTTTGTAAAGAAATGAGAACTAAAGGTGCTTTAAGAAGAATAAGCGAACTTTGATGTTGAAAATTCATTTTTAATGCAAAAGCTAGATAGATTTGTCGTAAATGTTATTTTTGAAAATCTCTGCTCTGATGACTGTGAATGATATTTTGCGTAAATAGTGAATGTGTAGTTAAAATAATTAAAAATACCTAAAAACGATTTTGAAGGATTTAATTATTTTCCGAACCTCAGACTTTTTCTCGAGTGGAATGTTGTCAATTCCCAGTGGACGTACTATATCTAAACCTTACAAAAACTAGTCCCTCGCCCCGGACTGTACTGCATTAAAGCTAGCACCTGCTTTACGACTTCATTACCATGTTGTGGCGAAATTGACATGTGTTTACATTTACTTATTCCTCAAATATGTAACATTGTTATTTATAACACGGCATTACAAATAACATAGTTGAATACTCACAAATATAGGTAGGTATACTAAAAACTATTCAAAGTGTTACCTAATAGATGTTATTACAATATTAAAGATTATTTAAACGATAAATATTCGCTAGTATTGTTTTAAAAAATTATTATATAGATATTTAATTATTACTTTGAAATGAATATACCTAATTAATTTTACAATTTTCTATTCAAATAATTAATTAACAATTTCCAATTTATATAATCTTGTAACATTTGCACGCCATTATCCTGACAGAATGTATATGGATTTAATTTCTTTTATAATAAGGCCTTTATTATGTACCCACATTGTACCCCCCCCCCCTCTCACCCCCATCCAATTTAGATTTGCATTAGCACAGTTCTTACTTAGGGATTTAGGCAGACTTCGTTGAAATGTACTATCGGGGGTTAGAGTGATATGCCAGTATCGTTTTTCTAACCCATGTCATACCCATCGAATGGCGAATTCAATGCCATGGAGAAGATTTTCGTTCCAAACTATAAATGGATAGTGCTACTCATTAAGCTACTCATCTTACAGGCGGTGCCATCGGGAGCGTTTGTCATTTCTGACTGATGTTGACATGTACCGTTAATGTCCACATACAACCTACCACCAGATGAACTAATCTGCAACTTTTTTGCAAATAATTATTAATATTTTACGTCAGTGAACTTATTTTTTATCAATATTTAAGTAAGAAAAAAATGTTTTTCATCAACCCAGCTTGTGGACCAAAAAGGCCTTGTTATCTAATATTTAATTTTGTTCTTATGAATATTAAAAATGTAAAAGGGCCCCGGCGGCGGCCCGGGCACCGCCATATTGTATGCGAACTTTTTCGCTTTATTGTACTCGGCGGTGTTATACAACTCCCCTGTACTATGTTGCTTAAATAGCTTCACAAATAAAGCTGCAGTTACACTGCAAGCTATTATTAAAGTAACAAAAACAGAACAACAGATGGCGCCAATTCAAGATGACAGCCGGATTGAGTGTTGTAAAAAAACATGCACATTGCACATTAATGTTCATTAAATAAAGTTTTTATTGTACACCAACACATGTTGCAAAAAAGACAATTTAAATATACAATAGGCACGAAAAGGCGGCTTTACTGTCACGTGTTAGTGTTCTAAATCACTCGGATTTTGAGCTGTTGATCATATCAATTGTTTATCTTCTTCCAGATTTCCACTTTGCGTTATCAAGACGTTTTTATAAATATCTTGGAATCGTATTTTTCTACGATTTTTTTCTATGACCTGTACCTACAGTATAATTTTCGACCTTTATATTTGTTTTATCCGCGATACGCGGAGTCAAAAGTTAAAAATGAAATTAAAAGTTCTGACCTTGTAACCTCCTGTTCACCTACTCTCGATATTCCTGGGGGCCCCCGGAAGTGCTGAACAGGGATGCGCTTAATAGCGCTCTTGCAAGGTCGTCGTTACACTGCACTGGTTACTGTCTGTTATATACTATGTACACTCGCGAACGCCAAGGTCTCCCAAAAATGTGCAGCCTACTTGCACAACAATAGATTGCGATCGTACCGCATAAGGATCAATGGCCGACTCGTACGGCGAAGGGTCAAAGGCTAACTAACTAACGGGCGACCCGCGCCCGCGCAGCACGTGAATTCACCCCTCACCTCGCAGCCCCCGAACAATACCGAACAAACCCCCGTCCCATGCAGAAGAAGTCTGCATGCTACTCCACTGGCAGGCGAGAGAGAGAAGTGACCGCTCTTTTCAGGATTGAGCCACCCACTAGGACCTCCGCAACCCGGGGTATTCCATCCACTCCGCGAAACAAATTAACAATGCGGCCCCGGCGCCAAAACAACGGCGGCAAATTAGCATCCTTGATTAAAACGAGGTCACCGATGCCTGGTGGGTGGGTCTTATCAGTCCACTTAACGCGCTGTTGCAAAATGTGTAAATACTCCAGAGACCATCGTTTCCAGAAACTCTGGGACAATTGTTGCAACAATTCAAAGTGCGACAAACGATTAGAAGCTACCCCTGTAAATGGGTACTCCGGCAGGGCGTTAAGTGGCTGTCCTATCAAGAAATGACCTGGAGTTAGAGCCTCCAAGTCGTTAGGATCTGACGAGAGCGGACACAAAGGGCGCGAGTTGAGGACGGCCTCAATTTTACAAAATACCGTTACTAGTTCCTCAAACGTTAATACCGTTTCTCCGATAACGCGCCTTAGGTGAGTTTTGGCTGATTTCACGGCTGCTTCAAAAATACCTCCCCAATGGGGGCAGCTAGGAGGACTAAACTGCCAGGTGATGCCCCGGCAAGATAGGGACATTCCAAGATCTACCTGGTTAGCCTCTAAAAACTTATATATATCCTCAAGGTAGTGGTCAGTACCCCGATAGTTGGTTCCGCAATCAGATCGAATTAACGCTGGAAGTCCGCGGCGGCTAACAAATCTACTAAATGTGGCAACAAATGCCTCCGTACTAAGAGCGGAAACTACTTCCAGGTGAACAGCCTTGGTTGACAGACACACAAAGACGCACAAATACGCTTTCTCTATCTTCGCTTTTCGAAGTCGCGACGTCTTGACCATGAACGGCCCGGCAAAATCGGTGCCAACTCCGGCAAAGGGTCTGGTTCCCGTGACTCGATCTGCAGGCAAATTTCCCATCATGGGCTGCATCGTCGCTGCCTTCAATCGATAGCAAGGCAAACAACGGAAAATTATGCCACGGATGGTACGTCTGGCTGACAAAATCCAAAATTCACGCTGCAAGATGGCTAACAATGCATTGCAGCCAGCGTGAGAATTTGCAATATGTCGGTGAGTCACCAACAAATGCACTAAGGGCCCACCTTTGGGCAACAACAATGGGTGACGAACCCCAAAAGGCAAATTGGCGTGACACAATCTACCACCAACACGGAGAAATCCCTCACCGTCAATAAAGGGGTTGAGCCTAGCAACGGCTCCCTTGAGTTTAGGTCTGCCATTCCGGAGTGTCTCAAGTTCTAAGGCGAAATGTTTAGTCTGCACAACGCGAATCCAATGCAGAAGGGCCATTTGGCGTTCTTCTGGCGTGAGAACAGGAGACAGCCGCTTTTCCTCCGGATGCCGAGCGTTATGAACGAAACGCTGTATCCAGGCAGTCACGCCAAGTAATTTAGACAAGGAACTATAGCGATTGAGCAGAAAATCAGTGCCCTGAAGGGGCTCAGTCAGGACACTCGATGTGAGCCAACCAATGAGGGGAGGAGTTACCAAGCACTGGTAACGTGGCCAATCCACTTCAGAATGTAACAACCACTGGGGCCCCCACCACAAATGGTGGTGAACCAGATCCGGCGCGTCTAAGCCGCGAGAAGCACAATCAGCCGGATTCAATTCCCCTGGGACATGTCTCCAAATTAAAACCGTCTCTGAATCTTGGATCTGTGATACTCGATTAGCTACAAAGGTTTCTAACGTGTGCACCGAAGTTTTCAGCCAACACAGAACGATCTGACTGTCAGTCCAGGCGAAAACTGTTCCAATGTCTACACTACGCCCGAGCGTAGAGCACACGTGATTTAATAAGCGGGCAAGAAGCGCCGCACCACATAATTCTAACTTCGGAATTGTATGTCGAGTCCGTATAGGAGCAACCTTGCTCTTCGACATAACTAAGTGAATTTTTGTCTCCCCAGTGGTACTTACAGTACGTAAGTACAGCACGGCCGCATATCCACGCTCGGATGCATCACAAAATCCGTGGAGGGACACTGAGCATTTCCCAACAGGAAGGAAGCATCTAGGTATTGCAACCTGATTGATAGCCGGGACGGATGAGAAATACGATTCCCAATCGTGTATCAACTCTCCCGAGAGAGGCTCGTCCCACGAGAGTCCCGCAGTCCAAAGCCTTTGCAGAAAACACTTGGCCTTAAATATAACCGGACTGATCCAACCGTTCGGATCAAAAGTCCTGGCTACCGTAGACAGAACTGATCTCTTAGTCCATACCTTAGAGGAGGTTAATTCGACTCTGTAGGTAAACTCATCGTGGACTGGCATGTACTGCACTCCAAGGAGGGCTATCAAATTCAAGCTATCCGCATTCTCAAAGAGATGAGGGTCTTGTTGGTGGTCCTCCGGCAAACCGGAAAGGAGATCCGGTGAGTTGGATAACCATTTTCGCAACTCATAGCCACTAGTTCCCAGAAGCCCTATCAATTCATCTCTCAAGGCCCGAGCCTCTTCGAGACTAGATGCTCCGGTACAAATGTCATCAACATAAGCATCCGTCTCCAAAACAGAGGCTGCGCGGGGAAAATACAAACGCTCGCGCTCCGCAAGCTCCAACAATGAGCGAATCGCAACAAACGGGCTAGATTTTATGCCGTACGTATTGGTGTTGAGCTCGTAAATCACCATCGGATCCTCTGGATGCTCACGCCATAAAATCAGCTGATATCTCCTATCTTCTGGATGGATCAGCGTCTGACGGAACATCATTCGAATATCCGCTACAAAGACTACTTGATGCCTCCGGAAGTTGGTCAGAATGTCTGAAATGTCCTTTTGTAATTTAGGACCCGCATGCAGACATTGGTTCAGCGAGACCCCGGTGGTCGTAGACACTGAACCATCAAAAACCACCCGAATCTTTCCGGTAGGGGTCTTTAAAACCGCATGGTGGCTCAGAAAATAGTGCTCACTATGTTGCCAATCAACGGTCGACACCGACATATGCCCCAAATCCACGTATTCTCGCATGAAGTCGACGTACTTCTGACGAAGGACTTTATCCTTGAGCATGCGACGCTCCATGGAAATCAAACGTCGTTCAGCAACGTCCCGAGAGCGTCCAAGGGCAGGTCGAACCGCTAAAAAAGGCAAACGGGTGATCAAACGGCCCGAGCGAAGGCGACCAGTATTATTCTGGTAGAACAGCTCGCATTCCATTTGCTCTGGGTTCACCCGGGAAGCTGTAGGGGGCTCTTCCACCTCCCAAAATCTCTGAACCGCATCAGAGAGAACTGAACCTACAGCTACATCATCAAACTCTTGGGAATTGGCAGTTGTTGACACTGGGCCCATTATTACAAACCCGAATGAAGTCGGCACAGCGACTAATCCGTCACGCTGTAAAAGCCGCTTAGGTCCACACAACAATCTTCCAAGGACATCCGCTCCAATCAGGAGATCAATCGGGCCTGGGGTGTGGAAGTCAGGGTCTGCTAAGTCCAAGCCTGACACTACACTCAACACAGCAGACGGTAATTCTTGCTGTGGCAAATCACCAATCATCTCTTCCAACACAATTGCCGACGCCTCAATCTCCGGGTGAGACGAGGTGACAGGTGTACAATTAAATTTTGTGTGACCGATCACACGCACCTGCACCTTACCGATACCTCGCACATTGTAGGTACCGGTGTGGACGCGTAAGCCTAACTTTCTCGCCAAACAAGATGACACAATGCAGCCTTGGGCCCCCGAATCTAATAGAGCACGAATCCTCATGTGTCCCTTGGGTCCTCGTACCATAGCCGAAATAGTTGGCATGAGTACGTACATCGATTGAACGGCTGCAGTTGGCGAGTGGGCATGTAATTCCTATAACTGAGGCCAATTAACCCCGGAGCGCTCCACATGCGCTAACGGGTCCCAGTTATGGTATACTGGTCGGCGATCCACCTGAGTCCGTTCAGGGGTAGTGTTGCCCTGCGAGCGTTGGGAATGCGGCTGACGTCGCTCCAAGCGCGGTCGTTCCGCTAAAGGGGTATAATTGGTAGGAGCACTGCTCCTTTGAGGCGGCAAAGATCTCCCGGCAATCACAGCATAATCGCGACGGCCGCCATCATCAACTCTTCGAGGGGGAGTTACCCGGCCCCCGCCCCTAGGGGAAGTGGAGCCCCCGCCCGTGCGGGGGGAATGACGGCCTTCAAACCTAGGAGGGGCCCGTGACCCTATTCTGGGTGCAACCACCCGACCGCGATTAGCCTCCCAGCCATGACCGTCACGACCATCCCTATGGTCGACGCCATTCCGATTGGCACATAGCAGGGGGTGATGTCGGCCCAAACAATGCTGACATGAATGCGATCTAGCAGGGCACTGCTGAATTAAATGCTCTCCCAAACAACCATAGCACCAGCGGCGCTGAAATGCTATGTTCCGCCTACCTCGGACCGCCAGACCCTCAAACCTTCTACACGAGACCACCTTGTGGCCCTCCGCCTTGCAATATAGGCATCTTGGTGAGGTGCTGCCAGTGGCGACAGCATACCGTTGTCTGGGGATCCGAACATTCCGCTTAGACAATTCCCGTCTAGGGGGCGCTTGGGAAGTGGACGGGATGGGCGCATCCGAATTATCCGCCAACCTACATTCGTCCTCTAAGAATTTTAGCAAATCTACGAATTTGGGCAAATATGTTGCGCTATCACCACCGTATTTATATTCAAATCGGGCCCTTAGCTCCTGAGATAGCTTACCCAACACAATGTGGACTAAAAGAAATGACCAACTATCCACTGGCAGCTCAAGTTTACCTAAGGTATTCACCGCCCCCAATAACGGGTTTAACAATTCTAATCTTAATGAAGAAACCCGGGTGACCTTAGGTAGTGCCAGGATTAGTGCCACATGTGTGTCCGCCAAACGTCTCACGTTCTGATAACGTCGGAACAACAGCGTACGTGCCGTGATATAATTTTCATTGTTAACATCCAAATGTTGGATAAGACTGCTGGGTTCTCCCCGAAGAATCGAACGTAGATACGCCATCTTTTGGCTATGAGTTAGATCCTCCCTGGAGTCTACCAAACTATCGAACAGATTTACAAATCCGATCCACTGTTCGAGCCTTCCATCAAAATGTGGGAGATCCAAATTGGGAAGCCTGCTCAACAACGCCGGAGGGGTTGCCTTCCCCTGCCCAGAATCCGACGGCAGACCTCCAGTCTCCTCCGAAAGGGAGACTGCCCTTTCAGTGATGGAATCAGCTAACTCATAGCACTGATTCACATCGGCCTCGATCCTATCCACAACCTCAGAGCCAAGATCCGGCGAAAGCTCGGTAAATTTCGCGTAATGTTGGCCCAACTTATCCAACCGTGCCGGTAAATCCTGATACCTTTTTATTAAGGCACCATGACGATCGGGTCTGTCAATCAGACTAGCGGCCGAAGCCAACCATCGGAGTATCGCCTTTATGTTTCCACTAATGGACAATGCTGACATGGTTGTCACTAAATGTAACAACAAGTGTACAAACAAACAAATAAAATTAATATACAGTATTCAGTTTAAGGATAGTGGCCTAACAAACAAACAGGCCACACCTACAAAGCAACAATAAATGATACAAAACAATAATCCAATATGTAATAGATCCCTGTTACCATATACGTAACTTACAACTTGTTATAAAAAGTAACCACTGCGAGAAATGTTAATATAAACAAACAAAATTCCATTCCAAGTTAGTAAGTGCTCAATACCTATCCGTCGCAGGTAACCGAAACAAAACCGAGTCACTAAAAAAAGGAATGTTAAGATTAAAAACACTTGACAACGGGTAGACCTTGGGATACGTTGCTATTAACAAAGAACTTTTTTAACTAATGTTTACGTTTCACAATATAAGGTCCATATGCACAACCACGCTCTGCTACCAATGTTTTATCCGCGATACGCGGAGTCAAAAGTTAAAAATGAAATTAAAAGTTCTGACCTTGTAACCTCCTGTTCACCTACTCTCGATATTCCTGGGGGCCCCCGGAAGTGCTGAACAGGGATGCGCTTAATAGCGCTCTTGCAAGGTCGTCGTTACACTGCACTGGTTACTGTCTGTTATATACTATGTACACTCGCGAACGCCAAGGTCTCCCAAAAATGTGCAGCCTACTTGCACAACAATAGATTGCGATCGTACCGCATAAGGATCAATGGCCGACTCGTACGGCGAAGGGTCAAAGGCTAACTAACTAACGGGCGACCCGCGCCCGCGCAGCACGTGAATTCACCCCTCACCTCGCAGCCCCCGAACAATACCGAACAATATTATACCAAGATTATGACCCTTATGAGTATCAATCGTTTCACTTTCCACTGGATAACAAGCGTAAAAATTATAAAGAATTCCAACTACGCTGGAAGCGGGGAGATTGAAAAAAGAGTGCTTTGATACTTAGTAAGAAGAGTGAAGATGTTTTAAAACTTTATTTTAACATGAATTTTATAAATAGTTTAAATATCTCGCGATATTAAAGGTCTTAAATTTTAACTTAAGTACCTACCTACTTAGTTATGCAGCTCAGCCGATTTTATTCAAAACCAAAACTAAACTTGTGTCAGCAAAATAAAGAACAAATTAAAATGGACTAAATTTCAAAGTTACGTAAAAATAAAGACTAATAAATTTCGGCAAGCTACTAGTAAATTAAACCCCAAGCCTGGTCTGCCGATGAGTATTGGAAGAATGGACAATAAACAAAGCTTCTCCAAACCCTTCCACTGGCTGGTCGGCTGCGGTGCTAGGACACGCTCTAGGGAGAAGCCGATTTATTTTAGCGCTAAACAAGTTGTGTTAGTAGTAGGAAATATGACAAGGGGCAAGTCACCAGGGTAACATGGTCTCAGTATTGAGCACTTGCAGTATGCGGGTGTTCATATGCATATGTTTAACTCCTTATATGCAAAAACACAACGTAATATCAGACAGTGACCACCCGATAGTTATTTATATAGAGCTACCGTAACCGGCCCTTTTAGCATCCACCGTGGAGACCGGCCTCCTCGTGTCTTGTGCACGAGGGATGTATGGCCCTAACATGCCGTGCTGGCCATGCGGGTTGGTGAGTCCACTCTTTTAGAAGTGGTGTAATTCTTCAGAGCTTGCGGTCGCGGCTTTGTTATCCCTTAGTCGCCTTTTAAAACACTCGCGGGGATTAGTACTATTCTAAAGCTGGCTGACAGCAATCGCACCAATCTTTTGTAAGCTTTTTTACAAAATGCCAATAAAAATCTATACTATACAAAACTATACAAATGAATCGGGTTCATCAAGATCGACTACTTTTTTATAAACACTATTTTTTTTTAAAATGTACAATCAGCAACACGCTACTATACCCAAACGGTTCATATCTACTCCTTATTACAAGTGCATTAAGGTAATAATAATAATTATCTCTATTGTATATTTATGTAGCATGTTAGCATTTGTAGCTACTCGTATGTAAACAGAAAACAATGGGCAGTCTCATTGCAATTATGCAATCTCTTCCAGACAACCTGCGGCAGGGAAATGTGATTAGGAAAAGTGGGTGGTGCATCACAAGTGACATTACAAAAAACATCCTATCTATACACAAATACATCATACACAGATAATGCATCTACTATGGTATCTACACGGTGAGGCAATGGTACCGATGGGTATATAATTACCTCGTTGCTGAAGTCTCCCTTTCAACTCCCATTGCCGTTGGTATTTTTTGTTAACGTTATAGGTATCTGCAAGTGCATTTCGAACTTTCTCAGCAGATTAGGGAACAAATCGCCTATTATATTAAATCAGCCATCTTTTCTTCCAGAAGGGGTTAAACCAAGTCACGGTACACTTTTCTAACTAACTCTGGAACATTCCGACTAGGAATGTAACGAAAGTACTTGAGCCGAAAGCGAAGAATGACTTTCTTATCTGAAATTTCTTTCTGACAATTCTTATCTGAAAGTAATTAGTAATAAAATAAAATATTTTAACTTTTAGTTCATTGAATAATTGCGCAAGCTTTTTTTATATTATAATATTACGAAATGTTGTGAGACTATAGTAATATTTACAAAACATAATATAACATAAAATAACTTTTAAGTTTAATATTTTACTGATCTGTTTTTGTCCCAATTTTTTAATCTCCGCGTTTAGGGTTTTCCGAAGGTGTTGGGCCTAAATACGAAACAGTAAAAGTCTGGCCTCTGCATAGAATTGTAGTGTTTTATGCCTTATACAACAACCATATTCATATTGAATAGATATTTATTTTATTAGGAACTTAAATAGTTATAAACTTGAAAATACTTGGAGCCTCGCCTATATCCATCTCTGTCACTCATGTATGATTATAATGGTGCGGTCCTTTTTAACTTGTGATTTCTAGACGCCATGACTCGGTAATTTTTAATAGAATTTGATTTTGATTTCAGGAATTGATTTCGAACATTATATTTTATTTGATTATGTAATTATCTAAAATAGTGTGATTCCGCATTGTAGTGCGTGGCCTTGCAAAAAATTATTCACTGAAACTTTTGAACTTAGCAAAAGCGAAACCCAATGCGAAATATCATGTTTTACGAATTGCGAAAGCGAATATTCATTACATCCCTAATTCCAACTTCCAAATAAGCATTAAAGCAATCAAAGTGAACTCATTGCGAAGAGTGCTCCGAGCCCCTAAACGGCTTTCAGCCAGAATGGAAACTTTGCACATTAAAACAACAGGTAATTATGAAAACTTGGCAGATTAACAGCATTAGTACTCAACTAGAACGCTGAGCACAGTGACAGACAATGCCAGATTCTGCGCCACATAAAGTACACATTTATAAACATTAATAGTCTATACACAATATTTATTATTTAATTTTAAATATTAGTTTCGCCAACGACGACACATCATACATTTTCATTCTATATAAACTAAAAATACACACATACAGGAGAACACAGCATTCATATTGTAACATGTTAAGTAATCGAAATACAAACCGATAAGTCGGAGTGCGTGACGAAATTACACCAATTGATTAAAATTGTCAATTTAATGTTTTATATAAGTATTCAACAATTAACAATTGATTAAAATTAACAATTTAAAGTTTTATTTAAAGTTTCAACAATTTAAAATTAACAATTTAATGTTTTATCTAAGATTTCAACAATTTAAAATTAATAATTGTTTAAAATTAACAATTTAATGTTTTATTTAAGATTTCAACAATTTAAAATTAATAATTTAATGGTTTATTTAAAGTTTTAACAATTTAAAATCAACAATTGATTAAAATTAACAATTTAATGTTTTATTTAGTTTTAACAATTTAAAATTAACAATTGATTAAAATTAACAATTTAATGGTTTATTTAAGATTTCAACAGTTAAGATATTCAAGCCAAAGAAGAAAAAAACCAACACAAAAGTAAATTTACAGAATAAAAGGAATTATTTTCAGAATTTATCAATAACTAGCGAACCGCCCTCGCTTCGCTTCAGTTTCGTTAAAACAATAATAAACTATACGTATAAACCTTCCTCTTGAATCATTCTATCTATTGATGAAAACCGCATTAAAATCCGTTGCGTAGTTTAAAAGATCTAAGCGTACACACAGAGGGACAGACGGCGGGAAGCGACTTTGTTTTATACTATGTATAGATATTAAATGAACCTTTACACACATCTAATCCAAGCTCCAATTTAGAAATACGAGTTTAAGTCGATAATTTCGATTTGCTTAATTAACTAGCAGTGCCCGCGTCTTCGTGCGCATAGACGTTAGAGCATCAGTGGTTACCTTGATTCTCGTTTCAACTCTATGATATATCTGGATGAAAAGTATCCTACATGTTAACACAAGCTCCAACTTTGCTAGTTTCATTAAAATCCGGTCAGTGGTTTTTGCGTGATGCGCGGCTCAGACAGACGGGCCAAAATTTCAAAAAATGATCTTTTGGGCTCTATACTTTTTCATTTTCGACTTTTTCGAAAAATATTTCATGTAGTGAAGCTACGAACCTAGGTACCCCATTTGAAAGTGAACACTCGCGCTAAGCCAGGGGCAAAATCTAGTAGTGTAAAAATTTGCAAATAGACTGGTTTTACCGCTAAATTAAATACGTTTACCATATTATCAATATGTAGATTAATATAATACATACGCATTGGAAACATAAATATGCATCTGCATCTGCGTAGTTGTTAGATTATGATCAATAACTCACACTTGATTGCAAGTGCCTTTGTCCAGCAGTGGGACGTTACAGGTTAGAGGCCATCGAATCGAATTCTATAACTTAACGTCCCGGACGAAATTTATCAAAGTACGTCAGCAGGAATAAAAAGCAAGAATCTCCGCTATCCAGCGCCATTTCTATAAAGATGGGTCATATCTCGCATAACACGGTCCTCACATATTTGCCTACCGAATGTCTTCCCTACATTCCGCTCATGTAAAGGATATCTCCATTTACCAACTTATATTTGAAACCTCAAAAATAACAGCTCACGCTTACGACCTTTGCGTAAGGATGTATTTCGGTAAAAGCTGCAGGTTTTAGGGGAGTTTGAAGGTTTGTTCGGCCACATCTCCCGACCGTCACGTCCACTATTGCGATACGTGTCGTATCATAAGAGCACCTTCAACCTATTTCTGGGTTAGCTTACAATTTTGTGAAAACAAAAAATTCTTGGATGAAAAAAAATACGTTTATGGTGGAAGGAGTGATTTATCGGGCAGGTTATAGGGTATTTTTTAAAGAAATTGAGCAAGTCGTTTTGAAAGTAACAAGCAGACACCAATACGGTGTCAGTTAAGTACGATTGTTACGTACACGCTCGGTTTTCTTACAATTGCACGAATTTTCGTTGTCTATCTACATATGTCTATATATAAAAGTCACGGACAACTATTTATATATCCACAACGTCTAACGAACATATTATGGGTCCATCAAATGCAATGTAACCATAAACCTCGCGAAACTATACAAACAAAACGCACAATTCAAAGTTTAACGGTGCACGTGCGATATTGGGTGTAAACAGAGATATATATTATTTAGAATTGTCATTTCCCTTCTAAATTATTTAATTCTACACTTCATTGTGAGTTATTTATTTAAACAAAAGGCGAGCTTAGTGCCTAATAAGGCGTTCTCTACCATCTAATTTCTCAATAAGTAAGAAGCCCTTATATTTCAGTCAATCTGGTAAGTTGCCCATTCTATCCAGATTATATATTTGTGTGTATGATTGTAATTAAAAAGTTGGTGCTGAAGGAAACGGAAACGTTAAAGTTGATGGCTCGTAAAAGTTTATGGTGTTGCTAACCACAGCTCCACTAATGGTAGACGTCAGGGTGGTTTCCACTTGTAACACGTACATTGCTTCCTAAAACCGTATAATCATCATCTCACGAAGGTGGGCTACGCTTTGTAGTAGTTGTGTTCGTACATATACATTGTCTTAGTGTACGTAAGCTTGAGAATGCTCAGTTGGGTTCCCGGCGCGCGCGGCGCATACTAAGGGCCCTTTTTCATTGCGACTCCATGCGACTAGTTGCGCAACAGTGGGGTCTAAAGGTTACCAAACGAGACACTAGAGGAGATGCCAGAAACGACAAGTTTCAAGATGGACTTCGAAGAGTTAGTACTTATGCTGTATGTACGACGTAAAGGTAAATTACACCGAAGGAAAAAGCAGTGGTGGGTTCATCCTTTCGTAACTGATCGTGATGCGCATGGACTATTCGTCAACTTATATGACAGCGCGACTAGCTGCCGAGTGAGTGAGACGCCTAATAACGCTAAACATTTTATTGGTTGCGCAACTAGGGCTGCCACCCCTCCGGGTTTGGTTGACGCTTGTCCGGGCTACAGGTTAACGTCGTAAATCTCCGGGCGGCTGTGACGTTGAACTAGTAAACATTAGGTACCTAATTTTAACATACCTAAGTATAACATTGCAAGTCGTGAATTCAAATCCATACAACTGAATTCCTACTTAATTTTAATATAATTTGATATAAATTAAATAGGAGGCTTCATTTCAATCTCTCTCCTCTCACCGCCGTGCTAGTTTCCTCTCACTAGCTCGTTAGTGAGAGGATAACATCGTGAAGAAAGCAGCATGCTCCAGAAATTAATATGTGTATCCAGCAATCCACACTGGGCCCGCGCGGTGGATTACGGTCCGAAACCCCCCCATTGATTTACTAGGGCCGGTATGTGCCATGCAGTGGGACGTTAAAGGCTGATACAAGTTGATAGAAAATTTTGTACGTGTAGTTAGCTTGAGTCCCGTGATATATTATTAATAAATTGAACTTTATAATTGATCGAGATAAGAATTACCCGAGACAAGCTATAACTATGCTGAGTATCATGAAAATCCATCCGGTGCAGTGGTTTTTGGGTTATGCGCGTTCAGATAGACGGACAAAAATTCTAAAAAGAGTTGTTTTGGGCTCTGTCTGGACGTAATGACTTTCTTATGAAAAATGTTACATGTACAGATAAGGCTCTTCACATTTTACTATAGACTTTATTATAACACATGTTTCGATAGTGAGTGTGATATGCCAGAGCCCATTCCCATCCCATTCTATCCCATCCCCCCATTTTCCAAACCCTTTCTCCCAATCCATTCCTGAATCTGCAAAGGCAAACAGCGAATCCGGGGGCGTGCCAAAGTTTGTCACTCCGGACTGATGTTAGCATGTATCGTGGTTGTCTATGGACGACAGTATCCACTTATCATCAGGTGGACTGTATCTCGTCTGCCGCCTTTATCTACAGAAAAAAGGCGGTCTTTACAGTGTAAAGACAGCTTAACCGCTATTATTAAAACCGGTTTCAAACTTTGATTATATTAATTCACTCTATAAAAAACTCAATTATTATCAATTCCCAAAAGAAGAAGCAATGTATTACGTTCAATGGTTTTCATTGGGGGAGTATTATAGGGGATGTAGGGCGAAGTTGCGTGTGAACAAATCGTTTCAGTAGTTATTTGGGACGGGGAGAGCGGGGACATGCGATGGTTGTATATGACAGCGTGGTATAATGGAAATACTTGTTAACTAATAGTTAGTTTTGTCGAAACAAAGGCCTATAATTCTTTTTAATAGGGATTTTTTTTACATACAGTAAAAATTTAATTGGTGTACCACGGTCACGAGACGACTGTCTCAAAAGTTATAGGATCCATGGTTTCAGTCTTCAGAAAAGGTTTGAACACATCCTGTATAGATAGAAGATATGGTGGACGGGCGAGTGAAACACCAGAACGTAAATGGTCACCGCCGCCCATGAATACCTATAGGAATAACGGAGATCCTATTCATACGTATATTGAAGTATTTTTCTTTCTTTATGGAAAAAAGGTGGCAGATGAGCATACAGTCCACCTGATGGTAAGTGGATACGGTTATCCATGGACTCCGCAATACATGCCGCAACACATTTGTCCAGAATGACAAATGTTGGCATGCCACCAGATGCACTTTTGCCTACCTTTGGCGATATAGGGATAGATTTGGGGAATGGGTTGTGAAAATGGGAAGGGATAGGATGGGATGGGATGGGAATGGGCTCTGGCATATTTCACTCACTACCGAAACGCGTACGTACATTGGTAAAATAGGATAAAGTGGGAAATGCAGTATATTTCAAGGTATTCTTCTATGAGGGAGAGGTAACGTGGAAATTCGAGTGCGCCCAGTGACTGTGGGAATGCACCGTGCACTCTACCCTCCAATTCTTGGCGGTATAGGGTATCTTGATAACCGCGCTGTATAGCAGCTCTCTGTCAAGGAAGTGCCGATGAACCGCCCTTTGGTGACGAGGTGTCCTTCAGAACATTCCCTATTATACAGAATGATTAAAATATTTCCGACCTTAAACTACCCTAATAATGAACAAAAATGACGTAACCAAATAATCAAGGCGCCTTCCATGCCTCGGCGCCCTGTGTGTAAGCGTAATCGATAGTCGTATCATATTTTTTTCCTAAAAAAAATTTTAGTAGCGAAAAAAATACCTCGACAAGCTAATTCTTGCGAGATATCTTTCTCAAAACGTCGACACCTCAAAATATTGGTACAAAATGTACACAAAAGTCCATGTCGACAAGTGAGTAGTGAGTATCGAGAAGTACTTTTTCCGTGGTGTTATAAACAATTTGACTTCTTACAGCATCTTGCTATAACACTGAGTCAGGCGCTCTATTCCAAACTTTACATCTGCCTTTTAGTAGTATGCGACTGCCTGCCTTTTTGGTCACATGGGTGCCAATATGTTTAATCTAATGCCTACTTACATACAATAACACTAGAGCCAATGCACATGTCAACGTAAATTACTATTAGGTACAAAAGCCCTACTTTGAAAGAAAAATAATTGTCTCTGAAATAAACATAAATTAACATGATTTATTCCTCCCATCGCATTAGCTTCTGCTAGCAAGTACCTACGCGTAAGTAGCACATACAAGTAAACTAATCACCAAATTATTTATTTTAAATGTAATAAAAAAACGCAATAAATATTTTGAGTTTGAGGCTAACTCTAATTCCACGTGGGGGAAACCACTGGCATCATTTAGTTTTCGATTGAAGAGATTATCACTGATTGCTACAAATCAGTTCCATGTAATCGATGTATCAGCTCGGATTAATTAACTAAATATAAACGGGAAGTAATCAAAATCACACACGAGTACATTAACCCTAGGCTTGTTACACTGTAGAAGTTGTGCAGTACGCCTGCGTTGTAACAATCGCTTGTATTGTAACAACGCGTAATGTTGTAACAATTTTTTATAGGAAGAAAGCGGCAGACGAGCATACAGTCCTAGTGAAAAGTGGATGTTGTATGCTGTCGCCCATGGACATCCGCGGCATATACCAACATCAATCCAGCATGATAAACGTTGGCACGCCACCGGATGTGCTGCCTACCTTTGGAGATGTAGAAATAGATTTGGAGAAAGGGTTGGGAAAATGGAGAGGGATAGATTGGGATGTGAATAGGCTCTGGCATATCTCACTAAAGAAACACGTACGTCCATTGGGGAATAGGATAAATTAGGAAATGCAGTAGGTACATATCAAGTTAGTCTTCTGTGAGAAAGGGGTAGCGAGACCAGTCAACATGTCCCCGTGGCTGTTGTGGATTGCAGCATGTACCCTCCCTCTCCAAAAAAGTTGTTCTAATATAGGGGATTTCTGGATAAAGCTAACCAACTGTACACTCTTTGCACTGCGCCAGTAAGCAATTGCTTGCCTGTGGGCGCGCTCCTACAATCTTATTAATTAGTTTCCACTCGCAAATTGAGTAAACACGTGTGCGTTACGTAACTCAACTAACTCTGATTAAAGGCTGTGACACATGCCATGTTTTTTGAAATGGGGATCTTTACGAGTATCTTTTTATACGGGTCTCAACGCGTATGTTTACCTTAATTATTGTACTCAGACGTTTCGGTTGGGTTGCACCAACCATGGTCACGAGCCGACTGAACGTCACGTCACTGTCACGGGTAGCCTCCGTCGAGAATTGCGAGCTGTTTCATCAACTACCCGCATTTGGTGTTCATAGTCCGGAAAGTTATGGCACACAACACACAGTATCGATAAATAAGGTATACGCGTTGAGACCTGCTTTCATAGATAAATATGTATCAAAAACGCAAAAATCTCAAAGGATATGATTTTTTATATATACAAAAGACAATAGACCCGGTAATAAATGGATATAGTCAAATGAACAACCTATTGACGTGCCTCGTAATGTACAAGATAATACAAGTATACATGAGGGACGTAATACTCGTAGCCTTAAAAAGCCACCCTGCTTCGCCAAGCGGGTTCACGAGTCCACTCTTTTAGAGGTGATGTCGTTCCTCGGGGCTTGTGGTAGCAGCTTAGTTATTCTTTATCGCCACAGGAAGTATTGGAGTGGTGTTATTCTCCCACCACAAGGCCTATAAATAAATATTGCAGTGCATATGTTGTACCGATGCGGGGACCTGTATACTGTATACTTCAAGCATACACATGTCCTCGGTGAGTGGCACGCCATATATTCGACAAATCGCGACAATAAAACGTAGTTGACATAAAATTTGTAATATTTCCCTGCCGCATACCTCGCGATATGAGGCAGTGGAAGTCTAATCAATATGAAATTAAATGGACGGGTTCTTATGAGATATGGATAGTGGTAAATATCTTACTTTAAGACAAACGCAGTACTTAAATGTAAAAATTTGCACTACCGTACCCCCTGATATAATACGAATGTGACATTTGAGGGGGAGAGTACACGCTGCAATCCAACAGCTGCTGGGTGCGCTCGACTGGCCACGTTACCCTCTCTCACAGAAGACTACCATGAAATGTACTGCATTTCCCACTTTATCTTATTTCCCTAATGTACGTACGTATTTCGGTAGTGAGTGAGATGTACCAGAGCCCATTCCCATCCTATCCCTCCCCATTTTCTCAACCCTTTCTCCAAATCGATTCCTATATCTCCAAAGGTAGGCAGCACATCCGGAGGCGTGCCAAAGTTTGTCATTTTGGACTAATGTTGGCATGTATCGCGGATGTATATGGGCGACAGTATCCACTTACCATCAGGTGGACTGTACGCTCATCTGCCGCCTTCGCACATAAAAAAAAATATACATTTATATATGATATGAATGGTGAATATAATATGAAATAACATATGTTGTGAATGAAATTTATAAAATTGTAATGCCCTATCAGGTCCATGTACTTAGTCTAATTTTCTACCTATGTACATGATAGCAATGAATAAAAAAATAAATAATGCCGCTACTGTCCCATTATATGAGTACATCTTTGATAAATTTTGAGGGGGAGAGTGCACTTTGCAATCCAACAGCCGCTGGGCGCGCTCAACTGGACACGTTACCCGTCTCTCACAGAGGATTACCTTGAAATTTACTGTATTTCCAAGCTAAAAGATAAAGCTTATTTGTGAGATGTGCCAGAGCCCATTCCCATTCTGTCCCTCTCCATTTCCCAACCATTTCCCAACTGCCGCCTTCGTACATAAAAAAAAAGATTCCTGTAATATCTAATCGCAATAAATTTGCGTGACAATATCTACTAAAACACTATAACTCCATAATATTATACTCGTAACTACGTGTTTGGCGGAATTCCAGACCTCTCGGATTAATTAAAAAGGGGATTGTCCATGAGCAGTATCGTTTGAATATAGCTTGTGAAACAAGTTCAGAATATGAATAATTCCTGTTTTTAATTATCATGATTTTATGATGTAATGTATAATGTAGCTACATTCTTACATTTGCCGGATACAACAAAAAATACCTTCAAAAGCCTTTCTATTGTGTATTTTTGTTGGATTTTTTACTGTTTACTGTATAAAAAATTCGATTTCTATATAATATTTTTGGCAACACTGAAATGTCACTTGTCGTTGGCCGGCACATGACATTACAAATTATTGTTAGGTACGCTGTCCGAGTTATTTCTCATGTGTGATATTGACTTTCCACATTTTATGTTGTATTTAATAAGCAATAGCATACTTAAGTCTTAATTTACCCATTTACTAAAAGGAAAACGATGTGTTCTAATATATAGATTTTGAAAGTTGACCCATCTATTTCCATGAAACCCGGCAAATTATGTAAATCCTGTTTATTAAAGTATACATTAATTCCAACATAAGACAGTAGCTTTCATGTTGAAACAAAAAAATTTGCACCGATACTGAGTTCCATAGTTACTTGGGCCCTTTATGTCATTTCACGGTTCTGATTCTTTCTCGCTCTTAGTGAAATTATTTTTAGTTAGTTTTAACAAAATACATTCAATGTTAACGGTAGCGGGTATTTTTTTATTTAATCGTGTATAACAACGACGTCATTACGAGTAACAGATGTAGTAATGGCTCCGCACAACGTCGTTCTCAAACGTCGAAAATTACTAAAATATGAAATTTGTACGACGTTCAATTACTGGAATATGAAATTTGTACGACGTTCAATTACTGGAACATGAAATTTGTACGACGTTCAATTACTGGAACATGAAATTTGTACGACGTTCAATTACTGGAATATGAAATTTGTACGACGTTCAATTACTGAAAGATGAAATTTGTACGACGTTCATTTACTGAAACATGAAATTTGTACGACGTTCAATTACTGGAACATGAAATTTGTACGACGTTCAATTACTGGAACATGAAATTTGTACGACGTTCAATTACTGGAATATGAAATTTGTAAGACCTTCAATTACTGGAATATGAAATTTGTACGACGTTCCATTACTGGAATATGAAATGAATGAGCGCCGCCCGCGACGCCTCCAAAGAGCCTACTAGAGGGCGCCAGGGTATTGATTGCACCCGGGCGTTACATGGGCTAGAGCCGGCTCTGTTGGTCGCCCCTCGGCTAGATAGACCGATGATCTGAAGAAGGTAGCAGGTGGCGGTTGGATGAGGAAGCAGGTGATAGTGCATTTCGGCGCACCTTGGGAGAGACCTATATCCAGCAATGGACAGACACGGGCTGACAAAGAAGAGGAAGATGGTATTCAAATAATTAATCGAACCAAACGGTGTAGATAGTGAAATTCGAAAGATGACATTTGGTACAGTTTTTCCTACTCTTCTGTTTACGTTTGTCAATTTTGTGTTAGTAGAATTATCTTCCAGGGAGTGTTACTAACTTCATATAGGTAAGGCCTGTCTCTACATTCTATATTACACAAAACACAGGCATATTGTTATGCGCACTCTTACCACGCAATATCCTTGCCTGTAAACAGGGGGGAGGGGAAAGCATTCCTGTCATATATTTTTTTACTACCCTCCGCCGCGCCGGGGGGTGGAAAATTTACGCATCACAACGGTTATATTTAGCAGAAACGAAGTGACAGATGAGCTTCTGAATCATTAATTTTTTATTGGATTATTTCCATCGAGGCTTGAAACCGGTTTATAAATATCGGTTAGTAAAGGGTAATATCCGTTTATAATAAACTAGCGACCCGCCTGCGCTCCGCTTCGGTTCATAAGATTTTTTTTTTAATTTTTGTTTTTCAAAATTTCAAAATAAAATATAGCCTATATTAGACACGGATAATGTAGCTTCCTATTTGTGAATGAATTTTTTAAATCGGTTCAGTAGTTCCAGAGATTACTCCCAACATACAAATAAACACACAATTTTACCTCTTTATTATATTAGTATAGATGATTGTGAATTCATTCGCAAATAATTTCGAATCGAAATCTGTTCGTAGAAGTTTCGGTTTGAAAATACATTAAATATATATATACATATTGTATATTACATTAATTTATGTTTGCCTGTCAATCGTATTAGTCTTGTCTCGCTTTTTAGAGTAAATACTCCACCAGACGGACTGTGTGGTTTTCTATAATATAAAAAAACTAAGAATCTCTTTTTTTCACACAAACAGCACACAACTGGAGATCAATTATTTATATTTATTTATATCTATGCATATAATAAAATAGTAAAAAAAAATCGTTGCAGTACACGAACGATACACAACCGAAAACTATTTTTAGAATTTTCGTCTGTCTGTCGATCTAAACGCGCATCACGCAAAATCTACTGGACGGATTACAATGTACTTTGGTACAGTTATACCTTATTTGCTGGGTTAGGGTTAACATTTGGGGCATTTTTTATCCAGATCGATTATAGAGTTCCCGCGGGAATCACAAGTTCACGCGAACGAAGTCGCAGGCACCGCTGATTAAAAATATACAATAGTTACGTATAATTTTGTCTGTACCTCAACCGAATAAACCATTTTATACTCTTCCTAAATGGCCCTTACAAATCAATGAACAAAGATGAATCGGAATCTTCCGAAGAATTCAGGACCAGCTTAGATAGATAGTTAGATAAACTCTTTATTGTACACCAATACATGTTAAGAAGTTGATTGATACATTTTTTTTTTATGTACGTATGCGGCAGACGAGCATACAGTTCACCTGATGGTAAGTGGACACTGTCGCCCATAGACATCCGCGATACATGCCAACATTAGTCCAAAATGAGAAACGTTGGCATGCCCCCGGATGCGCTGCCTACCTTTGGAGATATAGGAATGGATTTGGAGAAAGGGTTGAGAAAATGGAGAGGGATAGAATGGGATTGGAATAGGCTCTGGCACATCTCACTCACTACCGAAACACGTACGTACATTGGGGAAATACGATAAAATGGGAAATGCAGTACATTTCAAGGTAGTATTCTGTGAGAGAGGGGTAACGTGGCCAGTCGAGCGCGCCCAGCGGCTGCTGGATTACAGCGTATACATGTTAATGCTAAGAAGTAAGAAGACAGGAACAGCTTAATCAAATTAATACGAGTACAATTCAACTCCACACTGAAGAGCCGAATACCTTCCAATGTGGACCGTGGGCCAAATAATAGCCAGCCATTAATTTGCGAATAGCTCATGGTTCCCAATGAGTAATGACCCATATCTTGAGCTACCACACACCACCATTGTAAATAATAAACGACTATAACAATTATATAAAAAAATATGACATACATTGACGACAGTAAAAGAATGGGAATTTTAAGGAAGCAATAGAAACAGTAATGGGTACAAAATCAGTATACGGGTCGTGGAAATCGAGTAATGCTTGTGAAATTGCCGTGCGATTTGACAAATTGACGCGGAATCTCTCAGAGTGGCTATCAATTAATTAAATATATTAAATCCCAAACGGTCCGGGGTAACTGGACATTTGTTACATTTCGGGACTGTGTTTAGCTGCCATTGCGTATCTGTGACGTTCTAGATATATCTTAACCCGACGATTTTTAGGAAGATTTCCAAAAAACCGGAATGCAGAGATCGTGGCTTCTGAATTTTCTACGATTTGCAAATAAAAATCTTGGATTTTTAAGAATATTGGAACAAAATTTTAAGTTTGAAAATCAAATCAAACTAAATCATTTATTTACAATGTGAGTAGTAACAAAAGTAGGTCAAATTTGCCAAAATTGTCGTCCAAAAATAAATACAAAATTATTAATAAACAGTAGTCAATTCAATATAATATAATATGGTAGCAGTTTAATATTAATGTTTAAATATTATTAATTGTGAAATTTAAATTATTAATATAATACAATTATAAGCTACTATGTAAATTACCTATCACAATATTAATATTAATAGAATCCAGAAAAAAATACGCTGGAATAAACTTGCTTCACAATTACCTAATCAAAACACACAAAATTATTTCACAATACATAATAATTTCAACGTTAATATAAAGAACAAAAATATATATAATGAATATTATATATATATTTTTGTTACTTATACCTTTTGTAGTGGGCAGATAAATATTCGGATGTAAATGAGTCAAAATACCAATGGGCCCAATTAATGGGTTTCTAAGTCACTAAAATAGTAAGGATTTTTTTTAACTTAAATTTGAAAACATCAGAACTAGAGTGCTCGCCACCAAAGAAGTCTTGCGGAATTTAAGGGAACTAAATATGACAGGTCTTCCGTTCTCCAAAATAAATAATATTATGTCCGTTTATAATTTACTTTCTAATCTAGACACACCTTTATTGGTAGGTGTAAATAAAAATACATAATTTGATAGGGTAAATTGAAACCAAATAAGCTGGAACTGCTATATCGGCCGATCACAGCGCCGCGCCCACGGGACTTCTTTTGTGGTGCCTATTCTATTAATGTCAAGTATCACTATTGGCAGTTTATTGTAGCCTAGCTGTTGCCCGCGACTTCGTCCGCGTGGACTTTAGTTTATAAACATTTTGTAGCATTTTTATTGAACAAATGTTCGACGTGATTCTTTAAATTGATATAACTTTTTTATTTATGAACTGATTGAAATAAAACAAATACTAAATTTTAAGTGAAGCTTACCACAATACATTAGTGTAAACCGCACCCAAATCGGTTAAGCCGTTTCTACGATTAGCGCGCACAAACGCATAGACAAAAATTCTAACAATCATTGTTTTGGGTTCTATTGCGTTGATAAAGGCCCCCAATAATATTTTTCTCATATATCTTCCATGTACAAGACATCGATCGGTTACATTTTTATTATATGTATGTATAGATTTTCGGAGTTATTCAAAACATACCTACTTTTTTATAAAAGAAATGTTGGAGATGCTAATAAGCTAATTATGTCCATGTTGGGACTAGTTTTAAAAAGTCAAATAGGCTTAAATGATTTTATATTCTAAATCGGTTCTGAACGCGTGTAATAAAGATGTTTACCTTTTATTCCTATACGACTTTTCGGCACGGGTCACACCAGCCGTGGGGTAACTAGTTGAATCGTGACTCGTGTTAGGAATAAAATGTAAACAAATATCTTTATTATACGCGTTCAGACCCGATTTAGAATATAGAATGTGTTCAAAACACGAAAGTTTAAAATGTTATAAGGCTTATCTAAATTATGTTTTGCGAATAAACATGTTTCATAGATATTGTATATACAGGTTAAAACTAATCTTTTATAATTTTTGAAACATGTTTTGCAACTATCCGTTCGAAGTCGATTAAACATTGCTCGGAGACATTTATTTAATGCCACACAGTTTCTCTCTCGATACAGTTGCCCCAAAATATGATACCATATTTTACGGTGGAAGCAACAGAGCCGTGATACGCTGTTAGAGGGGTGGATTGATTTGAGACGCTTTTAGACAGATTTTTTTCTAGTTTGGGAGTCGGGGCTCTCTTCAATTTATATCATGTGTGTTTAATACAAATAAGGAAATTTGAATTTGAAGTAATATTAATAGTAAAGTACATTAGATCAATTTGATGGTTTCTGTGGTGCTTATATACATAGATAGTAAAGAAACTGTACCGTAATGGTCAATAAATAAAAAAAAATCCGTAATAATTTATAACTGGATTATTCATATTACATTGTCTATGTCTAAATTGCATTACTTTGGTTAAAATCTTAATCCGTCGGTTGTTTTGTATCCATAGTTGACAAATTAAACAAAAGAAAACAATAAAATGTTGAAGGTCAATTGTCTGAATGGTCAATTATTGTATGAATCTTGAAATAAGGAAAAATTTAAAGTTCATACCGATATACGTACATACGTAAGAATGTAAGTTCATACCCGTACGTACGTACAAAAACTTGTTCCAATTTAAATTCCACCACTAGAATTAATACCGCTATTTGGTAAAACGTAACTTATTTACAAAATGTAGGGCAAAGCGCAATTATGAGGGATAATGTGAAGGGCCGTGGGCCGAACCGCCTTCTCATATTTCTATTCATGAATGAAAATACCGGGCTTAATACACACTCTATACACAGTATAACTAAAGAACAGTAAGGAAGCTTAGACAAGCGCTAGAAATTGCGGTGTCCAGTCCGCTGCGGCGATCACTGGATTGCCGCTGGGAAACGGATGGCCCTGAAAGTGGGGGGATTACTGAGCGAGGTACCCGAGGTAAAGGAGAACGACCGCATTTATGTCCGTGAAGCCCTTACCCATCATACGAAAAATCTCTTCTACAACGCAAAGACGCAGCTGCGAGGACCCTACAAGTTTGTGTGGTGCAAGGACGGCAGGGTTTTAGCTAGACTAAAACCCAATTCAAAAGTTTTCCACATTCGCTCACTTCCTGATATTCAAAATTTATTAAATAGAATAAATCAGAATAATTAAGGTGGGCCCTAAAATTTTGTTGCCTTTTGCCTCGTATATTTTGTTACTGTCTCTCAGTATTCATGAACAACGAACCCATTGTCCAGGAACTGTTTGATTGTGTGAGCGTTAACTCATTTATTAAAAGAATACATGAACCTATTAGTAAAATTACATTTATATGTCTGCATGTCAACATACGGTCCTTACCTAAAAACGTCTCTAAATTACATCAGATTATCAGTTGCGCCATAACGCCCATTGATGTTATTATTGTAACTGAAGCGGCGATATCGGATGATGTCTCAAAATTATTTCAGATTCCGGGATATAAAATGCACACACAGCTTCGAACTAATCGTAGAGGGGGTGGTGTAATTTTATATATAAAAAATAACATTAAGGTAACACAACATTCAATTAAAACTTCTACGTTTGAAAACGTTTCTGTAACACTAAAAAAATCATATAACCAAACCATAACTGTGTGCGCTATTTATAGACCACCTGACACTAATAAAAACTTGTTTGTTAAAGAATTAGACAAATACCTGCATTCGCATAACACATACCGCAACGATAATTTGTTACTCGCCGGTGACATTAATATTAACCTTAAAACTACCTCACAGTATAAAGAATCATACCTAAATGTGCTTGCCGGGTGCGGACTGAGCTGTGGCATATCTGACTATACCCGTATTGAAACCAGAGATAATTATGTAACCAGATCGTGTATTGACCACATATTTGCGCGTATGCCATCGCTGGTTCCGTACTCGGCGGCGCTAGACGTTGTACTGGCGGATCACCGTGCAACAATAATTGCTTGTGTAAGTGAACAGTTAACAAACATTCCGAGTACTTCTAATAGAACGCGAGTTATTGGATATGATCGTCAACAAGTGTGTCAGGAACTGGGTAAAGTCGACTGGTCGCTGACAAATGATATGAAACGCCCTCTTGAAATCTATAATTTTATTAAATGTAGTTTCAATGACGCATATAGAAAAACAAAGCAAATTGAAACAACCGGTAATAATAATAGGCTGCAACCCCTGCGCTGTCGCCTGCCATGGATTAACAAAAATATTATTATATAAATTTATGTAATAAACGTGATAATCTTTTTCACATGTGGAGAAAGGACAGTGGTAATATGTATTTAAGACTGTGTTATAATAAAGCGCGTAATAAGGCTGGTAAAGTTTTAGAATATCATAGGAACTTATATTATAGAAATAGAATAAATAGTAACTACAATAACACTAAAAAACTATGGCAGATAATGAACTCAATCCTTGGCCGTATATCTTTGTCAATTGACGAGTCTATTGCAAAGGCTTTTCACGTTCATAACTTAAATTCAAAAAATAGCGCTGATAAATTCTCCGAACAATTTGAGACTGCGGTCAAAGAAATCTTATCTACTTGCAATGACAAATTGTTATCGTCAAAGGGCTTCTCAAAAGACTTAGACGTCAGTATGCGTCCCTGTAAAGCAACCAAAGACAAAGTATTCAAAATTATTAATAAACTTAATACCTTGAAGGCCCCCGGGTTGGACAATATCAAAGTCGCGGATATCAAAACTGTTGGTGAAAATATGTCTATAGCTATAGCGAATTTAATCAATACCAGTCTGGTGACAGGTCAGTATCCCGATGAGCTAAAACAGGGTTGCATTCGTCCAGTCTTCAAGAAAGGGAGACGTGACGATTATAAGAACTATCGGCCTATTTCGCTCTTGTCCTCTATAGACAAAATTGTAGAAAAATTTATATGTGAGCAGATTAATGACTCGTTTTAATTTTAACACTCAATCGTTTTAACACTCGTTTTATAATAAATTCAATATTATTAATGACAAACAATTCGGTTTCCAATCTGGGAAATCTACAACATCCCTATTGTCACAATTCACTGATGAAATCAACTCCTATCTCAATAATAGAAAACATGTCCTAACATTATTTATTGACTTCTCTCGTGCGTTTGACATGCTCAATCATTCAAAACTAGCCCAGAAACTCAAAAGTTGTGGGATTAGAGGACCCTTACTTCAGTGGTGTAAAAACTACTTAGAAAATCGTTCTTCTCGTGTTAAATTTAATAACAGCTTTAGTGATACTAAGCACGTCACGGTCGGGACAGCACAGGGATCCGTAATTGGACCATTACATTTCTTAACATATGTTAATGACATGAATGAACACCTTAACTATTGCACCGTTTATCAATTTGCGGACGTCACTTGCCTACTAATAGCCGATGGGAATGTTGACATGGCCCTGCTTAAACTACAATCTGATTTTGACAATCTAAATAGATGGTGCCATGATGCTCATCTTATTCTAAATGCCCAAAAGACAAAATTAATTCATATAAGATCACCTCATTTGAAACAAAACGATGAATTTACAACTTCTTGCTCACGACCATTACTGCCTACACAGTTCACCCCAACACACCTGTACATGTCCCTCTATTGAAATAGTTAACTCGCACACGTACCTTGGCCTTATAATTGATAGTAAGTTTAATTGGAAGCCCCAAATCGATAAAATCTGTAATAAACTGAGGTCTTTCCTGTCTACTATAAATCTCGCTAAGAACCGATTATCCTTTAAAACACGACTAATGTTATACAATGCACTAGCTGAGTCAATAGTAGCTTATGGTATTAGTAGTTATGGTAGAACGTATAAATCTTACCTAAATAACATCTTTCGACTACAACTAAAAATATTAAAAACAATTGTTCCCACCAACATTAAACTAAAATATGCCAACAATAAGAACCTTAAACTATTTAAGCATTGCAATACTTTACCCGTTCATATTAAAAGCACATATAATATATTAAAAGAACAATATTTCAATACCGAAATTCAAACGTTAATATCACATCCTACAGTTACTCGTAGTATAACACATAAGCTTTTGGTAACCAACGCCGCGAACAATATATACGGACAGCGAACCAGCGCTTACTCTGTTCCCAGGTTAATAAATGAATTAGATCCTAAATTTAAAAAAGATATCAGCGAAAATAATTTAAAATATAAATGAAGAACATATTTCTTGTCCAAATTATAATTTGTTCACTGCTCACAGGTAGGTTTTTAATGTCTCGACTACTGATTCCAGCAGTACTTGTATCTTAGACAAATCTGTATGGTTTATTAGATACAATTATGTTAGCTATATACTTAATCTTTGTAAAATTGTTAATAAAAAAAAAAAAAATGAGCCACAGATGCGCGAAAACTGTCGCCAACTGCGTTACATACCAACATCAATTAGGAACGTTATGTTGGTTGGAATGTTCCCGGATGCCGTCTCTACTTTTGAAGATTTAGAAGCGAACTTGAAAACAGAATTTCACTGTATAATTTTCATTCTTCTTCATTGTTCCTCGTACAAATAACATAACAGAAAGAAGTTCAATTTACTTCTTCTACTAAGAGTCCTAGCATACGGTATAATCTTCAAGACACTGCGCCTCAGACCAAGAATGAAGAAGTGGTGGAATGAATTGCCATCTTAGGTTTTTCCACAAAGCTACGACATGGAGCTCTCCTAAAGAGTTGTGATCTTGGTATGGTAGGTGTCCATGAGCGGCGGTAACCATTTACAATCATGTAGGCCGTCTTTCTGTTCGCTATTTCTTTTATAAAAGACCTTTTGGAGGATTATGTACTATTTTCCCTATTCTTTCCATAAAAAAAGTGAATGTATATCTTCTTCTTTCAGTTCCGTCTTCTAAAGAAGGGTGGCAATCATCATTACTATTGGAACTTTTGAAGCTGCATCACCAAATAGTGAACGAGTGCTCTTGCCATACCACCGGCGTAAGTTCTTTAGCCAAGATGTTCTTCGTCTTTCTTTCTTTCGAGCCTCCTTCTACCCTTGATCTTGCCTTGTATAATGAGTTGGAGGATCTCTTATTTGCTAGTTCTCATTATACGACCGAAACACTGAAGTTTCCTCATTTAAATTTTCTGCAAAATTTCTGTCTGCTCTCTGAAACTCTCTCTGCTCACTCTGCACTCTGTGCAACACTGTCGTATTACGAACTCTGTGAGTCCACCAGATCCTAAGCATTCTCCGGTACATCCACATTTCAAAGGCTTCTAGTTTCCTACACGTGGCTTCTGTGAGTGTCCAAGTCTCGACTCCGTAAAGCAGAACGGAGAAAACCTAGCATCGCACGATTCCAGTGCGCAGACCAAGGCTTAACTTACGAATATGCTGAATATGAAATATTTATTTTACATTTTTCGTGCTTTCAAAGTTCAAAGTTTCACCTGCGATCCTTTCTCTGTATAAATAAACTGCCGATAGAGCTGGTAGAGAATGGCTCATTACTCGTGGCATTAGGTTCGCCTTTTGTATAATACATATATTTCATTGTGCAATGAAGTTTAAATAATAAATAAAGAGATAACTTTAAGATCCCTTACTGTCAGTTACAGTTACCATGATCTAAGTGGACAGTGCGTTATAATTACATTTCGTATGTTTATGTGGCCCCTTTTTTAGTGCGTGAACTCCAGGGATATAATAAAGGTGAAATACGAGTTGTACTGCTTCGGCGACCGCCTGGGGCTCTGAATTTTCCATGAAACGATAATGGAAGTCTTTTCGCCATTGAATGTTTTAGTATGTAGTGAGTAACAATGGTATGCATACAATGCAAACCAACCAGAAACCAGAACAGATGTACCTACTAGCCACTGACCTAGAGCATAGCGTGAAATTCCTTGAGCAAGCAGTTGCTACGTGTTATATAAATAGGTAAATAAATAGTTACACTTTATTGCAGATCAAACAAAACAAGACAGTAACAGACAGACATTGCAATACATGAATAGCAATTTTGTGCGGTCTTATGGCTAATAGCGATCTCTGCTGAACAACCTCGAGTCCCCGTGTCTCAATTTTGAAGACTCGACTCGATTATTCAGGACTCAAAGCTTGAATTGGACTTTAGTCTAGAGTCGAGTCGAGCTTATAACGACCTAACGACTTCCTTATAACGACCGAGCCTTGAAAATGATTCGAGTCGTAAAAATAACTCAGTCCTAAGAAAAAACACACACCCAGACGCGAACAAACATTGGTCTTTAAACAAATGAATGTCCTACCGGAAATCGAACCCGGGAGCTTTTGTGCATCAGGTAGGGTAAATATCAACGGTCCTATTTAACGCGCTCGAAGACTGGTAGATACATTGGTGAATTTTTGATCTTATTCCAATGTCTTAAAGTTTATTGTTTAAGAAAACCATTATTTGTCTATTATAAAGAAAACCATTATAAAGAAAACCATGCTGTGCAGCACTTCACCTGGTCTGCGTCAGTTCTAATCCTGTCGAGCCTTCAAAATGAAGACTCGAAGACTCACTCGAATCTTTCATAATACTAACCAGAATCTTAGTACACATGGGAACGTACGCTACCTACAGCACTGGGGCCCTACCACCATCTTTTACAAAACAATATTGTTGCAGGAACGTTTTGTTTCAGGCTTAAAACAACATTACTCATATTCGTACCATGACCTCCACCAGAGTATTAATGCTTAGTGCTGCGATAGAGCGAATGATTTTAATTATTTGTCTATTCCCTGCTAAAAAACAATACGAGACAACGCTATATGAACTGTATAACGCCATTTCTTTCATACAACGTTCCTATTTGCACTACAGTAGGTAAGCTATCGAATTGTGTTGACGTCACCAAGACTTCCTATTAAAACATTAATATAATAAGCTTATATTAAGGACGCCGCGGTAAGGAATGGTGGTAAAGCCCCAGATCGTGTTTTTGTCACAGATATCAAATCATTCGCCGAAGCAATATCACGGGCTTATTTACGGCCCAAAAAGGTTTAGAATAAAAGGGTCACTCCCTTTTGTTGACCCCAGCGATAAGGACAATTTCCTTTGGGTAAATCTATTCAGATACAGAACTTTTGAGATGTAGCGGATGGATTTGTATAGGTAATGGGTATTAATGTACTTTAGTTGGACTGTGCCAGCGACTGAATTCGCGTGACTATCTAGAGTATTCTAGAGTATTGCAGAGTATGTGTGGTACTCATGCTCTTCAGAGTACATGTGGTTAGTTCATTTTTTCACTAGAATTATCAATAAACATATTAAGTTTTGACCATCGATTTTTGCGCACTTTCAAGCGTTTTATTAGATACTAGCTGTGCCCGGCACGCGTTGCATGCCCTATATCCATCTGGATAGCCTATATCCATCTGGATTAATGTACCCTTCAAATGGTGAAAGAATTTTTCAAATAGGTGCAGCGGTTCCAGAGATTACCCTCAACATACACACAACTCACAAAATTCGCACTCTCTCTTTATTATATTAGTATAGATAATACTTAAGTTTATCTATTTATCTCTATTATTGTTTATCTAACTGTTTGTTTATCTAACTATGACAGAATAGTATGCACACTCGCCGTCACGTCAGAGCGCACCACAACAGACCACACCACAATAATGTAATTCCGGCCTTAGTAGTGTATACGTATATAAAAATGCTGAAGCCGCGGAAATTGCACCTCCTACTCCACACCTGGAGTGGATTTCGAAGATCATGAAGACGAATTGAGTCACACACTACCAACCAGGCCTCAACTTTCCCTGCTCATATTTGAAGATGAAATTATTTAACGAATGCGTACACACACACACGACTAGCTATCCACTCGTATGTTTAGGGGTGGATTTGAAAAAAAAGAGTGACAAGGAGGGAAATAGGAAATATAAGGGGACGAGTTTGTCAGTTTGTACGGAATCATAAAAATCACTTCATTGTGTTTGCTTCAGCAGTGGCCTGTATCCAGCTGTGTGGGAACACACGTTAATAGTCCCCACCATTTCTTTGAGTTTCACTGATTTTCTTATACAAATTTGCCAAATATAAAGCCCAAAATATATTAAAATACCTATGAATTCAAAACCATGAGCAGAATCTATGATTTCAAGCATCGGGTATTGTCCAAACACAACACTATATGGAGTTAGAATTTATATGATTACATGTAATAACAGAAAAACAAAAAACAATCATTTATTCAGTCTCCTTTGATGCGAAAACCTTATCTCACGTTTTCTTTCGTCTCTACCGTAGTCGAATAAAAATACTTATGAGAAAACCTTGTGAAATTACATCAGAAATGCTTCGCATAACACAATACAAGGTGAAATATTATCAAAGGGAATAATATTATAGCTCGCACCGTGTGGAGGTTCCGTCATATTATTATCATGAGTCCAATATGTAAAAAATATCTGGGATGTTTTTTCTTCTCAAGATATGAGATCTAGATTTGTAAATGTTCAAAAAATCGTTCCAATATTTGTGATGACGGTTTCAAGGTGCAGGACTCCGAACCTCTCGGACTAGTTTAACACATGAACTATTTGAAAGTTCTTCGTCGTTCATGATGAACGTATTACGATCTTTAACTGTGGAGATGAATTAAAAAAATAAAAAATGACCACGGATCCCTAGAAGGGGTGAAATAATGTATTCAAATCGTCAAATCCATCATATTTGCGCGCGTCACTACAGGCGCTTTCTGAAATCGTTTCACGGCGGCTTGTGGAGACATCTCGAAAACTAAGCAATTTCTGGCTACGTAACCGTGACAGCGGAAACGTATGGCGAGCACGGGAAAAAGGATGGTAGTGGCTTTTTTATAAAATTAGCGTTTTGACCGCGATCTCTCCTCAGCGCTACATACTGATGATGACATTTAGTACACTAAAACCTTCTGGAGGAAATAACCGACATGATAATAAAAACGGCATCTAAATCTGTTTAGTAGAGTCCAAGCCATGTATCAGCGAAGAGACACAGAGAGAAGAGAAATGACAAGTAGATAGTTCAACTGGTGTTAAGTGAATACGTTCGCCCTGCGACATTCGCAATGCATGCCGACATCAATGACAAACGTTCGCATGACCCAGGATGTGCCATCTACCTTTGACAGTGAGAATCAGAAAAAATAATGAGATGAATAAGTATGGGAATTCGTTTACGGTTAAAGCTTCTCGTCTCTGGAATCTCTCCCCGCCCTGATACAAGACAGTACATCGACCGCTGACTTCAAGTCTCACCTAAAGCAAGACTATCTGTCACTCTCATATGAATGAGCACACGTTATCTCTGTTATATTTATGTATGAACAAATATAACAGAGATAACGTATATATGAATGAATATATATATATATTTATATGAGTATGGGCGTATAGGTATATATTTGTGTGTATTCGTATAATAATATATTATTAGTATCTATATAATAATCGTATTACAAAAGCAGCGTTTAAATTAGTGTATTTAAGTACACACTACGTCTGCCCATTTCATTGCTCACATAGCGCTCTCCCAGGGTTGCTGGTTGAAATCTCCCAAGGGGATAATCACGCCTTTTGTATGTATTTTCTTTTGTAACTATTTTTATCACTTTTGTGTAAGTACAATAAAGTATAAAAATAAATAAAATGATCGAGGATTAACGGAATACTAGCTTTTGCCCGCGTCTTCGATCTGATATTGTAGTCTATGTGGTAATCCGGATTACAATCTACCTATTTGTAAAGTTTCAACGAAACCGATTCAGCCATTTTGACAGGATTGAGTAACAAGCATTTTTACGTTTATTTATTTTTATTTTTGTCATTTTTAATTGTTATATGGATTAATTTGTTAATTCAAATATGTAATGCCCAATTAGTAATTACTCTTTGCACTGTTTAGTTTATGTTAACAATATTAATATATTAATAATAGTGTGACATGTCCTATTGTACCATCCTGTAAAATCATATTATTCAAATAATCTATGGGATGGGGGATGGGGTGGTATGGGAAGTAAAACATTAAACTCCGGTCTCCTAGTACAGGCTGTTAAATTTACAGCATTGCACTAATTTAAAAATCAAACATCCCTTCACAAATTGTTCTTGCAAAAGAGGAACCAGATTGACTTTAATTATTCGCAGCTAACTTCACGTTGGTGTCCGGTGTGAACAAACTGAAAACTATTCCGTGACCTTTAAATTTATTTTAAACCTTTTAAATTTTCAATGTATTTTGATTTTAGGAATATTCTCCCCCAACTGAATATGTTGATGTAAGCGTTATTATATTATAATCTGCTTTATTGACGATTCCATATGCGCATAATCATGCAAATATCGTATCACGTCTCGTTCAGAGGCGTTGCTGTAATAGGTGAAGCTTTTTGCTGTCATATTTTTTATTTTTAGAATGTTTTATAAGCTAGGGAATGGGTAAATGCTGGCAACACACAACTTCAAACTCAATACACATCACACAATATAGCAGAACTTCAACTTCAGAGCACGGAAATAAAGTAACTGTTTTTTGAAGTTCACAACTAGGCCTTGTCCTGCTAGCAGAGCGTTGCGACGTACTATTACAATTTTAATATGACAACACATAAAATTTGTCGCTTATTACTCAGTGAAAACATTTACTTAAAGTATTTATATTTAGAAAGGCAAGGAGCGAAATAAGTAGTAAATGGACGCGTGTCGGACGCGCCGCTAGATGCACTGCTCACGTAGAACACACGGGTGCGCGCGAATGATTGATATTTTGGCGAACGCAACGCGCCACGCGACGCTTCGCGCCACCTAGCAGGACATAGGGTAAGCCGGTTCTGTCTATTCGTCTGTCACCTTCTTTGTATAAAATAAACTACAATAATAATTAAAAACAAACAGCAGTTCACATCAGAGTTAAAATTTTAAATGTAAGGTGATAATTTAATAAAATAAAGCATTAAAAACTATTCCAATGCCATTGTCAAATAGTGGTATATTTTTGACAAGTAGTTGTTTTTTCTAGGTTGTATTCGTAATTGGCATGTGTGTATATACAGATATGTATGTCTTGTGAGTGGTTACATGTGAGTCATGTACTCGTAAGTGGTTACATGTGGCTCTTGTAAGAAGTTACGTGTGAGTCTTGTGAGTGGTTACATGTGAGTCATGTGAGTGGGTACATGTGAGTCATGTGAGTGGTTACATGTGAGTCATGTGAGTGATTACATGTGAGTCTCTACGTAGCACTGTAGAGCCACTGCACATTGGTCATGTGAATCCAGCATAATGCAATTATTTTAGAAGTACATAATTCCGGTAATTTTGTTATTTCCGTTTCGGTGCTATCTCGTTTGCCGGCGATTCCACCTTCTCTAGAGATATCTCGTACTGAGTGTCTAATCTGAAACAAAAAGAAAAAATCAAGTACAGACATAAGACAGCCGTTGGGGTTGACGAAAGTAGCTCGCTGGTGGTGGTTGGGTGAGAAAAGCAGGAGACGAGAAAAAAGGTCTTTTGTATGTCTACCATACCACATCATCAGCCTATATCTCTCCACTGCTGGATATAGGCCTCTCCCGCGGGGTCGGCCGATGCGCATCTCACACAGCGTTTTCCGGTGCCTGGTCTCCCTTCGAAGACTCGTTTCGCCCATCAGTTGTCAGTGTTGTGGCACAGAAATGTACTGCATTTCCCACTTTATCCTATTTTTCCAATGCATGTACATGTTTCGGTAGTGAGTGAGATATGCCATAGCCCATTTCCATTCCATCCTATTCTATCCCTCCCCATTTTCCCAACTAATTCCCCAAATTCATTCCTATATCTCTAAAAGTAGGCAGCACATCCGGGTCATGCCAACATTTGTCATTTTGACTGTCTACTGTCACTTCAGCTTGTTGATCCTTTGAGCTATGTCGGTAACTTTACTTCTTCGTCGAACGTTTTTAATTTTCGCGTATTAAAAAGGTGTTAGAAAAAAGTCATGGAGCTTTAAGAGCCCTATGCAACGACATAAATGGTTTGTACGTATAGACGTAAATGTTCTTTTTTGGAAGGATTTTTTGGAAAGTTTACACAGTCATTATTTTGGAACTATTAGACCGATGCAACTCCATCTTTGAACTTAACCGAGATATGTACACAAATCTGCTATTTCTGCTTATTTTTCTGCTAAATTTCATTTCAGTCCGTTAAGAAATACGGTTTGTCTACAAATTCCGTTATCAAGTCAAATAATAATGCAATTATTTTTCAGAATATGGGTACAAATGAAAATTAATATTATCTATACATAAATATATACAATAAAACAGTAAACAGGTTAATTCTATACATTGACTTAATTTAAAAAAGCAAATTGGGGGTCTCTTTCGAAACTACAGAACCAAAGACAGTCGTTTTTTAAATATTTGTCTGTATGTATTTTTGTTTGAGCATTGCGTGAAAACTACGGAGCGGATTTTGATAGGGTTTCCACTAATGTATAGTTGAGTATTCGGAAGAAAAACTGGTATATATGTCATGTTCTTAAACGAGAGGTAGAGGGCTTAATTGATAAACAAATATAATATAAATAGTTCCAATAGTACAATAATAGGTCCACTTGTTGGCACATTAGCGGAGCCGCGTTGTGATGTGCCAATTACATTATTTAATATGTTTATGCATCAGTGAAGCCTTTGGCTTCTTAATATGTAGGTACTTATATTAATATGTATCTTAACTGTAGGATCAGGGGATGTTAGGGCTGACATATCCTTGTTGGGAAAAGCCGCGAAATAAAAAAAAAATAGGTATTCTCAATTATATTATTTATTTAACAATTTATTATACACACAACATGAAAAAAGGAAGAAAAAGAAAAGATATACAAAAGGCCAGCTCATCTCCGGCGGAGATTTCTTCCAGCAGACCATAATACATTGTGATTAATCACAATCAACTGAGTATATTTAACTTAGTTATAAGATGTTATGTTTATCATTCAAAGATAAACAAGATAAATAAATGGATTTATAAAATTAAAATTGGTCATCGATAAAACATTTTTTTTTAAATATTCCCAATGTGCCCTGTGGCCGGAATAATGCCGAGGTTTCTGACCGGTAAATACGAAGGTGACTTGTAGATCGGCTTTAAGAATCCTATGCGCATTTTAATACGACGTGCTATGAAAAATTACAAAAATATTCCATATTTTGTGTTCAACATCATCACGATATCCCTTGTTGACTTTCTAATCATACCTAACACAAGGAAAAAAGCGTTTTAGATAACTATACCTTCAGCCTATGTCTCTTCCACTGCTGGATATAGATCTCCAACTAGGCTCGCCGCCACACACGATCTTCGGCTTTTCTCATTCAAACACCACCGGCGAACTTCATCAAGCCGTCGGCAATATGCCGCTTTAAGGCCACAAAACCCTCATGCACTAGACAATACGCACGCATAATACGTATCCAGCAGTGGATGAAAAAAGGGCTGATTACAGCCTCCGTTCACATGGATCCACAATCAGGCTCCACCGGTGGATCCATAGATAATTTTTCCTCCTCTTGAATCCACATGTGGATTCAAGGATAATTCTTTTTCCTCTTCAATCCACAGGTTTTTTACACTGTTTAAATTTACTGCTCCATATTTCAAAGTGGGTTGGATCTATGATAGATTAAGTGTCACTTGAGATAATGTGTGCATTGAAGTGGCCCAGAGATATACATATAATTATATTTGGGTCCCGAAATTAGTGGATAGAAGTGGCATAAAAACTTCATTAAACTATATTGTACAAAAGGATTTGAATTCGTAAATTGATGAATCGAAGAGGAGGGAAAATTATTCATGAATCCACCGGTGGAGACTGATTGTGGATCAATGTGAACGCATGGAGTTCCGTAACCGGTTGGTACGATCCATTGTATATCTTGCTGTATTTAAATCTATAACACTTAACTGATGTGCGCTAGATATAAAATATGTCAAACATTAGACACGTAGTCCAACCAAACACAGAACCAGGCTAATGGCTTGTTAATCCCATAAAACGAACATTAGCTACTCCCCTGTCTCCCTTAAAAACACCATTTATCTTAATACCATGCTTTACTTTGTGTGATGACATGGTTAAATGAAACGTGTATCGAATTAGTTTTATTTATATGATAATTATGGTTAAAATGGATTTTGTGTTGGTTAGAATTAAATTTGTGCATTTTTTAATAATTTTACTAGTATAGTCACTTATAGGGTTCGTTTATCTGTAAAGCACTGAATATACGAGTATATTAAATGTATGTTTTTGTACCTTCGTGTGTTATTATTATAATAATATACGTTTGTAGTGTATCAATATTCCTATAACGTCTATGTCTCTAATTCCTATAATTTCTCATAACAAGGGATTCATAAGGGCGTTTTTTATATCATTTGGCAACGACAAAGATGGCAGTCTAGCAAGAGAACAAATGTTTTTTTTATTTGTTTTATGTTTTATTAAACAGGAAAAGCAATATATATATATATATAGAAATGCTATACCTATTATACACATATTTCTTTATGAACATCTTTCCTGGTCCTTCGAGCCGGATTTGAATCGGTGACCTATGTATTATGCCAAATGCAGTGGGAAGTTATAAGTTGACATCTACCTACTCAAATAAAATTCTTACTTGTTCAGCTATTGTTTCCGACATTACAAAGAACAAGGGACAAAGGTAACCCCTATGTCAATGACCCTTACTACCCACAGATGGACAATCAGACAGCCTCATACATCAATCATGAATTTCAAAAATATTCAACAATCAACACAAACAGCTGTTTGTGAGCACCCTGCATAATGGGCGAGAAATTATACAGATCAAGCTGGAATTCGAGCCTTTCACCCTGAGCATGTAGTGTTGGGGCTATAACTCAGCCTTTTTCACGTTAGAACAAAGTTCACTCCACCCTGAAGGTAGAATTTGTTACTTTATTATATTGAGTGTATAAATATATGTATAATATTTATACTTGTAGGTATATGTGTAATAAAAGTAATAAGTAGGTGATAAAAATCTCAAAATTTAAAACTTAAACAATTAATTATATACTAAATATACACATATCTATGTGTGTGTGTATTTAGCTATATAATTAACTTTAAAAATTTTCTATTTTTATTGCTTATTAGAATTTTTGTATTTCCTAATTATTGTAATATCTTTGAATGTGTGTATTGTGTATATGAACCTATACGGGTCTGAAATAAATTTATTTATTATTATTATTATTAACCCAAATTGAAATGAGATGAGGAAGGTTATTTATCCAGCAGTGGATGTTATAAGGGCTGGTTTAGCTGGTTACGGATAGCTGGTTATTATCGTGAATGACGTAGCTCGGCTCAAACGTGAACTAAAATTAAAAAGCTATATATATATGTTGATTCGCATAATATAGAAATAGACGGGTATAAAACAGGCATTCATTGATTATCACAACCAAACTAATGAATTAATGATTATACATAATCTCCACGGCAAATACGTTGCAAGGCTTACATAATTGCGCCTTACAACACAGAATAGCAATAGGTATCACATGGAAGCCACCTCTGTCGTACACGTGTGGTGCGACAAACAAACATACTGTCCCCTTGGCAAATTCACGTCGCAACCTCCTTGTGTTCAGCGTTCAGGAAACGCAAATTTAATATTGTCGTTTGGAATTAGGTCAAAGTGTGAATAGTGGTCTTTGTTCTGATTTGACTTATTCTCAATTCGACTTTTCCAAACCATAGATCTATTTATGTATTTTTGCTAATTATCAGATTAATTAACAGTGTGCAATTAAAAATATAACACAGTCTCCTCCAATGGCACTCGTTATCGACTAAATAAAGGGACCGGATTTAGAATAAAGGTCAAACTCGTGTATATAATTATTTGTGTTGTATATTTATACAAAGTTTCAAGATAATGGGATAGGACCATCGATTTTTTTTTAATATTAATTTTGATACCCCGTTTCACCCCTTCATGGGTCGAATGTCAAAACATCCCTTCTTAATGAGACTTTATGTTACAAAGGGGAATTTGCGTTACAAATTTCATGTTTCTAGCTTCATCGGTTTCGTCTCGGCGTTGATGAGTCAGTCGGTCGGGATATTTGTCTTTATATTCGTGCCATTTTGTTCTCAATACATTTTAATTCGACATTTATGGGCATGGGATCACAAGGTTGACGAGCCTACGCGTCATGCGCATGTAGTGTCAGTGCCTAATTAATCTCATTATTTCTCTTCTCCGCTTTTTTTATAGTGAAAAAGGGCGGCAGACAAGAATACATTCCACCTGATGGTAAGTGGATACTGTCGTCCATAGATATCCGCGATACATGCCAACATCAGTCCAGAGTGACAAACGTTGGCACTCCCCAGGATGCGCTGCCTACCTTTGCAGAACCGCTTCCGTGAACACAGTCCATTTCCGAAGCCGCACCATAAAATATATTTAGATAAATAACGAAATTCGTGATCAAGCGACAGGACACATTTCTTAACAAAATGAAATAAAATTTGAGAAAATAATTTTTAGATATATTTATATTTCGATTAAGTTCGAAAACAGCAAATGGGTTCAGTAATTTCAAAATTACGACAATGTAAACTAATGTTGTTAGCGATATATTGTATACACTTTCACCGGTTTTACGAAACATATTTGAGATATGGTTTCGAATACAGTTTCGGTTACGGATATCTTTTTAATGAATTTTTTAAGAAATGTATTACTAACTGAAAGCAAAGAAAAATAAAACCAAATAGGGAATAATTGCAACCTTATAAAGAGCGGACGAGTAATGCAAGCAGCAAGAACTTGTCAAAACTCGCCTCATTTAAATTCCGCCCTTAACGGCAATGAACTTTTATTTCGGATTCGGTTTCAGTTTCGAATTTTTTTTTTCTTCGATAGTTTCGGTTATGGTTACGCAGCTCCATAACATCCCTAATAAACTTTTTTCAACTATATGTCCGTGATTGAATGAATCTTTCATGAAACTACAACTTATGTCTCTAAATATTTGTTTCTAAAACGTACGGAAACTAGCAAAATATATTTTCTATCTAACGCGCGATTACGATTTTCAGCTATAAATATGTTAAATATATTTCATAACGATAGGTTAATAATATCCAACAAATTTTAAAATACATTGTAAAATAATGAGAAGTAATTAAATTAGCAGCAAAAAATACTGAACGGACAGCAAATCGATGGCAGCAAATTTTTAAAGATATATTTAGAAGTCCCGCGAACGTCAACTTTGTGATGACATATTTACTAATTTATTATTAACTTTATATTTACTAATTTATATTTACTAACTAAAATTATTTATTAAAAATAGTTTTTTTGCTCGTCATTTAAATACAAGCTTAAAATAATTGTATTAAGTGATCGAACTGTCGAGTCGAGAACAACCCGAACGCTCCACGTTTGATTAAACGCGTTTGTGTTGAGGAGGATTGAAAAGGGAGTTCCCTTTCAGCGAAGATATGAGCCCTTTCTATAGAATCCGGTAAATTATAGGACTTCCGCATACTAGTGTCACTTGACTGACTTGATTCACGTACTTGATCTTGATTGCTTTGATGTCTACGGGATTTTGTAGGAATTTTTATTTTGATTTGAACGAATGTATGAAGGGATATTGCAATAATAAAAGATGCGTTACTTTGCTCGATTTTTTTACTAGTCACGGATTTATGCACATATTATTATATATTGTAGGAGGAGAGTGCACGCTGCATTCCCACAGCCGCTGGGTGCACTAGACTGGCCACGTTACCCCTCTCTCGCAATAGACACCTTGAACTGTACTGCATTTCCTACTTTATCGTATCTTCCCAATGTACCTACGTAATACGTGTTTCCAAGAGCGTCGCTAGTGGGCCAGGGGGGGGACAAGATGAGAGAGAGAATAGGAGAAATGTCAATTGTAGGTACAAATACAAATTCTTTCGAACCTCTAGATCCCTCTCGGGAAAGAGGGCATCCTCCCGGCAACTGCCCTCCCCTGCCCACCCTTGGCGACGCCCTTGCGTGTTTCGGTAGTGAGTGAGATATGTCAGAGGCATTCCCATTCCATCTTATCCTTCCCCATTTTCCCAACCCTTTCTCCCAATCCATTCCTTAATCTGCAAAGTTGGTAGCGCATCCGGAGGCGTGCCAGCGTTTTTCATTCTGGACTGATGTTGGCATGTATCGCGGACGTCTATGGACGACGGTATCCACTTACCATCGGCTGCCGCCTTTTTTTCTATTAATAAAAAATCCGTGCTTTCTACCATATTTCCCTACTGACCAGACAGCGGAAAACTTTATATTAATAAAGTTATCTAGATATATCTGTCCGGGAGATCCGACGAATCCAACCAAACGAATCCGCGGTCAAATATTATTTACTATTCAATAAACCTCTGTTCAGTTTAAATATTTATTTTCCCCGATAAATCGTCCGTTCATAAGTGCAGTGAACTACACAATTGTGTCCAGTAAGTACGAATGGGACGACACGGTCAACGACCCGAGCACACCTGGGATGCTCACCCCGCACCAATAGGGTTGTCAATACAATACCATTGATAGAAATATGTATTTATTTTTTATCTTTGTCACAAATACCGATTGGTATAATAATATAACTAAATTTGTAGGTTCATAGTTCGTAAAAGGCGACTAAGGTACAATAAAGCAACTACCACAAGCCCTGACGAACTACAAAGAGTGGACTCTCCAACCCGCTTGGCCAGCGTTGTTTCAAGGCTATATATCCCACATGCTCAAGACTATATGAATGGGGAAGCCCATGTCCAGTATTGGACGATAAAAGTAATTTGAGGGGGAGAGTGCACGCTGCAATCCAACAGCCGCTGGGCGCGCTCGACTGGCCACGTTACCCCTCTCTCACAGAAGACTACCTTGAAATGTACTGCATTACCCACTTTATCGTATTTCCCCAATGTACGTACGTATTTCGGTAGTGAGTGAGATATGCCAGAGCCCATTCCCATCCTATCCCTCCCCATTTTCCCAACCCTTTCTCCAACTCCATTCCTATATCTCCAAAGGTAGGCAGCGCATCCGGGGTCGTGCCAACGTTTGTCATTTTGGATTAATGTTGGCATGTATCGCGGATGTCTATGGGCGACAGTATCCACTTATCATCAGGTGGACTGTATGCTCGTCTGCCGCCTTCATACATAAAAAAAAGCCAGATTCTTCGATATTTCAACATTAAAATACATGTATATACTGGTAATAGTTCGTCTACTAGCTACACGTCTGTTACAGAGAAATCAACGTTACATGAACTTTGCGTTTTGTGAGTGTACACCGATATTGTACACGGTTAACCATTTCGACAATCGGATTGCACAATTTGTCACCCACTCACACAGATGCAAAGCTCATGTCTCATTGCGACAATCGGATTGGATAATTCGGCACCCACTCATACAGATGCAAAACTCATGTCTCGTTGATTTCACTGTAAACTCACTTACCTTATATTGCTGTATATACATGTATCAGACTATATACACGTACGTGTTATCATTTAAGTGTAATCAGCCTATAAAGTCCCACTGTAAGGCACAGGTCTACCTTAATAAATCACTGGGAGGTTGTATTTAATAAACATTAATAAATAACGTTATACTTAAGCCTTAAGTTTATCTATTTCCCACCACTGCCCTAGAGCCACCACTGTCATAGGGCAGTGGTTACCGTTAAGCGAGTCAACTTTCATTCAATCATTTGTCTATTTGTCAACTACAACGAGTTTCTCAAGGCAATCATCTCGTCTGATTGTGATTACAATATAATATAATGATATATAACTAATTTTGTTACTAAACCATAAAGAAAAAAAATTATAATGTGCAAACCCTGCACGAAGTTCACGAGAATGTCGCATTATACAACACGTGCATAAAACAACGTATTGATAAAATGAAAGATTTTTTTATTTGCTCCGCGCTCCCTAGAGATTTATTCAGGTTTTCGTGTGATTCAAATTAGACCTCTTGTACTGAATACAAAAGAACAAAAGGTCAATGGCCTCACTACTTATGATCATAGACATAAGAACACACCATACAAATATATCTTTCTCTATATAAAAAATAGGTAGGTTTTCAAAAACCTTATGGGGTACATGTTATTTTTAACATGTACTTGTTCTTGGTTGCTTTGATGTTTACGGGATTTTGTATGAATTTTGATTTTGATTTGAACGAATGTATGAATAGATATTGCAATAATGAAGTAATGATGTAGGAGGAGAATGCACGCTGCATACGCTGGGCGCACTCGACTGGCCATGTTACCCCTCTCTCACAGGAGACACCTTGAAATGTACTGCATTTCCTACTTTATCGTATTTCCCCAATGTACGTACGTGTTTCAGTAGTGAGTGAGATATGCCGGAGCCCATTCCCGTCCCATCCTATCCTATCCCTCCCCATTTTCCCAACTCTTTCTCCCATTCCATTCCATAAGCCGCAAAGGTAGACAGCGCATCCGGGGGCGTGCCAACCTTTGTCATTCTGGACTGAAGTTGGCATGTATCGCGGATGCTCATAGGCTACACTTACCATCAAGTGGACTGTATGCTAGTCTGCCGCCTTTTTTCTATAAAAAAAAAGATATACTTTCATTGACGCTTGGCGGAGGTACGCCTCTTTCCAAAAAGAACGCGATTAGCTCGAGTCAATCTTTCATTTACAAAGAAGACATTTATCCCTGATATGGTGGCAATCCTATGTCCGCTGTAGTGAGATTACGTATCACAAACGCATTTTTAAAGAATTCGTCGTGTAGCGCCCGCCTTATGAGACGTACAACAATAGGGCGCAGGCGGAGGCGCTCGAAGGCATCCCCATTACCATTTTCACCTCTTTGGTGACGCTTCTGCCCCCACTCGTACTGGGTTCGCAACATCTCCATGGTCAAGGGGCAAACCCAATTTTAATGCAGCTTAATTCCAGTTCATTAGAAAGGGTTTCTTGTTCACAATCATCTAACAGTTTGTAAACGAACAATAGTATTTTCAAGTATCGATATCTCTTCCTTATAATCCGTAACGTTATCCATTTTACTCTCAATGTTGATAATTCTGGATTCAAGGTTATCAATCCGTTGATTGCATAATTAACTTGACTCGACCAAATCATTAATCTGCTGCTTACATACAAGAAACTCGATACTCACGATCTGCCTAATTTCCTCAATCAGATAATTATCAGAGCATCGCCCTTCGCCATCCTTAGGAGTTAGTACGAACGCACTATTAAGCTGCTATTATGTGGCGTTTTAGGGTTGCACCACTGTCTTTAGAAAGGCTCTTTATGCGAGTAGCCGAGGTGTTCAATCGTTGAGTTTTAATTTTAGTCGAACTTTATTTTTGCGCTAGTAGATAATTTAACATGTACTCTAAAGAAATTACGAGACAAAGAACAAGTAACGACATCTGTTCGAGACATAAATTTTCCTCACGCCGCACATTTCATCTTTTTATTGTTAGATGACGCTACGTGTCACTAAACAGCTCCGAGGTTTACTTTAAGGAGACTTAAAAAAGTTACGAAATATTTGACGGAAATAACAACACTCACTAGATTTTATTTTATGATCTTAGGCCACCTTTAATTCACACACATAGAGATAACGCGAGAGACATAGAGATAATCTATTTTCGGATAACTGAAGTAAGTAAATAATTTAAAATTACTATGAATGTCCTAACGAAGTCCACGGACTCTAATTACTTTAACGTCACCACTGCTGAACATAAAAACACTTCTTACAATGATTGCAATAAACAGAGTTAAGCGATACTTGTGTATAAAAACACGGTTTAAAAAACTGTAGAAATGTAACGAGATACTTCGGAAACACAAAAAGAGTTCAGTTGGATGAAAAGAGTTTCGCTAATAGGGTTTCTTTTACAATTTGACGGCAGCTGGAAGTTAAAGAAGAATTAAAAGTTTTTTAAATCCTTTGCGCAACCTTTGAGTCGAAAGTCTCGGAGGTAAATTTTAATGCGGTCGAAATATCTATTTTTTGGCCTCATTTTATTTATTTGCATATAATATACACGGTTTACATATTATTGGTAACACTAAGCCGGGTACGTGTACCCGTCAAGGCGTGGTTATGAAATAAAAATCTAACATAGACTGACTGATCTAGCACAGCTTAAACCGGTGGGTCTAGAAGCATGAAATTTTACACAGGAGTTCCTTATATAACGTAGGTGAGCACTAAGAAAGGATTTTTGTAAATTCATCCCCTGAGGGTGTTTATAAGGGACGAAAGTTTGTATGGGAGAAAAGTCGGATGGTTCCTGAGATGTTGCCGATGAGAAATCTCATCGGGCACACGACTAGTCTATAATAATATAATAAAGAGTTAAAATTGTGTTTGTTTGTAGGTATGTTGGGAGTAATCTCTGGAACTACTGAACCGATTTCAAAAATTCTTTCACAAATAGGAAGCTACATTATCCGTATCTAATATAGGCTATATTTTATTTTGAAATTTTGAAAGAAAAACTTATAACCGAAGCGAAGCGTTGGCGGGTCGCTAGTATAGAATAATATTATAATGTATCATTGGAATAAACGTTAACAAAATATAAATTATGAATGAAATAAAAAAATACACTTATTAATTTATTATTATACTAGCGAACCGCCCTCGCTTCGCTTCGGTTTCGTTAAAACAATGTTAAACTATACGTATAAACCTTCTTCTTGAATCGCTCTATCTATTGATGAAAACCGCATTAAAATCCGTTGCGTAGTTTAAAAGATCTAAGCGTACACACAGAGGGACAGACGGCGGGAAGCGACTTTGTTTTATACTATGTAATAAAGATTATTATTCGAGATTATTATATTGTTTTAGTGATTAATTTAGTTTAAGCAATTATTTACAACAATTATAGTAAGTATATTTCTTTGCCAGTCATACGTTCTTCAATTGTATAATAGCATTTTTGGATTTAATCCAAAAATGTAACGAGTACGCAACGAGTAAACTGTACAAACACCATTACAATTATCATAAGCGGGAATTCCTGACGTGATTCCTAAAATATGCAGGGGGTTTTCTAAACTATTTATGAAATAAATAATTTCCACCTGAGGTTCCTGAGACGGCAGTCGGAGATGACGCTTATCCTGGACCTGGAGTCGCTGCTGCTGTCCAGCGGTGGCAAATACCCACGCGACTTGTACATTATGCTGCAACACGACATTTTGTCAATATCTGTTGATATACCTATTTGGAGATGGCACCTCCTTGATATACATTGATTTTCTAAATGAACTAAAAATCCAGAGCAAAACAATATATGAACTTATTATAAATACATTTAAATAAAGCTTATTGCCAAAACGGATATAATTAACTATATGTACAATTTATACAATGCAAAATACATAGTTTGTAATTTTGGATGTAGCTACTGAACCGATTTGATTCCTCTTTGAACTCAAACGAGACGCAGACTAAAGCAATTTGTTCGCCAAATTTCTGTTCAATCGATTAAGAAATTAAAAAAAAAAACTATCTTGATGGTGAGAGGAGGAAATATCGTAAGGAAACCGGCGTGGTCGAGAATTAAAAAAAATCTGAAGGTATGTGTATAAACCAATTCGCATTGCGCCCGCGTGCTGAATTACAGTCCGAAACATCCAGTGATTTACTGGGGAGACTTGTACCCTGCAGTGGAACATTAAAGGCTAATTCAAGTGCAGCAGTAAAGAAATACAACATGCAGTTTGTCTATAAATTTCGTCGCTCGAACAGCGTCGCGCGCGAAGCCGACGTTCGGTCTGAGTACCGAGCGCTACGAACGGTTTAGAGAGGACAAGAATACCCTACATGTTTGTAACTATTGAAGATTGTTTAAAACAATTTTATTTTTTGCTAGTAACGGTTCTATATTTATAAATTGGTTGACATATTTCAGGTTTTGCTTTATTTCAGTGACACGTTGCACGTTATATGGGGGGGGGGGAGTGCACGCTGCAATCCAACAGCCGCTGGGCGCATTCGACTGGCCTCGTTACCCCTCTCTCACAGAATACTACCTTGAAATGGACTGCATTTCCCACTTTATGATATTCCCCAATGTATGTACGTGTTTCGGTAGTGAGTGAGATATGCCAGAGCCCATTCCCATCCTTCCCACGTCCCCAACCCTTTCTCCAAATCCATTCTTTCATCAACAAAGGTAGGCATCGCATCCGGGGGCGTGCCAAAGTTTGTCATTTTGGACTAATGTTGGCAAGTATCGCGGATGTCTATGGACGACAGTATCCACTTACCACCAGGTCGGACTGTATGCTCGTTTGCCACCTTTTTTCTATAAAAAAAAATATATAATGATGTATCAAGTAATAGTGAAGAAATAAATTTGTAATCGGGTCGATGTATCCCGGAGTTTTGTCACGCTTAGATATTTGTGAAGAGAAGTATATTGTGTTGGTGTAACCTTGAGTTTTACTAAGCTACAAATAAATATAATATGAAAGAATACATACTGTCTGCTGATCGATTTGCTCTTCCTCTTAGGCCTGAGGCGGTCTATGGTGGAGTCCCCGGCGCCGTGAAGCGACAAGTCCGTTGGAGTGGGGTGAGGCTGTTTTTGCGCACTGACCTGGGATACCTAGATACAATTGATAATACTTCATGGTTCTGCTCATTCAATAGAACATCCTAAATGTTTGTACAATTCATCGTTTCTCAACCTGTCCACATATACAGGGAGTCACAATTCGTCAGGAAAATTTTTGCCAGCGACTTCGTTCACGTGAATTTGTAATTCCCGTGGGAACTCTATAATAGATCTGGATAAAAAGTACCCTAAATGTTAACCGAGTACATAAGCTATAACCATGACTAATTTGAATAAAATCCGTGTAGTGGTTTTCGCGTCATGCGCGTACAGACAGACAGACAAGAAATCCCAAAATTGTTGTTTTGGGCTTTGTATTATTCGTACTTTACAATGCAGTTACTTTTTTATAAAAAAACAATTAAATGTACAGACAGCTCTATTAAAATTTCAATATATATTTATAGATTAGTTATAATTTAATGTTAAACAATAAAAAACATTTAGTGCCATAACTTAACATAATTATTAGTTAGGGGATCGTGAAGTCATTTACTTTATTTTTGACCTTTTCAGGGGATCCCAACGCTAAAAAGGTTGAGAAACGATGATCTACTCATACCTTCTCGCTACCAAAATGAGTACAAGACAAAGTTACACTATACAATAAACCTTAACCACCTCATTTCTCGTTTGCTGTTGAGCAGCATACTCATACATATTATCTCGAGCACGACGGAAGTGTACTACCGATTAAAAAATGCCATCTTCGTATTAAACACACGAGGAGGCGACAAAAAATGAAATAAACATCTAACCACACTTGCAAAGTTCATTACGTTACATTGTGACCACAGTCGTAAATACGAAGATGGCCGACCGGCATTATTTAGCCAATAATACCTACTGTAAGATTACATACTCAACTTTGCAAACCATACCTTAGCTTAGCTTACCTTAGCTGTGAGTTCTTCAGTGCTGTAATCAGTAACCTTCTGCAGAACTTCACTCTCAGCTCCAATCTGTTCATCGGAACTGGACGTGCGGCTCTCCGAGGCTCCCTGCGTAACTCTCCAGCGTTAATTAAACCTAATAACTCAGTAGAGGCTCGAGCATATTACCCGGGCTGCAGCGCAGCACATGACATTGCAAAAATCATTTTCATACATTTTGTATAAACTACCACACACTTAGTATGGGTAAATCCGGAGTTAATGAATCAAAAGAGTTGAATCCCCGAGCGGAGAAGAATCCCTTAATTGTTCCATCGAATTGTTATCGAATCCATCGTCCGATTTTGATTCCGGCGCCAATCATGATTGTGAGTGTAATCGCGCATGCACCGGCACTTGTCGGGGGCTCAAACTCGAAATGCAATGATGGTATGACTTTTTTTTTGCTTATGCACCAACCGTTAGGGACAGGGAATGAAGCACTCTCGGAAGGTGATTAAGTAAGTGAATCAAAAGAGTAAGGAGTAACTAAGAGGAGTCGGATCCGCAGGCGGAGCAGGATTAACCACCAATACAGCGCACTGGCGAATCGCTTGCCAGCCATAGCCGTCTGTGCCGATGTTATGCGCTGTGATGCGGCCCGCCTCGTTGTGTTGAACGGACGTTAATTCGAGAGTTATTCGCTGAGCAATGACGTCAGAAATCGAATGTCATCAGCTAACTGACTTAAATCAGTGCATTGAGCTGCGGCCGACTGGCCAGGCTATCGGTAAATGTCTTAAACAGAAGTCTGCCCAGAAAATGTCCTACACAAAAAGTTTTTGGTAAATGTCTTACACAGAAGGCTGCCGGAAAATGTCCTACACATACGACTGCTGGAAAATTTCCTACACAGAAGGCTGCCAGAAAATATCTTATACAGAAGGCTGTATCCTACACAGAAAGCGCCGAGTGCCGGAGAATGTGCTACAAAGAAGATTACAGGTAAATATTTTACGCTGAAAGCTACCGGAAAATGTCCTATACAAAAGACTGCCGGAAAATGTTCTACACAGAAAACTGCCCGAATATATCCTACACTGTAAGCTGCCGAAAAATATCTTACACAGAAATCTGTCGGAGAAAAGTTAACAAATCGATTCGGCCTCTAATTAAAATGTACTGCGGGCCATACTAGACAATATTTCGTTCACACAGGATTGTTTTCTAATTTAGTTACCTACTTAAAACAGTATTTGTGATCTCCTAAATCCAATAGTTAACTTCTGCCAGATATCTTCCAAGTTGCGAATGTGTCCCTTTTAAAGTGGCACTTTTTGAAATTCTCTGAGTAAAATGCCTTGATACTTACATAGCTAATTGTTCTTTCGAATTTTTCTTCTGATTCTTCTACTGGCATATTGACCTTACCGGGAAACCTTGGAACATTTAAAAAACAATCATTTAGCAGGGAAGGTAGGACAACACGACAAAATCTTAAGGATCACTCACGGATCCACTAGAATTCATAGTGTGATTCGGGGGTACAAACAAAAGTGAACAAAAGTTATTGAAATCCAAAAAAAAATGCTTCACTAAATATTGACTCTGCCAGCAGGTTCAATAATTCACCGTCACGAAACTACACTGCCCGTGTGGTGTCGTGGCGGGGGTTGTAAAGAGCGACTAAAGGATAACAAAGCTCCTATCACTAGCTCTAAGGAACTAAACCACGTCTAATAGAGTGAACTCGCCAACCTGCTTGGCCAGCGTGGCGTTTTATGGCCCTTCATTGCTCATCCACAAGATAATGTGCATGAGGAACCCCGTGCACACCAGTGAACGATTATAAGACTGGTTACTGAAGCTGCAATATTCACTAAGTAATATGGTCGATTATTTTTAAAAGGTATATATACTTATATATATATACCTTTATATATAATATTAATATAATATTAATATAATATTAATATAATATTAATATAATATTAATATAATATTAATATTAATATATATATAAATACTTATATATATTAATATCAGAAAATCATTTACCAGTACTCCGAAGGAATCTCTTCCACTACTGGCATATCGATAGACATGGAACTCGGCCATTTCTGTAAGCCCTCATCAGGAATGTCTTCGATAACATTAAGGTCCTGCTTTCCCCAAGTGTCCTTGGGAGAAGGATCCGACATTTCGTCAGGAATCCACGACTCCAAACGTTTGGGGATGAAACATGGGGGATACGCGGCGGGGTCTTCTCCGGGATCGTGCCGATAGAAACACCTTTAAATTGATAAATTAGAAATTATTAGATCATATTATTTACTTATAAGTAACTTAGTTCAAGCCATATTTGCAGCAGAACGGATAACTGATGTGGTAAAGGCATCCTTAACTGGAGAGCACGTATGGGAAAGCACAGTGTGCGGCGCCCTCCGGCCAAATGGGTTGACGACTTAAAGTTTGCCTGCCGGTAGTGACTGGATGAAATTGCGGAAGAGTTTAGCATTCACCACAACAGTTTTGGATCACCTGCATAAACTAAATTTTGTAAAAAGCTAGTTGTTTGGATGCCGCATGATTTAAATGACAGAAACATGGTGAATAGAATTTCCATAATATGTGAGATGTTGCTAAAACGAAATGAAATCGATCCATTTCTGAAGAGATCGATAACAGGCGATTAGAAGTGGTAGTCTAAGTGACGTGAGCCATCGCAAATAGTCCCAAAACTGGGCCTTACACCAAACAAAGTCATGTTATGTGTATGACGGGACTGGAAAGGCGTAGTGTATTACGCATGGCCAAACGATTAATGTCAGCATGTCTACTGTCAGCAATTTATAAAGTTGAAACAACCACTTGAAGAAAAACGCCCAGAATTAATGAATAGAAGAGGTGTAGTTTTCCATCACGACAACGCTCGAACGCATACAGGTTGAGAAGTTTTAATGCATCCTCCATGCAGTCCAGACATAGACATACAAAATTCTCTAAATGGAGTAAAATTACATTCAAGAGAAGCCTGTATAATTTAAATCACTTTTTCGCTCAGAAACCCCAAAAATTTTATAGCGTTGGGATAATGGCTCTACCAGAAAATAGTGAAAGATATTCGATTTAAATGGACAATATTCCGTTCAGTAAATATTTATGTAATACAAAAAAAACTACTATTTTCAGTATAAAAAGGCCGCGAACTTATCCGACTACCTAATGTATCGTATAGTATTGAGACTTGAAAACATTTGGGGAAAATGAATAGGTCTTCTATCAAAGAGACGTTGCTTAATACTCATAGCTTAATTCTTCAAATGGAAAAAGATTGGGACGTGAAGCTCATTACTAACAGCAGACTAGTCAAGTAGCTGTCATTAACTGGAATTTACATCATACAAATTCGGCCTTGTCATGTCGGCCGTTTAGAATGACACCACCACATCTCTTCCCGTCAGTGTCGTAAAAGGCGACTAAGAAATAACAAAACCACTACCACAATCACTGAGGAACTACGGCACCTCTGTAAGAGTAGACTCGCTAACCCGCTTTGCCAGCGTTGTGTTTTAAGGCTACACATCCCTCGTAGACAAGATAATGTGCATGAATGAGGAGGTCCATTTCCAGCAGTGGCTGGTAAAAGGGCTAGTGGCGATGACATATATGAATTACCAGTCAATAAGTTTCAGCCAAGCTTGAGTAGCACAGTGTACTGTAAACAGAGCGTTCTGTCTCTCCATATAACTTGCGTAAACAATTTTACAAGCCTCTTCCATTATCTCTTCGCGAATTTCGAATATAATGAGATCGTTCTCTTCTTTTTGGAGGATTTCTGCCCTAAAATTGTAAAATTCTCGGTTTATCAAAGTCTGGATTCCTTAAATCTAAAATCTACTCGTAAAATACAAGATATATTTTATAGAAAGACAGCAGACGAGCAGACAGTTCATTTAGCAATAAGTGGATACTGTCGCCCATGGACATCCGTGGTACTAAATGGCAAAATTTGGTACGCCGCCGAATGTGCTGCCTACCTTTGGAGATTTAGATATGGATTTACAGAAAAGGTAGGTAGGTATGTGAAATAGTAAGTACAGGACGTGGAATTTTCCTTACCCCATTACACCTCCCATTCCTACTTGGGGGAAAGAAGTGGGAAGAAGTGAACCAGATGGAATGGTTCTGGCATGTCTGGAATTAGGCTGAAGTTCTTTCTGAATTCACTTATGTTTCAGTTACCTACTAGTTTTAGAATAAAAACAAAATAATAAATTAGATTTTTCTGTTTAATATAAGTATGAACGGGTTAAAATTTATAAATTTGCCATTATTTTTTCGTGACATCTTTTATTTCTCAAACTGTAATACATATCGGAAATTAACAGATTCGCCAAAAAACTAAAGTCACCAGTGTAGATCATAGAATCAACATGGTTGAAATGGCAATGGACAGGTCATATTTACCGCAGGACCGATAACCGCTGAGGTAGCAGAGTCCTCGGATGGAGGTCACGTACCAGGACGCCCATTGCGGGATACCCTCCGGCCATATCGACCAAAGACTTCTGATAGGGACTGAGAAGAGGCGAAAATCGTGTGTAGTGGCGAGCCTTGAGATAGGCCTCTAACGAGCAGTGGAGAGACATAGACTGATGGTAATAATATGTAGACCTTAATTTTTGACACAAAAGCCTTTAATAAGTTTATACTGGTGAACCTTAAACAATAAACAAATATTTACCATGTTCGTTCAGGTACTTCTTTTGGCAATGCCATTAAAATCCGTTGATCATCGATCACCTGAAGTTTCCGCCCTCTCCTCGAGAGCCTATACCGTTGAATATTAAATTTATCTGCCACACTGGTCATTTTTATTATTTTTATTGATAAAACCGAAATAAACCTTAAGACCAAGATCTTTGTATTGAGATCATATATTAGAAATCTATCAAAAGTAAACGAAAATCCAAATGGCACACAAGAAACGTAAAATAATATCTTCCTTCTTTCTTTCTTTGTATTTAAGACAATCGAAATGACATTGAATATTTATAACATTCATGTAGGTTGGCGCTAAAAAGTTTATACCAACCCCACTCTAACAGGTTTTGACCGCATTTTACTAGTTACGAAGGTATTGAAGGTACGAAGTTACCTTAGGCTCACAATGTCGTGTAGTGACGACCGCAACCGTCTCCACTTCCCTGGAAATAATTGTGTACCTACATCGTTTGTTTTGAATCATCGAAGATTAAACATCCAATTTCATTTTGTAATTTTTAGGTATAATTTTTAATTTTAAGTTTTAATACAAATTTCCGTGGCGTTGACCTTAGGTTATTATGTAGTATCCATATTCAAAGGCTTTGTTTCAAATCTTTTTCGATGAAGAGGAGCATTCAAGAAAAATAAAACTACAGGCGCCAAAATATTCGGTACACGATATATTAGGCAAAAAAGGATATGTCGATTGGTAGACGAATATTTGCGACTCGATTCGGCGAGCCTGGCGTCACGAGCCTTAATACTCATTCAGAAAAAAAACAATATTGATGTTTATATTCTCTTTCCCGAAACTATTGAAATTGAAACATAAACATAGCAAGTAGAAATTTAACTATATCATAATAATATGGTTATTTAAACTTTTTGGTGGGTCTATGAAGTCAGTTATTTTTTAGAACCAAATATTTAAATCGATTAAAATTTAATCAATTAATCGATAAGAATTAAACTGTCTTTAGAAAAATCAGTATTTCTACAATTTTGTCTAAGGATGATTTAGCCATTTTATTTTAACACCGAATTTGAGTAGGTATCGCATGACATCGTAATTATTTTCAGATGGTTTGTTCCTCGATCTCTAGAAACCGATTTCAAAAATTATACATTTTCCGTTTAGTGTTATTTTAGGCATAGATATTATTTTAAATTGCTCCATAACGTAAACAAATATTAAATATCTCCTGAACCCTAACACAATAAATCCGGCACGCTCTTGTCTGATTTTTTTTATCACAATAAACCTATTTCAAGAGCCTAGCGTATTGTTATCATATAAGGATTATTCACCTAGGCAATGATAAAATACACAACAATAGGTATTTCATCCTCTAACTACAATATTTAATCCAAATATATTTTTTAGTTTTTTAATGCAAATTAATATCAATATTCGTACTGTTTATAATTTATGCGGGTAAACGAAAACAAAAGTGGCCAGAAAGAATTCTATAAACCATAGAGTAACGGATGACAGTGGTTTGAAAAACATAGGTGACAAAAACCGAGCGCTCATTACAAAAAAATACTGAATTTACATCCTAAAATATCTATAGTGCAAAGATGAACGTTAATTTTCATTAGGAAAGTGTACTATTTGAAATGGTCTAAATAATGAGTGTATATTTTCTGTATTTAGCGTTTTATATCGGTAGTTAACAATGTATACTTTGAAGGGTATATTTCCTGAGCCAAGTAAGTTGTCAGTGACAAGTCGTTGCATTTGATTATATTTTTCTTCCATGTTGTCATGGCTCACTTGTTATTCATGTTAATTTCGTTTGTTGAGACTACGTAGCTACAGTAACGCGTAGGTTGTACAACCAGAAATATTTTTTAAACACGAATGTTATTTTATTCTATTCCCCATGTTTCAGAAAAGGAGCAAAAGAAGAATTTTATTAGAGAAAACATGAAACAACTAAAATATATTCAGGGGAAGTCGCCTAAAGAGACAAAGTTAAGTTATAAGACTGCACCGCATTATAACAATCCTACTACGGGTAGCGCCCTTGGCCAAGTCAAATCTTCTCCGTCAAATAAAAGCGCTAAAGTCTCTCTCAGTGTCGGAAAGTCAAGCTCAATGACACGAAAGAAAAATCCTGAGCTTAAGATCAGAAAAGGTGATATGGCAGAGTTTCTCAAACGTAAGGAGATGAGACAAGCCAAGGCAGCAGAGGACTCTCCTGATGAGGATGTGAAGTCTTCTGAATCTTCTGGTCAACTACGAGACATTGCATGTCAAACAATAGAGTCAGGTCTTCCACAGAAACTAGCAGAGAATACAAGATTAACAATGCTATATCCTAAAAAGGATGATGAATATACAGAGGCAAAATTAAAAGCAAGTGGAGACATGGGGCACTACTCCCCTCATCAGAGCTCCGCATCACCACAAAGGACTTCTCGGGCGCCCAGGTCCGGAGATGACATTGAGATGGAGAGAAATCGCAGTCGCTTAAATGCTATCTTGGAACGGAAAGACAACAAAGATCCTTATCTGCCATCAGGTAATAGAGAACTGCCTTTCTATTAATTACTAAAAGCTATTACAATCTCTATTCATAACATTATCTAAGACCTTATTGTTGGTTGAGACTAGAGGAAATCTAAAAAATCTTATTTTTTATTGATTTATTTCAAAAACTGATCCAGTGTATTTTATTTATTATATTTTTTTTAAATTTATCTGTTGATGCAATCTGTCAATGTTCATATTCAGTGGTCATGAAATCAAAATCATAAAAAATTTAATTAAGAAATCTTAACCAAAATCCCGTTGCTCAGATAATATGTCATTTATATATAAAAAAAATACTGTCTGTTCATATTAATCTCTGAATCCACTGAGCAGAATTTTTGGTTTTTCTTGCTACATGTAGTTATCCTAGAATGTTTTAGGATTCTTTTATCAACTTTTTGGAAAACCTATAGGTAGTTATTCTCCCAATTGAACAATGTTGCAACATCATATTGCAACATCATTTACTTACAAAGCTCTTTCAATTAGAAAAAAAACATCCATCTAAATAGATATTATTTAGAAGAACCAGTGGTTGGATTAGTCAGAGATAGTTAGCCTTTGTTCTACTTAAGCTCATAAAATATTCTTTATTCATTAATTATCATATAAATATTTATTCTGTATCAGTTTTATTATTTATAGTTAAAACACAAATAAACTCCATTCCCTACCTATATAGGTCTCCTAATATTATAAATTCATGTCTGTTGAATTGAAGTGCTACAAAATCATTTTGCAAAAGGAGAGGTTAACAAAAGATAGTTTTTATTGCATCCAGTTATGTTCATATTAATCCCATAAACTTTGTCCCCTGTGGGTGAATTTAGACTTTCATCTATGGCTGAAAATTAATATATTGTAACTTTAAAATGAAAATTAAGAAAACTACCTCATTTATTAACAGGTAAAATGATAAAGCATGGTACCAAATAATAATACAATTTGCCTATCAGTGGTATCAGAATCAAGAATATATTGGGGGATATGTGTGGCGATAAAATCCAAATGGATGTCCAGGGGATCTTAGTGGACAGAGGCATGTAACGCTTATAGAAATGCAATTATCAAGAGTCAGAACCTACACATGAGTACATACATTCGCCAAACAGCACTCTATATATACCATTCCCCACATACAGCAAACACACTATTCACAATTAGATATTTACATAATGAACTATGGCTCAGAGTATTAATTGATTTTCTTCTCATTTATATAATTTCTCTTTTCAAATCTTGTTATTCACAAGAAATAGTTTGGTTGTTTATGGATCAAATCAGTTATTGGCTGTTAATGTATATTAGTTTTTTATAGAAAGAAAGTGTCAAACAAACAGACCTGGTAGGTTTGTTTGTTCTGGTAGGTCCTCCTGGTAGGAAGTAGATACTGTAGCTCTGCAACATTTGCAATACATGCCAGAATGACTAATGTTGGCACACCCCCTAATGCGCTGCCTACCTTTGGAGATTTAGGAATGGATTTGGAGAAAAGGTTGCGAAAATGGGGAAGCATAGGCTAGAATGGACTTTGGCATAATTCACTCGCTACAACACATATGTAAATTAGGAGAATAGTATAAAGTGGGAAATGCAGTATATTCTACTATAGTCCTTTGTAAGAGAGGGTTAAATGGCCAGTTGAGTGTGCCCACTGGCTGGAGGATTGCAGCATGCACCCTTCCCCCTCCGAAGAATTGTTATTGGTTAAGAATCATATGGTATATTATATCTGGGCACTGTAGATTAAGAAAATAAAATAAAAAATTTCAGGCTACCAGAAAGGCGTCCTTCCTAAATACTTACGCGATCGCAAAGAGCAGGGTCCTAAAGAGATGGAAGGGGCGAAAGCCGACGACTCACTGAGCGTGTGCCCCCCTGGTCACGTGACTCTGCCGGACACCGAGCGGAAGGAAACACTGCGTATGCTTAGAAATAGTGAGTTTCAATTCGTATTATCTTAGTAAGATTTTGAAGGAATCTATCTACAGCAACCTTTTTTATGCCGTGACCCCCTAAAATGACCGAAAATAAAGTAAATAAACTCAGGACCCCTTACTAATAGTAATTAGGTCGTAATTATGATTACCTTTTAACATTTAATTATAAATGATTAATTAATTAATAAGTTTTTCCGTACATAAGTACTTAATTTTTCCTCACCAACCTAGACCCCCCTGTATATGACAGCGAAGACGATGTATTATTACTTCCTTGATAATGAGCTGCTGCTACAATGCAGTCTTCAAGACATTTTATACCTCAAACCCGGAAGTTGTGGAATTATCTTCTTACCGTTAACTTTTGCACATTTTCACTTGCTAGTGAAATGTGCTACATTTCCCTCCTAAATAATGTATGTATTCCGCAGCAGCGCCACGTGGTGGACGGAACACGGTGGGGAAACTAATTACAGCGTATAGATAATTTTGTATCAGAGTTGTAGGAATGATCTAAAACAAAGGGGAATGCAACATTAAGAGTTAGTAATGTTAGTAGTTTATAATAATAAATATGTATGATTATAAATAAACATATTTATATATACTTTTGTTTATAATTTAATATTGTTAGTGTAAAGGAGAATGGGCATTTTTGACCCAGCGAGTACAGAAACCAAATAGATTCCAAATGTTAACTTACAATGTGTACTTAAACGCTCATTGATTTTTTTTAAAGAAACTGTTTTTTTTTTTAATTTCTTGAATAATTTCATACATTGCCGTAAAAATTATTTGGTGAATACTCGGTTACTCACTACGGTTACACAGGTAGTTTAGATATAGTGTCATAAAATCATAATACTAATACCATTTCTAGGAAATACGCTTGTGGGTTGTGTTTTATCTATTATTTTACCTGCTGCCTGCGCGCAGCTGCGATTTGCGACGGAATGTTTTGTCCAAGGACGCGATGGCGCTTGCCCTCACTTTGTCCTTCGTTATTGTATTTTTTTCTATTTATCTAACACCGAACTTCACTAACATATAGGTAAATGAAAAAGCATAAAACAATGTTTTAGACAACATTTTATAAATATTTTTTTCTGAAAAACAGCAACAACAGTAATGAACTCTAGTGTGGGAGCACATATATGTAAATCCATAAAAATCTCGAGCCACTCACAGAGCAGCGCACTGTGTGGGCTCCAACTACACATTCTAGAGGACTATTTGGTACACAATTCGTCTTTGTACTCGCTGCGTTTTTTGTCCATACTTTGTACAAAAAGTGTATTTACAAGGGATAGGGAGGCATTTTAGATTAGTAGGACGCGGGATGTTGGGAGAGAGGACATCATAAAGGGAATAGTGTAGTTTAGGACATACAAAAAAGATGATCAGGGGTTCCTTCATCGATTCCACACACAAATGTACCTTATTTATTTTATGAATAAAATATATAATGTAAACATATGCATTAAGTCCAGCGCCTGCTCTAGCCCATGTAGCGCCCGGGTGCAATCAATACCCTGGCGCCCTCTAGTAGGCTCTTTGGAGGCGTCGCTAGTGGCGCTCGGCGCCCCCTAAGACTATGCGCCCGTGTGCGCCGCACACCCTGCACCATAGGTAAAGCCGGCACTGATTAAGACGCCTTTAATTAGATAAATATGAGTTTCTAAATCCTGTCCAGATTTGCCCTTGCCATTAGCCATAACAGCAGTAAGCGTGCTTGTAGTTTTTTGAACTTTACCCTACGACAAAGCGAACTTAACTAAAATCTAAAATTTCAGGTTTTGCCGAGTTAGTAAGTGAATTAAACAAGCTGCCAGTTAAAACTGACACTTTAAGGATGCGCAACAGGAAAATGGAGTTGGAAAAACAACTTTCAAAATTAGAAGAAGGCATCAAAGTGTTTTCTAGATCTAAGGTGTTTGTGAAGATCGGCGAATGATCGCCCCCAGCGATCGATTTAAACGAAAAGTGAATATTGTTTTAAGTAAATTTTCTAAATTTGAGTTTAGATCATCCTGATTCAATCACATGTGAAGAATTTTGCGAGGATATTAAATTTGACTAAACAGTGAGTTTTTAATATGATTTCAACTTGAAATTATTTGATAATTCTACTGCTAAAAATAATAAACAGAAAATTTCATTTTGTCATAGAATTACAGTCTTGAATCAAACCGTCCAGTATTTAGTCAAAATCCTATTGTATTTGTAATTTAAAAGTCTTTATTCATGTAAATTGTTGAAATTTCCTGTGAACTTCATAAGAGTTAAGTCATTTGGACGCTGTTTTCTGATTTATGCATTATAATTTTATGATATGTTAGGTATTGTGTAATTAATATACTGGTATTTGTATGATTTACTTCATTTCTGTTTTTAGATATTGAAATACATTTTATTCCTTTACCCAGGATTTAATTATTAAGCACACATCCAGATAGCGCTAATTAGTCAAAACATTCATTTGCACAAAAAAAGTCAAAACATTCTTCCCCCGGTGTGTCCATTTCCCAAAAGGTCCATTTGAGTGTAACAAGAATTTTTGTGTTTTGGAACAACGAGCATCGCGCTTAGTGCCAACTTCGGGCACGCAGCCACGCATATCTATCTATATCTACATCTGTGGATACAACCTACTTTTTAAACGGTTTTATTTAGCTCGACCCGTACGGAATTTATTTGTTTATTTATTTGGGTCAAAATTAGAAATTGAAATTTAAGCACCTTCCCGTTGTCAGATTGATCTGAAATTTGGTACACACATTTAATTTAGATGACAATACAATATAATAAAATCAATAACATTATAAATCTAAGATGGCCGCCGATACAAAATGGCGGATTACATATTTTTCCTTAAACCCCTCAATATGGGTATCAAATGAAAGGGCTACTCGTAGTTTTCAGTGCACATAAAATATAAAACCGTTTAACTTAAAAGTTTTTTAAGATTGTTATTTCCACTTGGTACAACATAACTTGGGAGCTTTCAGATTGTGACGTCATGTTGAGCCAAAGTTAACCTAAGTTGACTATATGAAAAATTTAAAATTATGACGTTTTAGGGAAATCAAAAGTAGACATATTAGAAATCGTAGTGGTCGGTTTTTTTTATAGAATAAATGCGACAGACGAGCAACAGTTCACCTGATGGTAAGTGGATATTGTCGTCCATAGACATCCGCTGTACATGCCAACATCAGTGCAGAATGACCAACGTTCGCGCGCCTCCGGATACATTGCCTACCTTTGCAGATTAGAAAGGGTTGGGAAAAGGAAAAAGGGTCGTTTACGGAAATAGACTTAGTATTTGAGGGAATGGACATTCTGGGAAGTGGACGTTTCGGCATTAACGGCCTAATTCCAGTTCTTAGAGCGAACTCGATATGACCCCCTCTCCTATGTCCAACTAATTGTACCATGGAGATTATTTTTCCCGGTGGAACAGCTGATCTAAGGAACAACTAAATATTATTCTAACATCCCCATGGTACAACTGAGTGAATTTATACAACGTTAGATGGACAACCTAAAAATTTTAAAAGTATATAATGACATATGTATTTATCATTCACATAACACGAACATGTTTATATATCGTTAAAATAAAACCTTAAACTTATAAATTAGTTTTTCTTGAAAAGCTGATGTCTTTTCTGACGAAGTAAACCTCTGAACTAAGCTATTATTGTCAAATAGTTCTACTAATGGCCATAGATATTTACTTCCTCATAGTACAACTGGAAATTGGTTTCACTGTGGAAAAAAAGCACCATGATAAAACTAGTTGGCTATAGCAGTTGTACTATGAGGAATCGAAAACGAACATGACGAGGGTAGACAGATTTGTCTGTGAATAGCAACAACCTGACCTTAACCTGATGCTGCAGCTAGGAAGGCCAGCACACTAAGGAACTCCTCAACGACGAACAGTAGACAAGTCATGTTCGGGCTCGTTTTGATGGGTTCGCAATTTTAATGACAAAAAGTTAGTGACATTACCTTGACCGTTTGGTTGGGAGAGATGGGCGTCGTTAGCATTGCTGTGTAGAGAAGAGAAGGAAAAACCCCAAATGAAACTAATTATATGCGTTACTGAGAATGCATAGGTTGAAAAGTTTGCCTAAAAAGGAGTAAATAAATTATATATAAAAAAACTTTTTAAAAACAAGCTTTTATTTAAATGAAGAAAAGAAACAAGTTAATAATGTTATTATGATGTAATTGAATATAATTTGATTTGAAAGCGCGAGATTTGTAATTTGGAATGATTATATTAATTCTAATTAATTAAATTCGTACGAACATCTTATAACGCGACAAGCTTTTAAATCACAAAAACATTAACATAATGGACCTCACATAAAAAACATTAACATAATGGACCTCACATAAAAAACATTAACATAATGAGGCTTAATTACATTTATTTTCTTCATTTTGGTGCATTTTTACCAAAAGCTCGTTTTTAAAAAGATTTTTTTATTACTATAATAATCAAACAAAAATAAAAAACGAGTTCCAAAAAAGTCTTAAAAAAATAATATAAATCGGTATAACATTTAGTCAAAAAGGCAAATGCTCAAAATTACAGGCAATAAGCATAGAAAGCATTATGACAAAAACAGTTAATTAATTGCCAAGACTTCCTTCAAAGTGATTTAATTGGAAAAACCTTGAAAATAAGAAAACTGCATTTATAACAATATGTGCATACTTCTATGAGTATGCGAAATGTTTTGCAATATGCTAATAGACATATTGAAAATCTAAAATCACCCACAACGCGAAAGTGTTACTATATGTTAACAAATCGTGAAAAATAATTCCGGTCGATTTTCTTTCCTGACAATTTGGTACTTTGGCGTCGTTAGGCTCCGAATTGTGTTCTTAAAACTTATCAATGAAACACTACATTGTATCACTTTAGAATTTAATTACATAATAATTTATTACCTACAAAACAAGATTAATTTTACATTAAACTGTAATATGATTAAAATACAAAATGTTCGTGCACTTTGCACGAACATTTCGTGCCTTTATCACTAATAAAAATCTATTTCATAGAGCTTTTTGCAGAGGCTACATTTATTTACTCGGTGACGCACCTGGCGCGTCATCAGCGTGGTTTAACCGTTGCAACGCATAATGTTCAACACAAATTATTTGCCTACGCGCATTGAACGTTTTGCGCATTGATTATGCGCGTTGAACATCTTGTGTATTCAAACGCGTATTTTCGCGGGATTTTTAGTATCTTGAACATTACGCGTGGTGACGGGTTTAATATTTCTCCTTAGTACTGAGCTGATGAGAGTAATATAAAAAAATACGTCAGTAATAACGTAAAGCTAGAAATAGGTTGTTCAATTTGGAGACTAGAATTGAGTCTACTAGTTTTTTACAATGGGTTATTTTTTTTGATAAAACGTTACTATTTTGTAACTTATTATTTATTCCGTAAAATAATCCTATTTTTCGCTAGAACGGCTGTATATATATTAGATTAATTGACCCCTTCGGGTTTGGCGTTGTATAATGTATAACAAAATTCAATACGAGACTATCGGTTATAAGATTAGCAGAGCCCTTCAACAAAGAACTTTTTATATACAACATCATTGAAATTTATACATTAAGCTATTTTGTTTAGTATAAAAGGTGTCACCAATACACAGAACGACTAATGCGCAAAACGACCGACCCGCTGAACGCCAAAAAAAACATTCCAACTTTATTCCAATCAATTAAAATCAGAGTAATCAAATATCAGAGTTGGAAAGGCTTTCGGGGAAAAAGTTTGGCTACCTGTGCCAACTTGTATCCATATCCATATATATAGGTAGGCATTTATGTAAGTATTATTTCTGGGCTTATGTCATATAGGTCATTATGCGTGTAGGTAACGACGTATAGGTCGTTATGTGTATTAGTCATTTCGCGTTGCAGGCGATATTTCATAACGCGCCTGCCTTAGTGGAAGATATTTAATGACGCGTTTGTTCAATATTGCGTTGCCGCGACAAGCGCATCATCCTGGATGTTTTGATGACATGTCAAATGCGACATCGTAACAGATGAAGATATTTGATATGTTGATAACGAGCCTGCCTTCATGGAAGATATATGATGGATGGCGCATTTATTTAGTATTGTCTTGCCGTGACAGGTGCGTCACCGTCCACCGTGGAAGATATTTGAAGACGCGTTAGATGCGTCATCGATACAGCTGAACATATTGGCTAACGCGTCTGCTTTCCTGAAAAATATTTGATGACGCGTTTAACGCGTCGTCGGCCATAAGATTTACATTTACATATCTAGTAGATTTGTACTTTTTTAAGAATCAAAATGAATATTCGATCACCCTCAAGGGTTATTATTTATAATCAACTACCTTTTGTATTTTTGTAAATACCATAACCAAGTATAATAAGAGTACCAATGAACAAAATAGTCGTTCCATAGTCTCTGGGACAAACGCAACGAGAGTCGGGCATTTTGAATGATTTTATATCAAAAAAATATTTTTAAATACTATAAGAGGCGTTCCCTATTTGGTCGTATGGAATTACGCGTCAAAATATACGATAATATTTTCAAAAATTAAAACTTCTCTTAGTTAAAATTCTACCGAAATATAAAATTGTCTAACTACCCTACTCTTTAGTTTAGCTACAATTTTCTAACATGTTGAAACAAGTGATCATTGAATATAATAGGTCCTTTTCTATACTGAACTTCCTGATCGTTGTACCAGTTGTAAAATGAGAAGTCGGGGAAGAAAAATCTTATTTCTCTTTCAGCCGATGTGATTGAATCTGAAAATAATAGACATAACTTTTTAGACTCATTTTGTAGAAGACATTTTATATTGTAAATCGACATATATCAACTCATGGAATAATCTACCACACGACACAGTTAAAGCAGACGGAGTGAATAAATTCAAAACTCTGTAGACAGAAAGAAGGCATTACAGGTGTATTGATGTTGACTCATCAGCTATTTCATACACTAAGTCTCTGGGTTTATTGACAAAACTCTTAGAGATAAACTCGCCTGTTGTGCATTATTTTGTCAATTCCCTTTTACTTAACGGACTACATGCTTATAAAACCAAATAAAAATTAATTGTTCTATCTATTCAGTGTCGTAGCTTACCAGATCCATGTGCAACATTCCTTGTGTCGGAAATACCAAACATGCCCCTCAAACAGTATGGATCCTGGAACTGTGCCTTGTATACACTGGTTGGACCGAGCATTCTCCGCCAAAGCTCTATTGCATTCACATGGCCAATTACGTGTAAATCTATATTGCCACTGAAATTAGTGAGATTTTTTTTAATTCAGATCCAAATTCCATTATTTATATAGATAAACAGCTAGTATAGATATATTCTTGATTTCGGAAGTGGTTTGCCACGTGAAAGTGGTTGCGATTGGTCACCTAAACAGTATATGACACAAGCTAATGAAAATATATACTGAATTAATTTGATACCCAAGAGGCTTATTAGAGGTAACCGTGTGTATACAACATTATGTAGGCGTAACATACATTTGTTATTCTTAATAATCAAAGAAGAAATAAAATTACATTCATATACAATACAAAACGGGGGATACTTATAAGCTATATATACGATAGGTCAAACTAAAAGTTCTTAGAACTGGCTACTGTTCAATAGTACAGAAAGAGAAACAAATTTGAATATGGAACTCTTTTTTTTTTATATATACTAGTGGGCGGACGAGCAGGCGGTCCCACGTGATGGTAAGTGTTACCGCCGCCCATGAACACCTGCAACATCAGAGGGTATGCGGGCGCGCCGCCGACCTTGAAAAATCCAATTCACAGTTCTTTTGAAGAACCCCATATCATAGCTTAATGGAAAGACCTCTTGAGGCAGTTCGTTCCACGGCCTACGGGTTCGCGGTATAAAACAATTTTTGGACCGAACAGTGCGCGACACCTCCGTATCGAGGAAATGCGGATGGACCGCACTTCTGTGACGGGAGGTGCGGTTGTAGAAACCCGAGGTGGGAATTAAATTAAACAATTCTTCAGAGCATTCCCCATTGTACAGGCGGTAGAACACACAGAGAGACATTGCGTCTAAACGTCTAAACCGGCTGCTGAGGGATTCTAAACTGCCCGTGAGACTCTTTACTTGTCAAACGCCATTAAATATTTCGAAGCTGTCATTTGTTTTTTATTTCTGGAGGCAATTTGAAAATTGAGTGTTTGCAGAAAAATGAGAACATTTTCGTTCAATGATTTTTTATAACTTTCGTTGAGGTCTAAACCAGAAACAAAGTTATGAAACACTTAAGTTAGCATTTAGTGATGAAGCCCCATCCAGTGCCAGTTTATAAGTGGTTCAGTGAATTTAAACATGGTCGTATGTTTAACGTTAAAAGTGTACCGATTGTCGCAGAGAATACTTCGAAAAGCATCTCTATATCTGATTTCATTTTTGGGATTCTAAAAACTTTCAGTATCACCCACGTAGAATAAACATGCAGACACCGCATCCAACAAGTATACCGAGGTGTGTTAAAAAAATACCGAACCTTTATTTTTCCCGCCCAAAGAAATGAAGCGCGGTAGGTGTCCTTTGGTGATGTGTAGGGGCCATTCATGCGCATGCGTGAATTTTTCCCGCCCGCAGAAAGCGTCAGTCACTGGCTGTCAGCCTCTGAGTGAAGAAGTGTAGTTAGTGTCCGTTGGATGCTCGACAATGCAAACTGTGAGCCCAACTTCATGAACACCGTGATCACTGGTGATGAGTCGTGTGTCCTCACAATGGAACCATGGAGAGAGAGGGTGTACGCTAAATCCCACAACCGCTGTGTACACTTGACTGGCTACGTTACTCCTCTCTCACAGAAGACTACCTTGAAATGTACATTTCCCACGTTAACCAACTACCCCAATGTGATTTGGTAGTGAGTGAGATATTTCAGAGCCCATCCTATCCCATCCCATTTTCCCAACCCTTCCTCCAAATCCATTCCTTTAAATACTCTAAATTCCTCTAACTTCTAACTTCCTCTAAATACTAATACTCTCTAAATAATTCCTCTAAATACTAATACCCCTGGATGCGCGCCTAGCGCAACCGGGGATTTGTCAACATTTGTCAGTCTGGATTGATGTCAGCATGTATCGCGGATGTTCATGGGTGAGAGTATCCACTTACCATCCGGTGGTCTGTGAGCTCGTCTGCCGTCTACTTTCCATAAATAAAAAAAAAAATAAAAAACATCTATCATGTCCAAAGCCAAAAAAGTACAACAGGTCAGAGCAGTGTCTTGGTCATCCTGACCATTTTCTTTGACTCCAGTGAGATGGTAAATCATGAGCACGCACCACCACGCAACTATTACCAAGGATACTACCAAGAGGTCCTTCATCGCCTTTGATGACGCTGTGTGATTACAAATGACCAGACATGTGGGCAGTGACAATTTGACAGCTCCATCACAATAATGCACCTGCCCATTCTTCGTATTCGATTCAGACATCCTTGGCCAAACACAGCATTCCCCTGGTTCGTTCCTACTCTCCTGACATGGCTCAGTGTGATTTTTGGCTACACCCTAAGTTGAAAATGCCGCTGAAAGGGACCCAATTTGAATCAAGAAAAAACATTATGCAGGACCAAACCATTCCAGAAGTGTTTCCAAGAGTGGCGGGATCACTGGGAGGTGTATGCATTATCAAGAGAACTACTTTAAAGGAGATTAGAGTAAGAGTATAGTGTGTATGAATAAATGTGTTTCCATTGACCAAAGGTTCGATATTTTTTTAACACACCTCATATATACAGAAGTACAAATAATGTAACCATAAGTTGTGATGGTCCAAAGCTGCCAAAAGAAGTATAGGTTGTCCAGCAGCATTGAAGACAATAATGTGGGTTAAACAGTTGTAAACAAAACCTACATTAATTGAATTGGATGAGATGAGTAATATAATAGGTTAACAGACTTTACTATCCCATTATATTATCTGTTAAAAGGATGGGATGGACTCTCAAATGTACCAAATGTTGCAGTGAAATCTTCTGTGAGAATACAACCATCATCAGTAGGTCTCTCCCCTGCTGGATAAGCTTGACTTGACTTGGATTTTGACTTGAGGACATCACACACTACACTTCAAATTAAGGACTCATTTAGTCCATCAGTTATCTGTTCTATGATGGATATGAGCAGCCTGCCCTTCAACACTATTACACTGATTTTTTGAGCTGTCAGTGTCATTCATTCTTTTGGGGTAATATGTGATATAATATTGTGTTGTTTGTCTTTTAATGAGTCTCTGGGCCCACAACACGGAAAAAACAAGGCATTAAGTGACTTTATAAAAGAAATACATATTGAGTCATTTCAGGAAGAACATCGTAAGCAACAATTACAAATTTAAAAAGGCACCTTTTTTGGCAATAAATCTAAAATACATAATTGTGATTTTGTGTACTTTGTCGCTTACCATGTTCTTCTGATATAGGCTCGATATATATCTACCTACTATTCATATTAATCTACATGTGTATGATGTATGATTATTATGTATTATCAGGGATATGATGTTACTACGGACTTTTATTCGGAAAGGTTAAATTATTGTCGCCCTAATGGCCTTTCAAGAGTCACCGCACATGAACCACTCCTACTGACATTTTGAGGTTATATGACTTCAATAATCTTTTCTTACCTCGTCATTAAAGTTACGAGACGATTATAGAAGAACTTCCCGAAATGCTCTTTGTAGAAATTACTGGCTGCTGCAGAATCTAATGAAACCCTTATAGTTTTTACGACTACAAATTTATTTTTTAATACATGTCTGATGTATGAGAGAGCCACGGGATTCTTCACAGCATGTGGTTTTATAATTGCTAAAGTTAGTTGTAATTTGTCCATGGTGTAATAAGAGTGTAATACTAACTATTTAAAGCAGAGAATGAGGTATATTTTTAATATAACGGGTCGACCCTATTGTTACATGATGTTTATTTTCTTTTGATCGATGACAAACACTGACACTTGTGACAATTCGCTGACAGAACAATGTTTGTTAGTGTTATAGAACTTTTACGTTAGCCAACACTGGCTGAAAAAAAAAATAAGGTGCTTGGATGCGCTTTATACTCATTATTAAAGAAACTAAAGAAGTGAACTTGAGTTTTTTTATGATTGTTTGTAAAATCAGTTTTTTTATGATTGTGTATTAGCCGTTTTGTGGTTTAATAGTGATAGTTTATTAAACTTCGAAGTGTTTTGTTTGCGTGGTGTTTGTAATAATCAAATAAAGCGTGGGAGTGCGTTTTTCGTATGTTTCCAAGGAGTCCTATTTATCCTCAGTAAACCAGGAGCCCTGATTTACTCCGATGGGACTGACCATTGACAGGATTGACAGACTTTGAAATCGATTATTACTAAGAAAACTACACTGCAGAATGTGCTCATTGGACCATTGCCATATATGAAGAAAAAAATCATTGTGATTAAATCATAATGATTTAAATATCGATTGATCACTGATCAGACTTTTAGGGCCAGTCGAGTATACCCAGCAGCTGCGGAATTGCAGCGTGCACTCTCCCCTGCAGTTGATTGAATATTCGTTGGTGATAAATTGTCTGCATCCCACAAATTTTTACATGAAATCGTAGAAAAAGATGAAGGATTCGTCACGCTCAGATACGAGCCCACAAGGAAAAGTTGAGCCCTATCCAAGTTACTAGTCTCGGATGCCAGCGTCAGAGTGTGCTCGGTTCACTGTGATAACACGACATATCCGACTGAAGACTCCAGCACATTTGGACCTAAAGTCGGAATTATAATTCGATTCCACATTTGACATTAGCTACTGTCATTTTGTAAAATAATGATACCACATATAATAGTGTAGTGATGAACACAAAAATCGATAAACAATCGCGATTTATGTTTATGTAATCATAATATTGGTGTGCCAATTAAAGACTAAATTATTGATTTTTATTTAAATAAATACATAATTATTCATAACAATTATTTATTAATTAGTAACCGCTGCTTTATTTTATAAAAAGTTAATATTTTTGTTTTTTTTTATATTAAAAACAAAACTTATAATAAAAGAGCCTAGATAGTTTTCTGTATTGGCAACCCGTGCGCGCTCGTGCAGCTATCGCCATTTTGTTTATCTTGTCATTCGGCTTCATTCTCCTAGTCTGACTGCACGAATATCTCGTTTCATTGCGAATCGATATTTTGTTATTTTGTTGGGTTTTTGTTAAAGTTTTGTTACGTTGTGTTTGTTGTTACGTTTATAGTTTTTTGTGAACTTTGAGTGAATCTATTTGTTTTGGTTTTCCATCAAAATGGATCCTCCGCCAAGTGCATCACAAAAAGACGTGGATGTTTTCTTGTCTCCAAGAAAAAAACGTCCACGAAAAGCTTTCACTGTTACTGAAAAAGTAATGATCCGTAACGCATATAAGTACGTGAAAAATGAAACTTCTGCGCAATTGGAGGCATTTGAAGTTGTGGAAGAAAATGAATGTATGAACAAAGTTGCTCACATATTGGGAATAACCTCACGCTCTGTTTGTAACGTTTTGAAGGAAGTAAATAAAGGTGCGCCGCCAACTCCCCCTAAAAAAACTGGACCAAAGCGAAGTTTCAAAGATAAAATTGATGAATTTACATTCTCCGCAATACGACGAATAGTTCATCAGTTCTTTTACCGAAATGAACCTCCAACCATTGCAAAGGTTAGTCAATCAGTCAGACAGTATTATTTTATACCTACATCTTTTATATATAAGTAATGATTCCAAACTATTATAAAATTTACTATTTCAGATTTTACAAGTGATGAACGATGATCCAGAAATGCCCAAGGTTTCCAAAGACACCCTCAGAAAAATTTTGAAGCATCTCAATTTTAAATTTGTTGCACGGTCACGCAAGAGCACACTTATTGATCGAAATGATATAATAACATGGCGCCAGCGTTACTTGCGATCTATATGTCAGTTTCGACGAGAAGGGAGACATATATATTATCAAGATGAAACTTGGGTTAACGCAGGTAAGGCTAACATTTTGAATTAATATACATTTACATTAAATTTAATAGTAATATTGAATGTTCATGTACTATATGTGATTTAAGGTCATACTGTAAAAAAAACTTGGGTGGACAAGCAAGTCACATCATCTCGGCAAGCGTTTTTGGAGGGACTGACCACTGGATTAAAAAACCCATCTGGAAAAGGCAAACTTCTCATAATTAGCCATATAGGTAGTGAAGAAGGCTTCCTGGAAGAGGGGCTCATGATTTTTGAAGCAAAGAAAAATTGTGAAGATTACCATGATGAGATGAATGCAGTTTGTTTTGAGGAGTGGTTCGCTGGAGTCTTACCAAAATTAAGACCAAACTCAATTGTGGTGATGGATAATGCACCTTACCACTCCCGAAAATTGGAAACGGCACCAAAAATGAGCTGGAAAAAAGCTGCCATTCAAGACTGGCTTTTAAATAAAAATATTCATTACGAACCAGATATGGTTAAAGCTACGCTTTTAGAACTGATTCCACATAACGAGTCTTTTAATAAGTACGCTGTAGACGAAATGGCAGCACAACATGGGATCACGGTTTTAAGACTGCCCCCTTACCATTGCGAGCTGAACCCTATCGAATTGATATGGGCTCAGGTAAAGGGGCATGTAGCTCAAAATAATAAAACCTTCAAATTGACAGACGTGAGAAATTTATTTGAGGAAGGCATTCAAAAAATTACGGCCACCGAATGGTCTAAATGCGTATCCCATGTTGTCAAAGAAGAGGAAAAAATGAGTAGGCTAGATATGTTAATTGACAATATCACAGACACATTTATAATAAATGTTACAGAAAGTGACAGCGATAGCGATAGCGATGACGGCGACGATTTATAAAATAAAATATTACCATAATACATCTATTTGTTTTATTTCTCATGTTCCTTCATGATCACATTTATTTATTTATTTCACACACAATTATTAAAGAAAACTCTCAGATCCGTAATAAAATTAATCGTCATAACTAAATTATCCGTTCACAAATATTTAATTTCCTGATATACTTAGTTTACGAGAATAAAATTATAAACGAGAAGAATCGATCCGGAAATATTCCATTTCCGTATCGAATAATTTCGCAACGTTACTATTTAGTACTTGTCATAACGTTGCAACACTGAAATTGTCAAATCTGGAATCGAATTAAAATTCCGACTATAGTGTACTCGTATCGTGTAAATCCGGCTTTTGTAGAGGAGTGATAATCACGTTTTGAAACGCAGTCTATACTAAAAACGTCAAAAATAAAAGTCAAAACAACGCTTTATAGTAAAGTTAGGTTAGGATAAGTAACAGTTTTACTTATTTTTCCCTAATAATAAGCCTAAAATGGAGCTAAAAAGAAAAGGCGAAGATTATTCCGTAATTCCAGCGAAGAAAACATGTCATGAGATTTCAGTTATCGGTACCAGAGAGAAAGCAGTAGTAACCTCTTCGGTAAGTTGTAATACTCATCTACAGAAACTATCATTATTTCTGTATTATTCAGTGGAAATGTTACGGTCTCTTAAAAATGGTATTATTACCGTATTTTATATATACTGTTTCATAAAAACAACAAACTTTACCGTAGGTGCCTCGTACTTCAAATCTCTATGCGCCTATAATGCTACTAGAAGGGCATCAGGGTGAAGTGTTCTCTGCTAAATTCCACCCGGAAGGCAAGCATCTAGCATCAGGTGGATTTGACAGGCAGATATGTAAGTACAAAAACAGATGATTTTTTGTGAATCTATTTATTAATTTATTCAGAAACAGGAAAACCAGAGAGCATATATATAATTTTACATCTTACTATATAATACGGTGTTACCGTGTGTAGGTACTTAGGAGGTCCTATATCCAGCAGTGGAGAGACTTGCTGATGGTATGGTATACATATACTTACCCCAACTTGATTACAATCTAAAATGTGAACAAAATGCGAATATTTAAAAAGGACTAAAAAATCATTGAATAATCAAATATAAAACAATAAATTGATGGAATCATAATAATTTTTTTCTTATACAAGTATATAGTGTTAAGATAATAATCAACATTATTTCTAAACTAAATTTGGGAGTCTAGTCTATATATTGAATAATAATGTAGATGTAGATATAATTCATTCACATCTGTGTCACTACCGTCTTTAATTAATTAATGAATAGTCAATCTATTACAAAAAATTCACAATGGAAATCAAAAATAGTAAAACATTGTTCTGACCCAAGTTCCATACATCACTAGTCACAGTCAACTGACAGGTGTCAGCCACACCATGCTATATGAAAATGATTATAAAATCTTCCAGAAGAAATAACTTACACAATAGTGAAAACCGTATCAAATCGATACAGTAGAACCCAAGTTATAATTAATTGAACAGACAGTTTTTTTTTATGGAATAGATGGCAGACCTGCAGGCGGGCCACATAATGTTAAATGGTCACTGCCACCCATGGACACCTGCAACACCAAGGGGCTTGCGGGTGCACTGTCAATATTGTAGAATCCTGTTGACAGCTCTCTTGAAAAGCCTCATGTTATAGTGTAATGGAAATATCTGAGGTGACAGTTCATTCCACAACTTTCGGGTTCACGGTATAGTGTCTTTTGTGCACAGCGAGTCTTATGTCAAAGAAGTGCAAATCACAAATGTAATTTTATAAATGTAGACAAAAGCTTTCAGTGATCAAAATATTACCATTATAATATTAATATACTACCTATATTGATGATTTTAGTTCCAGCACTGTAAAATTTTATTTCTTATAAAAAGTTTGTTTTCTAAATATTTCAAGGTTTTTAATGACATGAGAAGGCTTATTTAACATTTCACAACTTCTATCAGCTGTACTGTAAAGTTAAGAGTTTCAAATTAGGCCTCTATACTTTCAGTCATTGTATTAGTAATGAATATATTTAACTAAACAGTGGTTTGACAAACTAACTAAGGTTGTAAATAATCAAGCACATTTGCTCCATGGGGCCATATTTGAATTTATTTGAACAATTTGAATTGTCAAATTTAGATCTCTTAGAAATTCTTAAGTGTAAATTGTAAAATTTCAGTTATATGGAATGTGTATGGACAATGCGAGAATGTAATGATAATGAAAGGTCACACGGGCGCCATCTTGGAGCTATGTTTCAACACGGATGGTGACCATCTGTACACATGTGCTACAGATAACACAGTCGCAGTGTGGGATGTACCAACTGGTGTTAGGATAAAAAAATTAAAAGGACACGCAAACTTTGTCAATTCTGTGTCAGGTATGATAAATATTTGATTATATGTCGAAAACAAAATTGCATTACAAAGCGCAGTATTATCAGATCATCTGTAAAAATATATTTATTTATTGACATCTGATAAAGATAAGATTGCCGTTCATCAATTGTGTTGGATTCTCTATTAACGATTGCCATTCGTCAACAGTATCAACAATACTATTGTTAGACTTATCAATATTGTTACTATTGTACTGCTATCAGTATGTTATCGATAGTTGACTTTCGATCGACACCATTACAAATAAGTACGAAAAGGCAGGAAAATCATAGCCCAATACAGGAACCCTGTTGTTAAAAAGAGATAAACATACATTCTAAGTTACCCATCATAATAAGTGGTCGACCAAATCGCGTAGCGGCTAGGGGATACTGGGCAAATTGGATACACTGTCAATAAATATTTCTTTCTTCGACTTTTTTCCATAGAATAAATAAGACGGTGAATTTTTTTTGTCAAATATAAATCATTTGCCAGAAAATGTATGGATCAGATCGTATGTGTAAGACATTGGTATCCAATCATTTTCTCATCTTTGGATTCTGATTATTTTTATCCACTTTTATCTCATCAATCTATCTCTCTGTAGTCTAAAGTGGAACGTAACATAATAAAATCATAAAGGTGTAAATATCACTTATACAATTAATAATTAATAATACTTTAATTATAAAATAATGTAGATGTCATATTTTTTTTTTATGTACGAAGGCGGCAGACGAGCATACAGTCCACCTGATGGTAAGTGGATACTGTCGCCCATAGACATCCGCGATACATGCCAACATTAGTCCAAAATGACAAATGTTGGCACGCCCCCGGATGCGCCGCCTACCTTTGGGAGATATAGGAATGGATTTGGAGAAAGGGTTAGGAAAATGGGGAGGGATAGGATGGGATGGGAATGGGCTCTGGCACATCTCACTCACTATCGAAACACGTACGTACATTGGGGAAATACGATGAAGTGGGAAATGCAGTACATTTCAAGGTAGTCTTCTGTGAGAGAGGGGTAACGTGGCCAGTCGAGCGCGTTCAGCGGCTGTTGGATTGCAGCGTGCACTCTCCCCCTCATAATAATATTAATGTATTTATTTCAGGTACTATGTAGTATATGCATAAGTATTTTCAGTATTTTAATTTTAATTTGAAAGACACTTCTGGACTATCCTGCATGTGTTTAGTAAGACTGTTTTTTGTATGAGTATGTATGTGGATGAATGCTTGTTGAGCGTTTCCAGACGTGTGGAGTGTTTTGGGAATGAAGCATGTGGTGGAGAAGATTATTATTATTATTATTGTGTAATAGGCGAGCAGCATTACTGCTGATATGCCTATAGCTTATAGCCGATAGCCGGCTGTTTATAGCCGGCAGTATGTCAATGATTTCTTGTGTTAATTTATTCCATTCACTCATTTATTGCAATACTGTCATCATAACTCAAAAACATGATTTAACAGGAGAGCAGTATTAAAATAACAACATGCACAGCCACTGAGCGCACTCGACTAACCACGTTACCCCTCTCTCACAGAAGACTACCTTGAAATGTACTGCATTTCCTATCCCTCCCCATTTCCCAACCTTTATGTACAAAGGTAGGCAGCGCATCCGCGGGCGTGCCAACATTTGTCATTCTGGACTGATGTTGGCATGTATTGTGGATGTCTATGGACGACAGTATCCACTTACCATCAGCTGGACTGTATGCTCGTCTGTCTTTTTCCCATAAAAAATAATAATAGTGAACTTCAATGAACAGCCTGTGGTGAAGGTTTTTTATGACACTTTTACTTTTAAAATACATATATCAATTAAGGGTACGTTATTTAATCAATAACTAAAAAATCGAGATATCTGAATAATGACACTTGGAAGAAATGAGTGAATGTTTACAACCCTGTTACTGAGAATGTTAAGACCTGTTTTCGTCTTTTTTTTATAGATAAAAGGGCGGACGAGCAAGCGGTCCCACGTGATGGTAAGTGTTACCGCCGCCCATGGACACCTGCAACACCAGGGGGTATGCGGGCGCGCCGCCGACCTTGCAAGATCTTATTCACAGCTTTCTTGAAGAACTCCACGTCGTAGCTTAATGAGAGGACCTCTTGAGGCAGTTTGCTCCACAGCCTATGGGTTTGCGATATAAATAATTGGACTGTTTTAGATTATTGCATCTAAAATCTAATTTTAGATTATTTATCTAATTTTAGATTATTGCAGTGTGTTAGCTGTTTGTGTTTAATTTAGCTTAATATTTAAGCTTCTAATTAATTATCATAACTTATAACAAAATTTCAGGTGCAAGAAGAGGTCCAGAGCTCCTAGTTTCAGCTTCAGATGACAATACAATTAAACTATGGGACGCAAGGAAACGTAATCCTATAGCGTCCTTTGACAGTGAATATCCCGTAACTTCAGTATTATTCAACGATACCGCAGAGAAAATAATTTCGGGAGGCTTGGATAATGTCATCAAAGTATGGGATATAAGGAATAATCAGATATCGTACAAAATTAAAGGGCATACAGATACAGTTACGGGTAAGTCGTGTACTTTTCGAAAGTTTAGTACTGCAATAACTGTTTTTAGAAATGATTATTATGTTCTTGCATAATTTGTCCCCTTAGCGGTAACACTTGTCTGACGCAATCATGATTTTCAGTTCATGACTGACAAAACCTGAATGCACATTTTTTTTATGTATGTACGTAGGCGGCAGACGAGCATACAGTCCAGCTGATGATAAGTGGATACTGTCGCCCATAGACATCCGCGATACATGCCAACATTACGCGAGCGCGCCCAGCGGCTGTTGGATTGCAGCGTGCACTTTCCCCCTCAAAAATACATGCTTGTAGCACGCATTTACAAGGATAAAGGGAGCATATTATGATAACTTTTGATAAACCATCCAATTCCCGGGCAAGTCAGTTTACAGTTTACTCGTTTTCTTTCGAATTATACGATTCAGTTAACTAAACGACTTCTGCTTGGTTTGTCTTTGGTTGGTAGTCAAGAGTTTTAGAATTCAGTGTATAATTAGGATGGCGTTCTACAGAAGTCGTTTGTAATGCGCGTTCATAATATGAAATTGCAAGGCAGTTTATTTCACGGCGTAAAGTGACGGGCAATAAGAGATTGTAATACGCCGCCTGGTATGCCTTTATGTGAGTAACACGCATGTATATCACTAGCCTTAGACTCTACTTAAAATATTAAAAATAGAAATATATCTTTTTTCATTCTTTCTTCCAACATCACGAACACTGTCCAATTTTTCCATAGGCATGGCCCTGTCCTTCGACGGTTCATACCTCCTGTCCAACTCTATGGACAATACAGTACGCATCTGGGACGTGCGTCCCTTCGCGCCCTCCGAGCGGTGCGTTAAATTGCTGTCTGGACATCAGCACAATTTTGAGAAGAACCTACTGAGATGTGCTTGGTCCCCGGATGGTTCTAAGGTATTTATTTATTTATTCGTGAACATGAATCACGAATCAACAGTAAAACAGATATAAATAACTGAAATAGACCAAACTTATTGCCCATAACTGATTCTACTATGTCGTGATTAACCTTGGTAATCACGACCGTCTAATCCGACGAAGCACCTTGTATTCTGACACGCCAACCATGGCGAAGCAGAGGCGAAGCCAATCAATCATCCGCCAGTGCCCTGCAAAACGTTTGTCGGATTACAGGGGGGTCTACTGTAATTAATTTTAAAATTTAGTGAAGTTTCTGCCCTCGCGCAAGACTCCAGTGTGTTTTTAGGACGTTTTGGCGAGAACACAAGTAATGAAGTTGAGTTTTGTTTTATTATTACTATAAAAATTGTGTACTGTGCGTTCTGTGATTTAAATGTGCTAATTACGCTACTGTCATACATTGAAAAGAAAAAGACAGTGTTGCGGTGTGCGTGACACTATGTGAGAGGGAGGGAATAAACGAAGTGCACATGCCGGCCGAAAGTAATACACATCGGCTAGCTTCGGTTTTGTAGAGCGTCGTCTCTGTCGTACAGGCACACGACAGACACAACGTTCTACAATACCGATCATAGCCGATGTGTATTATTTTCGGCCGGAAAGTGTATGAACGTTAATAAGTGAAAAATTAAAAATGTGTGTGTCGGAAGCAGCGTCTTTTATTGTTTTGGTGTGCAATATGCGTGATCTATTTAACATCGATCAACTAAAATAAAGAAATGTAGCAATACGGCCCCATAAATGTGGCATTTGCAAACACTTTCAATTCAAATTGTCATTTGGTGGCAAAAACTACCTAGTTTTTTGTTTTAACAATAACTGCGATGTTTTTGACGTTTGACGTGACGAGCGACGTTTTCAAGTCAATGTAAAAAATAGAAATATGTAATTGAAAAACATTACATTTTATATATAAACCAAATAATAATTTTCGCTTTTGGTAATTGTAATATTTTATTTACGTCACTTGTACCACTCATTTAATCATTTTTGCCACAAAGAATTATCCATCTCTGTAATTTGGTTGATCAATGCTCCAACCATCTATATATCTAACGTTAAAAACTTCACCTGTTAAAGGTGGCAGCCGGCTCATCAGACCGATACCTGTACATCTGGGACACGACGTCCCGCCGCATGGTGTACAAGCTGCCCGGACACAACGGCGTCGTCAACGATGTACACTTCCACAACAAAGAGCCCATTGTGCTCTCCGCCTCTAGCGATAAGCAGATATATCTTGGCGAAATTGAGAATTGAACGTAGCCAAATAATTGTACAGGGGTGTAAGGTGTGTGTGTCGGCTGGCCGCGCGACTAAACCACATAGTGTGACCTGTGCCTTACCTTATATTCCTGAAGACTTAAACCATGAAGTCGGTTCATGATTCTTAAGTTATTTGATATAAAATTTCACTAATTTAATATTTTGTAAACAAAATCGATTACGGTGTTTCGTATTTAGTAAATATTGAAGAAAAATAAAGGAATAATTTAAAAATTCCCACATCATTTAACTCGCAATCTTGAATGGAATTCATAATTTCATAGCACGTGAATACAACGATTACACATATTAAAAGTAAGACTGAGTGATCCTTCAATCGGATTTCATTTAATATAAATCTTTTAATGATTTTTAATATATTCCCTAAAGTTGAATAATTCACATTAAAAACGCTCCTCTTATGTCCCAAACCAGAGAACCCCCCGATGCTTAACACTATCTAGAATATGGATTAATTTCTCCAATAAAATGACAGAAGAGTATAACATTTTAAAAAAAATCTTGTGCTATTCTGCCCTTCTTAGAAAAAAGGCGCAAGTGCATATTGATCATATTCCAGACAAATGCAAAAAGTGATAACCATTGTTTATTTTAAATTTCCGAATACCTATATTATTGTGTTGTACTTCCTCGTAGCATCGATCATCGATCGCGGTCAGATTTAACAGATTTTACGTACATTTAACAGATGTACGTCAAACCTACAATGTACAGTAGACGGAAACAACGTTCGAACATTGATTTGCATAAGAAAATAGTAGCAAATATCATGGCAAGTTCTGGGTGGCGCTGCGAGGGAATATGCTCATTTTCTTCTTAACTGGTTTACATACAGTTATTTTCGTCTAATGTATATTTTTTATGTTTTCAACATTTTAATTCGTCATGTCGGATCGCGATCGATGATGATGGCGCTACGAGAGAGTACAACATGTATGCTTTCGTTAAAAATGGTACTAAAATGCTTTTTCTTGAGGGGGCAGTATTATAGTTGTTGCAATTCACGAGTGCGCTTCAACTTTGCTTGTGGATTAAATGTTCGTATATGCGAAAGGCCTTTTTTACGCGTACACCACTACAAAGCAAACGCTTTTTTTTTCGGAATGTCTCAATTCTTGTGGCCCTAATGGCCCGTCAAGAGTCACCGGTCTTGTAAAAGAGCGGGGCGCTTTTACAAATATAGTTTTACAATTTTACAAATAGTTCACAGCTATTTGTATAAATAAGAAAGACATTGGTAGGTACATTTCACAATCTTGTATGAAATAAAAATGTACAATATTTGCCATAATTAATGTTTTATTACTAATAATAAATACAAAACGAAAACAATAATATAACACTTGAACCAAGGGCGTCGCCAAAGGGGCAGGGAGGGCCGTTGCCCCCCTCTATTAATTCTAAAAAAAAATGTATTTGTACCTACAATTTCTAAGTTTCTATCAAAATTAGATACTAGTAACGCCATCTATTGATGTACTAATGGCGTAAATGTACTTGTGACGTTTCGTTAAAGAAATAAAAACTTGGCAGTACAGTTCGCTCCGTCTCCTCAACATGCTTGCGTTTAATTTATACAATTCATATTTCTCCCATACTCTCTCTCGTCTTGAGGGGCCATTGGCTGGCGACACCCTTGACTTGAACTCATTCCAGTCATCATTCAGATTCATAAGTTAATCTAAAAGTATCGGCCAATCGAGTGTTAGCACAAATATAAACTCCTTTGCATCTCATTATCGACTTATTCGATAAGCGATTAGATAGCGCCAACCGCAAATACAACGTTGTAGAATAAACTTTATACAGGTTAGAGCAACGGAAATTCACTGAAATAATTCATTTATGAACTCAAAAAAGTATGTAATCGTGCAACACTCGGTTGGCCAATGTTTTATCTATGTAATATAAATTTTCACTTTGATGTACATTGAGTATTATAGATAATAGTTTTATTTAGATATACCTATGTAGTTTTAAAATGCGCGTAACACGGGTATGACCCTGAGCTTTCTTCAATTCCATCTGGCCTGCTTTCTATTGTATACTACAACGGCCACGCGTTGCTGTGGCTGCCCAACAGATGGCGCTTAGCCTGTTTTTGGGTAAAAAGCATGTTTTTACCCTGTGATAGGTATATATATAAAATTACGCGCGTATTCGAATGCAACGTTGTGTCAAAATTTCAAAGCAATCGGTGAAGAACAAACGAAGTTTACATTTTTATCTATATAAATATAAATTATAAACTTTTTATATGTAGCGTTTGATTTGTACATTTTATAGCAAACTAATGAATACCCTTGAACCTTTTCTTATTATGTTAAATTCATTTACGCATGTTACATTTACATTTTGCGTGTTATTTTTATGACAAACGGTTAGAACTTCTTTTAATTCTTTTCCATATTATTATTACCATGTTAATAAATACAGAATAAATATTGAATTTGTAAGGGGTGTAACACAGTCGATTATTAAATTGCAAATATTAATTTCGTATTTAAATGATACTTTAAAAATAACTATTAAGAAATTGTTATTTTAATAAGTTTTACTTGGGAGATCGACTTTTCGTTGATTATTCTTTATACATCCTATAAATGTTAACAGAAAAATATCTAAATTATCCCAGGATTGTAAGTGAAGCGATTGAAATTAAGAAATATAAAAATTTCAATCGGGAAGATGGTTGTAAACTGTCGTCGACGAGGAATCCAGTGATTAACAAATTTAAATCTTGCTATTTACCTTCGAATACGTCCACGGAGATTTTAGTTTAGTGTCGCAGCCTTTCCGAATGTGAAGATCAAATGTCGGTAGTTGATAAAACTGTTCGCAGCTCCCATCCTGAACTTCCCGCCACTTCAGTCAACCCGTAACCAGGGCTGGTGTAACCCGAGCCGAAACGTCGAGTAGAAATAAAAGGTAAATAAATACCTTTAACTATATACGAGACCTTATTTTGAATTGACCGCGGCAGGTATCTGCAGATTTTGGATATATTAGATCACTAGCTGTGCCCGGCCATGCTGTGGCAGCCCAACAGATGGCGCTTACACTGTTTACACTGCTTACCTGTGATCAGTATACAAAAACCCGCGCGTATTCGAATGCATCGTTGTGTCAAAATTTCAAAGCAATCGAAGAACTTTCGGCGATGTAAGATTTTGAACAAACGAACGTTTACATTTTTATTTTTATAGATTAGGTATATGCAGATTATTTATTAGACTTTATTCGGAAGCTTTCCTTCGATCTTGTGGAAAAAGAGAATATAAAACGTATAGATTCATTAATAGTCCAATGTCTGTTTTCTTTTTAATTTGGCTATTTTTAATGGCTTGACTTGTTTTATATCGAAATTGACATATTTTATGCTTAAATGGTACAAAACGGACTTTTCCCATTATATTTTCAAAAAGCATACCCGTTGCATAACGGGTGTGACACATCTAAAACCATAAATTTCCGTGAGATTATTAAATGCAATGCTGAATAGATTTTTATCCAAGGCAAAATCATAAAACAGTATCTTAATGTCACCTAAGTTGAATATGACATGAGACATCGACACGGGCTGTCATAAAACAAACTTTAGGTATATTTATTACGGTAGCGGGTACGGCAGACAAATTTCAATGTTGTGACAAAAAAAAAATTGATAATGGTCAAAAATTCATCACAAAATTATGACAAGGTCAAACAATACGAGCTTTTATAAAACTTACAAGATCAATTAATAATATCGTAACATCGATAAGAAATTCAACTGCGGGATCAATGCAATGCAAATGTAAAAGGGAGGCTTATACTTAGTAATTTAATCAAGTAATTTTAATCAAGTAGTAGTTCCAGTAATTTTAAATCAAGCGGCGGAATTGCATTACTTTACTACAAATGCAGCAGTATTTTTCGAAAATCGTTTATGGATTAGTAATATAACATTAATAAGAATACCGATCAGTAAAGTAACGGTCCAATGAGTTCTAATCTAAGTGTGTACTTCTAATCTAATAGAGGTAATTCTATGTACTGGGATCCTGGTCCCTTAGGTGTAATGCAACGTGGAATTAAAGCCTGACCAGAAAAATTAAAAACTTGCTGTGAGGGCGCCACATTTGCTTTTTTCATAGCTAGTATTGTCAGTAGAAGATATTAGTTCTATAAGCTTTACGCATCATGGCGAGGTTTTTCATTTTCTTGGTCAGGCTATACCTCTATGTAATGCAAAAAAATCAGTCCTTAGGATTAAAGCTGGAAATCGAAATTTTCGATATATTTAATACACAATATTAATTAACATCAATATAATACACATATGCATTGACATCAATAATTTTCATGCATTTATTACAAAAATACTATCTCTATGATTGATGTAAGCATCTATCATTGGTGATCAATCGGATATATCTGTCGGCGAATAAAAATTTAAAATATCAAAAACATAAGACTTGTGGAGGTGGAATTTCAGGCACAAAACCCAGCTCAAAATCATTACTTTCATAAGCCTTTAAATCATCCGGTGATAGCTCGTCCATTTTGCTATACACGCCTACTTCAGTTTGCTGTTCGAAAGCGTTGTTTGCAGCACCAAATACATTTTTCGGCTCAGATATTTGAAAAATATTGCACTGATTCGGGAACGATTGGTTTGTTTGAGCAAATCCATCACTGGGACCAAAAGCATTCTTTGATGCATTTGCAAACACATTTGATGCATTAGATTGCGTTTGACTAGGTACAAAGTTTTGATTTGCTTGAGCAAAAATTGATTTAGCTTCCATCTGATTGGGACTAAAGATATTTTGATTGGCCTGCGCAAATATAGATTTTGCCTCAGCATTATTTGATGCCTGAGGCCCAAAAACATTTGCGTTAGTTGTTTGGTTTGGTGCAAAAATGTTAGTTTGACTGGGTCCAAAGACATTATGATTGGCCTGCGCAAAAATGGACTGTGCCAATTCATTTTGAGTCTCAAAACCATTATTACTAGGCTGCTGTCCGAATATTGAAGACCTGGTATTTGTGTTTTGACCAAATCCAGAAGTATTTTGTACAGCGCTACGGAATATGGATGTAGCACTATTTGTACGCGGTGTTGAGTTACCAAATTGCGAAGGCACCGGTTCACCGTTATACAGACTTCTAAAAACTTTCACTAAAGCCGGTGTTGGATGCAGAAGCATTTCATGATTTAATCTTGCTTGTTTAAACAAGTTATTAATATATTCAACCTGAAAAAGACAGTATATGAACCATTACATTTTTATTTTGTTACATAACATTTTAAAATGTTAAATGTAAATGGTTAATATGATTTAAGTTGTATATTTAATTACATAGACAGTTGAAAAACAGCCCTAAAATCAATTAATTTGATTATTTTTTTCCTTGGATGAAATTATAAATCTTTATTTAAAAGATTATATAAATATCATAACACATTTGATGATATCTAATGTATCCAGTTGCTAGATATAGGCCTCTCCCATGGCTAATCTAATCACACAAACTTCTAAATATAAATATCAAAATGTGTGGTGTTGCAACTACCCCACATTGTGTGTGCCAAATCCATTAAAGATAGTATATTTCGTGGAAGTATATGTTTACATCATGAAAATCTATGATTACAAATTTTGGCAACACTTAGATTCTCACAGGTAGGCAGCACATTGGGGGTGTGCCAATGTTTGTCATTCTGAACATGTTGGCATGCATCGTGAACATCCGTCCACGAGAGACAGCATCCACTTACCAACAGGCGGACTGTATGCACCCCTGCCGCCTTCTTTATACATACACTAATTAGTGCAAAAGTAAAATAACGACTTTATGCAAGCACAAACTTATTGTAAATTGAAGTCGGTGATTATATCAATAGGTACGCTTATGCTTGTCACATTTAAGATTTTGTATGTCAATTTAATGACAAACATGAAGGACTATTAATTTTCCAACTTATTTTTACAATGTTTAAACAAATAAATTATTATTATTTTTTATACAAATAAAAAAAATCACTAACATTCAATTTACAATAACTGTGTTTCTTTATTCTAAGCATAAATAAATTATATACAGTGTGAATTTTATATAGCGAAATAAAGGGTATTTTATTACGTTATAAAGAGTTTTCATTTAACGGAGAGTAGAAGAAAACAGTATAATGTTGTGTACACGATTTTAATTTTGACTAAATTCTGTCTACATGTCAACATTTTTATAAACAACTTACAAATCATGCCTTCTAAATTTTACATAACAAAATTATAATTGGTTAACGTTATTATTATTTCCGATACACTAGCAGCTTTAAGCTGATGCATGTACATTGTTTTGTTGCACTTTTCTTATATGCACTTTTAAAAATAGACTGGTTAAGTCTATGTTTGAAACAGTTCACTGAGGGGGCACTAATAATAACTTTGTTTGACGTTGTAGCAATCAGACGATAGTAAGTAATTACAGTCAGTAAACACATGGTAGGCAATTACAACAAACAAAAGAACACATTCTTAAAATTCCATTGTATTTACGAGCCTGTGTCCATTACTGTGTTTGAAGTTAAGCGAAATCGATGTTTATTGCGACCTAAATAATGACGTAATGTTTCGCTATATAGTGTTTAAATGTATAGCTATATAGCAACAATGAAACCAAATAAACCTCCGTAATTTCTATGTTTTAGGGAGTTTTACGTTAAATAGAAGTTCGCTATATAGAGTTTACTCTGTAAATTAATAAATTTCTATCTAGTGTTTCTCTTCACTTCAGACCCATGAAGAATACATGAAGTGTTGGCCGGCTATAGAATACCACCACTCCATCTCTTCCTGGATGTCATAAAATGCGACTAAGGGATAACAAAGCTGCTACCAAGCCACAGGCCAACCCATTCAGCCAGCATGATGCTGTAAGGTTATACATCCCTCATGCATGTTATCCTTGTCCTCGTGAGACTCATGTGCAGCAGTGGAGGAAAAGGGGGCTGTTTATTACTGTAATATGAAGAACATGTCACATAAATGACAGATGGGCAGCGACAGCCAGTGTTATATATATTTGTGTATATATATAATTAGTAATAAAATCTTAATCATAAGTACTAACATAGTTTAAAAGTTAAAATTGTTACTAAGCTAATCATAGAATGAAATGTGGATCTTGTGGTCTGAAATAAAGGAATTAATATTATAAATATTTAAATAATTAGTCTTACAGCTTGATCCACATTATTGTTTGCTTTTGCCTCATAAATAAACAATCTTGTTTCTTCCGGTGACAGTTCTGTCATGCCAGGAAATGCTGGTTTTTTGAATGGCGCATATGCTGACAGAATCCATTGCCCACCCTTTAGAACGGATTGAATGTCGGACTGTACTTGGTTAATCAACTGCTCATCTGTTATGCCACTTTGTGATGATTGAGGTGGGTTTGCTGAAAACATTATAACATTCTTTGCATGTTCATTTGAAAGAAAGAAAACTGATGGTGACACCTATTGGAAGAGATGTTTCATTATTTTCTGTTACATTTTAGACAAAAATTGTTTAGTTAAACATTTAGATAAAAATTGTAGAATTTTTTGAGGCTTATACAAGGGCATATTGTTTTTATAACTGTCTAATTTTTTTTTAACATGTTTACTTGGTGTATAGGGATTAGAGCATGGGTGTTAGAATGGAAATAATGTGGCTGAAACTTAGTATATATACTAATTATGAGCTACACAACTAGTACTGTAGAAACGAGCTCCCTACGAGCCTACATTCTGCAAACTTTTTGTCCGCTCCTTGTATATTGTTCAAATTCACATACAGTGCATATTCATTTTAATTTTTAAAAATTATTTTTCTTGGTCCCATAACTTGACTAGGTGGGATTCAATAATATCAAATGATTTATTTTGCAAAAATATAAGTATCAATAATAATACTGTCTTCAATATAAATATCTCTCATTATGTTCTGCCTCAATAGGTGTCCAAAAAAATTATTGTAAATTTATATCTAATTTATACTTAATTAAGTAATGTGTTATTTTTATTTTACACATTAATATTGTGCAATGACATCGTTTAGGGAATGTATTGAAACTCGTTTGGGTCCAAGGCGCGATTCAACAATATTATGTGTTTGCACAATTTTATTGTTGGTCTAGGGGCCGCCTTACAATTAAACAACAAATTCTTATATCTTTGCAAAATAAAACAATTCAGGGTTTAAATTGGCATAGAAAAACATTTCTAAAAATCTTACCGTGGTAACTGTATCTTGAACCATAAATATGTTCGAATCTGCAATTTTGTCCGAAACGACAATTGCCTTGTTGGAAATATTTACACACAACCATCTTGTGTTATAGATAAATACATGTTAAATTATTCTTGAACTCTAAGAATAGTCCAGTTTATTGGAAAATGTAACAATTTAACATATATGCATGACATTGACGTAGGTTTTGAATACTTTTTTTTCTTATAGGGCAATGGTGCAATTCTGCCAGTGTCAAGTTGTTATCTTCATTTGTCATTTAAATATGTACGCCTCGCCAGGGATGTTAGACGGCCACTAAGAAATCCTTGTACCGAGCTGGCTGAAAGCTGGTATGGGAGACGGGAAACTAGTACGCCTGTGATCCGCTCTAGCGCTGCCAATACTGAGAGACAAACTGTGTCGGAAATCGCATCCCAGTAAAAAAAAAATATATTATAATTTCGTATACCGTTAATAGAGGGCAGTAATTATTGAACACACGGAAGAAATATCACTTTTAACATTTCTTTTTGATATTATATTGCATTTCGGATATAATATGTAAAATATATTAAAAAAAATAAATAAATGATTTATAACGAAGATTTTTATCGAAAACGACGGTTCGCTTGAGCAAACAATGGAAAATAACTCCGACGTAAACAAATCCTGAGAATCTAACATCCTGAGAATACGACGGTGGAAAATGGTAACTGCTCATCGAGACTGCTTGTTGTAATAAAGTTTTATAACATTAGGGAAATCTGATTGGAATGTTTTTTTTTATGCATCTCTGAAATTTGTCGGTTATTCTAGGTTGTCAGTGTATTTTTGTCGGTCAACGGCCAATCTTGGTATTTTTGCGTACAAGGACCGAGTAGTCTTGGTACATGGTACGTGACACTAAACTTGGTAAACTAGTATGTTTACCAAGAAGTTGGTACGTCTGACATAATTGCGCCTCGCTCGCCAAACATACTTGTCAATACATGTTTACTTTCCTCCGCGAAGTTGACAAGTTGCTGTAGTTAAATGTTGCAATTGTTTACCCTATTTTTTTTGGGGATTTTTTTTTTATGGTCGAAGGAGGCAGACGAGTATACAGTCCACCTGATGGTAAATGGATACTGTCACACCTATGGACATCCGCGATAGCAACATTATTCCAAAATAACAAACGTTGGCACACCCTCGGATGCACTGCCGACCTTTGGAGATATAGGAATGGATTTGGAGAAAAGGTTAGAAAAATGGGTAGGCATAGGATGAGTATGGGCTCTTGCACATCTCACTCACTACCGAAACACGTACGTACAGTAAGGAAACTAAATAAAATGGGAAATACAGTACATTTCAAGGTAGTCTTCTGTGAAAGAGGTGTAACGTGGCCAGTCGTGCGCGCCCAGCGGCTGTTGGATTACAGCGTGCGCTCTCCTCACCGATCATAGCTTTTTCTTTAGACACACCATTAAGTAAATGTCAAGTTTAAAATACTCAAATAGCTTTTTGGCGTGAACCGAAGAAGCGAAGTTGAATAGATGTTTTATTATTATATCTAGTGTGCATTAGGCTTTTTGTGGTTTAATAGTGATAGTTTATTAAACATCAAAGTGTTTTTCGTGTGTGGTGTTTGTAATAATCAAATAAAAGCTATTTATTATTATATGTATTTATTATATTATACTATATTTATTATCGATATTATTGATAAGTATATATTGAACATGATCCATTTGTGAATTTCGATCTTTTTGCACTACCTATATCCCTTTTATTTTTTTCTATCCTAAGGTTGCCTGGAAGAGATCGTCTTAGCGATAAGGTCGCCTATTGTATTATGTCATTTATTTGTTTGTGCACATGTAATAACCAATTGTATGCAATAAAGAGTATTTATTATTATTATTATTATTTATTTATTATAAAAGCGTGGAACTGCGTTTTTCGTGTGCTTCCAGGGAATCCTCTTCTGTCCTGAGTAAATCTATTATTACTTTACTGAGCCAATCCTGACTTTGTTTGACGGGAATGGACATTGACAGGATACGTTTTAGATTTTGAAATTATTTATTAGTGAAGGAAACTTGACACTGGCATAATGTGCTAATTATACTATTGCCATATATGATGAACTGATACTGAACTGACAAGTGAGTCCAGTGTGACCGTTTTTAGTATATTCAGTACCAAATTGGTATAATTTGGGCTCCGTAAAACTAATTTAGTATCCTTTGGTATCCTTTCATATTCTGGTATTTTTTGGTACATTTTTAAACTTTCAACATTTTTAAACACATTATTGATGTATTTTTGGGTTGGGCGGGCAACACTAATTTCCATTCGTTCGTATTTCGTTCACATAATTTTGTCTTTGTCTGATGTTTACCGCAACTGTATCATTTTGTCTCTTTCGAACGGTTAATGCTAACAAAACCGCGAATCGTGCTTTAGCTACATATCTACGTTACATGCTCTACGTCGCGGGGAATTACTGAAACTTAAAAAATGATTCCTAGCAATAAGTATAAAAGGGACCACGGATTTTTTTGTTCTTTATTTATGTCTCTCTCTGTGTTATCGTGCGTGTGTAGTGAAGATAATGAAGCGCAAATACGATCAGAAATATAGATCTGAGTGGGAACAAAATCCTGAATTTTCGTCATGGTTGACAAAAGATAAAAATAGTGAGAACGCCTTGTGTAAAACTTGTGGAGCAACATTTTTGAGCAGAATCGCAACAATTAAAAGTCATGCAGATTCTGAAAAACATCGGCAGAAACTTATACATTATAGTGGACAATCCAAGGTAAGAAAGCTATGCCCCCATTAACATATTTATAAGATTATTGTGTACCTTATTTTTTTTTGGCACATAAATTAATTGTCCTACTTGTACAGGATGTCCGATGGATCTTGGCCAGTGTACATGTACAGTTGTACACACATGTATAATCGATTCTCAAGCGATTTCAGAAAGCTGAATTTTGAAATTTTCATAAATGAAAGTGTAGGTATACATACATGCCGCACTGGTTCTGTGGGATGGAAAGATAGTTTTGCAGGGTTCAAACATATGTAATATTTTTATCAAGAACTAGCTGTGCCCGGCCACGCGTTGCTGTGGCTGCCCAACAGATGGCGCTAAGGGTGGACAACCCTTATCACTAAGGGGTATGAAAAATAGATGTTGGCCGATTCTCAGACCTACTCAATATGCTCACAAAATTTCATGAGAATCGGTCAAGCCGTTTCGGAGGAGTACGGGAACGAACATTGTGACACGAGAATTTTATATATATAGAGATATAATATAATATAATAAGAGAAGAGAAAGAGATATTAATTTTCAACTGAATGAGACACTAGTTTCCCAAGATAAGAAATAGGTAGTTATTTTACTTATTTTTTACGATAGGTGTTAACAATGCACACCCAATATAACCATTTCATAAGTACGAAGCCACGCCCCCTAAACCTTGCTTGTAAAATACACGATAAGGTAGAATTTTGAGTTGTGCAACTAGACAGTTTTTTGCCGAGCATATTGAATGAGCTTATTAGCCAATAAATGTCTTGAAGTGAATGTCGTCTGTTAATGTATTGTATTATAAAAATGCTAGTTGTACTAATATTATTATTGTAAATAAACAGAATATTGAAAATATTAACTTTAAGTAGTTAATAAGAAAAATGAGTACCCATTGTTCTGTCGATTGTTATAATTTACAAAATTGATTATGTATAGATTCATTTGTATAAGAAAACAGAACAATGGGGAAAAATATGTCTGCAAAAGAAAAAACCTGTAGCAAAAGTCCGAATGTACAAACGGGCACACATCTATACATTTAGAAAAATAAAGCTTTGCCCCCGCCTGTCTTTTATTTTCCCTAAGGGATGAAATTTAAGCACGCACATTCGTTTATTTTCAGTGAGAAATAGCGAATAGGGTTAATAGAATAAAACCCATGTAGATTAGGGCAGATCTTTTAAAAGTAGATAAATCGTTTAGGAAAATTAGTATAGATGTGTGCTTGCTACAGGTATCTTTAGAGATAAAGCTCTGCCAATGCTTTTAATAAGCATATCGCCTATCTTCCGAGAAGGAATAGGCGAGGGGTTATTGTGAAAACCCTTGTACTATGTGGAATGGCAGATCTTTTAAAAGTAAATATATATGTGAATAAAAATGTAAATATAAATGGGTAAATATGTAAATATGAATAAAGACGATTGAGGGGGAGGGGTGGTGAGGAGACGGGTGTAGCGGTAAATGAGGTCGCGCGGCTCTCCTTAAGGTACTGCCGCGGGCCTAATAAGCATGAAGCAAGACGCGTAAATTTACGTGATCCTCAAACGTCAACCACAAGAAGAAGAAGAAAAATACCGCCGTCTCGCTCCTCAAAACACCACCGCAAGCCCTCAAGCTATTTTGAAGAAATATCAAGACTTTCATTTCAAGACCTCCATAGACGTTGGTTCCTGCGCCGCCATTCTACGAGTCCGGTGAATCAGAACCACACCTACCACGAGCACAACGTCCCGTTCAGCCGCGCCCTGGGGTGATCACAAACCACGAAGAAGGCGCCGTTGAAGGGACTGGAGACAAGAAAACATACGGACAGTTCGAAGGGGCCGTTCGTGTGTTTTCAAGTCATCCCCAACAACAAAATTGTTGTTGTGAGTCATTCGGTCCGAGTGATTCTACATTCATTTGTCGATCACTGGGATCGGATGATTTACAACAATAATAACAGATGGTCCCCGAGTCGAATAAGGGGGCCATTTGTAATAGTTTATGGTCCTTCGAGCCGGATGTTGAGACCACGTATTCAACATAGTCTCTCATCGCAGGATTCACAAGGGCTCGTCAGCTACCGGCCGGGAGCTACCGCCGGAGAAGAGGATCACGTCACATCGTCAGGGAGCAACTTCGGTGGTGTACGGCGAGGCGGCTGCAACGCTTGGTGCCTAGGGCTTGGGGCACCAAAGAAGATTCAAGACATCGAACCCTCTCGCTGCCACGTGAGAGGGAAACGCATACCGGTACGCACGGATCCTAGCGGTGTTAACGAAGTGCGTACTCGGGCTTAACTATCCCGTCAGTGGGAGGAGGCCACCGTACGTCGAGGTTAAGACATCCCATCTTAGCTCTCGAAGGTACCTCTCACTGACGTGAGATAGGTTCTTTCCAACCTATCCTAAGTGAGTCCAATCCCTGCGATCCCGTGCTCGTGTGAAACCTTCACACGAGAGTAAGGTTAGGGGTAGGGACCGTTAGGGAATTAGGGGGCTTCAAGATGGACGAGAAGACAAGAACAACCCGGGCAGCGGCTGCAGCGAAGAAAATCGCGACGACGACAACAGAGTCAACCGCTGGAACGTCTGGGTCGACGAATACATGGAGCAGAGGGACAGATACGTCCATTGAAACAGTCCAGAATAATGATGTTCCCGAACAAAATAGGAAAGAACAGGACAATGCACAAACGGCAGAGAGAACGCATATTGGCTCAGGTGATACTTTGGTAGGGTCAAAGTCTACCGGAGGACGATCGACGCGCTCAGCTGTTAGGCGACGTGCCAAGTTGAAGGCACAGTGGGACCTACAGCAAGAAGAATTGAAGAAAGCAGAGGCCGCCGCTGCGTTGGCAAGGACTAAACTGGAATTAGTCTGTCTCGATTCGGAAGAAGAGGCAACCGACGTAGAGGAGGAGCCACCCGAGGGCGTCGCTCGAGTCAATGATTGGCTACAATTCCATAATTCGGTACGGCAGTTGAAGCCACCAGAAGAAAGAAATGAAGTATCAAGAATAATTGAAAAGGAACCTGAAGCATCGCGTCAAACGGAAGCTACGACGTTGGCCAGTGCTCTAATGCAGGCCATTAAACAAGTGGCAAAGAATGAAGAAAAAAGGGATCCGCCGAAATACCTGCACGAGTTGCCGCTATTTGACGGTGACCCGAACGAATGGATATCGTTCATAACTTATTTCCGTGACACACGGGAATACTTTAGCCAAGTACAGAATGTGGCAAGGATCAGAAAAGCGTTGAAAGGAAACGCAAGAGAAGCAGTCAAGTCGTTGCTATATACGCACACGACTACAGACGCCATAATCGAATCCCTTGAAAGGAGATTCGGGAGAGCAGACGTATTAGTTCTCAACGAATTGGAAAATGTTAAAAAATTACCCAGAATGGGTGAAGATGGTAGGGATATATACATGTTTGCCAGCAAGATATCAAACTGTATAGCTACCATTAGAGCATTAAATAAACCTCACTTCTTGCATTCACCGGAAATATCGAAGCAAATTGTGAGTAAAATGAATACTATAGTGAAATACAAGTGGATGGAATACAGGTACGAGTACTCGGGAGAAGAACCGGAACTGTGTATAATATCCACATATTTGAACAGGATGGCCGATCAATACAGCGTGATCTACTCGACGGAATATACGCCTAGGGAAAAGAAGGTGCACTCCTATGACAAAAGAAAGAAGACAATACACACCGTTCGATCCGTCAACGAGGGGGAGAACGGAAGAAAGGAGTTTTCCCGAAGTTCGTCGAGTAGTGAACCAGTGAGAAGTAAACGATACATCAAAAGTGGTTTAAAATGTGTGTTGTGTTGTGAAAAACATGGCTTGCCGAGTTGCGATAAATTCAAGCAACTTTTGGCAAGCGGCCAAGAAAAGCAAAGTGTGCTTCGTGTGTTTACGGGGCAACCACAGTAGAAATAATTGTCGCGTTAGGCCATGTGGCATAGGGAAATGTGAAATAAAACACCATAGATTGTTGCATCACAATTATAGAAAAGAAAGTGAAAGGAAGGATGCCGAAACCTCCATCAAGACGGCGATTACCAACGCAGTAAGTACCTCTCAGCGGGCTTACTTAAAAATAATTCCCATTGAGTTATATGGTCCAAGGGGAATGAAAAGTACACATGCCTTGTTGGACGAGGGCTCGACCATCACTCTGATAGAAGAAAAAATTGCACAATCCATTGGAGCCACAGGCCCTAAAGAGAAACTGTCCATAGAAAGTGTGGGCGGAAATAAGATGTATGATGAAAACTCACGCAGATTAGAATTAAGTGTGAAGGGAAAATTCACTAGGAATCTAGAAACAGTACGTGCACAGACAATCAAGGAATTGCACTTGACTTCACAGTCTGTAGACAGAGAATTAATAAAGAACTGTTCACACTTAAAGGATATAGAGGATCAGATCATGTACGAACAAGTCCGTCCAACAGTTCTCATTGGACAGGACAGGCATCTCATAGTCTCTAGAGAAATAAAGTCTAAAGTAACCAGCCTACCAGTCGCCTCACTCACACAACTAGGGTGGGTAATGCATGGATGCATAACAAGCACATCCAAACCTGTGAATTTTATTAATTACGTTACACAGGACAAGAGAAACGGCGACTCAATGGAAGAACTCATGAGAGAACACTTCTCCTTAGAAGGACTCGGAATAGCGGCCCGAAATCCAAAAAGCGATCCGGAAGAGAGAGCGATGCGCCTTTTGGAAGAAACAAGCAATCGGCTGAGTGACGGAAGTTACGAAGTAGGATTGTTGTGGAAATCGAATCACGAAACTATGCCCGATAACAGGGCGCAAGCCGAAAAAAGATTGTATAATTTAGAGAGAAAGCTAGACAAGAATCCGGTTATGAAAACATATTGCTATAAAAGTATCATCAGGCGTTATAGAAATAAACGGTCAAACGATAAAATGAAACCTAGTGAAGCATCGGATGATTTAAGTTTCGAGTCAATGTCGCAAAGTTTAATTCGTCGAGCGGAAGAATTATGGGTCAAACAGATACAGGAAGAAAGTTACGGTAGTGAAATAAATCGTCTTCTAACAGGAAAACCAATAGAGAAGAGCTCGCGGCTTCGTCGACTGTGCATTGTTCTGGGCTCGGATAACATCATAAAATTAAATGGTAGATTGCAGGCAGATAACAGCCTACCAAGCGACTACAATACGCCGATAATCCTAGATGGCAAACACCCAGTAGTTCGCTTAATTATAAAGTGTGAACACGAAAAGTTCAATCATGGGAACGATTCGACAGTAATGAACGAACTGAGACAAAAGTATTATATTGTCTCGTTGAGAAACGCCATCAGAAAGGTTCATAACGAATGTCAATGGTGTAGAGTAAACAAACAATTACCTAAAAAGGCACCACAGGGCTGTCTACCAAAAGAAAGATTAGCTCAACATCAACCACCGTTCACTTGTACGGCGGTGGATTATTTTGGACCTATGAATGTAACAATAGGCAGACGCCATGAAAAAAGATGGGGAGTACTGTTCACATGTATGACTACGCGAGCGGTGCACCTAGAACTCGCCGCTTCGCTCTCTGCAGACTCCATGATATTGGCATTAAGAAGACTAATAGCTAGAAGAGGAAAACCTTCTGTCATGTACAGCGATAATGGCACTAACTTTGTCGGTGCGAACAAAGAGCTGGCAGAAGCGTGGAAAAAATGCCAAAATGCCATTGAGAAAGAAACCCAGCATAAAAACATAAAATGGAAGTTCATTCCACCAGGCGCGCCCCATATGGGCGGAACCTGGGAAAGGTTAGTGAGATCAGTGAAAAACGCGCTGTCGGCGACTTTAAGAGAACGCGCGCCCAGAGAGGAGGTACTCCACACACTGATCCTGGAAGCTGAACACATAGTGAATTCCAGACCACTAACACAAGTAAATCTCGACGACAATGAGGAAGCCCTGACGCCCAATCATTTCCTAATTGGGCGATCCAGTGGTATGACGTCGCCGGGAAGTTTCAATGACGACGAATTGGTGGGAAAGACCACCTGGAAAACAGTACAACGTCTTGCCGACCATTTTTGGGCAAGATGGGTGAAGGAATATTTGCCCTCACTACTTCCACGACGTGATAGTGGTCAACGAGACTACGTCGACCCAGCACCAGACGACATAGTACTCATAGTCGATCATACACTACCTCGCTGCACGTGGCCACGAGGAGAAGTGATACGAGTATTACCAGGAAAGGATGGAAAAGTGAGGATAGTGGATGTAAAAACCACAGCAGGCGTGATGAGACGACCATCTTCGCGTCTAGTAATATTGGAAAGAAAGGGGTGCATTGTTTCATAGTAAAGTGCTAGATTCGCACGAGGGGGAGATTGTTAACAATGCACACCCAATATAACCATTTCATAAGTACGAAGCCACGCCCCCTAAACCTTGCTTGTAAAATACACGATAAGGTAGAATTTTGAGTTGTGCAACTAGACAGTTTTTTGCCGAGCATATTGAATGAGCTTATTAGCCAATAAATGTCTTGAAGTGAATGTCGTCTGTTAATGTATTGTATTATAAAAATGCTAGTTGTACTAATATTATTATTGTAAATAAACAGAATATTGAAAATATTAACTTTAAGTAGTTAATAAGAAAAATGAGTACCCATTGTTCTGTCGATTGTTATAATTTACAAAATTGATTATGTATAGATTCATTTGTATAAGAAAACAGAACAATGGGGAAAAATATGTCTGCAAAAGAAAAAACCTGTAGCAAAAGTCCGAATGTACAAACGGGCACACATCTATACATTTAGAAAAATAAAGCTTTGCCCCCGCCTGTCTTTTATTTTCCCTAAGGGATGAAATTTAAGCACGCACATTCGTCTATTTTCAGTGAGAAATAGCGAATAGGGTTAATAGAATAAAACCCATGTAGATTAGGGCAGATCTTTTAAAAGTAGATAAATCGTTTAGGAAAATTAGTATAGATGTGTGCTTGCTACAGGTATCTTTAGAGATAAAGCTCTGCCAATGCTTTTAATAAGCATATCGCCTATCTTCCGAGAAGGAATAGGCGAGGGGTTATTGTGAAAACCCTTGTACTATGTGGAATGGCAGATCTTTTAAAAGTAAATATATATGTGAATAAAAATGTAAATATAAATGGGTAAATATGTAAATATGAATAAAGACGATTGAGGGGGAGGGGTGGTGAGGAGACGGGTGTAGCGGTAAATGAGGTCGCGCGGCTCTCCTTAAGGTACTGCCGCGGGCCTAATAAGCATGAAGCAAGACGCGTAAATTTACGTGATCCTCAAACGTCAACCACAAGAAGAAGAAGAAAAATACCGCCGTCTCGCTCCTCAAAACACCACCGCAAGCCCTCAAGCTATTTTGAAGAAATATCAAGACTTTCATTTCAAGACCTCCATAGACGTTGGTTCCTGCGCCGCCATTCTACGAGTCCGGTGAATCAGAACCACACCTACCACGAGCACAACGTCCCGTTCAGCCGCGCCCTGGGGTGATCACAAACCACGAAGAAGGCGCCGTTGAAGGGACTGGAGACAAGAAAACATACGGACAGTTCGAAGGGGCCGTTCGTGTGTTTTCAAGTCATCCCCAACAACAAAATTGTTGTTGTGAGTCATTCGGTCCGAGTGATTCTACATTCATTTGTCGATCATTGGGATCGGATGATTTACAACAATAATAACAGATGGTCCCCGAGTCGAATAAGGGGGCCATTTGTAATAATAGGAAAATTAATCAAATACTGTTTATTTTCAGATCGATAAATTATTTCAAAGGAAAGGACCCATATCTGAAGAAGTAAGAAAAGCAGAGCTTATATTTTGTGCAGCGTTGGCAGAACATAACATACCATTTCGGGCCATGGATCATCTCAGCGATTTATTCAGCAAAATGTTTTATGATTCGGAAATTGCAAAGGGTTTTTCCTGCAAACGCACTAAATCTGCTCAGTTAGTGCGCACTAAATCGCACTAAACTTGACGTAATGGCGCCATCATTTGAAAAGCAGTTATTAACCGATATAAAAAATACGTCAAGTTTATCAGGTAATGCTGCTACTTTTTCATTAATTATAGATGAAAGCACAGACATTACAACAGAAAAATTACTTGCCATTGCAATAAAGTTTTATAGCGTTCAGGATAATACAGTAAAAACCAAATTTTTATGTTCTGTGAATCTATCAAGTGAAACTGCTGAAAATATTTATAACTCACTGTGTAAAAGTTTGCGAGAATTAAATTTAAACATTGAAAATATTTTAGGATTTGCAGCTGATACAACAAATGTAATGTTTGGCAGAAATAATAGTGTGGTTGTAAAGATTAAGTCGGTCAATTCTAATTGTATTTTTGTAAAATGTGCATGTCATTCATCAGCATTAGCTGTAAGTTATGCCTGTAAAAAGTTGCCTAAAGCATTGGATCAAATTGTGAAAGAAGTCTATAATTATTTTGGCCATAGTAGCAAACGCAAAAGAGAATTTGCAGAATTTCAGACCTTTGTAGAATCAGAGCATCACAATATTTTACGTCACTACGACATACGTTGGCTCTCCCTACACGGCTGTGTAAATCGCATAGTAGAACAGTGGAATGCACTTCAGCTGTATTTTCAGCAAGAACATCTCGTAGAACATAACCCTAGCCACTCGGCGATTTTTTTACATGAAAGTTTCGAAAATAAACAAATAAAGCTCTACTTTTTGTTTTTAGATTATATTTTGCATAGATTATATTGTTTTTAGTCGAATACTGACTATTTGTAATAAAACTTATTGTAAATATTTATTATTATTTTAATATGTCTGTATAATGAAGGTGTGTAATTGGTAAAATTAAAAAAAGTAACTGATAATAAGTGTTTTAATTCAATTTTTCCTCTTCTAATTTTTATTTTAGTATATTTTTAGTATAATTCAGCATGTGTTTTGGTATTATTTAGTACTGGCACCTTGTAGTTTTAGTAGATCACCATTTTTTAAAACGGTCTCACTGCAAGTGACAGAAACACTTCAGTCAGTCGGACTTCACTATAATTTTAACATCCTTTTTCTATTTAGTTTTTTTTCTAATTTTCTTTAGTTTATTATGTTTATCGCTATTTATCCGTTTCTTTTATTTTTTGCAGTTTTCTGATTTTTTCAGTTACTATTGTTATGTTTTCAGTGTTCTACTTATGATGGTTTAATTGAATACCTCTAATAATAGGCCTAATAAAAGGAATAATTATTGTAAATGTTGTAAGTATACATTTATTTTTTCTACTAACTATATCGGATTTTCATGAACCCTGCTAAGGATTGAATCCTTACAAAAAATATCAACAGGAGGGAACACATATAATTTGTACTACTGAGTAGTGCCTCGATTCTTCCCATTCATCTTAAAAAACCAATATCAAAAGGTCAACAAATAGTAATTTAGTAACTAAGCATGCAGAATCTGAAACTGGATTTGTGGCAAATGCCCTTGTCATAAGCTGGCACAAACTCGGGAGATTATAATGGTAATATGAATTTTGAAAAGTAGAAGTGGAAGTGGTAGAAGAATTTTCGGACTCAACTTATACCAAATATTCCAGCCAATTCCGCAGTAGGAGTTGATTCTACAGCCCAGGGGCGGACAGTAAATTTGGGGGACCCTTGGCTAATACTACTTGGGGGCCTACCTAATTAATCAAACTAATTGCCATTTTGTCAAAATAAGAAAAAAATTAGGTCAATAAAATATTTTATTTATTTAATATGACAGATACACAAACAGGTACTGTAAAACATTATCGCAAAAGAAATTATTATGTTCTATAATTATAAAACAATCTTTCTGCATTTTTGCGCTGCCAATTCCTTTATTTGCTCATCACATTGTAAGTCCTTGGTTAAATCACAATTTATGGAAAGAACTGATAAATGATTTAGTCGATTATTCAACATTGTTGTCCTATATTTGTTTTCTATATACAACATCCCGGAGAAAGAGCGCTTTGCTTCAAAGCTAGTGAATGACAGCATTAAAAAAACTTTAAGATAGTATAGCAATTTGGGAAAACATCAACAAGTTTCTTTTCATTAGCATAAACATTTCACCGCAAGAGTTGTAAGACTAGCTTATACTGTAGTAAGTAAGATTTTAACTGAACACATTCGCTAAATGTTCATCTACATCATCTGGATAATAATCAATAATATTAGGTACACTTTCCAGATCTATGTTTTCCATATTATTTTAGATTATTTTTTATTTTATAAATTCACAATATTGTCCATTGTCTTCAATGGGGGCTGGGGCCCTATATCCATGGTGCCCTGGGCGGGTCGCAGCCCAAAAAGCTCATATATAGATCCACCCCTGATTCCGCCCCTACATCAAATTCAAAAAAATGCATGCACAACTGGTTGACTGAAAAAGGCATACCCTATACTGAAAATATGTTGAAATCTCAGTTATATAAATTAATCATAAGCCCTAAATTATATAATATTATTAAATTAAATTCGTTTATTATTATTAGTTATTATTAGTCCATAAATTGTTAGTAAATACAACCTTAAAAAACTAATGTTAGTCAAATAGGTAACAAAAATTAATTTAAGATTTAGACATGTGAATATTTACCCAATGTCTCAGCAAAGGCGAGTCCCACCTGTGGGCCAATGTGCTCAGAATCATGTTTGCGGAGGCGCGCCAGCCTCGTAGCAGCGATGCGCATCGCTTGCGTACAATGGAGTGAAAGCTGTCTCTGTGTGCCTCTGCAAACATTTCCGACGCGCTGCAGAAGCGCACCAGTCCTATCAGCAACCTGAACCCATTGTTATACTGGACTCGCAGAGCGCTGTATGCCTGCTGCGTATACTTGATCCACAGGCTGCAGGTGTAGAAGGTTTGGCAGTAAGCTTGTCACCTTTACTTGTATCGTACACTGCAAACCTGCTGGCCACCATGTTCCATCGGACAGCCAGCGCCCTGCATTTCCTTTCAATGTCCAACTCGTCATTCAAGTTATTCAAGATCAATTAAAAAAAAATGTATTGACAAAATATTAGCTGAACATAATCACGATAAGGTTTATCACGTACCACCTAATTTAAACTCGTTTGAGATGGCATGGCCAGCCATTATATATAGCCAGTATATGTGAGTAGCAAGAATGACAATTGGAATGTAAAAGGAGTGAAAGAACTGGTAAATGAACTGGTGGCAATGATGGGTGTGACAGAATGGGAAAAATTAACTAAAAGAATTTATTATTTTTACTGATAACCATGACTAGTGATTCGGATTATGATGATGGCGATGATGACGATATAGGTGATGATGATGTACCAACCGCAACCGCCAGCACCAGCGCCGCTTCCGCTGGCCACATCTGCAATGTACGTCTCCACAATGCACGGAGTATCGCCATTACCTCCAGACTAATAATGATTTTTTCATTACTTAATTAATATTACTTTGTAACCTTCATTCTTTCCCGTTACGATTTAAATTATTTTCCAACTTAATTATTTAGTTTTTATTCAGAAAAACGTTTATGTTAGAACTTATGAGAATGCAGGATAAAATAAGTAAACATCTGTGCAAATTATTTTGTCCGAAGTGTACATGCGCAAACTGCGTGGTATATGCGTGGTGGGTACCACTACGCCGGCTTGTGTTCAAGTTATATGCCGCCATCTGTACTCTTCGGTCTATGTTTTATATCTTAATCTTTATTTAGCACATGAGATTAAAGTAGGTATCTAATACAGCCAAGGGCGTCTCTACCATACAGCACACCATACACAATATTCTAATAAGTTATTTTCATGACATTTCTTGAAATGGTTGACTAGACATATTGCCCATAAAATGTATGCAATATTTTTTCAATTAAAAAAAGCACTCATTTAAATGGATATTACTTAAAGACTCATAGCGCTCCTTTTTTCTTTCTAAAACACTCAGTGGTTAATTTAGGCCGTTTTTCAATATTTAATCAATATGTCAGAATAGATCTCCATATTTCTATATGTTGTTTTCAGAATCATGGTTAACCATGTGAAGAGGATATATTATTATCAAGTTTTGCTTGGGGGTGCCGTAATATGTGGTGAGTGTAACTGTTTTTATTTTCATAATAATAATGGAGATTACTGTTTAATTTCTAATGCACCCACTTTAATTTATCTCATTTTAACAAAAGGTCAACCTGCAGGACTGATACGAGTTCGCCAATAGTGACTAGATAAGAAGAGTCTAAGATCATATCGGGAGAACTTCTTAAATAGGCACTTAAAATCGATTTTAACGCCAATCGAATTGGCACCGCTGTACACATCCTAGAACAGCCCAAGTCTCCATAGAGGCTCTTGATATATCATCATAAAACTAATAGAATATGTGTATCGTAATTGTCATAGGGTTTCAATAGGTCATGTCTAAATTGATTTTATACTTCTAGAATTCTGCAAGGTCGGTAGCGCACCTGCAAGCCCCCCGGTGTTGCGGCGGTGACCACTTACCACCATGAGGTCCGACCGCTCGTCTGCCAATCATTCTATAAAATAAAATACTTTATAAAGTCTCTTTAAAGTTATTATTTCTCTTTCAGGATCTCAAAAGATAACTATCGATAATGCAGAGATATGGGTATCATCTATTGGTAAGTTTTAAGAATTATTCCAGTATATTTATACTATTTTTTCCATTGTTCTAGTGAACATTTTTTGTACTTTGTCCACGCCTGAGGTTCAGCGTCGTGAGATTGTAAGGCGCCGCCTACATGCGTGAGTCTCTCGCGGCGATTAAATTCAACAGTAACTATATGAGCTATCGCTGATCGGTCTACACGGGCGCCCGTGTAGGCGGCGCCTAACCGACCGTGTTGCTCCTCGTCACTGCCCAAATTTACCCAGAGGTTGTCTCTACCAGATGCCTTTCCTTCCCATACTTACCTCAATCTATCGCGTTGACCGAGAACATCTCTTTTATGCCTACATCTGAGACCGGGCGTGGTCGACATACCTATCAATTCCTATACATATCCCTCACTGCTGTAGGATTGTAGTTGAACTTGGGAGTTTTGCACACAAGCAGTGAAATTCTATCCAAGATACGTATAATAATATAATCAAAACGCAGTACATATTAATTTACTAAATGTCATGAAACCAATGTAAATATTTGACGTACAAATTTTAAGAATAGATCGGACAAATAATACCAACCGATCTTTACTTGGATAATAATTTATATCCACTGTTACGCATGAAGTTAGTAGCGTAGTAATAAAATATACACATGCAATAATCAAACAGTGTTTTAGGTATTTGTTTTTGGGCATAATTTCTAAATTAATTACAAAACTTTAAAAATAAATTTAGGAAAAATCAACACATTGTACTAATTAAATTATTGGGTGGGATATCATCCTTATCCTCCTCAACTGCATCGACTGGATGTGGATTGTCTGTATCTGTAGATTCAGAATTCAAAATTCAACTTAAATCCGTCCACATATGTAGCTCGCGTTCTGGGGCACGTAAGGGGCCATCCATAGATTTCGTCACGCTAATTTTGTGGTTTTTAGACCCTCTCCTCCTCTACGTCACAGGTTGTCCCCTGTGACATAGTCACAACAGTGACTCCCACATCGTTCTGTCACATCATTTCAGACTATGTGGATCCCTCCGTCCCCCTTAAAGTGTGACGTAATTTATGGATGACCCCTAATCATTCAATGCGTCAACTTTGAATAAGAAATTGAAGTGTAAAATGAAAAATTTTCAATTATATTTATCAAGATAATTATTTATCAACCTGTATTTATACCTTTGTATTATCAAAGATAATTATCGATGTTAATAATCACTTGGAACCCTATCGCCAAAAACTTAATTTTGCATTTGATGCACTAAAATATTTTACACCAGACAAGTTTGTATTGATTTCCTCAAATGTGGGTAATTTAAAAACCTTCATTTAATTTTAAATGACAGAAACCTCGTTTTGCATGTAATGTACAAAAATACTAGACAAGTTTGTTATAATTTCCTCCAATGTGGATAATTGAAAATGTTCTCACCTAATTGCTTTATTTAGATCTCGGGATCCAAACAAAGACGATTATCATCGTTTGGTTTTTTTTACTACTGCCATGATATTTACCCAGTCCGTGGGTCCTTCTACATTGCTGATAATACTCTCTTATATGCATTTCTATAAGTTTTTCTTACAGGTTGTCTAGAGGCTACTGGTAGCTTCCTGGGTGTTTGTGCCACAGGTCATACACCGTCTGTTAACTGAATTTTACATTTTCCCGGTAAACATCCTACGCCCACAAATACATATTCACTTAATATTTCTTTGCTACAACTATTTTCACCTGTGGATAATGTAATGAGTGTAATGACATCTCTTTTTAATAAATGTAATTCTTCACAAGAGGTTTTATTAATATGGGGGGAGAATTGACCTTTAAAACTACAATAAATGGCACATATATACATTTAGTTTATAAAAAACTTAAAAAAAAAAAACAATTACTGCAATGTTGCAACCGGAGTACCCTTGTGATTTCAAGGTAGTATTTGTTAATTCGTTTACCGATATTTTAAGTTTACTCAAAAACTTACCAGGGTAAAACGTTTACATTTCAAAATAGATATATGTACTGATAAAATTTATCTTTAAAGTAACTTATCGATCGCTACTAGATTTATGGGAATTACGAGTTACATGATCAGTGGAGTCCCCGTCATCGTGAACAAAGAAAACGGCACATTCTTTGAAATGATTTACACGATTACAGTTGTTGCTTTGTTGCCCATGAGTTGGACACTCGTATTCATTGTGCGTTATACCCGGGTTATACCACACCTTTGACAAACAGTGTTATTGTAGGTAGGAGCGGGCTCACTACGACCGAGTCCTGCCGAGACCTCGAAACGCTGGCGTTTATCACATGTCGTGTTGTTCATGCGCTTCACGACGATTCACGAAATAAACATCGTGCTTCGTCGGGAATCGAGCTATCGCCTTTTCTTTTTATTTCATGTACTCGATACTCTGAGCTCTCGCCTGTGACGTGTACAGCTTGCTCACGGAACACTTCCGCTGGTCTATAGATTTCTGCAGGTGTTATGTCATGTTCTCGCAACAAGCGCTCTCTCAATGCGCTGTTTCTTATTCTACAAATCAGCCGGTCGTGTACGAGGTCGCTACATAAGTCTTTAAAACAATTCCCAGCTATTTTGTTTAACTCCACGACATATTATTGTTCAACAGATTCGAACTTGCACTGCTCTCGGGTAAAAAACTTGCGTCCCTTAATTGTTCAATTCTTTTTAGGTGAGAAAGAAAAATTCATCAAATTCATTTACCAACTCCTCAACTGATCTGAATTGCTCGTACGCTTTCTCTCCAATAATGTGTAGTGAAATCTTAATTTGCACCTTTTTGTGCAATTCACAGGGTTCAAAATATATCATTAACGATTTCTTCCTTTCCACTCTTTACATAGTTTTCCTGGAGATTTCCACTCTCCGGGTTTTTTCAAAATTAAACGGTCGTGGCGGTTCCAACATTGATTCCATTTCTCCTTTTTGGCACAATTTTCTTCACTTCTTGTAGATAAAATTACCAGCCGTCTGTTTAATTTTCGTTACATTTACTTTGGATAAATTTAACTACATGAATTTTTAAATCGGCTGCACCATATAATACGTGTCGGATTACAAGATGCGTTAATCAAACATGATAGTTGAGCCAAAACTAATAATCATTTTCATACGTAGGATACTTATCTCAATATAATGTATCACAGAAGACTACCTTGAAATGTACTGCATTTCCCACTTTATCTTATTTCCCTAATGTACGTACGTGTTTCGGCACTGAGTGAGTTCTGCCAGAGCCCATTCCCATCCTATCCCTCCCCATTTTCCCAACCCTTTCTCCAAATCCATTCCTATATCACTCCAAAGGTAGTCAGCGTATCCGGGGGCGTGCCAACATTTGTCATTTTGGACTAATGTTGGTATGTATCGAGGATGTCTATGGGTGACAGTATCCACTTACCATCAGGTGGACTTCCACCTGATGGTAAGTGGATACTGTCACCGTGGACTGTATGCTCGTCTGCCGCCTTCGTCCATTAAAAAAAATTCAATTATCTACAGTTGAAACCTTAATACGTCGATGGATCACTAGGTCTAGGTACAGGTTAAAACGTCGATAGATTATTATGTCGAAAAATAATTATGAAGTCATCCTACCAGTTAATATTTCGATATTATACGGAACCGCGTTACAGGAATTACGCGTAATTTAGTCTTATTCCACGTGATAAATTAATTGAAACTGTTCTAAATCAAACCTTTGTCCATTAACTACTGTTTACTCATAGCAATACCAGTTTCATTACCGTTTTTATTGCTGTAATATGAGTAACTTTGTCACTTAACCCTTATTGATTATTTTAATTTATTGAAGTAACTTATGATTTCCTTTCTATAATCTGTGGTTCTACGAAATGGCTATAGTAAACATTGTTTGGTTGTATTCGCATATATTTGCTTGTGAGTCTTGTGACACATTGCACGTGACCTTGGATGCCCAATAAATGATAAAAACTGGCGATGAAACAAGCTTTGTATTAAGTTGTAGGTAGCTTAATGCCTAAATGAACTGATCAACATCAATTTCCAATGATTTTGTTATACTTGATATATATTTTGTATTTTGATATATATATCATGATGTATATCACGATATTTATCAATTGATATTTATCACGATATATATCATTGATATTTATATTGATATTTATCAATTGATATTTATATTGATATTTATCGTCAAAACTGGAATTTTGGCAGATCCCACTCTTTTAAATTGTTGTAGGTAGGTACTGACATAAAGAAAAATTATGATCAGTGCCACTGCCAATGATCCAACACTAAAGATTATAATTTAGTTGAATGTTGATTAAGTAGACCGACTATTAATCTCAAACACTCGGATATTTTGATATTTATTTATGTACTAGCGATCCGCCCTCACTTCGCTTCGGTTTATTAAATTTAAAACAATCGGAATAAGATCTTTTCCTGCGGTAAAATGGAGCCTATATTTTAAGTTAGACCTCTAGCAATACATCGGTGAAAACTGTATTCAATTCCATGCAGTAGTTTTTGCGTGATGCGTGTACAAACACAGACAGACAGACAAAATTTCTAAAAACTGTTGTTTTGGCTTCTGTTGCTCTAATAAAGACCCCCCATAATTTTATTATATGTATTTACGTATTTTTACGAACTCTGATATTTTGATATATTTCCTGTTTACAAAACAAATTCTTTAAAAAATGCTTTCGTTCCTTGACCTTTGTGAATCCTATAACTCTAAATACAGTGAACTGGACTTATTAAATACAGTGAACTGGACTTATTAAATACAGTGAACTGGACTTATTAAATACAGTGAACTGGACTTATTATATACAGTGAACTGGACTTATTAAATACAGTGAACTGGACTTATTAAATACAGTGAACTGGACTTATTAAATACAGTGAACTGGACTTATTAAATACAGTGAACTGGACTTATTAAATACAGTGAACTGGACTTATTAAATTTTACTTTAGGCAAATATAAAACTTATGTTGTAAAAAATTAATTGAAGAAACTTCTTAACATCTCTTTGTGTTACATAGTTTTTGAGTGGTTCATTTTATGTCATACTATGTAATGTATTGTGACTGCTCGTGTTACATATATATAACATATAGCGACCCGCCCTCACTTCGCTTTGGTTTATAAGTTAATTTTTATTCAATTTTTTTTTAAATTTCAAAATAAAATATAGCCTATATTAGACACGGATAATGTAGCTTCTCATTTATGAAAGAATTTTTGAAATCGGTTCAGTAGTTCCAGAGATTACCCCCAACAACCTATTATCTTCACCTGCAATTGCTAAAGTAACTCAGTATTCTATCAGCTGAAAGCATTTGAATGCTTTCAGCTGATAGAATACTGAGTTCTGAGAATGATAGAAAGCATTCAATCATGAATGTTGTCAGTTGTAAATACGTTCAAATACAGCTGCGATAGCATGCGATCAAAAGTATTCAACTGTACATACAATTTTGCATTAAAACAATTGATAGATACTGCATACAATAGATAGCATTATCAGTTGTAAAAATATTCCATTGTATGCTTACAGCTGCAGTTAGCATCCTTCTCATATACTGATGCTAACTGCAATGCCGACCACAGTTAGCATCAATATATGAAATGGACACTTCTACGGGCGCTCAATGTAGCAAAATGTCCAAATAGTACAATATCAAACCCCTAAATAGCAAAATGTCCAAAATGTTAATTGTCTTAAAAGCAGATGGTCAATAAAGCGAATTGTCTATTCTTAGTGTTATGTAGTTAAACATATACGTATGTATCAGTCTCTGTCACAGCCCTAGTCTCTAGAGTTTTGGACCTCGTTTGACATGGCTCTGGGTAACAGACAGAAGATCTCAAAATCAGGGTTTCATTTTGCCAATTTGATGTTTAGCTTTCTGAATATCTTGCTAGTTAGTCGAGTATTTTATCAATTTTTATCGCAGTTTTTATCAATTGTGATATGAAATTTTCATGGTTTAGACCAGTAGTCGCCAAAGTTTGAAGCCACTGAGCAACCGTACTGTTCGTAAATCTGACTGTGAGCTACCAAAAGAAACCAAGACAAAAATATTGTTCTTTTCTAAATCATACATTTATTTATTATTATATACATACTTTTCTAGTAAATATTAAATCCAATTGAATAAAATTGTTTAGATTGTAAAGAATTAAATTAGAAGTGTAAGAATAATTTGTTTTTCATCTGACTAATTAAGTTTAATGTGAAGGATGGCACTCTTTTTTGTCATCAACATTTTTTTTAATGTTAGGTGAGTAGGACGTAGCTGCCATTCGTATGCATGAGCGTGATCGCGATCTACCTAAAATTTCCCCTCGAGCAGTAGCTCGAGCAGTAGCGCGAGCTACTAGTAAGTAGCTCGCGATTGACGGTTTCGCGATCTATGTTTTAGACGTTTTTACTTATTGGACATTTAGCTACATATATTTTTTTTTATATAGAAAGAAGATGGCAATCGAGCATAGACATCCGCGATACATTGCCAACATTAGTCGAAAATGACAAACTTTGGCACGCCCCCGGATGCGCTGCCTACCTTTGTTGATGAAAGAATGGATTCGGAGAAAGGGTTGGGGACGTGGGAAGGGATAGGATGGGAATGGGCTCTGGCATATTTCACTCACTACCGAAACATACATACATTGGGGAATATGATAGTGGGAAATGCAGTACATTTCAAGGTAGTATTCTGTGAGAGAGGGGTAACGAGACCAGTCGAGTGCGCCCAGCGGCTGTTGAATTGCAGCGTGCACTCTCCCCCTCCTAAATAGTCATAGACCACTCGATACGGAAACAAATGGACAGACCAAATTAAACTAATTTCATAATGTTGTTTCAGCACGATACGTTCTTTATGTATTGATTATACGGGGTCTGCAAGAGGCATTTGACTTCGCGTTAAAAGTTTGGAAAGGAAAAGAACCGCCTACCATACTACAAGTTATGGAAGAAAATAAAAAATGTCTCTTAATAGCAGCAGTTTCTGTGCTCATAGTTTTCTTCTATAATCAACCGATATTCACGTTGGAGTTGCTATCCTTGTACATGGCCCATTTGATTACTAACTTTCCAGATATGGTAAGGATTTGTTATTTATAAACTGGCAGCAAATCAGCAACTGAAATAATTAAAACTATTAAGAATGTTAACCAAGAAGCGCGACTCCTATTTCTTTTTTCTCACCAGATAACCTAAAACCTCGTTAAATTTGCTGCCACTTTCACTATTTTATTCTCGTCATTTAATTATTTGCCATTATTTATTAGTTCACTAAATAGGAGTTTTCAACCCGAGGGTTAGAGAAAAGTAGGGATTTAATGTTTGCTTTCAACGTGCGAAACATTCGCAAATGTAAACGTTTGCACTATTTTCAATGTCCTAGTAAAGTGTACACAGATAATATTCAGTGAGGCAGTTATGGCAGTCGGTTCTTTGACGATACACAAAATTCTTGACAGTGCGTATGGGAAACGATACACGTGATACAAAAAGGTCTTGTGAAAGCCTTTAAAATTGTTAAAACTAGTCTTTATCAGCCCATAATGTCAACTCAAACTCAACGAAATGTCTCAACATTTAGCTTTAAATCCAGGGCAAGTTTGCAGTATCGTTGAATTAAAATATGAACATTGTGGTAAAAGTGAGTTTAAGTAATTGCGCTCTGGTTGGGTTCTTGGACAAATTAAATGACAGCAACTGATATCATGCAACCAATAAATATAATTGGCGTGCTTAACAAGTGCCAGCAAATGCATGTACTACATATTTATTATACTAGTACTAAGCTTAGCACTAACAATGTCCTCCACTGTACTCCCGAACCAAGTGTTTGTGTGTCTAGTGCGCCTTAAGAACAGATACGTTAAAGGGTATGCGGATATAAGTAAACATCAGCGGCAAACAAGAACAGGAGTCAGATTGGCAGGCGAGAGCGTCAAGAAGAATTAACCTTGGCGATAATCGTCTTCCGTTAGGCCTATCTTGAAAGAACCCGATAAGCCACTGCATGCCCGCTAACTTCAGCTAGTACGCTTGCCTATCCTCAACGTGAGTAATCGTCCTAAAGGGCGTTGCTTAAAGCTCGATGGCGAAAAACACACACTAATAACTGTTTACTAAACACAATACTAATTAGCAAAACTATCGCTTCAAAACACAAAACTTACAACTTATTTCCAAATTCCGTTATTCGGCACCCGTGTCTTTATTTTCTTATCGCAGATCTCCTTTTTCCAAGAAGGGCACCCAATATTAATAAATGTGCCAAATGAGACTTGTAACGCCCTCTGTTGTCAAGGCGAGAAAGCGGGCATTACAATATGTAAACGATTATCACCTCACTATTTAATTTAATGCCGTGTCATTTACCCCAGCCCGCCGTTTGTTTATATTTTAAACAAATTGGGCTGGATCGGACTACAGTTATGTTTTTTGCACGTCCATCGAGGTTTAAGAACTCTATTTCTCAAAGAATTAAACAATATTGATACATTTCAAATATTAATATTTGAGACAGAATATAATGGGAGATGTTTATAATCAGTAGGATACATTTTTTTAGTGCTTTTTAAATTTCTGTTAAAAATGTCAATAGATAATGATTATTCAATTTATTTTTATATAACTCAATACAGCCTCGCAAAAACATAGTCATTTATAATTTTTTTAATGAAATTAACTTAAAAAAATTTAGAGGTACAATAAAGGACAAGGTACAATGGAGCCAAAAATAGTTCACAAAAAGTATGTTTATGTGTAGTTCAATTTTTATTGATTCCTGTAAAGTTTAAATTACATTTTTTAGTTTTTGAAATAACCGCTCCAACTTAAATAAATAAATTGAAGCACTGAATTTTTAACTCTTATTTCAGGAAAAGAAAGCCATACAAATAAACTATGGCGTGGGAATGGCTTGTAGCTACTTTGAAGGTTACTTAGTCCACATAATACCTAGTGATGGAGCAAAATTCGTTGGCTTTGAAGAAAATATAAGGGCTTATGAGGCTTCACAGACAGTCAAATTTCCAGTCAAACGACTATTCATAGTGATCACGAAGAACTTGTTTTGTCCACCGGATTTAAAGCAGTTTAATAAGACTGATAAACCAGATATGCCATATTTGGAAGCTTGTCAGGTAAGTTACACTTACTATTTCCACCCTTACCCTTTTTCCAACCTACATTATTTGTACCTACGAACAAAAACATCTAAGTTACCCTTTCCTTACACTACCGTAGAATGTACTGCATTTCTCACATTACCCTATTCCATCAATATACGTACGTGTTTTGCTATTGAGTGAAATATGTCAGGGAGAGCCCATTCCCATCCCATTCTATACCTCTCCATTTTTCCAAATCCATTTTCAGAGATAGGCAATGCATCCGGGGGCCAACGTTTATTATTCTGGACTGATGTTGGCATGTATTGCGAATGTCGCACGGCGACAGTATCCACTTATCATCAAATGGATTGCCGTTGCCACCGTCTTTCTATAAAAAAATATCTTATATAATGGAACTTTTTTGTGGGAACTCGACGAGTGAAGTTGTTTCTATTTGATTATTATAAAAATTGTGTATATTGCGTTTTGTCTTTATACTAGTGATTGCTTATTAAACTTCAAAGTGTTTATTGTGCATAATGTATTGATTGATTTGATGTGCCTGATAATAATATGTGCATAGAACTGCGTTTTTCATGTGCTTCCAAGGAGTCCTTTTCTGTAGTGGGTAAACCGATCATCACTTTACTGAGCGACTCCTGACTTACTTCCATAGGGCTAAACATTGACATGATGCATTTTAGGCTTAAATTATTTGTTATGTAGAAAACTTGACACTGGCATAATGTGCTGATTGCACCATTGCCATATAAGATAAGAAAAAAATAGTATTTTTATTTTCCTTTTTTTTTTTTCACATTCCTAAAATCTTTTCAGCAGGAAGGAGACCGAGAGACGGATGAATTTCTCGTGGGCACACCTCTCTACAAAGATTTCGACTTATTTGAAGTTAGTGACATTATGACAAAGATATATTCGGTATCAATTTGAAATTATAAAAAACTAGCGATGCCAGCGATTTCGCTCGCGTGAGCTCGTGATTCCCGTGGGAACTCTATTAAGTCTGGATAAAAAGCACCCTGTCCGCAGGAAGGCAGCGTATCTGGAGACGTGTCTACGCCTAGATAAATTGAATAAGATAAACTATGATATAGGATAAATTGAATAATTCATTATTCTTTTTACCTTTAGTTCTCTAACCACTTCCGTTAGAAAAAAACTATTTAATTTTCAAAATAATATACGTACTTAGTTCGCATCATGTCAGGAGTAACGTTATAACATATAACGAACTGGCATAAAGTGGGGTAATCCGGAACTTCATGTACCTGGGGGGGAGAGGTTACGCTGCAATCCAACAGCCACTGGGCGCGCTCGACTGGCCACATTACTCCTCTCTCACAGAAGACTACTTTGAAACGTACTGCATTTCCCACTTTATCTTATTTCCTTAATGTACGTACGTGTTTCGGTAGTGAGTGAGATGTGCCAGAGCCTATTGCCATCCTAGCCCTTCCCATTTTCCCAACCCTTTCTCCAAATCCATTCCTATAACTCCAAAGGTAGGCAGCGCATCCGGGGGCGTGCCAAACCTTTGTCAGTTTGGACTGATGTTGGCATGTATCGCCGATGTCTATGGGCGACAGTATCCACTTACCATCAGGTGGACTGTAAGCTCGTCTGCCGCTTTCGTACATAAAAAAAAAACCTATATCTTATTTCTTACGGCTCATTTACACAAGGAGAGTTTCTCGAACGCGTGCAGAAGAGAAAATCCGTCAATATGCTTGCCTTGTATAAACAAATGCTATCATCTTCTTGTCATCGAGTTTTTATCGTTGCATACGAAAATAGTTAAACAATACTGTCGCCTGAATCGTTCGTGAAACTCTCCTTGTGTAAATGAGCCTTTACTAAATTATATTGAATTGTCTATTAGCTGGAATTCCCCGATTTCTAACAATCTAACTTCACATTTCCGTCATTTCGGGGAATTCCCCGCTGATTGACAGCGCCAGCAATTACCGCATTATGTCAGTGTCAAGTTTAAATATTCGTCATTGTTCAATGCCGTCGAGGTAGTGATAGTTGGTTCGCTGAGCACAGAACAGTTGGGCTTCCAGCACACGAGAAACGCACTCCTATACTTGTATTTTATTAATCGTTGCACACAAATATTAAGGACTGGAGTTTAACACACAACTTATACGTTAGTTTTCTGTCACTAATTTCTTTATTATGAAAAAAGTATGATTGTGCGTTTCTTCCATTCTGGTTAATGTCGGTCATATAACCACATATAGCAGTACCGTGCATTGGTTTTGAAAGTAGGTAGTTTGAAATTGTTACGTTAAACGGATTACTCACGATTTATTATTTATTTTCTATAGCTGATATTTGGGTCCAGTTACATGTACCGCGTGGTCGCGGCGAGACGGTGTTGTTGCTATTGCAGACAAATCTGTCTACCCTCCGTCGTGTTTGTTTTTGATTCACCTACCCACGCTCATTTTTGTTGATTATGTTCCTTGGACACTATACTAAAGATATCACCACACACACGCCAGTTTGAGAATGTGGAGAGTAATAGGTTTGCCCACGTTAGTGTAGGGTACCGTAACCAACCCATTTATCGTCCTAAACTCGTAAGGTACGGGCTCTCAAAATACAGATTTTTTCTAGTTTGGGAGTCAGGCTCATTATAAATTGTATCCAGTATGTTTAATACAAATGAAGAATTTGAATTTGAATTCATCGTCCAATGCTGGCTTACGGGCCTCCTCGTGCACACTGTCTTGTGCATGGGAGTTGTATGTCCTTAGAACACTACGCTGGCTAAGCAAGATGGCAAGTTCATTCTTTTAGAGGTGGCGTAGATCCTCAGAGCTTGTGGTAGCGGCTTTGTTTTATCCCTTAGCATAGCATATGCTAGTGGTAATTAAATGGTAGGTTCTGTTTATTTTTATTTCCTTTTAAGAGATGTACTTTTTCTTGATAGGAGTTGTTTTCCTCTTCCAGCCATTAGATGACGTCGAGAAAGATGTGGCTGGCGTGAAGAACCGTACTTATCGGAATTCCGCATACAAAATCCATCGGCCCGGAAAGAAAAACATAATTTATCTGGCCGTCGAATGTTCCACACCGCTACACACGTTACACAGAGTACTTAAGAACAAACACATCTATGATGGTGAGTTCGCTTTCTTTACAGGCACGTTCTTTACAAATGTACTGTATTTCCCACTTTATTCCTCTAATGTACGTACATATTCAGTAAAATAAAATGAAACCAAAATAATAGACCGCATTCAAGTCCTTATACAAGGACAAAGTATAGAGATGGACTTGGACATATAATGAGGATGAAAAGTGACAGAAAAGGGAACAACTCTGTGGTATCTTAGAGGGAATAAAAGATTAAGAGGCAGACTGAGGAGAAGTTGGACGATATAAAAAAAAACAGAAGGTACCACGTGGAGAAGAAAAATAAAAAGGAATGTAAAAGTTGGGGCAGACCTTTGCTCAATACTGGGGTACCGAAAAGTAAACATCACAATAATTTAATAATACTCATGTTTTGTTAATTGTAGATTTTAAGCTATTTTTAAAGTAGGTAAAATAAAGGCTATTTTTAAAGTAGGTAAAATAAAGGCTATTTTTAAAGTAGGTAAAATAAAGGCTATTTTTAAAGTAGGTAAAATAAAGGCTATTTTTATTTTACATATACAGTATGTACATTTTTTTATAGGCAAGTGGGCGGACGAGCAACCGGTCCCACGTGATGGTAAGTGTTACCGCCGCCCATGGACACCTGCAACACCAGGGGGTATGCGGGCGCGCCGCATGTATTGACTTACGTACGTTTTTCGGCATTGAGTGAGGTATACCAGAGCCCATTCTCATCCCATTTCCAAATCCATTCTTATATCTCGCAACTACATTTCCTTTCCTACTCCATCCGCTACATTTGTCATTCTTGACTCATGTTGACATGTATCGTGGATGTCGCAGGACGACAGTATCCACTACCACCAGGTGCACTGTATGCTCGTCAGCTGCCTTCTTTCTGTAAAATAAAATAATAACGTGATATTATGTCTTAGGTGGCAATTGGCCCTCTCAAAAGCCGGCCCGCGGGCCAGTTTACCACTTTTTGAAACTGCTGGCAGTCTTGTGAAAAGGAACAAATGTAATAATGAAATCTTTGAAAATGTCTCGGCACTAATTCCCCCTATATCGGTTTTGTAAATTGTAAACTCGCGCACACTTTGATTTCCTTCCGGCCCGTTGGAACACCAGCAATTTCAAAAAATGGTAAACTCCCCGGCTGACCAGTTTTTCAGCTGGCAAGTTGCCAACTAAGAATAATATATTATTATTTGTTCTAATTAAGCTACGATATGGGGTTCTTCAAGAGAGCTGTGAATAGGATTTTGCGAGGTCGGCGGCGCGCCCGCATACCCCCTGGTGTTGCAGGGGTCCATGGGCGGCGGTAACACTTACCATCACGTGGGACCGCCTGCTCGTCCGCCCTCTAGTATATATAAAAAAAAAAACAGTGGTAGTTTAGTAATCTCCGGTATTCAAATTTACAAATTATTTTATATAGCTTACAACAGTTTTAAATGATTTATACAATTTAGTTTTAATTATGCCTCTTTTATGTCATTAGGAATTTTTTGAAGATTTTTACACACAAAGTACAACCTTCTAAGTAAAATTTAGTTTCAGGTACTTTAGGCACTTCTAATCTATTGTGATCCCGTCTGCTGCGTGGGCATATCTCCCCACGGCTCGGCTAAACAAAATTGAATAAGTAACGAGATGTGATTGGTTGACATGGGACGGAATATAACCGCTCAAAATTAGATTTTAATAATTTTTAGTCGCAAATTTTGATATCTTCCCAGAACTGACGGACATTAACGTGGCAGAAGTAGTGGATGACTTCTGTACGATGTTACGCAAGATTATCGCCAAAAGCCCGGAGACCAGGGATAAGTGTGAATTGGTGTATTACGACAGTAAGTACTTATTTTATTTATTTATACACTTCACAATTTATTTATACGCCGTTTATCGAATATTAACTACAATGTGTTAATCAAATTACGGTTGTCAGTAACGAACTAACCTTTTATTTCTACTACACCTATAGATACACACACCACATCATAGATGGCGCTAGTTACATATGATTTTGTTACCATAATAAAATAACACAATGGACATTTCTGGGCATAGTGACCAAGAATTAAAATAGAAAGAACATGTACGACAAGTTTGCAATGAAATAAATAGATTTACTTACACTCTTTACAGACTAACAAAAGTGGCAACGGCAAACCGCAATTATTGCATGCTTTGATTATGTTGAAACGGTAATAAGATATGCCCTTATATTTTGGAGTAACAGTCCGGAAGCCAACCTTTATTGCACAAAAAACCGTGTACGGTCAGGGGACCCCCGTCAGGAACGAAGATCCTCACGCATTTTTTTAAACTCCGAATTACATTCGGAGTTTATAAAAATGTATCATTTTGTATCATATTTTCAATGCAAATAATTTAAAATAAGGAATCTTAGTAAACTCTAATATCGATGTATTTTTCAATATATCATTCTAACATCGATGTCACTATGCGATATATTACATCGAAAAACAACTATACGATTCAGCGAATCAGCGATGGCGATGTAGTCGAATCGGATATTTTCGTTTCGGATCGAGCGAGGCATGAGAGAGAGAACTAGCGATCGGCCCGCCACCGAAATTTACCGAATACCGACGAACTGACACGATCGCGAGAATCACGACCATACCGTGTCCGAGCGAGAGAAAGCCGAGAAAAAGAAAGAGGTATGGAGGGGATAAAAATCTTACGTGACGTTACATTTTCTCTCGAATCACACCTACCGCAAGCCGCGTAAAGAAACTTCGTTCCAAAAATACGTTTGGGCTATCTGCGGTGTGGCATCAAAAGTCTCGTGTAGGCCTTTTTTTAACTTTAAAAGTCTTACCCTTGCCCTGTTTATATATTTTGGAAATGTCAAAATTTCTAAATGACGATATCCCCGAGTACATGTGCTTTCAAAAAAATTGGATGGGATGCTTCTGGATGGATAAGACTATTTATAATAAAAGATTTGACACTAAGTAAATTTAAGAAAATATTGCAGAATACTTAAAGAGTGCAAAAATAGATATTTGTTTGGTTAATTAAGGATATATATGTATGTTTAAAGTTTAAGTTTAGCTAATTTGTGACACTAGGTTTAATATAATAATGTGTGTTTAAGTACAATTTATTAATATTTGCATGCTGTTATAAATAGCTAAATTGGGCAGATTTTCAGTTAAAAATAATACCCTATTCACAGGCAAATAAAGATATACAGTAGGGCCTCCGTATCCGCGGCTCCGGTGAGTTTGAAACACTGCTCCAAACTGCAAATGTTACGGCTACAGTGCGTGATATAGTATTAGTTAAAGGTAGAAAAGGCAAAAACGATAACTTCCAATAACAATGTTCTTCAAAACAGACGATAAAACTATAGATGGTCCGTGGGTACATAAAGCCGTCCACATCGTTTGCTTCCGTGCGCAGCAAATAATTGTCTTAGTAATCAATTAGTTAAATTTTATTCATGTCACAGCGTACACCATTTTATTTATGTTAATGTAAAATACATTTTAACAAAGCACACTTTAACAAAGCACATTTTAACAAAGCACACTTTAACAAAGCACATTTTAACAAAGCACACTTTAACAAAGCACACTTTAACAAAGCACATTTTAACAAAGCACACTTTAACAAAGCACACTTTAACAAAGCACATTTTAACAAAGCACACTTTAACAAAGCACATTTTAACAAAGCACATATTTCTTTTAGTTTACTTTAGTATTAATTTTGCTTTATTTGTACATCTATACTCCAAAATATGGTGTTGGCTACTATCCGCGGAAGGCGGTGGAACCAAACCCCCGCGGATACATATTATTATTATGAATGATATAAATTTTGCATGTTATACTTGTAGCCAAGTTGTGAAACAAAACATATAGGTATATTATAGCAAATTAAGATTTTTTTTTATGGACGAAGGTGGCAGATGAGCATACAGTCCACTTGACGGTAAGTGGATACTGTCGCCCATAGACATCCGCGATACGTGCCAACATTAGTCCAAAATGAGAAAAGGCACGCCGCCGAATGCGCTGCCTACCTGTGGAGATACAGGAATGGATTTGGAGAAAGGGTTGGGAAAATGGGGAGGGATGGGATGGGAATGGGCTCTGGCACATCTCACTCACTACCGAAACACGTACGTACATTTGGGAAATAAGATAAAGTGGGAAATGCAGTACATTTCTAGGTAGTCTTCTGTGTGAGAGGGGTAACGTGGCCAGTCGAGCGCGCCCAGCAGCTGTTGGTTTGCAGCGTGCACTCTCCCCCTCAATAAATTATTATTTATTGATGATTATTATTATTATTTATACAATCTTTGTCTCCACCATTTCAGACGAAGACACCGAACAGAACTTGGCTGATATTCTACTGAACAAAGTGAAAGTGTTAAATCCTTATTTCGATTATGACACATAAAACCCAATTTCTTTATGACTAGCTTTCTACCCGCGGTTTCGCTCGCGTGGACTAAGCGGCTGTAAATAGATTTTTAATACCTGTAAAAGCACCGACATGGTGGATTTCACAGATGAAAATCCATCCAGCAGTTTTCAAGTGAATCCATTAAGTTTTATTTTTTATTTTCCTCTGTAACTCAACTTCCTTCTGTCATATGAAGATGTCACATATCGTCGGTGACACTGGCACAACGCGTCATTGTCAAATATCGCGGAACTACGTTAAACCAGCAAAAAAACTATATTTCTTTATATGCACTATAAATGCACTTGTATGCACTATAAATGCACTTGTATGCACTATAAATTGTCTTTATATTGATAATAGCGACCCGCCCTAGCTTCGCTTTGGTTTATAAGTTTCTTTGGTTTTTTTTGCAAAATAAAATGTATCCTATATTAGACACGGATAGTGTAGCTTCCTATTTGTGAAAGAATTTTTGAAATCGTTTCAGTAGTTCCAGAGATTACCCCCAACATACAAACACACAATTTTACCTCTTTATTATATTAAGTATATAAGTATAGATATTTAACTAATTGTTGTGTCAGACAATTTACTCATTTATTGATTTATTTAAAAATACACGTAGGAATGGATACGCGGTGTTGGGGTCGTTTTTCGCTGGACACTACTCTCGCTGTTGCGACAAAGTTTGATTTTAAGCGCCCCGATCAGCGGGTGCATACAATTGATGATACGGGTCGCAGCCAAATGCCATCAATTACCTATAGCCGTGAAATCTCAGTTTTGCTACTTCGCTATACATTACTGAAAACCCGATCAAAATCAGTTCAGCAGTTTTTACGTGATGTTCAAACAAACATTGAAAACACCTCTTTGGGGTCTGCAGCTTCTAAAGTAACCCCACGATTTTATTTTATTATTAAATTAAGTCAACGTACAGACAACCCTTTTACTTTTTCATTATATGTATAGATTATACTTTGTGGCTTTTTAGATTACGGAAATTTCGATGTTTTTCTAATTAATCGAAATGTTTTTGTAAATAAATATTTGTGCACCAATGTTTATACACCGTGTCCAGTGACAGAACGCAAAATCTGAAAATAAGTACTATCGAGAGTAGTTTATTGTTCATTTCTATTAGGTATTCTATGCGCGTCGTCCACGCCGCGCCCGGTCATTATCCTATACTGAGTAATGAGCGCGACAAACATTTCAGAGACGCCTTTGTAACGTTTGTTTTATTAGGTACCTAAAATAATTTTATTTTTTGCTAGTACACATTTAAATTATATTTCAAATTAGTTGACGTGTTTCATGTTTTGCGTTATTTCGGTGTCACGTTAATTGCGCTGGTGGATTATAGTCTGAAACCACCTCGTTGGAAATTGGAATAATTCTAATTTTATAATATTTTTTATATTGTACTAGTCGTTGTCATACATTTTGAGTCATAGACGTTAATAAAGTTAATTTTGAGTTAATAAAAATCTCGACTTAACCTCGCCGGTAGCGGTGTTCCGTTCATATATGTATATGTATGTAAATATATGCGGTGTTCCGTTCATATATGTATATGTATGTAAATATATGCGGTGTTCCGTTCATATATGTAAATATATGCGGTGTTCCGTTCATATATGTATATGTATGTAAATATATGCGGTGTTCCGTTCATATATGTATATGTATGTAAATATATGCGGTGTTCCGTTCATATATGTATATGTATGTAAATATATGCGGTGTTCCGTTCATATATGTATATGTATGTAAATATATGCGGTGTTCCGTTCATATATGTATATGTATGTAAATATATGCGGTGTTCCGTTCATATATGTATATGTATGTAAATATATGCGGTGTTCCGTTCATATATGTATATGTATGTAAATATATGCGGTGTTCCGTTCATATATGTATATGTATGTAAATATATGCGGTGTTCCGTTCATATATGTATATGTATGTAAATATATGCGGTGTTCCGTTCATATATGTATATGTATGTAAATATATGCGGTGTTCCGTTCATATATGTATATGTATGTAAATATATGCGGTGTTCCGTTCATATATGTATATGTATGTAAATATATGCGGTGTTCCGTTCATATATGTATATGTATGTAAATATATGCGGTGTTCCGTTCATATATGTATATGTATGTAAATATATATTTTACTATAGTTACATGTAGTATTTATTATTGCAACATATATTTATAATTCGTTACTTAATTAACACGAGTATGTCCACTACCAGCGTTATTACCTCAATCACAATTCACTTCCTCGAGGTTGTCTGGAAGAAATTGCCGTAAAGCGATAAGACCGCCCGGACGTATCCTTATAACATTGTTGTTTAATTTTATCATAATGTAACAATTATAAAGGGTGGTTCTTTAGAGGTATAGAACTTTGAAATGGAATAAAACAAGGATGAATTTTTAAAATTGACATGAAATTGACTTTATTCAAAAGATAATCTTTTGGCATTATAATTTAAATATGATTTCTGGCATATGACCGCCACGGCTGGCTCGGACGTAATCCAATCTGGAGGTCCAATTTTCAATAACTTTTTCCAACGTTTGTGGCCGTATAACGCGGCAAATGTCCTCCAAGTGGTCGATCGTTTCGGGCTTATCGGCGTAGACTAGCGACTTCACATATCCCCACAGAAAATAGTCTAGCGGCGTTAAATCGCGCGGTTTTTGAAGGCCAATTCACGGGTCCGGAACGTGAAATTATGCGGTTACCAAACGTTTCCTTCAGTAAATCAATTGTGGCACGAGCTGTGTGACATGTTGCGCCGTCTTGTTGAAACCACAGCTCCTGCACATCATGGTAGTTCAATTGAGGAACGAAAAAGTCAGTAATCATGGCTCTATAGCGGTCACCATTGACTGTAACGTTCTGGCCAGCATCGTTTTCAAAGAAGTACGGCCCAATGATTCCACCAGCCCATAAAGCACACCAAACAGTCAGTTTTTCTGGATGTAACGGTGTCTCAACGGTGTAATACTTGAGGATTATCTTCACTCCAAATACGGCAGTTTTGTTTATTGACGTAGCCATTCAACCAAAAGTGAGCTTCATCGCTAAACAAAATTCTCTTATGAAAATCGAGATCAACGGCAATCTTGTTTTGGGCCCATTCACCGAATCTACGCCTTGCTAGGTGATCGCGTGGCTTCAATTCTTGCACGAGTTGGATTTTGTAAGCACGCAAACCAAGATCTTTCCGCAAAATCTTCCATAAAGTGGATGGACACATGTCCAATTCCTGTGCACGATGGCGGATAGACTGATTCCGGTCTTCCTCTACGCTACGCTCTACAGCAGCAATGGCTTCTTCTGTACGCACTGTACGACGTCTCTGTAGATGCGTATTATCATTTAGAGTAAACGTGGTGCTAAACGGTCCATAGTTAGTCGAATTAATAGCTCTGATGGACGATTATGTTGACCGTAAAATGGACGTAGTGCGCGATACGTATTTCGAACAGAACCATTATTTTCAAAATAAATTTGCACAATTTGGAAGCGTTGTTCAGGCGTCAGTCTATTCATGTTGAAATGCCAAACCAAACTAAACACAAATCACTTGACAGCTGACAAAATGGCCGCCAGTTAAAACAGTGTTGCCAACTTAAAGTTCTATACCTCTAAAAAAAACACCCTTTACAATAAAGACCACTTTTTAGGGTACCTACTTGTATTTTGATATTTTTTGGTATCGATTTCAATCAAGTCTCATGCCGGCTGTACACACTCGGCGAGAACACACCATCTGCACACTTGTATCAGTTGAACTGTATCAGACTCGGGCGCAAAAAAACGAGACGCGACTGAGAGGTGGCAAGACGAGACGAGAGCACCATGCACACACTCGCTCTCGGCCTGTCGCGGGGTGCCTCGCCGAGTGTGTACAGCCGGCTTTACCTATGGTGCAGGGTGTGCGGCGCACACGAGCGCGGCGTCTTAGGGAGCGCCGAGCGCAGCTCGCGACGCCTCCAAAGAGCCTACTAGAGGGCGTCAGGGTATTGATTGCACCCGGGCGCTACATGCGCTAGAGCCGGCGCTGATTAGTATCCACCTGCACGTTCTCATTTGAAGGGCCTCGATAAAGTTGAAATTCGATGAAATCTCGAGGTAATCATAAAAAACAGCACATCAAATAGTTTAATAAGAGACGACTTTTTAAACGTTTATTTGTAATTTGTAATCTATTTTTTATATGTTAACTATAAGTTCATATTGGTGCGATATTAATTTTAAGATTTTGCATTTAATACATACATTTATATATTATTAAACGAATCTGACACGTATCTTTACCCTGTCTATATAAGACGTTATCTGACCAAAGAGACCTTTCTCACCACCTCCCGATGAAGTACAATCTGATAGATAAATTATCTGCCAATAAAATCTAGCTGATACTGACTTTCTGATACCTTCTGAAAGACCCATACCATCTTTGGTTAAGATTTTCTAACTTAAAATTTCGTTGTTTCAAAATTCTGTTGTATAGTGTGTAGCCACCGGTGAAATTTTAAACAATAGATAACAATGAAAGCTCAATTGTCTGACTGATAGTTGATCAGAATACATCTCTCTATTTTAAATGCATTTGAACTACTCAGTTAACTGGTGACTGCAGTTGGTACAATCCAACAAGATCCGTTTAATATATAAATGGTTGTGCGATCTCCTAATCTTATGTAATCAGTGATGTGATTGGTCTAAAAGACCACCAAAGCTAGTATTAGGCTAGTTTCATTACGATTCGAGTTACCGCAAACCGTATACTTGTGGTTATCATTCTATATTTACGTATTTACAATAAAAACTATGTAATGAATAATAACATAATGCAAAGTGCAAATTGTAACAATTCTTATTTAAAAACAGAAAAACTATTATTTAATGCAAATAAGAAAAAAAAAGCGATCCATTTTTGGGGGAGGATACGAAACCTCGATTTTCTCGAATTACAGTACAAAGTACAGCTCAAAGTGCAACTGTCCCATTCTCTCAAAGTTGCATCGCTCGCTGCCGAGACACCAATTGTAAAACTACCCGTGTTTGAAATTGTACAAGATGGGCGCGAACAGAAACAGTGAGTAGATACTAATATTTTTTTATTGTCGGACAGAGTTTTCTCTTGGCAGGTTGATAGTATCGTAATAATCTCGAAATGAGCTGACATTTGCTTATATAGCTTTGGCTAAGGCGACCCCACTCGTGGCTAGTGGCTGTGGCGTGAGAGTGGTGTGACGCTGGCTTGGCTGGCGTATCGCGATTGGCGGAAATGTAACAAAATCCACCGCCACTCATCCTCTTAAGTAAAACAACTACAGGAATTAAATATAAAAAAACATTCTTAGCTACTTAAAAATATACTATTATTCGATTTCAGTTTCGCTTTCGCAATGTTATTGCTTATTTTTCCCTCTCTCGGTGCGAATACTTTCGTTATATTCTTGAAAGACAAGTTCGAGAACACGTATACGGTTTACGGGTTCACATCGCAATAAAACCAGCTTTAGGTCTGAGTTAGAATTAGGAGTTATTATCATAATTACTAGTATAAATTAGATGTTTGTGCTTTATTCAAATAAGCGATGATAAAATATATTTTTTTATAAAATATATTATTTTTAAATTTATTCTACTTTTATAATATAGTGTTATATTTATAATATAGTGTTATATATATATATATATATATATATATATATATATATATAACTATTTCAATTATATTTTGGTATTTTACACACAACATTGGTAGAAATCATCGATATGGGAATAGACTGGATGACACATCATACATCCTTATCAAAGAAACCTGGTTGGCAACTTCCAGTTCGGGGTGGAGGGGGGGGGGGGGGACGAGTTCAGAAATAAACCTACTAGAACTCATTTTCAAGCCGATTTATCGCACATAAAAAGAATTAAGCCGGTTTGTTTTGAGGGGGCGATTCATCCCTTCCCCCTCTTCAATCGACAAAACTCAACAAGTTGCCACTTCGTCGTGGTCACCTAGTCGTCTTTTAACGGCTTTTTGAGGGCTGATTGCAGAACTAAAGAGTGTCATTTTATTTTAAACGTTTTACTAGGTGTGTACAAGTTGTAGTTTTTCTAGTTTTTACATTTTCTAAAAATGTTCAACATTTTTAATGTTACGTTTATCAAGCATTTATTGTTACTTATGAAGCTATTAATAAATGACTCAATTTTATTATTATTGTATTATTTTCGAAAAGCCCATACCTCATCAAGTTATCACATCAAGTGCAAAGTTATATTTATTTATTTTTTATAGAGAAGACGGCATACGGACACGTTCATTCTTCGTGGTCAGATCGGACTGTCCGATTGATCTTGACCACGAGGATTCGTTATTCCATGTGGTCCGATTGCTTTGCTGTATAGTTCGAAACACAAATAAACATAATACGACTAGTAAATTACATTAAATGAAATTGTTTTTTTTATAGACATCTAGGCGGCCGAGCAAGCGGTCCCACGTGATGGTAAGTTTCACCTACTCCCATGGACACCTGCAACACTAGGAGGTATACGGGTACGCCGCCGATCTTGCAAAATCCTATTCACAGCTTTCCCCAAAACAAAAGGACCCCTTATCGTAGCTTAATGGAAAGAGCTCTTAAGGCAGTTCATTTCACAACCTACGGGTTCCCCGTATAAAATGGATTTTGGACCGAACAGTACGCGATACCTCCATATCGAGGAATTGCGGTTGCACGCCGCATTTCCTGTGACGCCAGGTGCGGTTGTAGAAACCCCAGGTGGAAATTATGTCGAACAATTCTTCAGAGCATTCGCTATTATACACGCGGTAGAACACGCAGAGAGACGCAACGTCTCTCCGAACGCTGAGGGGTTTCCGTCCGTGAGTGGCACCTTCGACAATTCGATCAGCACGTCGTTGGATGAAGTCAAATGGGTCCAATTGATATTTCGGTGCGCCGGCCCAGAGATGTAAGCAATACTCTATATGGACTTATTTAACTTAACAAAAAAATCTAAAAAAAGGCAATAGTTAAATTGCATCGTAAATAATATAATGAAGGTATTAGGATTCAGGCACATAAATCTTTAACTTATGCTAGGTACGTGGGTGGATGAGTAATATACCCACCCAAATTCAAGAACATCATGCACATACCCACGCACGCACACACGAATATACACGCATACGCACATAGATTCAAGATATATGTAATTTAAGATGTACTATCGTAGGTATTATAGTTTAGTGTTGAGCGGGTTCGAGCGACTGCGGCTTGCTGTCACCTTAATATGTTTGCTAATGGATATGTTTAAATTTGTAGTGTAATCTTGTATTAGCCTTGGTTTTTAACTTTAATTTTTGTTTATTTATGCTATGTATCGCTGTTGGATTACAAATAAAATAAATACCTATATATGTTTATAATGAACGTTTTACCGAAAGGCTTTCCAAGGCTTGCAAACGTTGCGTGCGTCACTAATGTCAAACACTCGCTGTCCAAACATGTCGACACGACTTTTTGGCGGCAACTCGAGAAGTAAAAATTGTGTATTAGGTGTTTTGTGGTTTAATAGTGATAATTTAGTAAACTTCAGTGTTTTTGTGCTTGGTGTTTGTGGTAATCAAATAAAAGCGTGGTACCGTGTTTTTCGTGTTCTTTCAAGGAGTCCACTTCTGTCCTCGGTAAAGGACTAGACTAGACTGGACATGGACAGGATATATTATAGATTTTGAAATTGTTTAATATGAAGAAACTTGAAACTGGCAGAATGTGCTAATTGCACCATTGCTATATATGAAGAAAAAAAGAAATGTCATAATCAAAACCAATGTCAAAAGCACGTGTATACGCTTATTTGTCTTATTGTTTTTATTCGATATAAATGGAATAAAAACTAAAAAATGGTTAAACGTAAGTACGATAATGAAGAAGAAAAGACGTCGAAGAAAAGCAAGAGAAATGAAAATACTTTAGAGAATGAAAATGAACAACCTAAAACTCACCCAGAGACTGCTTCGAACAAATCTAGGCCTTCAGGCTTTGATATAAAACACTTACGAAAAGAGTTGACCGCGAAACAAGGACAGACTATCGGTAAGTTGAACTTAAGTTAGTACAGTTTTGTTATTTTATAGCAAAGTCCGAGCCCATTTCAAATTCTTCGTATTTTCACTACTCAGATTAAGCAAAATTTTGGTTGATCAATACATTACTTACATTGTTTATAAGTTAAATGAATATATGCATATATGGCATTCTAATCCGGGGATCTGCTTATGTTGATTGATATTGGCTTATAACATCCCACTGTAAGGCAAAGAGCTCCCATTGTAAATCACTAGGGGGTTTCGCGTCATAATTTACCTCGCGCACCCAAATACGGATTGGTGAATGCACATGTACCAGTTTTTTTTAGACTTTTGAGCATGCGGGTCCTTCATCATTCAGCAGATGATTTTTATAAGTCCATACTAAGTAGATACTCACTAAGCTGGTAACTTGAACTTACTTTTGTCAGTACTTTTTTTTGTTTCTCTTAAACTAAAATTAATTATTTACATAACAATATTCTGTTTTTGCTTTCAGTATTAACACAATTCCTCCAAGTCTGTCTGAATCCCGACAATAATGAGGATTACATCTTGGAATACCTTAAGTCTGGTGGCAATTCCCATGAAATCCTGCGTCAAATCAGTCAGGAAAACAAGAAGAACCTGACAGTGGCCACACCAGCATTCCATCTATTCCATTTAATTATTCTCAAGGTACAGTCATCCCTGCCACACATGATCACTATAACCGAAGAAGCTTGTCGCTATTTTCTTAACACTTTTATGTCGACAGTAGAAATTATGATCAGTGAGAATTCAGGCCCTAGACATAGGAAGATAATCCTGAAATTACTCACTTCCATGGTAACTTTGAATCCAGATTTAGGTATTGAAGTGCTAAACCAGGCTCCTCTAACCCCAAAATACTTACAGTACATTGTTGAGAAATCAAATTATAAGGAAAAGGACAATGTAAGGACAGCCTTTGTCCATTTCATGACTTCATTCCTCATAGATGGTCATCTACCTCTCATTAAGGCGTTATTAGAGAAGCAAGGCTTGCTAGCTCTTGTTATACCTGGGTTGATGCAGGATGAAGCCGAAGCAGTCATGATGTTCTTGAACATTTTAAAGAAAAATGTTATAGACAATAGTTTTATATCAAAGAGTTTGAAATTGAAGACATTTAGTCATCAAGTTCTGCATAACATTTTCAAATTGTACTCATGGAAAGGTCCGTCAGTACAGAGCAATGATGTCGGAAGTGGTTCTCGTCTACAGATAATTAATCTTCTGTCCAATATCATTCTTACGTTGTTCACATCCCACAAACTAGGTCTATATTTCACTGATAATTCTTTGGGAACAATGGATGCGAACAAAAATCAGAACTTATATAAAGCATTACTCACATTAAAAAGACCTTGGGAGAATGAAGTGGAGTGTGAAATAATTCTCCAAATTGTACAAAAATGTCCAGATTTACACAGAGCAATAATCAATGTTGTCGAACAGAGCTTTGAGCCACAGCATTCACCCATTTGGGAGAAAGCCACAAATTTTGTGATTAAATTGTTAAATGTTTTAATACCTGAAGAAATGGTTCCTAGAATGGTAAACTTAAATTCTGTACAAGTGGCAAATTTTGTCAGATTTGTCACATTGCCTATACCATTGTTGAAATTCATCCATGCCAACCTTGGCAAGGACCTAACTTTATCATTATACTGTGTCAAAGTTTTAGTAAAAATGTTGGAAACCTTAAGAAGGTATATACAAATATTGAAAATAGAGGATACTCAGGCACAAATCACAGATTTAAAAAATAGACTGGAATATTTTTTCCCTAAACATTTGCCTGCACCATCCACAGTAGTTTCATTAATCCAAGATGTTATTAGTGGCAAAGATAGTACAGAAAAATTACAGGATTATAGGCTTCCAAAGGTTGATGATGCCAATTCTTTGATAAGCCTTATAGACTTGTTACTATTATACAATGATATTCATCCAGCATTCTTTGAGACATTGGAAGGCAGTCTAGACATGAAGAAGTTATTAGATTACTCCACAACTCTTTCAAGTGATAACACATCTCTCTTAAAATTCAAAATTGTTTCTCTATGGCTCACGCTCGATAACTCTGCAATTTCACTTAAAAATCCAATGTTTAAACATTTATTCCATATAATGTTACAAGTTTATACAAGCGACACAGATAACACTTGGATAGAGGCTAAGGAAACCTTGTACAGATTTTTCAAAAACACTGCTATATTTGAAGCAGATGAAGATGAAATTCATATAATGCTGTATACACTTCGGAATACTACAGTTAATCCAACGTCATTGGTGGGAGATATTGTTGAATATGTTTTATCAAATATTAAAGAATTGACTGAATATGTAAGAAATCAAATTGTTAATTTCGAAATTTCTGATGAAAACAGCGAAGCATGCTTGGATAAACTTTTTAAAGACTTGATGGAGAATAAGTCTACTGAGAACAGTGTCTTTTTAGAGAATAAAATCCCATCGCCATTCATTGTAGGATGCATGCAATACATACAAAACAATAAGGACGCCATGAAAAATTTAAAACATTTTCTCTCTGTATATATTGCTAATTTACTTCATTGCAACTACTCACCAGAATTAACAGAGGTACTAATAGGAGACTCTAAATTAGACGTAAGAAATTATGTTACTAGTTGGATTGGACAGCCTCTACCCTTATCTGATAACATTACCGGAAAAGACAATGTATTGAAGAATATTTCGAAATCCATTATTGGTGATGAAGAAATTTCCCTGAAAGATATTTTTCCGATACTTGAAGAAAAGCCCATAGAAGAATGTGATCTGGTAGTTAACAAAGTGGCATTTAAAGTGAATGTTTCAGGAAATGTTAACAATTCAGAATTATTAGTTTGGGCACGATACTTATTATTTTGTACGGTTAGATTGACAAATATGAAACAATTGAAAGAGGAACAGCAGAAGAAAATAACTGAATACTTTGAATGCATAATCACAATTGGGAAGAAACATCATATGGTTGACGTGTGTCAAATAATAATTTTAACTCTTTTCAAAAATCCCCATGTGCTTAAAATTTATAGACCTATAGATTTCAACAAAGATCCCTCTTCAATTGAAGCAACTAGATTTCTTTTACAAATTATAGCAAAACATTCACACATCGTAAAATATTTGAATAGAAAACATAAACTATTGAGACCTTATCAACAGAAGAATAGCAGTGAAATTGTGCAAGCTTTTATAAAAATTAATAAGAAAAAAATTGTAGCCAGTAATCATACTATTAAGGTTTTAGAAGTGATTGGTTTAACTGATGGGGATGATCTGATGATACTACATCGTATTTTCAGTACAGACTTAAATGCGTGTGTCAAAGAAGACAAAGAACCAAGTATCGTGTTGGAAATATTGCAGGTCTTAATAGAGAAGTATTCTAAATCAACAGCCTTTGAGTTGTCACATAATTTGCTTAAAAAGTGCCTAAAACTTTACACAGATTTACTCACAAATAGAGACATCACACCTAATTTAACTAATTTAGAAAATTCATTGATACTCTACTTTGAAAATAAACCTCACCAAATGAAATGTGTGACTGATGATAATTTCAAACAATTTTTCAATGCTAATACAATAAGGAAGACAACGACGCATCTGGCTTCTACAATACTAAATTATAGTTATAGATTCTGTAATGTATTCAAAAAACAAATAAATAAGCCAGAAATTTTGAGCCAAAGAGAGCTGACTTTACCTCTTGGTAATGCAATTTTATCTCATAACCAATTTCTAGTTGGCAATAAACAATTTATGTTGACGATTTTTAACGAGTACAAAACAAATATCATCAAAGTTTTAGAGAAGCCACACAAAGCCGGACAAATATACATTACTTGTTGGAAATTTATTAGGAAACTTATACTCGAATGCATGGAATTGCAAGATTGCAAAAAGCTTTATGCGAAAAGTCATAAATTCGAGACTGTTGAATTGAGTCACGTGCATTTGATGCATGTAGTATTTTTGAAGATCTGTCTTTTAGAAGAAGGTGATAAAAGGGATTGTCTTTTCAATTACTACTTGTCTATGTTACACATAGCAGCCATTGCATTGAAAGAAGGTAAAGATGCCAATATTTTAAATGGTATTATATCAAATATATACAGTGCCACTAAAATGAGTGATTCTGTTAATGTTGAAGACAAAGAACAGTTCAAGAAAGTAACAGAGAGTTCCGTATGGCAAAACTTCTGCAAGGCTGTTTTGAAAGACTCGTTGAAAGTACGAACAATCGATCAAGGAACTACTTGTGGACCTCAATTGTTATTTTTATTGAGTACATTAGTAAAGCTGTTTTATCCTTTGGGTCATGAAGATATAGTGATGCTCTTTGATATGGTGACATCGCACTCTGAATTCGTAAACGTGATGCTAAGTCATCATAGCTCTGATATTAAATCTAGATTAATAGAATTTCTCTATGTTTTAATAATTAAAAACAATTCAGTGATGAAAACACAACAAATTCCTGTTTATTTGAGTGCTTATCATGCCACGAGAAGTCCTTGCGACAGACTTCTACTATCAATACTACATTATTATGAAACCCATGAACAACCTGTCAACGAATACAAGCCATACGTTTGGGGTGATTCGGCTGCGAATCATTACGCTGTTCGCAAAAATAGGACCTCATCATTATGGGCACATCCAACTCCTAACCAAGTATTTAATCTGTTTGAAAAGGATATTTTAGAAAATACTGTGAGAAATTTCCCTATAACTCAGAAATTGAATTATAATTTCGAACTACCTCCTAACATTCACGTTACAAACGACGATATACTCTTTGATGGTTTTGTAAAAACTGTTTTAGACAAAATGTCAATTGATGGCGTGTTTAATACAACTGCAGTTAAAGATACTGAAGCAGCTATCAATGAAGTAACTTTGAAAGTGAAATACAATGATGTGATTGGAGAATTGAAGGATAAAGATCTCGTATCTCTTTCGCACTTAAAAGAAGATGAGGGTATTTACGATCCTGCTTGCTTGCTGCCTCTATTGAGTCATCTGTTAGCGCCTGGGTCGGTAGCTTCGTGCTTTAAGATATTGAGGAGTGGTTTGCTGTCGGTGCCTGTGATGGCGCTAAGTTGCCACTGTCCCATGATGAGGGCAGCCGCTTACCACGTGCTTCACAGATTCTGTATGCTGCTGGAAACTGAAACGTGAGTATCAAACTTGTACAATACATTTTTTTGTCAGTTAAGATCTAACCTCCGATAATTTTAGAAGTAAATTATAGAAATTATAGAATAATTTATAGAAATAAGGTGGCAGTTAAGTAGACAGTCCGCCCGGTGGACATTGGATACTGTCACCCATGGACATCCACATGCCAACATCACTCCAGAATGACAAACGCTGGCACGCCCACGAATGCGCTGCCTGCCGTTGAAGATCTGGGAATGGATTTGGAGAAAGATATGGGATAATTGGCATGAATAAGGATGTGATTCATTGGGGAATAGGATGACGTGGGAAACGCAGTATATACATGTGACGGTAGTATGCTGTGAATGTGGGGAAACGTGACCGGTGACTGTGGGACTGCAGCGTTCACCCACTCCCTCCCAATATTGAAAATTTATATTTTTGGTTCATTGGGTCATCTTGTGTTTTACGATAGTTGGACGTGATTTGTATGAGGCCAGTCACAAAGTAATGAGAACTGGAACCATTTGTTAGGAATCTACTTTTTTTTAATAATTTAAAATTAAGTTGCATTTATTAAAGGCTGTCGGCCCGTTACTATTAAACCCAAGAACTAAATACGTTTATTGTTTATTTTTCAGGCGGCACAAGAACGACAAACTACTGCTCTCTGATTTCATGGAAACACTGCGTCACAGCCTATCGTCAGCAATCACCACAGCAGAAAATACGGACAATTTTATTGGAGATATGAAAAATCCTAAACTACCCGCAGTTGACGCATTATATTTAGCTAAAGCCCTTATGGTCTACACCGCTCCCTTTGATCCCTTGTACAAACCTGTTAATAACTTCTTAATAGCTAAACAATTTGTTGATTTATCGGTCGTGCCGGACTTTTTAAGTCTTTTCCATGACAGTGACGTCGAATCAGCCGACAGGAGAAATTGGATATTAGAAGTCTTAAAATACGGATGCAAATCCATGACAGACGTGAATGTGGTCTTTAAAACTATGTGTCTAAAGATGATTATGGATTTCTATTCATCAGTATTGAGTGATAGGAAAACACAAGGGAGAATTTTAGGTGTTATAGGTTCTTTAGTGGCTATACCGAGAGCTTTAGAAATATTAATAGAAGGTTACGGATTGTTGTCATGGTTACATGTAGTTGTAAGTAAATTGGGAAGAGATGACAAATCTTTGGTCAAATTAGTTTTGTCCGTAATCAAAAGCGTGTTGTATAGTATGAAAGTTAATTCATTTGTGAGAAGTGTTAATAATGCTAAAATTAAACAGTTTAGGTTTCCAGATGTGAAAGTAAACAAGGACGTTGAACATGAGATATTAATTATACTCTACGATATTTTACACCATTTAGATAGTTTAAAAATTGAAGTCATAGTTTCGTACGTACAGATTTATAAAATGCTGTCCAGAAAGACTATTAAACTTCTTTCTCGGAAGCAAATATTGAACCTCGTTAGTAAATGTTGTGTTTCCTCAGAGCATAGACAATTGTTATCAAAATCTGTGGTCTCTAATAACATTATGATGTTAAAAAGTAAACATCTATATGCGATCTCTACTAATAACGACTCGGTAGAGGCAATATTAATAAAAGGAATTGTTTCAATTATATATAACTTTCTTGTATAGTTAAGTTTATCTATACATATAATAAAATTGTAACAGGCCGATGTCTGTACATTATAGATATTGAAAAAAAAACTAATATTTATTAGAGCAACAGAAGCCAAAAACAACAGTTTTTAGAAATTTTGTCTGTCTCTCTATCTGTATGTTTGTACACGCATCACGCAAAAATACTGCATGGAATTGAATGCAGTATTCACCGATGTATTGCTAGAGATCTAACTTAAAATATAGGCTCCATTTTACCGCAGGAAAATATCTTATTCCGATTGTTTTAAATTTAATAAACCGAAGCAAAGTGAGGGCGGGTCGCTAGTTCATAAATAAAGTTATTAATAATACATTTACTTCGTTAATAATAAAATTTGAAATTTTATCTACAATTTTCTTTATTTATAACATACCATTTTATACATAGCGAAAAAATATTTTATGCCGCGAACCCGTAGGCTGAGCAACGAACTGCTTCAAGAGGTCTTTCCATTAAGCTACGATATGGGGTTCTTCAAGAGAGCTGTGAATAGGATTTTAAAAGGTCGGCGGCGCGCCCGCATACCCTCTGATGTTGCAGGTGTTCATGGGCGGCGGTAACACTTACCATCACGTGGGACCGCCTGCTCGTCCGCCCACTAGTATATAAAAAAAATATGCCATGTCCCCTCCCTACGCCCGCCTCTCTTTATCTTGAAAAATTAATTAGCCATACCATATCCATCCATTTATTACTTTAGTGAAATGTCTATAACTATATTCCATTCCAATGTAATTTGTCCAAAATAAAAACAAAAATGGCGGCCCGAGATAACTGACAGTCTTAAATTAAACAGTAAGATTTATACAGGGTGTGTCGTAAATAGTGGTCCAACGTTAAAGGGTCGATACATCATATATTCAGCTATCACATACCAGAATTTGAATTTTTTTTTTCCACGGGTCTCTGTTTTATTCATTATTATTATTATTTTGAAAAATCGATACCTTGCGTTACTAATTTGGCTGTTATTTCAACAAATAACATTATTTTTTTATTTTGTTTCTTGTTTATTATTGATAAATACATGTGCTATCACATGCAATCATTTTTTTAATGGAAACTTAAAAGATATTACAGAAAAAATGTGTTTATTTCAAATTTTAACTCTAATCTGTCGCAAATCATGTGAATTCGGAGGCGAATGGTGTAAAAAAAATGTACTACACTATCTGTGCCCATTATTTTAAAAACTTGTCCAATAAATGCAGATTCTAAAATGGTATATTAATGGTATATTAATCTGGATGTCTTCGATCTGGATATCTTTCCCGATAAAGTCGGGCTGCTTTTCTACCGATGCCTCTGCATTCGCCATAAATAAAATGCATGTCAGCATATTCACGCGGTGTGTACTGAGACATCGCCTAATCTTCACTTCACTGCACGTTTGTCGAAATCGTTGAGCAAATCAAAGTCCAGATAACGTAGCCGATGTCGTAGGGATTACAAAAACCTATAAGTCCAAACAGAAGCAAATCAGAGTCCTGGAATAAAACAAGCAATTCAACGGAGGAGATACACACAGAAACTAGAAGCGCATGCGACATACGGGATCACACTGAAGCATTTTAACTGATAAGATTATTACGAATTTCTACTTGGCATAGTCTGTCTCATTTATACTTAAGAGAATAGCAATAAAAAAAAACCTAGTCATTTTTTTCACTACATGAGTAGAGTAGCGCGCTACACCGAAACGTTTCAATGAATCTTTTGTTATCTGGCCAAGTACCTACCCTTTTATTACCTAGGACACATTTCTTTACCGGTGATATGTTTGTGCATGACTCAAATAACACTCAGCTGTTAATAGTTAAGTTAAAATTTACTTCTAATTGGGTTCAAAACATTTTGCAATACCGGTGAGTTAATTAAAATGAAAAAGTATATTTTTTTAATTCGGCTCCTTCTCCGTTGAAATGGCAATAACTTTTTTTTCATTACGAAATCGGTTATTATTAATACCATTTTAGAATCTGCATTTATTGGACAAGTTTTTAAAATAATGGGCACAGATAGTGTAGTACATTTTTTTTACACCATTCGCCTCCGAATTCACATGATTTGCGACAGATTAGAGTTAAAATTTGAAATAAACACATTTTTTCTTTAATATATTTTAAGTTTCCATTAAAAAAATGATTGCATGTGATAGCACATGTATTTATCAATAATAAACAAGAAACAAAATAAAAAAATAATGTTATTTGTTGAAATAACAGCCAAATTAGTAACGCAAGGTATCGATTTTTCAAAATAATAATAATAATGAATAAAACAGAGACCCGTGGAAAAAAAAATTTCAAATTCTGGTATGTGATAGCTGAATATATGGTGTATCGACCCTTTAACGTTGGACCACTATTTACGACACACCCTGTATATCTATAATTTGATTAATCGAAGTTGCAAATTTGCCAGTTTAAAGCTTAATGTTGAGAATATTTCTTTATTAGAACGTGACAGTTATCTAAGACCGCCATTTTTGTTTACACTTAGGTGAAATTGGATTGGAACGGAATATATATCGGGGGAGACCCGCTGTTGGATAAAGGCCTCTCAACGTCTACCCCTCTTTTAACATATTAAACATTAATTATACCATGTCATATCAGTCAGCATCTATATATATCCAGAGCCGGCTCTAGCCCATGTAGCGCCCCGGTGCAATCAATACCCTGGCGCCCTCTAATAGGCTCTTTGGAGGCGCCGCGAGCGGCGCTCGGCGCCCCCTAAGACCCTGCGCCCGTGTGCGCCGCACACCCTGCACCATAGGTAAAGCCGGCCCTGTCTATATCTCTACTGTTCTATAAAGGCCTTTTAAAACCCGCCACCATTGGCTTCTGCTCTTTTCTTACAGTCACACTAGCGACTTTTTTTAAAATAATCGGTTCATCTGGTCACAGAACAATCCCAAGCTACATTAGGATACGTGGTTTTAACTCACTCAATCTTGCTCCGCTTGCTTTCTTATCCTTTAGTCGCCTTTTACGACACCCACAGGAAACAATGAGCTGGTGTTATTCTAACGCCACACAGCAACTAATTAATTACTAGTATTTATAAATGATTATACAATTCTATATTCCAAAAATCAGTCCCAATAGCGATTCGTAACGCGCTTCGATTCCTTCCTTTATTACCGAATCATATCCGCGTCACGAACAAACTTGAAGCAAACCGTATCACAGACGAGTAACATTGAGTTTTATCGGCGAATAATTGAATCGTAAACTGTGACTTGGCTTCGTAGTTAATTACGCCGGTGAGGACTACATTTGCAAGCTGGTTGCCTTGCCATTAGGAAGGGTTATTGGTGCAGGATAAACAACTTATTCTACAGTTTATTACTGGCTGTTTATGTGAAAATTGTTCAACTTTTCTGTGTTATAACCCTCAGTGTGTATCCTCTACCTGACAGATATTTTTTTCGACACTATCTTGAGTCTGTTTTTTATTTTGGTTTCTCTCTACTCGCGTACATTGGTGGAATTGATGGTCTGCTCACATTTACTATACCATCCGTCTGTGTTTCTTCACCGTTGCATATAGTTCACTCTCAAGGCTCGTCACCACACTGACCACACACTATATTAAACTCTTCTCATCCAGCCATCACTGACGAACTTCTTAAAGTAGTCCGTCTACCTGGTCAGAGGGTGTCCCACACGGGGGCTCCACCCATCGGTTGTCGGTTCTGCAACAGATACGACCTACCCATTGCCGCTTCAGCGTATCGTATCAGTTATCGATGTAATTTTTTGGAAAATCTCGTTCCGGATTTATACCTCAAAAGACTTCAGTATACTTCCACAGAGCGACTTTGAACTTAAGGATCAGTCCTACCGTCAAAGGTTTCGGCACTGTAAGTAGGTACGTTATAACTCTTAGGGCGCACTGATTGAACATTTTCGAAATCAATCTTTAGGGTAGAGATTAAGATTAAATATAATTTGTGGTGGCTACACCATATATTTTTTAAATTCTGGAACATACGTGCTTCCTCGCGATGTTTTCCTTCACCACTGAGCTAGTAATAATTAAAAAATCCATACTTATAAAGTAGAAATTAGTAATTCCCGCCGAGGATCTCAACTCAGAATCTCACGAATGAGAATAGATACCTCTAGGCTATTACTCTCTAGTAGGTATGCGTCAGTAATAATCATCGCAGTCGTAGCAGCTGACAAGCGGTTGTTTAAAAAACAACTACTAGGATAACTCCGTTAATGTTTTAACAAACCGGCTAACAATTTAACGGTCGATCCAGTCCGTTAACAGCCCAGACATGTTACTTTATTATACCCCGCGCGGCGTTAGTTACTCGTGAACGGGATCAACTGCCGCGTCGATTGAGTATAGTGACACTGTTATACTAGTAACTCACCACGGATTTGTTCAGATAGCATAACAGTTTTCTAGGGAACCCAAACATAGCCTGCTCATTTATTTATTTAGGTACATACTAGTGCAGTGTAAAATACCCGTAGGTGATCGTGTAAAATAGTTTGAACTAAAGATGGCCTTATTTGCTGATACTCTTATGTCGTTCGTTTGTCTGCTTCAATCACGAGCCGCACAGTTTTGATGTTTTCCTCCATCTCCGCCATCGCAGGACGCCTAGATTCACTGAACCAGGTATAAACAATGGCACTGGATGGGGCTTCATCACTAAATGCTAATTTAAGTCTTTCATAACTGTGTTTCTGGTTTAGACCGCAATGAAAGTCATAAAAAATGATTGAATATTCCTTGTTAAATTCATTTCTCCGCAAACGCTTAATTTTCAAATTGCCGCCAGAAATAAAAAAAAACAAATGACAGCTTTGAAAATTGAATGGCGTTTGAGTAGCAGTTCCATTTTCAAAATTCGAATTTGTTTTTTTCTATCGTATGGTACAGTAGTCAGTCCTAAGAATTTTGATCTATCGTGTAGTACAAATAATAACATACAGAAAAAAAAAAAATTATTATACATTCACATATACATACAAATATCTGCATACATATAATAATATCACAGAACGGGGATTTCCTTTTTATCCATATATTCCGTACATAATACATAAATAATATACAAGAGAACAGAAAAAATAATGGAGCGGTGAAACGTGGGTCAAAAATATAGATTCCTAAATGCTGATTTACACAAGGAGAGTTTCTCGAACGCGTGCAGGAGAGAAAATGTTGCTAGTTGGGTCCCCACCGTTTGTACGCACCTACTTAAGTATAATAAAACCAGCTTATTAAATATTGAACATTCAGCAATTTTCTCGTCCAGCTGTGGACGTCTCAATAGACCTGCCTTCACCTCAACACGATGGAACATGCGCATTGATTGTAACATAATTATAGTAGAAAGTATCCGCGAGCATTCGTTTTTTGCTCAACGACTGTAACATCTAGTTCTTGCCAGAAACGGAATGGAATTTTGGATCCTGTACTGTCGGAAGGTGGTACCAACCAGTTTGAGCTGCATACCGGTGGATCCAAGGCTCTACTTTATTTATGACTTAGCAATATCACTTCTTATTCTTAGAATCGAGAGTTATCAATCATTGCATTATTAGAGTAGTTATTTTAATGCAATTGTAACGTCCACTGGTGGACACCGATCTCATCATGCACATTGTTTTGTGCATGAGGGATGTATGACCTTAACACGCCACGCTAGCCATGAGGGTTGGCGAGTCCAGTTTTTTAGAGGTGGTGTATTTCGTTTTTAGTCTCTTTTTCGTAATTAATTCCTCAGAGCTTGTGGTAATAGCAAGGGATAGACCACGGGAATGCGGGTCCAGCAGAAACTTTGTGTAAGGTACACAAAGTTATATACCTGGAGCTACATTATATTGTATTACATAGTTTGGCAGAGACATCGAGCGCCTTGTTGTATAGATTTGTATTTGAAAAAATAATAAAAAATTAAAGGTAGTATAACATGAACTGTTATGTGGTAGAGCTAACACGAGCGCAACATAGATTGATTAGAGATTAACTAACAATAATTAACAGCTGCTTAAAACAGCATAATAGATATAAGATAATAACAACATCATTTATGGCTATCAAAACAAATTAACGCTCTGTTTCCCGCCACCAACAGACAAAAATAAACGTTTTGATATTATGAAGCATCAAACTTGGAAAACATAGGTACCTCGAGTGTTGAAGTTTAAGTTTCAAAGTTATTATTTAAGAACTATGGTATTTAATTATTACTTTAAAGTAAAGGTTTTGTTTCTTTGTGTGTAGTGTTTTTATTAAATGGCAATAGCGTAATTAGCACATTGTGCCAGCGTCATGTTTTCTTGGTAATTAATAATTCGAAGTTCAAAACGCCCCCTGCTAACGTCCAGTTCAGTCGAAGTAAAGGTGACGCCACACTTGCTAGATTTTTTCGATCAACAATAACGCTCGACAAATTAGCCACCCCCGATTAATTCGGCAATCGACAGGAACGATCGTTATTTTACTTAATGATCGAGAAATAAATTTTGTTGATCGATAACAATTAAAACATTATTATGGCTAATTTTTAACTATCGATATTAGTTATTACCGATCGACATTGTTGAGCAACCACTTTTACAATGTCGATCGTTGAGATTTGTCGATCAAGAAAGTCGTTTTTGTTCATTAAATTCTGTAATATGAAAATGTGTACTACTATAAGTACCTACTTAATAAGAAAATAAAACCTTTGATTAAATCATGATATCAACCTATAACCTCACACTGCAGGGCACAGGCCTCTCCTAGTAAATCACTGCGGGGTTTTGGGCCCTAATCCACCTCGCGGGCCCAGTGCGGATTAGTGGATCACATACTCCAGATTTGTTTTTATTTCTAGAGCATGGTTTTTGAAACAATTTTTAAAAATCTCATTGTACGGGCAGAGGATTTCAACTCACTATTAGAGCTAGACTATTAAACTATTAAATTCCTAGATTATTACCGCTCCTATATACTATATCATATACTCTGTACATAAGTGTATGTGTTCATCGACATATAAAATAATGTGTTAGGGGGTAACATGGCAAAACAAACCAGTGTCGAAACAACTGCCGTCACACGCTTGTGCAATTTAAATTCATTTGCTATATAAAGATAGATACAGAATGACAGAAAGAAGTGAATATTTTTATATTTCGTAAACTAGAGGTGACAGTCTAGAGGTATCTACATATCTTTTCTCGGTTCTCATTCGTGAGGTTGTGTGTACAAATCCCAGGCTGGTAACTCTGTTTCTATTTAAGTAGGTACGGCTTTTAAATTTTGGTTTAACTATGAAGGAATTACAAATATCTTGAGGAATTAATTTTCATTCATTTTAACACATGATTTCTATATGATCTACCTTAACATATATTACTGATTATGTTCTAAGTTAGTTGACCTTGTCGCTGAAACCCTTGACAATTTGGCAATTTTTATTGATTTGGCAAAGGCGTTTGGCACGGCTTCCGTGCCCATCCTTCTTAAGAAATTGGAATGCCTAGGTGTCAGAGGTCATTGTTTAGACATATGTATTTAAAGATTATCTAAAAAATAGACGACAAAAGGTTTGTAAACTTTATGTTCTCTTATAAGCTACATTATAAGTGACAATTACCGTATAACGTGTGTACTTGTATTAAAAAAATAACTGTATTAAATTAGGACATTTATTTTGAGAAGGTACTGGCTCCCAAAATACAGATTTTTCTAGTTTGGAAGTCAGGCTCATTATAAATTCTATCAAGTATGTTTAATCAAACAAAGAAGTTGAATTGAATTGAATTTATCTTTTTGAAATCATATATCCATTCATTAAAAACTTGTAATGTCTGTTGTACAGTATACGATTCGAGTACGAATTATGTTGAAACTGACATGTTCCAATTCATCAGTTTCTTAAAATGAGAATAAAAAACACTTGGTACATTTTTTACACTAAAATACCCTTTTTTAAAATACCTTGCCTTAAATAATCATCAGTAATAATAATAACATCATTTGTTTCTCGAGAATATGGTAGGTAGGTATTATATTAAAGATCTTAAACTTAAATAATAATCCAACATGAACATGAATATATCCAACATATTCATGTTCATGTTGGATTATTATTTAAGTTTAATATTATACCAAGATGTTCGCCACAGAATTATGCCATATTTAGGAATGGACGAAACAAGTCCATGATAAGCAAAGATGGCTGCATGAAAAGTACTATCTCCTTCATATGTCGATTTACATTTGAAGGGTACAGGGGAAAAACATGCAATGTCACATTTTTATGTTTTTTGAACTGGCAATACGATTTTATATAATAGTACTAATGTGGTAGAACAAAACGCCAAAACACACATTGCAGTAACATGCAGAGTCACCGAGAAATCTTCGTAGGAAAATACAGATACAGTGCATTAACAAGCAAGGTCATGAGCGTACAGTATTTTTTTTTTTTTTTTTTTTTTCGGTAGGACTAAATTCTTGTGGCCCTATTGGCCTTTCAAGAGTCACCGGACTTGTTTAGATTAGGGCGAGCGCAGAAGGCGCTCAGCCAGGAGCAAAAGTGTGTGTTGCAACGAGCCTAAGGGCTCCCCCGCCGGTAAACCGGCGGAAGGAACGGACCTCGGCTTAGGGCGTTGCATTGGGGGGAAACCGCGGGATCGCGAGTCGGCGAGAAGCGCCCAGGCACGTGTCTATACCTAGTGAACATGTTGGCTGAGGGCCGGTGTGTGTTAACGGTGTATCGGGGGGGACGTCCACGTCTCCGCCGGCGGGGACGGTGTCTGTGTGCAGTGTTCGAGTGCAGTGAGAGAACCGCATTGGCAGCGGTGATCGGGTCGTCGGGATCGTCCAGGATGTGCCGCGGCCTACGATAGCGGGGAGGGGCACTCCTGTCCGGTGTGTAGGTGAGGGAGGAGACAATCAGAGGATTGGGATGATGGGGGATGGCGTCATAGTAGCGTCGGGCAGAGTCTTTTATGTATTTGACGATGGAGGGAAGCTCAAAGTCTTTGTGGAGGTCGACGTTACGCAAGTACCATGGTGAAGCCACGGCCTTGCGCACGAATCTGTTTTGGAGCCTTTGGAGGGTCCTGATGTTAGAGGGAGCCGCGTGTGCGAACACAACGCTGGCATAGGTCATGATGGGACGGACGAGAGATTTGTATAATGTCAACTTATTTCTAAGCGACATTTTACTTTTCCCGCTTATGAGGGGGTTGAGGCGACCGAGCACAAAGGCGGCTCGGTTGCGGACAGTTTTGATGTGATCTCGGAAGGTCATTCTGTGGTCTAGAGTGACTCCGAGATATTTGGTCTTTCTGACGAGAGGAATCGTTTGACCGAGAAGGGTTATCGGGAGAGGGGAGAGCTTAGGAGTGAGACAGCATGGGAAGCACATGGCTGCACTTTTCCCCGGGTTGCGTACAGGAATAAAATAAGCATTGTCCATGGTTGCCGGTTTGACTATTACAGCTGTTCGAGTTTTTGAGGTTATTTCTCTCATTTGTTTTGTTGTGCGTTGTATGTCAGTCAAGACAATTATTATTTACTTAATAAAATAGTTCAAGGTATATTATTTATTAAAAAATGTCATCGGAAGAAGAATACAATGTTAATCTGAAGCAACCTACCAAAAAACGTAAACTTTACGGTCGAATGTTGGATGTTAACAAGAAAATTAGACTTCAAAGTCATGAAACTGGTCTAAATTGTAATTGCAAGAGATACAAGTGTTTTGAAGTTGTCAATGAGGAACAGAGGGCTAGAATTCTGAAATATTTCAACTTATTGTCTTCAAAGGATGAGCAAGACCTTTATTTATCTGGTCTAATAAGTGTATTGGAAATTCAAAGAAGACGACCTAGAAAAGAAGAGTCTGAAGCTAAGTTACATACAGCAAATTACGCATATAGAGTGAGACTTGTGGACGAAACCCAGCAGCTTGATGTGCCAGTATGTGCCTCTGTATTTATTGCTATACATGGAGTAACAAGGCAAAGAATATGTATAATACAATAAAGAAATCGTTACTTACAACAGGTAAAGCCCCAACCGACATGCGAGGTAAACATAGTACCCGTCCAAAAAAACTAAGCTCAGCATTTAAATCTAAGGTCATGAATCATATACGGTCATTTCGTGGAAGAAAAAGTCATTACAGCTTACATGATAGCTTAAAAATTTATTTACCAGAAGAGTTGAATGTCAAAAAAATGTATGATATGTTCGAAGACAAAAATCAATTATCCTACGAAACATATCGATCTATATTCGTAAATAACTTCAACATAGGATTTGGATATCCAAGAAGTGATACATGCAGTACTTGTGATGAATTTTTGGCTAAGACAAAGGCTCTCAAAGTAAATCTGAAGAATGCCAATGAGGCTGAAAAAAGAGATATTGAAAAAGAAATAAAAAAGTTAGAAAATGATAATAAGTTACATAAAATAAAGGCAATGTGAACTTCAGTATGTGTCAATCCTTCATCCTTCCAGTTACAGAATTTGTCTATAGTTTTTAAAGATTTGTCATTTGTTTTTGTCTATTTGTCTACATTTGTCTATAGTTTAAAAACAGCAAAAGGTAAACGAAAACCTTTAATTTTATGCGTTGATTTACAATATAAAAATTATCTATAATTATATCTTAAAATATTGCAGAATCTACTGTATCTAGGTATATTTTCCTGTCGTCGAAATTGTAACTAGCTATAAGTATTCCTATGAAATAAAATACTTAAAATAAATAAACAATATTAATTAAAATAAATATAAGAATAGGCATGATTTAGTCTCGGATGAGGAAATTAATGATTATGCAAGAAATGTCGCCGGATTACCCTCGTTTCTTATCTGTTTATCAACGATAATGTTCTCGCAGATCCGACTACATATATAACATAACAAAACCCGTACTGGACCGGTTCACGACATTTCTTAAGTGGATCTAGCTAAAAAAAATTGATTATGCTAACTACATTATTCGACGTCGTGCTAATTGTAATTTATATATAGCATCTAGATTCTAGAACATTCAGTAAATTAGTCAAAACCGTAAAGCGTTCGATAGTCTATGGTTTTGTTTTCATTGGCATATTCAGATGTATTGATTTAGTTATTTAATTTAAATATCCCAACTAACAAAATTACATTCTGGGAATGTACTTACTATATCACAAAAAGTGATATTATATAATAAGTCGTATTATAACAGCATTTAACGAACAAAAACCGATACACTAGAGACAGAAAATGGTGTCTATGCTCTCCCTTTAAGACTTGTGTTAATTTCCTTTCTAATAATAATAATAATATGTGTTTTAAACGACAGCTTAGTTGATTAATTGTTTGTTTAAAATTTAAGCTAAGTTTAAACCTAACACGACCTTCGATCTTGATATTAGCCGAAGATACAAACGGATTAAATTAAATAATAATCGTGAGATTTGACGGAGATATTAATGTCTTATTCGCGTCGGATTCCAAGACAAAAAATACAGGTTATTTTATGATCGCCATATTTGTTTAACGAGACATAATTCATTGGCTTATTTACATTTTATTTGTTGCCGCGGTTGTAAATATTGAATGATGGACGACACACGGAAAGAGATGTTGGTTTTTATGTACTTACAAATTTAATGTTTGTAAAAAAGGTTTAAAATTCGGATACTAAGTAGGTTCTGCATCTCACCAGACAGTCACATTCGCATATAAGATGCGTCATGGACTCTTCCTTCTCGCTCCAGGCTCATCCTATAGAGAAAGTTTTTTTGTACTGAAGTGACCCGTGAAATAAGTTTCCGTAGCTGTTTTTTGCAGTAGGATAAGATTTTTCTCGTTCAGCCTTGATTTTTTTTTTTTTTTTTTTTTTATAGATTAGTGGGCGGACGAGCAGGCGGTCCCACGTGATGGTAAATGTTACCGCCGCCCATGGACACCTGCAACACCAGGGGGTATGCGGGCGCGCCGCCGACCTTGCAAAATCCTATTCACAGCTCTCTTGAAGAACCCCATATCGTAGCTTAATGGAAAGACCTCTTGAAGCAGTTCGTTCCACAGCCTACGGGTTCGCGGTATAAAGTAATTTTTGGACCGAACAGTGCGCGATACCTCCGTATCGAGGAAATGCGGATGGACCGCACTTCTGTGACGGGAGGTGCGGTTATAGAAACCCGAGGTGGGAATTATATTGAACAATTCTTCAGAGCATTCCCCATTGTACAGGCGGTAGAACACACAGAGAGACGCAACGTCTCTCCGACTGCTGAGGGATTCTAAACCGCCCGTGAGAGTGGGATCGTCGATAATACGAACAGCACGTCGTTGGATGGAGTCAAATGGGTCCAGTTGGTATTTCGGTGCGCCGGCCCAGAGATGGGAGCAATACTCCATATGGGGCCTCACTTGAGCTTTGTAAAGCATAAGGAGATGCCCAGGGGTGAAGTACCGCTTCGCTCTGTTCAGCACACCGAGCTTTTTGGAAGCCATTTTGGCCTTATTTTCCAGATGACCCCTAAATTCGACTTTGCTGGAAATGTCGACACCAAGGATCCCGATACTCTCCGAGATCTTAAGAGGCATGCTCTGAAAGCGAGGTGCTACGACAAAGGGGTTTTTTTTAGCGGTGAATGCACAGACTTGCGTCTTACTGGGGTTGAAATCCACTAGGTTCAGAGAACCCCAAATCGAGACTAGATCTAAAGAGTCTTCGATTTCAGACACAAGCCTGGCGCGACTCTCTTCCACTTCGACCCGAGGGATGTTGGCGCGGCCTCTGTACAAGGCGTCACCAGTACTGTCATCTGCATAGCAACGTATGTCACCAATTTGCAACAGGTCGTTGATATGCAGAAGGAACAGAGTTGGGGACAGCACGGAGCCTTGCGGGACGCCAGCGTTAATAGACATGGTGTCGGAGCAGCTACCATCGATAACGACTCTGATGCTCCGTCCAGTCAGGAAACTGGCAACCCATTCGCATAATCCCTCGGGTATCCCGAAAGATGGTAACTTGGAAAGCAGAGATTTGTGCCATACCCGGTCAAAAGCTTTCGCAATGTCTAGGCCTACAGCCAGAGCCTCGCCTCTACTCTCAATGGCGTGAGCCCAGCGGTGTGTTAAATACGCTAAAAGATCACCAGCCGAGCGATTATGGCGAAATCCATATTGACGGTCGCTAATCAGTTGGTGATCCTCTAGGTACCCAAGGAGCTGTGTGTTTATGACACGCTCCATCACCTTGGAGAGGAGGGAGGTGATCGCTATTGGCCTGTAGTTGGCCGGGTCTGTGCGGTCACCCTTTTTGGGTAAAGGGTGAACATGAGCTACCTTCCATGTTGCCGGGAAGTTTTTTGTGGAGTATGAGAGTCTAAAGAGTCGCGTAAGCACCGGGGACAACTCGGGAGCGCATAATTTGAGCACCACTGCAGGAATACCATCTGGCCCACTCGACTTTCGGATATCAAGAGTTGCTAGAGCTCGCCGGACTTCACGCTGCGTGAAACAGATTTCCGGCATGGAGCTTGTGCATCTCGAGATAGACGGTGGTGATGCACCTCTATCGTCCAGAGTCGAGTTCGAGGCAAAAAGATAGCCCAGGAGATCGGCTTTCTCCTTCGCCCCGTGGGCCAGTGACCCATCGAGTTTTCGCAGTGGTGGGAGTGACGACTGACAGAAGTTACCTTCAGCAGCCTTGGCGAGCGACCAGAAAACTCGGCTTCCAGAAGGACAGCTAACTAGTCGATCGCTAATTCTGCGGATGTGCTCATTCTTTGCTCTGACAATGATCTTCTTACTGCACCTCGAGGCAGCGTTAAATTTCTTCCTCAAGTCGGTGGTATTCGGATCTTCAGACACCTGCGCTTTGGCCCAGGCCCTGTATGCAGCCCGTTTATTACGACGGGCCTCTCTGCAGGACTGATTAAACCAAGGTTGGCTCCGTCCACCTACGGGTATCACGGAACAAGGAATATAACATTCCATGCCCTGCAACACCACGTCGGCAACGGAGTCTGCACAGGTATCCGGATCTCCCGACGAGAAACAGAGCTGCCTCCAGGGATAAGAAGCATAGAATTCGCGCAACCCATCCCAATCTGCAGACTTGTAGTGCCAGACGTTGCGCGTTCCCTGTGAATGGGTCGGCACGGATTGCTTGGCTGGCACGGATTTTTCTGTATGAGGTTTTTTCTCGTCCAGCCTTGATTTTTCTATATGAGGTTTTTTCTCGTCCACCCTTGATTTTTCTGTATAAGGATTTTTCTCGTCCCGGCTGATTTTTTTGTATGAGGATTTTTCTCGTCCAGCCTTGATTTTTCTGTATGAGGATATTTTTCGTCCAGCCTTGATTTTTCTGCATGAGTATTTTTCTCGTCCACTTGATTTTTCTGTATGAGGATTTTCTTTGCGTGCTTTAGGTAATATGTATTTATATTAACATTTTATATCAAATAACTCAGAATCGCGAGCAGAATCTATGGTTTACGACTTCGGGAGAGGTTTGGGTACATTCTATATATAGTAAGGCTTTGAACGTGGGTAGATAAGTATAATAGTTACTGAGTAATCTGTCAATTATACAATTAGTTTAACGCCACACATTCCTCATGCATAAAAAAGAAGGTTGGGTAAGCCCATTTCCAGCAGTGGACTAAAGAAAAGGGCTGGTTATAATTACAGTGGTTACATACGGCCTTGGCAGTGTTATTCACTTTGCATTTTTCATTGTAACAATGTGCTCGATTATAAGAAATGTCCGATCCATCGGCCAAAATCGATTATCGCGGACAGTTTTACTCTGTCGATCAATAATAAATTACTTTGAGATAACTCAGGCAAAATTTCATCGTCAGTTTTAAATAAAAATTGTAATCCGCATGCGCTGTAATTATCTGTACGATTTGCATAAACAATTAATTTATTTGCGTGTTTTCGATTTAAGTTGATTAAGTACTTACTCGTTTTCCAATTGGGATCACTCAAATATGGTTAGTGGTACAAAATAACTGTAAAAACTATGAAATTTTTATCATTTTAACAAACTTCAAAAAATGTAGGTAATGTTCAGAGCTTTAGACATGACTTAGAGTTTTACGAGTTTACTCGTCTGGCGTGACTTTTTTGGGACTTAAAAATCCTACCTAGTTGCAATCTTACAATTATAATTAATTAGTTTAGTGTATAATTGGTCAAGTCTCGGGCTTATATTGAAGTATCCGCTCAGATAGCAGATAGTTGTATCTGTCTCGATGGTTATCCGTAATGTCGTTTGGTCTGCATACATGTAAGTGAAAGGCGGAAGCGAGTGCAGAAGCGGATCACGATTAATTAAAAAATGATGTAATTAAGTGTATGGTCAAATACAAAAACATTTTTGCAGCTCATTATCAACATCTTAAATAGGCGACTAGGTAGCGCCGACTGCAAATATAATGTTGCAGACCAAACCTTTTCATTCAGTTACAAGTGGAATAACCAATAAGCAGTGGCGTCCATCTATTCCCGTGGGTGTTGTAAGAGACGTCAAAGGAATAACAAAGCCCTTATCACTAGCGCTGAGGATGTATGCATGTATACATACAACCGATATTTGTTCGATAGATTTTTGTCTAAATATGTTTTTAAACCCACGGAAAATAGTGAGGTATATCTCCCATTCGACACTGGCTCCTGTCGTCGGTCTTTATTTAGTTACTAAACTTTATACCACGAGAACTGATAGTGACGTCATCGTGTCATATCGTACTCTGTTATACACAAGAATGTAAATATCGTTTTGTTGTCGCTAGTTGTCTATAGTAAACAATAAAATAGATGAACAAAACAACGTGTTGTCTTGTCTGTTTAAAGCTGATGACGTCACTATCTCGTGGTATAGAGTCTATATAGTCTATTATATAGTTATAGTCTATACTATAGACTATAACTGTGCCCGCTACTTCGTACGCGTGGAATTTTAGTTTTAAAACTCTAAATTGGGATATCATTTCTTCCCGTCAGGCGAATTCGATGCAACAAAGCCTATTCGAAGCGCCAAGCCAAGCTTCATTAATCTGTGGAAACCCCATGATAATCCGTTAAGTAATTTTGGAGTAGGTGTTCGAACAGACAGACGGACGAAAATTTTCAAAATCTTCTTATTGTGTTCTGATACTCTTCTTCATCGCCCCCAATCAGTTTTTGGTAAAAATATTCAATGTAAAAACACGCTGGTTCTAACAGTTTTATTATGTATAAATATATAATGTTTTCCGTCAATTCATTGATTACTTTTAAACACTTGTACCAACGCATAAATATCCCGACATATTGTGCCACATCAAATGAATGGTCCAGTGGTTGTGCAAAACATTATTATAACTCTTATACCGAATAAGACATGATTTACCACTTACCACTCGATTCGTAGGCAAATGACGACCATTCATGCAGATATTTGTTGATCTATCGCACTAGTATTCTACTTTATTATGCGATTTCTATCGTAAATTTAAAATTCGAATGAGTGGATGGATATGACGGGCACGATGGTTCTTCAATCTTGTAGATACAGAAACGGGATAGTAGACCGGTGTCATGTGAGTTTTAAATGAGGCACACACACAGGTTATCTCTGGATTAAGCATGTATCCAGTAGCAAAAGACACTATTCGCGAATACGAATACAAAACATCCACTTGTAAAATTAGTAAGTAATTGTTAGTAGAATTTAAAGTTAGTAAGTAATTTGTTAGTTTAATTGGATAGGATAGTCTCCCTCACAGAAAATGTAGTGCGTTTCCCACTTTATCTTATTTCCCTAATGTAATATCCCTAATTTAGGTACGTAGCTGTTTCAGTAGTGAGTGAGATGTGCAAGAGCCCATTCCCATCCTATCCCTCCCCATTTCCTCAACCCTTTCTCCGAATCCATTCCTATATCTCCAAAGGTAGGCAGCGCATCCGGGGGCGTGCCAACGTTTGTCTTTTTGGACTAATGTTTGCATGTATCACGGATGTCTATGGGCTACAGTATTCAGTTACCATCAGGTGGACTGTATGCTCGTCTGCCGCCTTCGTCCCTGAGATAACTGATCCAAGCGTCAAAACATATTTTTTACGGGAATGATTTTGTATTTGTGCTTGTATTAGGTTACATATCGTGTAAAATACAAGTAAAAACTCAAAAATATTTTTAAGGCTTCTAGGCTACGCTTAAATGAGACGAATGCAATTGAGTCGGTGCACAAAAGCAAAAATATCTAATTTAGCGCCCAAGCGCAAACTAGTCCAAACTAGTTAACGCATAATTGTATCCAATTTAAAGTTAGGTAGACGTAACTCACTCACAAATAAACGTAAACATTTAACGTAGGTACTTTTATCTTTTTATAGAAAATCTGTTCTACCCACTATTTGCTTTGAGTTTTTACTATTTTATTAGTATTAATTATATTATATGGATTATATAATTATGTATAATAATTGTATAGATTTGGCCAGCATGCCGCGTGCCGTTTTAAGGCCACACATCAATCATGCACGAGACAATATGTCCGAGGAGGCCCATATCCAGCTGTGGATACTAAAAGGTCTGATTGCATTCCATCGCATTGCAAAAGAAAATGACGAACACAGATACGAATGAATACTTGGAAATTTCGGACGTAAACGAATATTCGGAACATCTCTGGGACTACCAGATTATCCATTAAATCCAGGATTATGCTCCTGTTTTTTCCTAGGTAAAAACTTCTAAGACGACTAGAAACTGAGGTAATTAATATCAAAAGTTACAACTTAGACTTTGATTACCTCAGTTCAGAGATGTCGTAGGAGTTTTTACCTATGGGGAGATTTTGTTTATTTTGATAGTTCTTCTATCGATTTATTTAGGTTTAGTTGGCGGCTACAGAATCGAGTATTTATCAAAATGGCGGAAATTAGGTACTCTACTTAGGTCACATGCTCAAATAATATACAGATAAGTGAGATAGTAAATATTAAATGTTTACGATTACACAAAGCTAATAAAGGTGTCGTTTTGTTGTCGGTGCGTCTGAATGAACAGTTTGATAGTTATCGTTTCCGCGTAAACAGTTGAATTAGCTCTTTTAACTCAACCATAAATATTCAGTTATAGTTTCATAAATAAAGTTTAAATACTAGGAGTTCGTATTACTTAAATAATACCTATATTTAAATAAAACCGTCTGTACTTATAAAACATTTCTTTTTATAGAGAAGACGGCACTCGGTCCATATGATGGTAAGTGGTGACCGGCGCCGATTAACGTGTGCAACAACAGGCAGGTTGCGAGTGAGCCACCGCACTATAACCTAACAGAGCCATGCCTAAAATATTTAAAGAAAAAGTCTTATTAGAATCTCCTAATGTGTTTTTTTTTTCATTACATAAGGGGTCATCCATAAATTACGTCACACGTTAGGGGGGGATCAACAAAGTGTGACATCGTGTGAGAGGGGCGGGGGTGGGCAAGTCATAAGCTCATAAGCGTGACGTCACTCGAACTCACTCTTTATTACAAATTTTGTTAACATTTTAGTAAGAATGTACAATTTGTTTCACTCAGGTTTGCCGCTGACGTTGTGACGTCAAAACTCAACAAAACTAACTGTAAAATATAACAAATCAGAAAACAAGCACACGTTAAAAATCGCGTGTATCACGATGATGACGTTGAAGATGTTACTAAGAGGGCGACACAACGGTGCGGTAAGTGGTTGGGGGGGGGGGGGGGGGCTTGCATTCCGCCCAGCGGCAAACTTGAGTTAACGTTTTAATAGTTAAAGTGCACTTAAAGAAGAAATTGCAATACGTCATTGAAAACCTGTCACATACCTACAACGATTTTCAGAAGTGATTGGACAACAACTATGGAATTAATCCTATTGAATTTGCAACCAACCCTTTCAGTATCCACTGCTGGACATGGACATGCACTCCTCTTTCAGATTGTCTTGTGCATGAGGGATGTATTGCCATAAAACGGCACACTGGCCAAGCGGGTTGGAGAGTTCATTCCTTTAGAGTTGGTGTAGTTCCTCGGGGCTTGCGGTAGCCGCTTTGTTATCACTTAGTCGCATTTTAAGTCACCCACGGGAGGAGATGCAGTGGCGCTATCCTATAGCCGGCTGACATCACACAGGGGGCTCGCCCACCCGCTTGGCCAACGTGCCGTTTCAAGTGCATTCATCCCTCATGCACATTGTCTTGTTGCAGAGGGCTGCTTGCATTGCATTACTGTGTATTTATTGACACATACATAAAGGATACTTACTTATTAATAAAATTGATGTTAGTCTTAGTCGCCTTTTACGACACACACGGGAAGACATGGGATGGTGTTATTCTATAGCCGGCCAACACCGCACGGCACATTTATTGAATTTTCATCCAATTCATTATTTTTGATTTTAATAGGTTTTTCTCAATATTTCCGAAACAGTTAATCGTAGCAGAAAACATATTACACCAGTAGAAAGATCTCAAAGGGTTGAATCTTTTGATATAAACAACCCACGTTTGTAAAAATTGTCAAATAAATCGGTTTTGTCCTTAAAAGTACGATATCTTTTATCACTTCTCATGACAGTTATTGTACGTATTTATTATGGAGATGGGAGTAAACGCGTTGAACGCATTTAAAGCAGTTTACGACCTCTTTTTAGGTTAAAACTCGTTGTTATTCAGCGTTTATCTAAACTTCACTAATTTTAATCACTGTTTTGAGCAATTTAATTTATTTTAACGGGTTGTTTGAGTCGTTTACAAATGATAAAAGTGTTTTATAGGTTTTCGTCTACACGAGTTCTTCCACCTGACTATTTTTGACTTAGTTGTTACTAGGTTCAAATACGAACACTACTGTTTAATATTCAATTGTATTACCTATAAAATTGAACATCAGACCGTAACCGTAATCCCTAACCAGACCTATTATCCACTGCTCGACATAAAACTGGTTGGTCAAGCGGGTTCATGAGTTTACTTTTTTGGAGGCACCACCTCTAGCTGGCTCGCCAACACTTGCTTGGCTTGTTCCTCGGGGCTTGGTTATCTCTTAATCGTTGTTTACGACAGCCGTGGACAGAGGTGGAGTGCTGCAATATTGTGTTTTTTTTTTTGATATCAGCCTATAACATCACAATTCAGCGCACAGATTCCACTTGTAAGTCATTAGGAGGTTCGGGCCATCATCCAACATGGATGATGCCGCGTTCTAACTTTCGGATGTCTATGCTCTATATTCTTTTTATTTACGGAAAATTGAGTTTTTCCCCAATATTTTCCTTCGCCGTTTCTTAAGTAGCAAATCAGAACCGACCGAGGATAAAACTCACTGCTTCAAGAAGGGGTATCGATAATAGATACCAGCGCGTTTCTTAACAAATTGAAACGACATTTGTTAAGAAAAACAGTTAGGTCGGTGGAAGTTTATCAAAAAAATTCAAAAAATATTTGACGTATCTATACTAATATAATAAAGAGATTGAAGTATACTAATGCAAATTTTGTGTTTGTGTGTATGTGGAGGATAATCTCCTGAACCACTGCACCTATTTGAAAAATTCTTTCAGCATTTGAAAGGTACATTATTCCAGATGGACATAGGCTATATATTATGTATATATATCATGTGCAAAAAAATTGCACAGCTAGTTGTATATAAATAGGACTTGTAATGCATTACAACATTTGTCTAAACACTCTTTTTAAAACTTACCGAATATAATTGAGAGATTTGCCTTCCAACTTACACTGCGACCGATGTAACGCGGCCGTCATATCTGAGCATTATTTCATAATGAACACAACCGTAGCTTACATCTATCTGCATTCGTTATAGCTTTCTAAATAATAAAAAAATTCAAAATCAGCCGACAAGTTTTTTAGTTAATCTCTTACAAAAAAACAAACAAAAACAGCATTTATCTCTTTGTAATGTACTGTTTAGATCTGAGTTAAGAATTCGGGCATTTCCAATGTGGTCTCAGATGAAAAGATAAAACTTGATAATTCCGTAAACGTTGAACGACGTGTATGAAGCGGGCCTTTTTAACTTGTCCACGGGCGGGTCTGTTTGACCGCGTGTAGGATTAATGTCACTTGTCAATGTAAGGTGTCAGGTTAATGCATGGGAACATAGTTGTTATTTTATACTATTTCTTGTACTACTGTATATTAGTAGTAATTAAAAATAGGTGTTTATCTGGCAGACTGGCAAGCGAAACGTGTCACAACGTTTCGGAATTACAGTTAAAAGATAAACGAAAAGGCAGTAGTTCTAAAAATTAATTCCTATTACTAACATTTTCCCGGGTTATAGACGCAACGCAACGCAACGCAACGCAACGCAACGCAACGCAACGCAACACAACACAACACAACACAACACAACACAACACAATAATTTGTAACGTCAAAGATAAAGAGAAACACGATGGAAGTATACATAGAATAATAAGTGCTGCAGTACAGTAGGAAGTACAATCGTGCCGATGTGTATTGCGATGCCGGAAATGGACACAGTGCAGTAAGTTGCAGTGAACCACGGTGCTGGTTTTCAGTGGAGTCTTCACGTAGCCACGGACGTCGGACAGCAGTAAGAGAAGATGATAAACAAAATAAAATCCTGTATGTATGTTCTTTTGTAACTATTTCATCATTTGTGTGTACAATAAGATATATAAATGAATGGTTGTTAATAGTTTCGTCACAGCACAATACAAAAACCACTCTGCCGCCGCCCGCCATAATGTTTTCCGTGTTAGAGGGTAGCATCTAGTTATTCTAGACCATAGATATAATATATACCTTCTAACCTATACCTTAGATAGAACCTAAACAAAAATTAAAGACTTATTTAAATGAAACAAAGTGATTTCTATAAAATTTTTGTTTACCTATTGTCTCGTGCGTCATTGAATAGAGTATAGAAACTATTAAAGTCCACAGTAAATTATTATGTTTAGTTGGAAATTCCTCGTGTCATTTCTCATGGGTGTACCTCGTGCGGTTTCTCGTGAGTGTATAACCTCAAATGGTATTTAACTTGAACATATGCAAACGGAGAGATCTTTATTGTGAATGGAAGTAGGGTGAATATCTGTTGAGGACCATATTGGAGATCTAGTCTCACAAATTTTTTTTATAACAGTCCGCCTAGTGATACAGTCCAATCAAGTCCAGAATGACAAACGTAGGCGCGCCCCCGGATGCGCTGCCAAACTTTTACGATTTATTTATAGATTTGGAGAAAGAGTTGAGAAAGGGGGGGGGGGGAGGGGGGAGGATAGGATGGGATGGAAATAGCCTGTGGCATATCTTTCACACCAAAATACGTATGTACTTACATTAGGGGAAGAGGATAAAGTGGGAAATGTAGTTCATTTTATATCTGTAATACCATCAAATGGAGTGCCCGCTTGTCTGTCATAAAAAAAATACTGGAAAAGACTGACAGGTTACATCAATATCCCAAAAACTCAGATAGTATTGTCACCACAGCACCACCAGTACCACATACTTACCACACCAGCTATTCTCTCAATCCTCATTAATTCCTTTGTACGTCTGGCGGACGGACGCGGCTATAATTCAAAATGGCGGACTCGTTTTATTGCGCCGCCCGTACCCATGTTAATGTCGCCGCGTGCGCACGTATCTTGCAAATCTCTCGAGATTTGCATTCCCAAAAAGGTTTGTAAGAGTATAATTGAAAGTTCCTTTGCGGGTTGGGTTAATAAATTGTAATTGGTTTATTTTGACGCTATTGTATTGTGTGGCACTTGGTTTATAGCAATAAAAGGTGAGATAAGTCCGTTCTCCTGCTCATTCTTTGTTATAAAACTTACTATCCTAATCGTTTGTTCCAATCCTAAAAAAATCTATATCTACAAAGGGGTGCTCAAACAGTCAATCGTGATCGACACAGACAATCGAAGTCGATCCCGGAAATCATTCTATATTACGAGTATCTACAACATTGTAGGTACTTACTTAATATACATTAACATTATACATTAATATACATTATAATATACATTACTTAATATACGTTTATATACATTACTAAAAAAAAAAAATTACCGCCCTCTATCTCCGTCTTAACCATCTATTAATATTTAGTAATATACCGTAGTTTATATACCGTCCTCCAAAGTAGCAGAAAATCTACGTACACCAAAGGATGTAATACCCTATCAGATGCCAGGTGTCTGTAAGATAGACTGCAGCCGTGGTAATTCCTACATAGGGCGGGCATACAAAGCGCACCGTAGCAGAAAGGGACAAAGAACATATCGCAGCTGTGAAGAATCGCCTGACGAATAAATCGACGATAGCGGACCACGTACTCAACGCCGGGATCAATCACTGGATAGAACTCCATTGTCCAAAAATCCTCTCCACTGATCGCCACTATTTCTCCAGAGTTGTGCGAGAAGCAATTGAAATAAAAAAACATCTAGTGATTAATAAATTTAAACCTCGCGATTTTTCGTTTGACGCTGCTTCTGATATTGTGAGTGTTATGTGTTGCAACTTTCCAGAATATGAAGACCAAATGCGGGTAGTTGATGAAACTGCTCGCAATTCTCGACTTGGACTACCCGCCTCTTCAGTCAGCTCGTGACCATGGTTGGTGCAAACCAACCGAAGCGTCGAGTCAAATAAATATGGTAAACATTCGCGTTAAGACCGGTTTAAATAGATAAATATGTGTGAAAAACGCGAATATCTCAAACGTTATACGAGTACATTATTATTACTTATTTTTTACTATTTCACCGGACATGATATTTCATTTAACTTATCACGTAGTGATGTAGTTCCGAGAGACTTTGTTTAACTTATATGTACAACAAAATGTACCATAATAAAACTTTGCTTTTTATCCTGTTTGGCCTAGTCAATCCAAATTTTGTGTTGTAGATTGCCGACAGAATAAATTTGTGATCTACAGTAACGTATTGGATGTATTTGACCTGTTGCTGACTGTACGTACATCGTATGTCTCATAATCACAGGCGTAAAACGTATTTAAAGAAAATACATTTATTTGTCACCGCATACAGCACACAGATTTATCAAAGTGACGATTAAAATACTAATGTGGTACAAAAATGTGTAGAATGTGTTCTGCGGCAACAACAGCAAAACACAAACTGACTTTGTGTTTAGTCTTTATTACACTACGAACAGTACGCTAACTATATGCCAATTTCGACTATCAAGTTGTCAGTGTGTCGAGCGAAGGAGATTTAGAACGATAACGCGTTTCGCTAAAACCTTGTTGCTTTGTTTACGTTTAAACTAGAACATAGACATAGGCAGCGCAAGTAATTGTATGGTAACCAAGTGTGTCACGTCACGAGTAAACTTTAATAATGGAAAACCACTCATCGATGAAACGAAACATCTCCCTTGACTCTGGTCATCACTTTTGATGATTTTTTTACGATTGATTATAGCCCAATTGGGGATTTTTGTGTTTTGTAATAACCGACTCGCCTAGAGACACGAGTCGGAACAGACTGAATAAGCGACGCGACAATTTCCAACTTCGGGCACGCAACGACCCACAACTTTGCTTTATCTATACCTCTATAACTGTGGACAAATTAATTCTTGTGGTTTCATTCGGTTTAGGACATTGTGGACCTTTCAGTTAGACCCCTGTGATGAAAAATCCCCGCTGACCTTTATTGCAAGGTTATATTTTAAAAAAAATGTTAAGTGCCATTAAACTTATTAAAAAGTAATGCGACTCCCTCCTTACTCTTTTCAATACTCAATACATTTATTGCTTTCATATGGTTACTACAAAGATATTTTCAATAATAAATGTCAATAAATGTTCAATAATATGAGTTAAGGCGTGGCGATAAAATGGAGATGTCTAAATATGTATGTAAATTTGGTAAATAATATATTTACCAAATTATATTTTTAAGTTTAAATTTTATTTTATTTGAATTAGTAAATTAATAATTTTATTATTAAGTATTATTATTAACATTGATTATAATTATTATTTTCGTAACTATCATTATTATTAGGTATTAACATTATCATTTCAATTTTTTCTTGTAATAAGGATTCTTTAGTGAATTTATAACATTTGCCTTATATGCCAGTGACCAAAGAAAGGGAAAAGGAACTATAAAACTCTCAAAGATCTACAGCGTCTGAAGAAATCCACAGAGCCTTTCATTCAGTCCTAAGGATTCGTTTGGCCTTTGATTTTATAATCAAAATGGGCCCTACATTTTGGAAGAGTGCAAAGACTCATAACAGTCGGGGTAGAGTCCTTCAATGGAGACAACGTACCGGGAAACGCAATATGTGACGCCTTCCGGCCAGGTGGACCGACCTCTTGAAGTCAATTAAAGTTTATCAGTTGATGAGAAGAACTTATATCTCGGAGTAGAAATACAGGCTAATGGTGTTGTATGATACGAAAACTAATCGATAAATTATTTTTAATCGATTAATTCAACAATAATTTTTGATTTTCGAATTATTAATTCCACAAATTATTTTATAAATTTTTGTTTGAAAAAAGTCATTGCCGTATAAAGTACATGTGACACCATAGAAATCTAAATATTCTCTTAACATTTAGATTTCTATATGTCATACAGAGCCCAAACAACAATTTTACGATTTTTTGTCTGTCTGTTGGTCTGAACGCGCATCACGCAAAAACCGCGGGTAGGATTTTAATTAAACTTGGCATAGTTATAGCTTATATGGTGGGTTAACATTTGGAATACTTTTCATACGGAAAAATTTTGAAGTTTCTACGGGAATCACAAGTTTTCGCGAAAGAAGTCACTTTCACGGCTAGAATCGACTAGAATCATTTTAAAATTATCATTTTAATAATCTAGAATCATTTTAAAATATCAACTCACTAGTTGGAACATGCTAACTACTTTAACGCGAAAATATGTCACCAACTACAACGGGGAAGGAAAGCTCGTCGATAAAGCTAAAAAGCTGCATTTTTTGCTGATACTCGATCAAGGCACATCAAGGTATTCAACATCGTCCATCTCTCTCTAACTACAGAATTACAATACAAATGAGAGAGACAGAAAAGATCACCGGTTCATACATAGAGTAGTCGCATGGCTGTCGACGGCGACGCACGAGTGGCTCCGAACGATTTGAATTTCGAATATTTTCCTTTTTTTTTTACAAAAAAGGCACGCTCACAATAGAGTTATTTTAATTAGAGGCCGAAAAGGTTTTTTTTTTCAGTGTTTACGTGATGTTAAACAGTGGATGGATTTTGTGTGGATTCAGTGTTTATTTTTGTTCAGTGTATCCTTTGTGAAATAGTGATTTATTAAAAGGTGAGTTTTGCAGTATGATTAACTTTAATAGTTATAATTGCGAAGATAATGCACAAAGAAATCTCTCCTATTTTACTTTGAGATATTGTTAAAACAAATGGTAATATATGTGGGAGATTTTGCACATATATCTGTAAAGTTAAATATATTATTATAATAAAAAAAAAAACTAAAAATAAGCTATGAAGTCAGACTTTAACGGACACAGGCCTCCTGGGGGAGCGGCGAAGGGGAGTTTCGGACCATAATCCACCACGCGGGTCCAGTACTGATTGGCAGATACAATATGCTTCAGATTTTTTATCAGTTCTCGAGCAAGTGAATTTCCTACTTGATGTTTTCCTACATCGCCAAGCTAAAGATATTTTTTTTAAATTATCTTAATTTTTTTTATTAAGTGGAAACTCAATATTAGATACGGCCCAAGGATTTAAATAAACTTACATTAGGTCAAACATAAAACCATGTAATATGTCCAGAAATAGTTGACAGATAACACTTCTAAATGATATAGTTTAAACGTCACGTGTTTTTTTTAATTATATCGCTCATTTATCACAGTACTGTCATAACTAAAAAATATGATTTTAAAGGAAAACAGCTTTAAAATAACAATAAGCTATATTTTTAGTAATAAGCATATATAGCCCGCGAACTTAAAAGCTGCCTGTAGTGATGGTATCTTTATGACAAACATTAAAAAATATATCAATTAGGGGTACAATTTTGATCAATAACTCAAAAATCGAGATTTTTTACTAACACTCTTTTTGACTGGTAACGACCAACGCGTGACGCTCGACGTTGTTGACCATTATATGTATGCCGGGCAAGCCGTCCAACTTAGAAAGCCCAACTTTACCTTGGAGATGGCTTTCATTCAGCTCGGCTGGGCAGCATTTGGGAAAATGCGTCGGCTTGTCTCGTCGCCTTTACCGCTTTTAGACGAAAGTCTTCAATCCCATCTCCAGTTATGACGTATGGTGCCAAAACGTAGCCTTAAAAGTCACTCAGTAATTAGTTATGAATTGGGGGGGGGGCCTCCCCACCCTTCCAGGTGCACTACATAACAATGACTGTTTTTTATTATTATTTTAATCCTTATAACGCCCTGTTGCAGGTCATAGTCCTCTCCTTGCTATCATGGGTTAGTTTCGGGTCATAATCTACCAAACCGGTCCAGGTGCCTCGTACACGCTTTTTATCGCTCACTGCTGGACACGGGCCTCCTCATACTCACGACACGATGTGCATGAGAGATGTATGGCCTTAAAACGCCACTGTGGCCAAGCGGGTTGGCGACTTCACTCTTTTAGCGGTGGTGTAGTGCTTCGAGCTTTTATATTTACAAAACAAAGCAAATATGTTTATTTGTTTGTAAATAAATATTGCCCTTAGGAAAGCTATTGTATCTCTAGAGCATAGTGCCTAAGGCTAAGGGCACAAGATCGATATCTACCGACACGGGTTCTGTCACGCGCACCGCTATTCCGCCCGGTATCGGGTCACGACTGCCGTGTATTATCGTCTGTATGGCTTTATTTGCCATCTCGATTCCACTTGGAGTTGGAGTTTCGACTTGGAGGAGTTTAGAGCTAAAAATAATTGCAAGGACTTTTGATGCAACGAGATAGTTTTAGTTTGGCGTCGTATTTACTTTTATTTACCTCTGTTGAATTATAGTGTGTCATATTGATACGTCGTATTTCTCTCTATCTATGTTTTTGGTGTACAATAATCTATCTATCTATCTATCATGGTGAGATGTATCATGGTCAAAGAAGACCACCTTGAAATGTACCATATTTCTCACTCTACTTATTCCCGCTATTCCCTAATGTACGTATGTACGTTCGTGTTTCGGTAGTGAGTGAGATATGTTAAAGCCAATTCCCATTCTGTACTGTCCTATCCTTCCCCAATTTCCCAATCATTTCTCCAAATCAAATAATTCATCTCGAAAGGTAGGCAGCACATCCGGGGTCATGCCAAAGTTTATCATTCTGGACTGAAGTTGGCATGTGCCGCGGATGTCCATGAGGGTCTGCCGCCTTTTCCTTATAAAAAAAATGTAACCTCGGTCCTCAGGATTGCGTGTTATTCTAAAGATGTTAAAATAACGCTATTTAAGAAACACTGGCAGTCTTTTTATACGTATAAACTGTTGTCTAATGATATACAAAAATGATTTAAGTCCTGAGTATTCAGTACTGCCCTCCTAAGAAGAAAAGGCATAGAAACATTTTTAACGAAAGCTAAGTAACATTATACTCAATACTCAATATTTTATTCCATTGCTCGGTGTGTTTATAATTTGGCGAACTAAAACTATGAGAACATTGTGGACCCTGTAGGGCACAAAAATTAGGAGAGAGGAGGAGTTCAATTTAGACTAAAATTGATAAACCAGATCTAAATAAAATAATTAAAAATGAAATTAATTTAAAAAAAAAAACTAATTGAATTCAAATTCGTACTCAAATTAACCAATTAAACCAACTCAAACCAAAAATCAATCAAACCATTTCAATTAAATTAATAAAGTACATGGTTCAGATCAATCAAAAAAATAATCACGAATAAAGTATATTCGGAAATTCAAAATAAACAGATAAACATTAACAATCGCAATTTTCTTTTGTTTTATCCAAAACTCCAAGTTTCTGGCTTGTTTTTAAATTAATAGAAATTATATCTTTTTGTTTTGCATTTTTCTCGACAGTCATCAAAATGCACTCGTGCCTTTTTTTACCAAGAAGGGCAAGATAGAAGGACGCTAATGATCCTTAAGAATCTTAACCGTTTTACGCTCGAGCTTCTAGCCTTAAAGATTGAAGACAATCAAACGTTAAAAACTTGCACGTTAACGTTCTCGAGAGTTTAACAATCGGTTCATTGGCGCTCACTCAGCGCTCTAGCTTTGTAAATCTCTAATGACCAGATATACCTTCATGACTTTTTTTTTGTACGAAGGCGGCAGATGAGCATACAGTCCACCTGATGGTAAGTGGATACTGTCGCCCATAGACATCCGCGATACATGCCAACATTAGTCCAAAATGACAAATGTTGGCACGCCCCCGGATGCGCTGCCAACCTTTGGAGATATAGGAATGGATTTGGAGAAAGGGTTGGAAAAATGGGGAGGGATAGGATGGGATGGGAATGGGCTCTGGCACATCTCACTCACTACCGAAACACGTACGTACATTGGGGAAATACGATAAAGTGGGAAATGCAGTACATTTCAAGGTGAGAGGGGGGTAACGTGGCCAGTCGAGCGCGACCAGCGGCTGTTAGATTGCAGCGTGCACTCTCCCCCTCAAAAAATATTTCACTGCTGGACATTCCTTCAATTTAACTCACCATCCGACTTAGCAACTTAGTCTATTGACTAAATTCACGGGTGTAGGTCTCTACCTACTACATATCTACATGTCTACACATCTGTATGTGTATCGGTTGGTTAAATTGAAACGCGTTGCGGTTTCGTAAACCAACAGCAGCGATTGTGCAGTGTAATGATAGTAAATATTGGTAAATATCGTAATTTTCCGGAACGTGCAGTTTATCTGTTATCTGTGTCGGTTTCTCCAGGCCGTTGCGGTTACAATCGGAAATATGATTTTTGTGTAACTGTACTTAGGATAGGTCTTTGTGATTGAAAATGAAATTTGTAATCTGTACTAACATAAAGACAGGCTAACACAGTACTAACATAGTGCTGGGAAATATCAGATCGATTTAACGACTAATTCAAAATAAATATCGGTGTTCGTACAGCCGTGGTCGCACGTTCTATCTCAAATAAATAAAACAAACTAATGATGACCACCACGACAACCTTGCCCTTTTAACAAAGCCACGAAATTTCTAGAAAAAAATATAAACGTAAAATCGTGTGGTTTAGTTTTGATATTTCCAGAACCAGAGCCGGCTCTAGCCCATGTAGCGCCCGGGTGCAATTAATACCCTGGCGCCCTCTAGTAGGCTCTTTGGAGGCGTCGCGAGCGCCCCCTAACACCCTGCGCCCGTGTGCGCCGCACACCCTGCACCATAGGTAAAGCCGGCACTGTCTACAACCCTTTTTGACACTGAAATTTTCCTTAAGCATTACCCAGAGCTGGCATTACCCAGTTATTGTAGCTTCTTTCTTTTTAGTATTTCCGATCATCAGAACTTTCAGCGCCCCTGCAAATGTAGCGCCCTGGGCCGTCGCTCTACCACGCGCTCCCTTAACGACGGCACTATCTACCGTATCGTAATAAGCACATATTACGAGAGGCAGGTTTAAAATATCAGTTACATTATGCATCGGTAACGTGAGATCGCAGCCCCGACCACAGAGTAACGTAATGCGTGTGCGCAGGTGAGATGATACACCATTAATGTCTTAACTGGTTTGTGTTCAAGACTGTGTAGGCGTTGAAATGGCAAATACCTGTTAAAAATTATTAAAGTATCCTGGGTACTTATAGTATTGAGATATTTGGATATATACACGAAAGTACATAGGTATGTATATTCCACTCAGTCGATGTAGGCCTTGGTCAATATCGGAAAAGCCGCTCTACTAAACAGAAAATAACCGATAGTATTATTTCCTGATAATGGTACTTCATTTTTGTATTGTCCATTTGTGAAATGAGTAACTTTTCGGAAATTTAGAAATTTAGAAAATCCACTTTAGGAAATAGGAAATTTAGGAATTAGAAGTCCACCGTAGCCCTTTTTTATCCACGGTCGAACATGCACATCCTCATGGACATCTTCTTGTGCATGACGGCTGTGTGACCTTAAAACGTCACGCTGGCCGATCGGGTTAGCAAGTCCATTGTTACAGAGAGTAATTCCTCAGGGCTTGTGGTAGCGGTTTTGGTATCCCTTAGCGACACCAAGGTGATGCTTATGTTTTTGTCGAAATCTTCCTACAATTAAGAAATTTTATAGTAATAGTTGATTAATAATACAATATATTTATAATTGGATGTAATCTCGACCTTTAATATAAGCAATTAACTTTATCTCCGAATTTCAAAATTATAAAGTCTAATTTTGCGTCGCCCAATAAGATTTTCCACTAACGCAAGTGTAACCAATTTTAACTACAACAAAGCGACTCGCACTATAAGTGTTTCCTTGTGGTCAATCGTGTGGTCACCAGAGCGTCACCTTCAACTGCGGGTCCCACATTTCTTTAAGAAATTTCTCTTTTCTCATGAATCGTGAATATTAAAATTTACTTGGTAATAGCTAACGCCCTTTTCACACGAACGCGGCTGCAGTGACTTTGAAACACTTCGAAATCAGCTTCGTTAGACTGGGTCAGATATATCGGAACTAATTTCCAGAATTTCTGAATGTAAGCAGGTAAGTATACTTTATTGCACATCAAGGAATACATGAAAGTGACACAAAAGTTTAAATAAATGGTATAGAAAAGGTAGGCCTCATCGTTAAAGTGATGTCTTTCAGGCAACCCCCACGAGTAATGACACGTTTTTGTTTGTTCAATTTGGCCACGTAGTCTTCTATAATCTACTAGCAAAATCCCGCAGACGTTATCCTGCTATAGAAGTTGATGTGCTGCAGCGCCATCTAGTGGCAAGTTACATCTCGATAGCTCGAAAATATTCTCCGTGCTCAAATACCTATGTATACCAATTTTTATGGCGATCGGTTGAACGGTATAGAAGTTGATGTGCTGCAGCGCCATCTAGTGGCGAGTTATAACAAAGTCGATAGCATAAAAACCTTCTTGATGAAAAAATACATATATGTGCCAACTTTCATGGTGATCGGTCAAACGGTGTCGAAGTCTATTAACATCAGATATACCAACATCCTCTTATATATATATGTATATAGATTAATATACTAAAATGTCTATCAACAATGATAGAAAATAATTTCCTTTAATAAAGGAAGCAATGCATTTTTTTTGCGACCACCCCTCTCAGTATCCACTGTTGGACATGGACCTCTCCATGCAAATCGTCTCGTGCATGAGAGATGTATCGTTTAAAAACGCCACGCTCTGGCCAAGCGAGTGGACGAGTCCATTCTTTTAGAACGAGTATAGTTCTTCAGCAAAGTATTTCACAGCTCAGTTTCATCTCGTTAACGCAATACGTAATAAATATCACAGAGCAAATATTTTTATGATGATTATAAAGTTTTAAAAAGCCACAGTGTCCATTACGTGTGTGATTGTGAAATGAACAACAAACCTAAATTTTGCCCGAGGGTAATGGATATTATTGACTTATAATCAAGCTCTTGCCCGCGGCATCGCTCTTTTTTACTCATATTTCATTGTTGAGGGGGTAATTTATATTTCTTATAATAATAGAGGAGGCAAATATACGAGTGTTGAGAAATAACAATAGCAATGTTGACCTAGCTTTGAAAGATATCTTAAATTTATCTTTTTTTTTCTTTATCCCAATAAGAAAGATCCCTACCCCCATATAAGAGGGTGCACGCTGCAATCCAACAGCCGCTGGCCGCTGTCGACTGGCCATGTTATCTCTTTCCCGCAGAAGACTACCTTGAAATGTACTGCAATTCCCACTTTAACCTATTTCTCCACGTTCGTATTCGTATGTACGTGTTTCATCAGTGAGGGAGATATTCTAGCGCCCATTCCCATCCCATCCTATCCTATCTCTCTCCATTTTCCCAACCCTGTCACTAAATACATTCCTATATCTCCAAAGGTAGGCAGCGCATCCGTGGGCGTGCCAACTTTTGTCATTTTTGACTAATGTGTCGCGGATGACCATGTACGACTGTATCTACTTACCATCAGGTGGATTATATACTCGTCTGCCATATTCTTCTATAAAAAAAAATATTTATTGTGTACTGAACTTTTTCCGAAACCTTTGCATATTTTTTTTTCTATAGTTTTTATCAAATTAGCTATAATAAATATAAATGATCAAAATGTTGATAATATTATTATTACAAAAATTACGTCACATTATATGTCTCTGTTGTTAATGATTTTGAGTTAATTGATATATAATGTACAATAAATACATCATTGTATTGAACATACAATGTACAATTCAAACTCAAAATAAGAAAACAATAATTTAAGATCAAAGATCATATAGTTCGATTTGTTTACATAAGTACACTCCAGCAGTTTATTGTGTATATCGCTAATGTCCGACCGGAACTAGTTTTTACAACCGAAACTGTAAGAGAAACCGAATTTTGGTTTCTGTTTCAGTTACGGCCATAATCCAACCTCATTTTAAGGCAATTCTTTTATTTTTTAAGTTTCTGTCCATTTTAGTTAGTTGCAAATATGTGTTTGTATTCATGGAAGTAGTTATTTGATAAATTCATAGTTTAGTTGCTCTAAAAAAAAACTATCTATTCTATTTGATATGGGATGAGGTTAGGTAGGTATGTATTTCACTCAGAAAAATAAACCTTATAGAAATCAGTCTTCATTTTATATATCAATTAATAATCAGTCTCTCTGACATTCAAAGTACGAACATTCAAGTTTGTAACAACAATCAACTTATCAACCCATCATTTCAAAAGGCACATAAGTAATTATAATAATGAAATTTGGCAGAAAAATAGTTATGGGTCGGTTAAAATCGAGCCAAATTGGTTCGGTAGTCGTAAAATTATGATTAGCAGTAGCTATATTTAAAAAAAAAACTCGATGTCTATACATATGTCGTACACAAATCATTTTGAAATACGAACAAAGCAACAACCAAAAGCTGGTACTAATAAAAATTTAAAAGACGGGTAATAATATCAATATCGCAGTGGTTAACTCCTTCGTTCGATCGTATCGATACCGCTATCGATTGTCGTGAAAGCTCATTATTTCAGAAACTAGATCGGGTCAGGTGGTTTCTTCGATCACTGTTTGTAAATAACTAGCGACCCGCCCTCGCTTCGCTTCGGTTTATAAGTTATTCTTTTTCAAAATTCTCTTTCAAAATTTCAAAATAAAATATAACCTATATTAGACGCGGATAATGTAGCTTCCTATTTGTGAAATAATTTTTGAAATCGGTTCAGTAGTTCCAGAGATTACCCACAACATACCTACAAACACACAATTTTACCTCTATTATATTAGTATAGATGTGGAGTAAACTGCAGTTAAAATCAGTACAATCATTTACAAGTTAATAAGGACATATAAGTCCAATAGGACATAATAAGGTTAGGGATTATGCACTGCTTAGATCCGTGACACGGATGTCATCTAAGAGTTGCCACCAAAACGATCAAAGTAAGATTTTTTACAAAAAAAAATTATAGAAAGATGTAGACGAGCAGACAATCTATCTGGTGGTGAAGTGGATACTCTCGCCCATGGATATCCGTGATACATGCCAACATCAATACAGAATGACAAATGTTGGCACACCCCCGGATGCGCTGCCTATCTTAGGATATTTAGCAATGGATTTAGAGAAGGGTTAAGAAAGTATAGAGGGTAAGGATCGAATAGGATGGGAATGAACTCTGGGATATTTCACTCAGTAGCGTAACATTTACGTAGATACGTTAAGGGAATACCCTTCACCTCCCATGGTCTCACCAACCTTCCGGTTATACGGACAGAATCGCGGGAGATACGATCTGTAAAGTGTTGGCTCTTTCCGACGCGTATCTGCTCTGCTTCTCTACAAATGTTCTTCTGCGCTCGTTTCCTTTATTTACTCTTCTTTTACTGGGGCATGGACTCAGCATGTACATTCCTCCGGTGCCGAGTAGTACGGTTATTCCCGGAGGTTTCTCTTTCGCTGGCAGTGGTGTGCGAATTCACGCAGCCTCCTGAAGTAGTTCGTGAGTTGACGAGGTCACGGTAATAGACCGGCACTTCTTTCCTACGGTCGATTTTCTCTAGCATTTTCTCAGGTTCCTCAGCATACAGTGGACAAGCCCACAATAACGCAATGCAATGCAACATTAAGTTATTGAACCTTAATATGAGGGGTCTAGTAAAGTGGTCGCTGATCGACTATTTCATATACAAATCTCTTTGCCGTCCAGTCTTGGCTGACCTCATGTCAATGACCGAAATTCTTCCTGCCCGTGGCGCGCGCTTTAGGTATAATAAACCCTTTATAACCCTGTATATGATGGAAGCCAGTACTCACTATTATGTACACCGAGAATGTGTTCAGTCGAGAATGCGTCGAGTTCGCGAGGAATTCTAAGGCGGGGCGTGCACACAGGCTGATGATTAGGGCAATTACACACATTATGCTCATTACGCGAACGCGTCGCCGCGTTTGCAAAAACATTTTTATTTTCATATTTGTACTCTTATAAGCCAGCCATTAATGTGTCACTTGTCAGTCATTTGCAAGATGGACTGGACAGGACTGGACAAACAGTCTATATCTTATGGTAGGTCGTACTTTTAATGATTATAATTAATAATATGTATGTTATAATATATATTTATTAAGTGTATCTGGGGAAATCATTTCATATCCATACATTTGCCATGGAATTTTCTATTATAAACGATTTATTCAGAAAATGTTTCATGAACTCTGGTTTCCAATGATACCAAAATCCGTATAATAACATAAGCATTATATATATTCAAAAATCCATACCATATATCAGGTCTAGTGATGGGTAATTCCGGAGTTAATGAATCCGCGAGCGGAGCAGAATCCCTTAATTATTTCATTGAATTGTGAATCAAAAGAGTTAAGGAGTAACTAAAAAGAGTCGGATCCGCAAGCGAAGCAGGATTAAGTGAGTTAAAACACTCCCAAAAATCTTGATTACCCACCACTAATCAGGTCGAACACTTTGAGTCGATTTTTTGCTCGCCGCTGTATATACAGTTGCCGTTTAATTATGTTATATATTTGTACTTCTCATCGCATCTCCCAATGTATCTCTCTGTTTAATCCCAAAGTTATAGCTGGTAGAGAATGCCTTAGTGCATTAAGTTCGCCTTTTATACGATAATAATGTGCATTAATGTTTGTAAAATAAAAATAAACGATTTTACTAAGGATATTCAAATTGATTTTAACCTTTGAAATCGAATGTAGTAGAAATTTGAAACTTGGGAATTTAAAGTATCTGCCAAAAGTCCGATGAAAGTGTTTGGTAGTGGGAGAGTGCACGGTCTTGCGGCATTCGGTCTTGCGGAGAGTGCGGCATTCCCACAGCCGCTGGGCGCACTCGACTGGCCACGTTACGCCTCTCTCACAGAAGACTACCTTGATATGTACTGCATTTCCTACTTTATCGTATTTAAAATATTTATTTAAAATATCCTACTTTAAAATATTGTTTAGTAACGTATATTAAAAATGATAATATAGAATTATAAGCAAGGAAGTCCATTGTTGTTTTCTTGTAGCAGTTTTCCAGTGTGAAAATTACAAGATAATTTTTCTAAACACTATTTAAGCTACGTTTAAACTATTAAGATATTGTAATTTTTGCAATTTCCTGTTATCCGCTTGTTAACTAAATGTTGTTAAATCAATTTGACTAAAGATGCATAAAGTGGAAATAAATCCTTATAGCTACATCGTGGACAAACCAACATGAATATTTATAGGAATACAAAAAGTCAACATTTAATATTGCAAATAAATAAAAAGTAGAGTATAAAACTTTACTACCTAATTAAATTTTAATTAAGTTAAATAGGTAGTGAGTGAGATATGCCAGAGCCTATCCTCATCCCATCCTATCCCTCCCCATTTTACCAACCCTTTCTCTCAATCTGTTAATCTGCAAAGCGGGCATCCGGGAGCGTGCCAACGTTTGCCATTCTGAACTGATGTTTGCATGTATCATGGATGTCAATGGACGACAGTATCCACTTAGATGGACTGTATGTTAGTCTACCGACTTTTTTGTATAAAAACTTACATAGATACATTATACACATACAAGTCGTTAGTCTACCTGATCAGAGGGCGACCGACACTGTGCTTCCCGCTTACATTTATATTAAAGAATAATTGCAAACATCTGCAGTGTACCTACAGTTACATCATGCCATAACAATTCGACCTTTTCAAGCTATTCTAAGCTTTATAAAAAAAAATATAAAAAAAATCAATCGATAACAGCCGAATCGATATCACGACTTCATCGCAGAATACCCTTTCTATTGCTGCTTTAACAGATATTTTTTTTACTCGATTATAAAATTAGCATTCGATGTATACACTGTAGTAAAATAAGAATTCGTATATGTGATAGAAATGTCATGTGGGACCAGTTTACAATAAATGCGCGGCGGTTAAACACCTGTCGCTATGAATTGTTATAAAAGCACGAAACGTGACAAAAGAAATTGAATGTTTTTATTATACAATTCTATATGGGGGCGTAGTGCAGTGACATTATTAAAAACACAGAATTTACATTAAAAAAAATTATGTATTATAACTTTTTGAAAATATAAGTTTTTTAAAAGTGTTCCGTGTGTTAAACGCACCTGAGGTATGTATTACGTATTCAACATCATATTACGTGACTTTCTTTGAGTTTCTTTCTTTGGACTCTATTGTAGCTATAAGACAAATGGATTTTAAAGATTTCCTAACTTAAAATTTCCACCAAACCCCACTGGGCCTGCGTGGTGGATTATAACCCGATATCCCCTAGTGATTTACTCGGGATTTATTATGCCTGCAGTGAGACTTGTAATGCAAAAAATACCGGATAATAAGTGTGATTTCGGGTTACCACCTTTATGCACAAATTTCATTGAAATCGATGCAGCAATTTAGTCGCGAAGTCATAATCATAACAAACAAACGGACGGACAAACACACTCTCGGATTTACAATATTAGTGTGGATAAGGCCACTCGATATCGAGTAACAATTGGCAAAATCTGAAGCAATTGTGTCTGTAAATGCGGAATATGCACAGACGTTCTTGAAGAACACTTTTTTGTAAATATAGGGTGTCCCAGATTGAGCGCCGCTGGGCGCGCTCGAATGGCCACGTCACCCCTCTCTCACAGAAGACTACCTTGAAATGTACTGCATTTCCCTCTTTATCTTATTTTAATGTACGTACGTATTTCGGTAGTGAGTGAGATGTGCCAGAGCCCATTCCCATCCTATCCCTCCCCATTTTCACAACCCTTTCTCCAAATCCATTCCTATATCTCCAAAGATAGGCAGCGCATCCGGGGGCGTACCAATGTTTGTCATTTTAGACTAATGTTGGCATATATCGCGGATGTCTATAGGCGACAGTATCCACTTACCATCAGGTGGGCTGTATGCTCGTATGCCGCCTTCGTACATAATATATATATATACAGGGTGTGTCGTAAATAGTGGTCCAACGTTAAAGGGTCGATACACCATATATTCAGCTATCACATACCAGAATTTGAAATTTTTTTTTTCCACGGGTCTGTTTTATTTATTATTATTATTATTTTGAAAAATCGATACCTTGCGTTACTAATTTGGCTGTTATTTCAACAAATAACATTATTTTTTTATTTTGTTTCTTGTTTATTATTGATAAATACATGTGCTATCACATGCAATCATTTTTTTAATGGAAACTTAAAAGATATTAAAGAAAAAATGTGTTTTTTTCAAATTTTAACTCTAAACTGTCGCAAATCATGTGAATTCGGAGGCGAATGGTGTAAAAAAAATGTACTACACTATCTGTGCCCATTATTTTAAAAACTTGTCCAATAAATGCAGATTCTAAAATGGTATTAATAATAACCGATTTCGTAATGAAAAAAAAGTTATTGCCATTTCAACGGAGAAGGAGCCGAATTCAAAAAATATACTTTTTCATTTTAATTAACTCATCGGTATTGCAAAACGTTTTGAACCCAATTAGAAGTAAATTTTAACTTAACTATTAACAGCTGAGTGTTATTTGAGTTATGCACAAACATATCACCGCTAAAGAAATGTGTCCTAGGTAATAAAAGGGTAGGTACTTGGCCAGATAACAAAAGATTCATTGAAACGTTTCGGTGTAGCGCGCTACTCTACTCATGTAGTGAAAAAAATGACTAGGTTTTTTTTTTATTGCTATTCTCTTAAGTATAAATGAGACAGACTATGCCAAGTAGAAATTCCTAATAATCTTATCAGTTAAAATGCTTCAGTGTGATCCCGTATGTCGCATGCGCTTCTAGTTTCTGTGTGTATCTCCTCCGTTGAATTGCTTGTTTTATTCCAGGACTCTGATTTGCTTCTGTTTGGACTTGTAGGTTTTTGTAATCCCTACGACATCGGCTACGTTATCTGGACTTTGATTTGCTCAACGATTTCGACAAACGTGCAGTGAAGTGAAGATTAGGCGATGTCTCAGTTAGTGGATAATCTCGAGGCAGTAAAGTTTGTACCCGTTGAAGGTGATAAGGGTGGCGTTCGTCTCTTTCTAAAATGCGTTGTACAGTTCTTGTAGAAATGCCTGTCCTGCGTGCTATGATACGAACCGATGTAGTTGGATCTTCGTTGACTAATTGCAACACTTCGTCGTCATTGTAGACCCTTGATCGTCCCTCACTTGCACCGCCTACGCATCTGCCTAGTATTCTCCCTTCGGAATATGCGGTATGCACTCTACCAAATACTCGATGATCTGGATGTCTTCGATCTGGATATCTTTCCCGATAAAGTCGGGCTGCTTTTCTACCGATGCCTCTGCATTCGCCATAAATAAAATGCATGTCAGCATATTCACGCGGTGTGTACTGAGACATCGCCTAATCTTCACTTCACTGCACGTTTGTCGAAATCGTTGAGCAAATCAAAGTCCAGATAACGTAGCCGATGTCGTAGGGATTACAAAAACCTACAAGTCCAAACAGAAGCAAATCAGAGTCCTGGAATAAAACAAGCAATTCAACGGAGGAGATACACACAGAAACTAGAAGCGCATGCGACATACGGGATCACACTGAAGCATTTTAACTGATAAGATTATTAGGAATTTCTACTTGGCATAGTCTGTCTCATTTATACTTAAGAGAATAGCAATAAAAAAAAAACCTAGTCATTTTTTTCACTACATGAGTAGAGTAGCGCGCTACACCGAAACGTTTCAATGAATCTTTTGTTATCTGGCCAAGTACCTACCCTTTTATTACCTAGGACACATTTCTTTAGCGGTGATATGTTTGTGCATAACTCAAATAACACTCAGCTGTTAATAGTTAAGTTAAAATTTACTTCTAATTGGGTTCAAAACATTTTGCAATACCGATGAGTTAATTAAAATGAAAAAGTATATTTTTTGAATTCGGCTCCTTCTCCGTTGAAATGGCAATAACTTTTTTTTCATTACGAAATCGGTTATTATTAATACCATTTTAGAATCTGCATTTATTGGACAAGTTTTTAAAATAATGGGCACAGATAGTGTAGTACATTTTTTTTACACCATTCGCCTCCGAATTCACATGATTTGCCACAGTTTAGAGTTAAAATTTGAAAAAACACATTTTTTCTTTAATATCTTTTAAGTTTCCATTAAAAAAATGATTGCATGTGATAGCACATGTATTTATCAATAATAAACAAGAAACAAAATAAAAAAATAATGTTATTTGTTGAAATAACAGCCAAATTAGTAACGCAAGGTATCGATTTTTCAAAATAATAATAATAATAAATAAAACAGAGACCCGTGGAAAAAAAAAATTTCAAATTCTGGTATGTGATAGCTGAATATATGGTGTATCGACCCTTTAACGTTGGACCACTATTTACGACACACCCTGTATATTGATTATTTTATCTTAAAAATCATACGTTTTTGTTTCTGTTTAATAAATACATACCAATAGTATATATTCTGCGGTCCCTATGCTCAGATAATGTCACATATTAAGCTGCAAGTAGCAAAACCAATCAATAACCATTTTCAAAAAGTAATGTCGAAAATTCGTGCTAAGAATCGATAAACGGTAACATCGTTTACATAAAATTCATAACCATACAAAACCTTGACATTTTGCATCAGAAATAGAGTTGGAAACGTACGATGAAGCGGTCGTGTGAAAGTGAGATATAAATCTACCGCAGTCAGGTTATCGACAACACGACAAAATTAGACGGGGGACAAAATAATCGATATTGCGTGACTCGATGACGTTTCGACGGCTGTATCGAGATGGACTAGTTACCCGCCTCGTGGCGCTGTTCGCTATTCATATCTTATAGTGGAGGATTTATACTAAATATCTACTTAAAAACCGGATTTTTAATTATCACTATTATTCGGCGGTGAAGAAAAAAGGTCGTAGAACAAAAGTTTTCACGAAAGAAATTTAACGTTAAAAGGGGGCAGGTATTCTCCATTCGATTACAAGAAAAGTAATTAATGTAAATATTGTTCATTGTGACAATTACGGGTGAAAAGATGTTACAAGTACAATGGAGCATCCTCTGTAATATACCCCATGGGCGTATAATGGTTTACCTTAATAATTAATTAATAACGTAACATATATAATAATTAAATTATAATAAAAAAAATACAGAAAAATATTAAAATTCATTATAATTATAAAATTACATTTGTATGTAACATAATGTGACACACAATACTTTATAATATAATTATAACAATAGAATTCGTTTATTAAATTATCTCTAGTAAATAAGGGTTTCCTTGTATTAATGTAAGTATAAAATTGTTCCTATGTACCTATATATGTCAGTATGTATTATGTATATGTCAATATTTGTATGTTAATGTTATAATAGATATATTAACATTATTAATATATATGACACAATTTATTAAGACCCCACACTAGAATTGCCTGTGTCGTGGGATCCAGACCCTCCTTAAACTTACCCTTACCTTTATTAATATGCATTGAAATCAGTGTATATATGTATGTGTTAGCATGTATATGTGAGTACGTATGTATTTGTGTGTGAATTTGGTATTTGTATGTATGAATGAGCGAGAACTCTCGTGTTCATGCGCGTGTGTTCATTAGTCTGCGTGTGTGCTTGTGTGAGTATTTTTTTTATGTTTAGTAATATACAAACGTGCAACTATTGTCGCGGGCGACTGGCTCGCAATACAATATCTTACTGTACCTTCAGGGCGCGATAAGTCGCTTTCCTGACGTTGATTTGATAGATTTATGTCGTCCAGTTTTGTAAGACAGGTTTAGTGCTTACAGAAATGCTGTGAAATATCGCTACGCTGTTTCTGCTAAACCCAGTTTAGTTTTGTAGCTTTTCTCGAATTGAATACGAGTAAAATAATTCGTTATTTTACGAGTGATCTAAATATGGTTACATAGGGATTATAGAAAATAGATATATACCGTAAATATACAATATATACTATAATATATACATATAATATAAATATAGAGGAAAAAGTAGAAAAATACCGTTAGCTCTGTAAATTTCGGAGGTAATGTTCCCGCATGGCTTTAAATTGTTAATTATGATGAAAATTTGACACTGGCAGATTGTGCTAATTGTGCTATGCCATATATGAAATGGAAAAGAAAAACCCAAGCAAGTTTGAAATACCTACTACAAAAGTGTAACTCAAGTTACAACATAAATTCGTAAAGCGATACCTATCGTTACATAAATATCGGTTTACAGTTAATCGGTAACTCTACCCGTTTCGTGCTTCACCATTAAAGGTAATACAAGCCGGGATCGAACCCGCACTAGACGGTACCTTTGTGGGTAGCTACGTAATTGGTCCTGGACAGGGCTTTGTTGACTCGTTAGGAGTAGGACACAAGGTGTTGCTCAAAGCGGACAATACTGGAATTCTAATAATTATATACTATTGCATTTCCTATTTTATCCTATTGCTTTCGGTAGTGTGAGTTTTGCCAGAGCCCGTTTCCAATCCACTCTATCTTATCCCTCCCCATTTTCGCAGTCTTTTCTCCAAATCTATTTCTAAATCTCCAAAAGCCTCCAGCGCAATCGGGGGTGTGCAATTGTTTGTCATTTTGAACTTATGTTGAAGAGCGACAGTATCTATTTACCCTCAGCTGGACTATATACATACTGTCAAATAAGTATCGAGAATCATGAACTGAATTTTCTTCTAAAAGATACAGGTTGATACAGACATGCTTGAACGAGCCCATGCGGATCCCACATTCATGAAACGCATCATAACGGGTGACGAAATGTGGGTTTATGAGTTTGACATGCAAACCAGCCAATAAGTTTCGGAATGGCGCTTCGATAGCGAACCAAAAACGAAAAAAACACATCAAAGGCTTGTGACTGTTTTCTTTGATTATCATGGTATTGTTCACTCAGAATTCCTTCCGGAGGGTGAAACAGCCAATAAACATTATTATCTGGGCGTCACTAGAATATTCGTCGGGAAAGACCAGATCTGCGGAACTAAAATTCTTGGATACTGCACCACGACAATGCTCCGTCTCCACACCCTAATCATAGTACGTGAATTTTTGGCCAAAAATTCAACGAATGTCATTGAACAAGCACCATATTCGCCAGATTTAACCCCGTGTGACTTTTTCTTATTGCCCAGACTCAAATTACCACTTCGTGTCAGACGTATTGAGTCCATAGACGTAATAAAACAAAATTTGCTAAAAGAGCTAAAGGCCACACCGGAAAGTGCCTATAAGAAGTGTTTCGACGAATGGATTATTCACTGGCAAAAGTGTATTGCGTCAAATGGAGCCTATTTCGAGGGCGACAAAATAAATTTAGACGACAGAAGCAATAATTATTGTTTTATTAAAAAATCCCGTAACCTATTTGACAGAATAGTATATATACTAATAAAGCCATCGGTCGAGGACAACGGAAATGTGAAGGCTGAGAATTAGGTTCTAGCATACGAGTATGTCACTTACTCCCAAAACAAGAACAACTTTTTTATTTTTATTTTTGTTTATATACCAGTGGGCGGACGAGCAAGCGGTCCCACGTGATGGTAAGTGTTACCGCCGCCCATGGACACCTGCAACACCAGGGGGTATGCGGGCGCGCCGCCGACCTTGCAAAATCCTATTCACAGCTCTCTTGAAGAACCCCATATCGTAGCTTAATGGAAAGACCTCTTGACTGGATTATTTATCAATTGATTGAGGGTTTTATTACTAACAATTTAACACACGGATATGTGGAAGTCTTACTAGGGCTGATCTATTGCGACGCATAGACTAATCACTGATGCACACGACAGTTCACGACACCCGTGCTCAAGTGTTAGATCGGCTTTTAACACAATATGGCTTCCACTAAAACTGTTACTCTTTTTCCTGGAACTGTTTTTTAAGCCTTTTATCATCGAGCCTCACTTAATAATCGTCATTCAAACGCCAATCCTTTCTAATGCAAAGAAATCGAACCCTAGTATTAAAGCTGGAAATGGAAGTACATGGTATTTTATAAAATATACATAATTACATAAGATATAGTCGATTCCAATCGAATTTCTCCAAAATATAAACAAACATGGCGGCCTGACGTAACTGACATGGTCTTAGATTAAATAGTGAAGTGATAATTGTTTACATATCCATAATTTAATTCATCGACACGGCATGTTTGCCCTAGATTTAAAGTTAATTGTTAAGCTATACCTATCATTGATTAGGTCGGCTAATTGGAATGGCATATTAGGCATATACATATGCATATTAGACAGAAATATGCACCGGGCGTTTAGATTTTATCCCAGTATTATGCGTTACAACATTGATGTACTAAAAGTGAAAATTATGACTAGAATATTTCAAAAGCCGTGTTAACTTCATACACGACTTAAGAAGAAATAGAATAAAATAACTAAAGGTATTTAAAAGAAACGAAACACAAAGCTATTTCTAAGACTCAATATCGCCCCGCCCACGCAATACTTCTACAAAAACACGTTATCTGAACATCTAATGTATACGAACGTGGCTACTCACGACCATACATTCTCAGAAAAGTATTTTCTGAATTCTTTTACTTTTTTATAGAAAGATGACGGTAGACTAACAGACAGTCCGCTTGACGGTAAGTGGATACTGTCGCCCATGGACAGGAACATGTTAATATCAGTCCAGAATGATATTTTGTCTTCAAAATAGGCAAAAACCGCAGCGGTCACTTCATCATCACTGGACAATGTTCTGCCCCTTAAGTCCGCCTTGAGTTTTGAGAACAAATAGTAATCACTGGGAGCCAAGTCAGGACTATAGGGTGGGTGGTGAATTTCCGTGAAGCCACACTTTGAAACAGCAACTTTCGCAACTGTGGCGGCGTGGACGGCTGCATTTTTATGGAGAAGCCATAAGCATAGGTGTGCACCAAAGTAACTAACTAATAGAATAATGATTTCTAACCTGCCTTTTAAAACTAGACAGAGGCTGAGCACGTCTAACGACAACTGGTAAGGAATTCCAAAGCCTAACAGCATGCACGGTGAAAGAGTTAGTAAAGAAATTTGAAGAATGGGTAGGAAATTTAAGTAGTAAATTTTCAGAAGAACACGCTTGGATTGTGAAGCAAAGAATTCAAAACGTTCCTTCAAATATTGTGGCCACAAAGGGTTATACAGTACAGAGTGGAGAAGTGAAAGTATATGCGTATTATTGCGAAGCCTGATTGGAAGTCACTTGAGCCTAATGATTTATAGGTACCATATTTTAGCAACTAAGATCTGATTATATAGTAAGGTAAGTATGAGTGCCTAATACAAAAGTTATAGACCATCACCAGTACTCTGAATATACGGACACCTGCAGGCTTTAAATGAAAGCCTTAAGAAATAAACATAAGTATAGTCACGGCTAACAGTTAGTAATAATTAAGGAAGTTTCTTTAACGTTCGGAACGTATAACCAAACGTAGTGATAAACTGCGAGCTAAGACTCGTTTAGACGGCAATTAGTTGAGATATTTCTCATTACGCACGCCCACTAAGCTCGCGTTCCACCATGAGATATATGCGAATATTGTTACATTTATCTGCTATAGATTTATGTGTCTGTCTGTTTGAACGCCCATTACGCAAAAATCATAGGACGAATTTTATTAAAATCTGACGCAGTTGTTATATATTATGTGCCGGGTTAACATTTAAAGATCAATTATAAAGTTCCCACGGGAATCAAGCTAACCATACATGAGTAGGTACGCACACGAACATCGTGCGGGAACGTGCGCGAACGTCTACGCACACGAAGTCGCGAGCACTGCTAGTAACTTCTTTTTTATATACTAAACGTGGATCTTAAAAATAATGTTTGATTCCTCCTCACTGCTGAAGCTCACAATTAAATCCACGCGAGCGAACCCACATGCAACAGCGAGCGAACCACATGGGTAATCAATATATTTGTATGAATACTTCTTATTTCTAACATAACCCAAAAGTTAAGGTTTCAAATAATTGTAAGAAGATTAATGTATGTGTGAAAAATCAAGCACGTAAACATTAAAAATGACTGGAAAGTAACTCGGTTACATTGTAAGGGCTAAATTAAAAACAGTAATGTCGTTATTGCTGCAGGCGTGTCCATTTAAAGAATAATTGGACTTCTGTTCGCTCTGTAATGCGCGATACAGCATATTTAATGGCCATATTTCAGTTTTTATTTATAGTTAGTTATAGTTTAGCAACTAATAAGAGCTAATCTACCCTTCTTAGAAAAAGGCACAGGTGCATTTTGATGACGTTCGAGAAAATATCCAGAAAAATAGTAGTAAAAGTTTTCATTAATAAATTCAATCTTGAAACTGTTGTAATACCCATAGTAAAAAAAAACCCAGTGATGTAGCCGACAAAACAAAATACCGTCCTATCTCCCCGACGACAATAATTGCTAAAGTGCTTAACGGTTTGCTTGAGGTTTGGAACCTACATAATGTACAGTTTGGATTCAGAACTGGCCTATCCACCGAGAGTGCGATCTTGACGTTCAAGCATACTTTCAGATACTATACTGACAAGAAGACCCCAGTTTATGCCGCCTTTCTAGACCTTTCCAAGCTCTTTGATTTGGTATCTTACATAAATCGCTGATGTGTCCTAAACTACGCTGGCGAGCTAATAGGTATTTTCAAATACTGGTACGCTAATCAGAAAAATAATGTAAGATGGGCAGATACACTTTCTGACGTGTATAAATTGGAGTGCGGGGTGAGGCAGGGGAGTCTCACATATCCTATGCTGTTCAACATCTGCGTAAACCAGTTGATCGTCGGGTTCAGCAACGCCATAATATCAGCTATGCCGATGACATGGTGTTGCTGAGTCCTTCGATCAGTGGACTTAGAAGGTTTTTTACGAATTTGTAAAGAATATGCCAAGTTATGTGGACTTATGTAAAATATTGAAAAAAGTGGACTGTTGGTGTTACGCGAGGCGTAAGCTCGAGCTTTCTGTCCCGCCTGTAACAGTAAACGGTCAAGTATTGAACAGATTGTCACAGTTCAAAAACCTGGGACATATCGTCACCGAGGACCTTACTGATGACGCTGACATAGAGAGGGAACGCGGGGCATTGGCGGTCCGATGTAACATATTGCCTCGCTGGTTTGTACATTGTAGTATAGAAGTTAACATAACGTTATTTATGCGAGGTATCGGGTAAGGCTGGTAAGACTCTTCAACTTTTGTCAAAAACTACAAAAGTTATGATCGTTATAAATAAAACGTAATCTTTTACGTAACGTAAGCGGAGGATCTCCGCGTAATCGGCGCGTGCCGTCGAATTTCTTTTTTAGAAGAGGTTTTACTAATAAGGGTCTTTGTATGTTTGTTTCTCCAAAGTAAATCCAGCGTGCAACATGCACGTGCCCAGGCGCATCAACGTAGGAGGGGGCGGGTCGACGACCTCGCAATTCGTCAGGCTGTATGCGATCGATACCTGGGCCTCGTGACATTATCTTAAAAAATATTTATACTTGACTTTGCTGGTCAAGAAAACAAACACCTTGATCTTATTTTGAGCCAATGTTGTTATGCTCCCTTCAAAATATGTATCCTGCCCTAATTCATCGTTTACTCTCCCCATTCTACTTCTTTACTATTTCTACTTCATTTGACAAATTAAGTACGTGTTACTTAATTTCATTACTTGTTTCTTAATTATATCTGTTAATGATTTGAAAACTTTATGTTTAGGATACTGTCAACTTTTATTTTCAATACCTAATATAATTCTAGATATAGTTTTTTTTTTCCGACTAAATTTAGTGTCGATAATTTCTGAGGGACTCCGTTCGACCGTTCGTTGTTCCAGCCTGTATATAAATCTTGAACTGTTAGGCGTTTGGCCTCAGCTGGTCACTTTATGGCTCATTTCCTCTTATGGAGTTTCTCAAAAGCGAATATGTTGAACATCATTCAAAAACTAGTATAAACAATTGTTATCATCACTGTTATCTGTGTTATCATCGAGTTTTTATCATCATGTGAACACTTGCAAGCGAGAATTGTAGGTATATAGTTTGGACGCATATGAAAATCGTAGACAAATGACTCCTTGTATAAATTAAGCTTTAGTAGTCGTGATCTCCGCTATAGATCTAATTCTCCCTTATATATTTCTTCGGAACCTCCGTAGTAAATCAGCTGCAATGTTTCGTACCAAAGCCACTCTGGTATCTGGAATACAAACCAGTACTCCCTCGGGCTACTCTTTACCACTATGCCTTTACAACAACATAATCTTTCCACATACATTGTTGCTTTGATTCACGTGTGTCGATCACCCATCTATCTGTACATAAGAAGAAATGGACTGTGTGATGATTTTGTATTGTGAAACCGTTAAAAATATAGTAGTGCTTCAAGGAAGAGTAGAGACAATGAGAGGTTTTATAAACAGGTTTTAAGAGAAACCTCGACGGGATGTTAAGACAAAAGTCGTCACAAGTACTTATTCAGTGATTAATGACTGTATTTTATTTATAAAAGAAATATTAAGTATTTCATTTTACAATAACATTATAATGACGTGTGCTTTCTCGACGCCACTAAAGATCTCCTGAACAAATTGGAGCGAGTGCAGAATTTGTGCACAGGCTCTTGGATTGCAGTGTGCACTCTCCCCCTCAACTGACTCAACTGACTCAACTGACTCAACTGACTACTTTATGATACTGAAATTCTACAAGCAATTATTTTAATATTTTGCTATAATTTAAAACAAAAGATAATGCTTAAAGATAACTATATCCTTTCCCATGTACCACCCTATCTTCTCCCGCGGGTATCGTAAAGGCGACAAAGCGACTTCTACAAGCGCTGAGGAACTACACCACCTCTAAAAGAGTGGACTCACCAACCCGCCTGGACAGCGTAGCTTGTGTATCCATAGGACATGCACAAAACAATGTGTCTGAGGAAGCCCATGCCCAGCAGTGGAATATAAAGGGGCTCGTAACGATGCATCCTCTCGGGCTCTTCCTGGATAATCCAACCCCAGTATTTACTGAACACCGAGTGTACTGCGTGTAGCAGGGCTTCCAATTGGCATGATATAGTGGATAAGTTGCGTAATCACCTGCGTAAACTGAACGCACTGTGTGTGTTGCCATACCAATTAGTGAAAGGTGTGAACAGTGATATTTGTAAACTTGTTTAATACTTCCTGTGTGTAGAAAGCGTGTTAAGATCTGATTAAGTATTGTAAAATTACCAACTACGGATTAAACACCTATACAGATACATTACGAAAACATTGGCCATCGGCTGATCCGGAAACACCCGAAAGCGTCATCCACGGCTATGCAATAAAGTATCTGGTGATAAAGTATGCAATTAGAGGTACGGTAATTCATAAACGTGGATGTTTCCGGGATGTTCGAGTGTTTCCGGATTAGTCGATTGCCAATGTTTTCGTAATGTATCTGTAATTACGTTTAGAACGGCGAGGATATTCGCTGCAATCCAACAGAAGACTACCTTTAAATGTACTACATTTCCCACTTTATCCTATTCCTCAATGTACGTACGTGTTTTGATAGTGAGTGAGATATACCCAAGCCCATTCGCATCCCATCGTACCCTCCCCATTTTCCAAATCCACTGCTTCACCCCCAAAGGTAGGAACAGCATCTAAGAGTGTGCCAACGTTTGTCATGCTGGGCTGAAGTTGACATGTACCGCGGATGTCTATGGGCGACAGTATCCACGTATCATCAGGTGGACTCGTCTGCCGTCTTCTTACTTTAAAAAAAAAACTAGGCCGAATTGTGGCAGGGCACTGCCGGAAGACCACAGTCTTTCGACAGTGACTAGACTTGCTAGAGACCAATTCTCGTCGCGTTCCCATTCCGTCCTTTGCCCTTCGACCTCATTACCCCAGTAAACCTTTAAGTCTAACAAAAAAAGTAAAAAATCACATAGAATGTTTATCGTTATAATAATATCGCGAGAATGTTTATCGCGTGAAACGGATCTCAAAATGAGTTCAATTACTATTATATGTATTACTTAAGATATAACATAGTTATTATAAAATATTGTTTAGTCACGTATATTAACAATGAGAATATAGAATTATAAGCAAGGAAGTCCATTGTTGTTTTCTTGTAGCAGTTTTCCAGTGTGAAAATTACAAGATAATTTTTCTAAACACTACGTTTAAACTATTAAGATATTGTAATTTTTGCAATTTCCTGTTATCCGCTTGTTAACTAAATGTTGTTAAATCAATTTGACTAAAGATGCATAAAGTGGAAATAAATCCTTATAGCTACATCGTGGACAAACCAACATGAATATTTATAGGAATACAAAAAGTCAACATTTAATATTGCAAATAAATAAAAAGTAGAGTATAAAACTTTACTACCTAATTAAATTTTAATTAAGTTAAATAGGTAGTGAGTGAGATATGCCAGAGCCATCCCATCCCATTCTATCCCTTCCCGGTTTTCCAACCCTTTCTACAAATACTTTCCTACATTAACAAAGGTTTGCGAGGGCATGCCAAAGTTTGTCATTCTGGACTAATATGGGTATGTATCGCGGTGATAGTGTACACTAACCATCAGATGGACTGTATGCACGTTTGCCATCATTTTCTATATAAAAAAATCACCTGCTAAATTAATAATGCCTATACATCATCAGCAATTAGGTTAATTAAATTATTTGTTAGTCAGTATTTATTTTCCTCCATTATTATTAAAAGCATTGTTTATTTAATAAGAACTGTAATAACAATAATAATAAGAAATATAAATAACGTAATGTCCACTAGAGATTCAATGTTTTATGTCATTCCTATTAAATGAGACAAAGCTTTTGAAATGTAATGTCTACACTACGATCTTGTAATCTTTTTAAAAACACCCCGAAAACAAAGGAATTCCAGATATTTTTAAATTCTGAAAGATGTGAGTATAATTTTTAAAATACGTATTCTGTAAACTCAGTGATACAAGCCAAGATTTGTAGTCTCGACTTCATGAATGAGAGTTGACATTTGATGATAGCCTAGGGGGTCCTAGGCTATCACCGCTCTCAAAATGAACGCGGTAGTAACTTCCCAATGATATAAACCTACACTAGAGGCAAACGCTAAAACTTTATGCGTAATCACAGAGTACAGACCTACACACATAACTTTGCCGATGAAGGATGTCGTTGCTATTGACGACAGTATTACTATTATAAACTTTTTACTCAATTTATTGGTAAAGATCATTGATATTTTAAGCAAGATGTTACGTTCAATACTTTATGGATTCCTAAATTTAATTATTTAATTAAATTATTTCCTAAATATTAATGTGTTTAGTTCCTAAATTGACCACCGGCAAAGTTACGTGTGTAGGTCTATAAATAAAATCCCATGCATCGAGTGTGACTGCCACGTCATTCCTACGCATGAGACCCTCAATTTTGTTCATTATATTCCTCTGCAAGTGTGCTTTCTGTATATATGTACATGAACGCCGGACTAGGTTCTGTTTATATGCGCAGCCGCAGGCGACTACGCAAACGATCAGCGCAGATAAATGTTGATCGCATTCGTGTGCAACTCTCTCTTTGAGTTTCCACTATACCATTGTTTCCATCCGATCATAAATATACTTGACGTGACGTCACTAATTCATGAATTAGTGACGTCTCTAATTCTTAGTGAATCTCTTTGATTACTTATTATTTATTTGAAGTAGCTCCATATTTAAAAGATCGATGACAGAAAAAAGGAGATTTCGGTATTTTTCGTAAGTTTAAGAAAAATCGTCAAAAATTGTAGTTTTACGAATACTATCCAACTTGAGTATATTTGCGACGATTCTTTTTTAAATTTTTGATTCGTTCATTTATGAAACTTTTGAATTTTCTTGACATTCGAGTCGATATTCCTACACCTCTCTAATTAAAATCTCTCTAAAAGGCTCTAAATTACTTTTTCACTGTATAAGAGTTATTTCACTAAGTAAACGATGACACATTATGATCATATTGATTGTGTAACAAAATGTACATTGTACAAAATGTTTTGACATACATATTTTGCAATAAAATATTAAAAGCTAAGAATTTTTTTTTAGATACAAAACACAACGTCCATTAAGAGATAGTATATTTAACTTAACCCATAAAAAGTCTAATATATATAAAATATAAAAATAATAATAAATATAATTACAATACCATCAGTCTGTCCACTGCTGGATATATAGACGTATATATGGATATATGTATTATATATTATCGTATATAGGATAGGATATATAAATATAGGCCTCTCCCGACGCTTGCTATCACACACGGTCTTCCGCTCTTCCCATCTAGCCACTACCGGCGACTATCTTCAAGTCATAAGTCCATTCGACCGGAGGGCGTCACACGCTACGTGAAAATATAATTAACTAGCCACTCGCCCTCGCTTCGCTTCGGTTTATATTTTTTTTATTTTTCAATATATAGCCTATATTAGACACGGATAATGTAGCTTCCAATTTGTGAAAGAATTTTTGAAATCGGTTCAGTAGTTCCAGAGATTACCCCCAACATTTTACCTCTTTTACCTCTTATCTTTATCTTTTACAAATATCTTACAAATATTTACAAAAATCTTATCTTTATTTTTTATCTTTTACAAACACACGATTTTACCTCTTTATTATATTAGTATAGATAAAAATGCTCATTAATTATACAAGGTGCTCAGCTATACAGGGTCCTAACATAGGTAGCTAGGTAGCTAGGTAGCTAGGTAGCTACTGGTGGCCACCACCAAACAAATTTAGGTTATATTACAGTTATTATGGTGGCATTCAACAATATTCTAAGTTCGCCCAATATTTCTGTGAGAGATAACATCGGCGCAGCGTTTTAGCTAAGAAAATAACCATTTGTAATGGCGCTCCCACACGAACACGCCTACTTTATTGCCTTGGCAATGAATAAAAATTAAGTTATTAACCTTTTTATTTCATCTACACAAATTATGTAGGATTTGTATATTTCTTATATATAACGCTCTTTAATGCGCAAGCTACTTTTGCAGTTGATGTAGTATTTTCACAGATATTAAATATATCTTAATCTTAATTCTTAAATATATCTTCAATACATATAATAAAACTGTAGAACCAGCGTGTCTGTACATTGAATATATTTACCAAAAACTGATTGAGGGCGATGAAGGCAGAGTAACAGAATACAAAAAGACGATTTTGAAAATTTTTGTCTCTCTGTTTGTCTGTTCGAACACGCTATTCTCCAAAATTACTGAACGGATTTACATGGAGTTTCCTAACTTGTGGAAACCTCGTTTTATAGAGACGACGCTCTATAAAACCGAAGCTAGCATATCATAATCGATGTGTATTACTTTCGGCCGGGATGTGTACGCTCGTATTGAGCGTATACGATGCTCGTATACGAGCGAACGCAACTAAACACGAAGTCTGGACGTAACTAGACATGCATTTTGGGGCGGGGCATTGTATAAACTTCAATTAGCAAAGGTTTTATAAGAGCTGCCGCTTGATAGGGATGTTGACTTAGTCGATATCGATATGTTGAAAGAACAAAATGTACAAATCTTAACTATAGTCATACGGACAAGTCTTTTTGTTCAGATAACGTCACAAATAGATGTTTCTATGACCGTTCTTGATTTAGACTTGAGTCTCTACATATGGTACTCATTTGATGCTTGTTAGTCCTATCTATCTATCTTTTTCTTGCTTATTTAGATATCTGTAACAATTCCACTATTTAATTTTCGTTATACGGCACCATTGAACGTGTAAATTGTTTCGTATAAAATATCCCACAACAATTGCATCTAAGTGTTACAAGTGTACGATGTAACAATGGCGTCGCTTCTCATGGAACCGGCCCATGCAAACGTTAAACTGTTAGTAAGAACAGTTAAAAGAATGGCCGACTAATTGTACAATTGTACAATTAACCGTGTCGGGAGTGAAGAAAGAATTACATGCGATAAATATCGTACATCAGCGCTATCAAAGATGTGGCGTAAGAAGTGATTAACCTGTAGTTGATTTGTTAATAAATGGTAGGTGACTGTAGTTGAAACTGATATATTTTAAGACTTATTCTGCAACTAGAGAATAAAACAAGCCCATATTAAAAATGATTTTATCAAGGTTCGAAGGAATCTACCCATCGTGGAGAATAAGACTTTCGTAAAATTTCACTACATATACAACTGTAAACAAATTGTCGATACGTACATCAGTATAATTTTGAAAATTTATATTAATCTATATAAATAAAAATTAACTGCTGTTCGTTGGTAAACGCATCACTCGAGAACGGCCAAACCGATTTGACTATATTTTTTTAAAAAATGTTCATAATAGTCCGAAGTTTTTAGGGAAAGAAAAATTGGAAAAGTTGGCCGGAAAATTGGAAAATTCGGGAAAAACTGAAAGTGCTTTTTTCTATGGGATTTTTGTATGAATTCAAGAACATAACTCACGACTCGAACGATGGATATGCGTAGTTCTTTTTTTGTTATGTTCGTTATTCCTGGAAAAGCTTTCAGGGAAAAAAATATTTATTGAAATTTGAAATTATGGAAACATTTATTGAAAAATATTGGAATTTGGACAGGACAACGTATGTCGGGTCAGCTAGTTTATCATATTTCCTACTTGATCATATTCCCCTATGTATGTATGTGTTTCGGTATTCAGTGAGATATGCCAGAGCCCATCCCATCCCCACGTCCCTAACCCTTTCTCTAAATCCATTCTTTCATCAACAAAGGTAGGCAGCGCATCCGGGGGCGTGCCGAAGTTTGTCATTTTGGACTAATTTTGGCATGTATCGCGGATGTCTATGGGCGACAGCATCCACTTACCACCAGGTGGACTGTATGCTCGTTTACCAACTTCTAACTATAAAAAAACAGTATAAGTATGGACATTTAAATACACAAATAACTATACTTAATGTATTTGCCACGTTATCATCGCCAATGAGGCCCTACCCATTCGCAAAGAAAGAGTAGCCCTTACATGACCTGTCTCTTACATTAGTAAAAAGATTATTCACACTGGACTCGATAAAAATTAATGTCTCTTCCAAGTATAAAAGTCAACGTAAAATTTGGATTACGTCTTAACACCTCTTATCAAATAAAGACATAAAAGTAACAAGTATAAATTGGAATTCCAACCCTCGGCCCTAAAAGTGGCGCCTCATAAATAAGAATTTATGTGCACACTACAGTTAAGCAATTATTTAATTACTTTATTCAAGTTGCTTTTTTATCTTTTGATTTTTGTATGCTCCATAACATACTAGGAGAACATAATTCACGAGCAGAATTTGGTTTGTACAGATTCGTGAGCCCTAAATAGGGCTGATATATTGGTACCTACATTAATGTTGTATTATGTAAGTTTAGGGTGCAATGGAACTAACCTGTGTCAAGGCATAAAAGTTTCTTAAAAAGAAGAATTAATCAAGAAAAAAAAATATTTTGATTTGTTATACGCTTCTTTAGGACGGTAGGCCTGATCTATATATCGACAGTTACGTACTGTGGCTTCCAAACTACAGGTTAATCAATTTTACAGGAGATGATAAAACGTTTAAAAATCAGTTACAAATGTAAACTTCAAATGTTGTTTTACAAACGATTACCATAGGTGTAGTAAATTCTTAAGCAGAAACGTAATTAATGGCAGCGTACGGATATATAGATGCATAAATTTCAAGTGTTAGTAGGTACGTAACCGTTGACATACAAAGTCGCTCAGCAAGCTATGGAGAGAGCTGTGCTTGGAGTTTCCTTGCGGAGTAAGATCCGAAACGAAGAGATTTGGAATCTCTTGAAAGAGAAATGGGCCACAATTTTGAAATTATTTTGGTACTACTGAACCGATATGGTTTATCTTTGAACTATTGAAGAAAGCTGCGGGTATGTGCCCTACGTTTCAACAATTTCAAGGTCTAAAACTTATCCTGTCAATGTCCAGCCCCGTAGAAGTAAGTCAGGAGTTGCTCAGTAAAGTGATAGAAGGTTTACTGAGGACAGAAGAGGACTCCTTGGAAGCACACAAAGACTCAATCCCATATTTTTATTTGATTATCGTTTATTATTATAGTTTAATAAACTATCACTATTTAATAATATCAAAAAAAAACAACTTCATTTCTCGAGTTTCCGCCAAAAAATCCAATATGAACTTAACCAAGATTTAACTGAACCAATTTAATTTCTCTTTCTTATGATTGCTAGAGGAACTTCACTACCATTAAAAGAGTGGACTCGCCAACCCGTTTGGCCAGCGCGGCGTTTTAAGGCCTTGCATCCCTCGCGCACAAGACAATGTACAGGATGAAAAACCCATGTCCAACAGTGGACACTGGAAGTGCTGATTGCATTGCATTGCATGATTACAAGGGAAAATCTGTATCATGCAGTGAGATATGTTAATATCGAACCATCGATATGAGAATAAACTAGATGACACATCATACGTTCTAATCAATGAAACCTGATTGGCAACTTCTAGTTGAAGCAGATAAGGAGGGGTTCGATAAAAAGTCAAATATGAAAGTTAATATAAGAACGTTCAATTTTTTAAAACACATTTGAATTAAATAATTCTAGTGCTAGCGAACATAGAACACTAATAGACTCTAGAGTGCTTATATAACTGGTATGTATATCGAGTATATGTATATCTAGAACGTATTCTTGATGTATTGAACTCTTTTCCGTTCCAACCTAGAATTTAAAAAAAAACAGAATTAATTTCGTAGGAAAGGATTGCAGCGAAACCAGTTTACATAACTTAATATAACTATAATCCCTGCTTATAATCTCTTAACAGTTAATTTTTAATAACCTTATAATCCGCTTAAGTATCGTTATAAAGCTGAATAATAGTTGTTCACTTAAATATAGTCGTAAAATGCAGCTCTATGTCTTTATACAAAAACCAGATATGATATTAGAAAGTTTCTTAGAGGTAACCATGTTAATTTTGTTAGAATAGCCTTGAGCGTAATGGCTCCAGAGTCATAATGGTGAATCTTCAAGTTGCAAATACGCTATAATTCAAATGATCCTCAATTAAGAATAATGGCCACTTTTGTATGAAACCTGGCCTGACAACCAATACAATTGTAATGTATGTCAACTAATATAACCTACAGTTACCATCTGTAGGGGAGAGTGCATGCTGTATTCCCACAGCCGCTGGGAGCATGCAACTAGCCACGTTACCCCTCACAGAAGACTACCTTGAAATGTCCGCTCGTCTGCCAATGGAAAAATATATTAAAAAAGTATTACGTTAAAAAGGTTGACTTTATTATCATCACTACGTACCGGTCGCGTCGGTAATTGCAAATTAGAAACTAAACAGACTGGTCAAAATTACAATACATATTCTATGCATTTTCAAAAGATTTACCGCCAACATCAACAGTGATGTATACCGAAAAAATAAATTCAAATACATAAATATTTCCCCATTAACCTTTTAACGGTCAATTAGCAGCGAACCGAGATGTAATATATTAGCGCATATATAATATATGTTAGAAGAATCTCCGTATTGCATGCATATTAATACTATAACGTTTTGTTGAAACATTTGTTTTAATGAATATAAATGTTTTTGTGGGTGGAACTTCATTTTTTATGACAGGAAGGTGGACAGCCCACGACTTTTTTTATAGAAAAATGGCGGCACACGAGCACACAGTCTACCTGATGGTAAGTGGATAATGTCTTTTATAGATATCCGCGATATATGCCAACATCAGTCCAGAATGACAAAGGGCACGCCCCAGGATGCGCTGACTACCTTTACACATTTAGGAATGGATTGGAAGAAAGTGTTGGGAAAATGGGGAGGGATAGGATAGGATGCGATGGCAATGAGCTCTGGCATATCTCACCTACCACCGAGGTACTTGGGTACTTGGGGAAATACGATAAATTCGGAAATGCAGTACATTTCTCGTGATTTTTGTATTTCCTCAAAATAGTTAGCTATAGTTGTATTTCCTAGTTATAGTTAGCTATAGTTGTATTGAATAGTCTTAGCTATTGATAACCAAAACTTCATTCCGGACGACACAATACATAGATTTTTATTATTTTTTTCATATTAAGAAGTTGACAGAGGACAATCTTTCTGGTGGTAAGTGGATACTGTAGCCCATAGGCATCTGCGATAGATGCCAACATCAGTGTAGAATGACAAACGTTGGCACGCCCCCCGGAAGATGCAGAGTTGAGAAAATAAGGAGGGATAGGGTAAGATGGGATGGGAATGAGCTCTCCAGCATGCGGGCTTAATGCGGATTGGTGGTTACACATGCTCCAGACTTTTTGTTTAATTCTCGAGTATGCAGATTTCCTCACGATGTTTCTCTTCACCGCCGAGCTAGTCATAATTAAAAAATGACTTCTTCATTAATCATTGAGAACTGTATAATGACTGAACGTAATCAAATGATGTTCTACGCTCTACTTTCTACAAAGAACATATTTCTAAGGTACTATCTAAAGGCTTTATTAATGTTCTGTACAGAATATAGACAATATATCAAATCTTTCTACAAAATATTAACGATATAGATCAACAGCATCGCGGCCCATTAGTTCCACATTAACTAGGCACCGCGTCAATCTCGATTCAATCAACAACCGTTTAAATGAGTGGACATTCCTTGCAATGAATGCTTTCCAGTTTTTTGATTTGACGATTTGAAGTCCAGTCTTTGACGACCGATTAGCTCAGTTGGTGTAGTAACCCTGCCTGATTTACAACAACACGCCTATTTAACGCTAGTCTTCTGTGAGAGGGAGGTAACTCGGCCAGTCTCGCGCGCCCAGCGGCTGTAGTACATCCCCATGAATAAAAAAATATGTATATATATATATATATACATATATATATATATATATATGTGGACTCGTCAACCCGTTTGGCCAGCGTGGCGTTTTCAGGCCTTACATCCCTCATGTACGAGTCAGTGTGCATGAGAAGGCCCATGTCCAGCAGCGGATACTGGAAGGGCTGGTTGCATTGCATTATTATTAAATGTAGCTACAGGAGAAAAGGCAAATCTTATTACGTTAGGTGGCACTTTTGAAAATTATTAAAAGATACATTTTCCACACCGATGTACTTAGGTGAATTTTTGGTCAAAAAAGAAATTCTTTTTTGACCAAACCGATTTCCAAATTCCAAACCGAAATTCTTGGTATGAGTTTTTCAATTATCCACACTAGTGTGGATTTTTAGTGCGAATAATTGGAATAATCCGTTTTTATGAGTAGATGTCAATTAATTTTATATTTGTGTCAGATACGAGTCGATTTCTCACATTCGATCGAACAGGTTCGCTTTCGAATTTCGAACTGTAACGGTCGCAGCGCGTGCGGGTGGTTGCATATAGTGATGCGATAATGAATTCGGGTAATTCGGTTATTTTGATACAGATTATTTTATTTTGACAGAAGTCGAAGACCACGTTCGTTCAGACTTGTTCGCTATACCTACAGTTTCAAGTACAAGTATTATCTGCATTAATTTAGCATAGTTAAAGAGGGTAGACTTATGTTTCAGGACGGTGCAATGTAATTCCAAAATCGGTTTAGTTATTTCTGAAATTAGATTTTACACATTATAAATTTTATTTTATTGTCGTAGTTTTACATAAAATAAAATATGGTTATTATATTTTTTTATGGCCGGAGTCAGCCTGTCCGATTCTACTTAAAATTAGGATAAAGTTATTTTAGATGAGCGAGTTTCATTGATAAGTTATTTTAGATGAGCGAGTTTCATTGATAAGTTATTTTAGATGAGCGAGTTTCATTGATAAGTTATTTTAGATGATTGTTTTGTTTGTTTTCCCTGTCAAAATAATACCCCGGATCAGAACTTGGAACGAAATTTGCATTTCAAGCGATTCTTACTCCAATTTAGTTAATAATACAGCAACAAATCGAAGATTATATTGTTTAAAGAGTTAAAAATATCGGCTAATGATTAACATCGGTTATATTTCTTAATCAGTATTTTTAACCGTTAATAAAGGTTACGTATTGAACGAAACCTATTTCAAATCATACACCTAAATTAACCGACTTATGCTTGGCAGCCATAACAATAACCATTGCCACAAGAAAATATTAGTTTTATACAAATGAAACCGAAACAAAACTTCCCTATCTATGTGCTTAGGCTGAAACCGATAAATAAATAAACAAGTCTGAAAATTCGCAAATCTAAAATCGGTTTCCATTTTCCGAGATGGATGTACAGATACACGCACAACACTAGTGTGCAGTCCACTTTTTGTAGCCACATTGTACAGCACAGCCTTTTTGTAGTACCTTGTCTCTTTAATAAGTTTGTTGTTGTGATTTAATTGTATCGTTGTCTATTTATCGCTTGACTATTTTTTCCATTGGAGTCTTGTTATCCGCATCAAAATCAGACATCCTTTGAAGCCATTGAACAACCAAAATACAGAGATGTAGCATTGCGGCCCTAAAAGTGAGCCATTTGCAAGGCGGTTAAATTGACCTCCTGTCAATTCAGTCTGTCATTTGGCGAAAAAAACTACCAACAAAATAGTTTTCCTTTTGTCCAAAAACTGCAATATTTTCGACATAACGGTGTTGGTAAGTGGTACCATCCACCTGATGGTAAATAGACACGCCCCCGGATGCGCTGCCTATCTGTGGAGATATAGAAATGGATTTGGAGAAAGGGTTGGGAAAATGGGGAGGGATAGGATGGGAATGGGCTCTGGCACATCTCACTCACTACCGAAACACGTACGCACATTAGGGAAATAAGATGAAGTGGGTAATGCAGTACATTTCAAGGTAGTCTTCTGTGAGAGAGGGGTAACGTGGCCAGTCGAGTGCGCCCAGCTGCTGTTGGATTGCAGCGTGCACTCTCCCCCTCAACTTAGGTTTTACGTAAATAAATAACGAAAATACTCTAAAAGACGTATTTATTACTACCTACTTGTTTATTGTGAGAGTAACATTTTATTTATATCACTGGTATCACTTATAATAATAATAATCCATTTTATTGGACATCACCATCCCACATGACTGAGGCCTCGTGAAGGGCAAACCGAGAAGAGAAGGAAGTTTCTCGAGTAGTAGGAAGTAGCACGAGGTCAAAGACATGTGGCGCCTGACGTCCACTGAAATCATCTCAGTAGTTTTATCCGTAAAATGGTTAATCCCGACCAGCCTCGGGAACAACCTGAGGCGGTTGGGTTTCCGTGGCGGCTTCCGACGATGATGCAGAAGGCGGCGCTGCTCGATACCGCGAGAATCGTCCTCCTCCCTTGGGTCCTGAACCCCGGCGACTGTGCTTCCACCGGGAGTTATACCGTCTCCCCCTCATTTTGGCTCATCGAGGGAGAAGCGAGTAGGTTTAAGACCATTTTTTGAATAATAATACAATAATATTAAATAAAGGAGAATGCTCACGAAGTATGAAAAAAAAAAACCCAGGCTTGGCGCAAATGAAACATATCTCAATTTTTTAATATACACGTGAAATGAAATGCCACATAGGTGGCATCATCAAAATCGATGGCCAAATGTAAAAAATTGCTATTTGTTTAGTGGCAGGATTAACATTCAGGTATTTCAAAATTTAATTAAAATATTTACAACTAGCATATACTAGATAACAAAAAGAAACGCTTTACATTGAAACTGATGGCTGAATGTGAGAAATTGCTATTTATTTTATGGCAGGGGTAACTTTATGGTACGCAAAAATAGTTACAACTGGCATACTTACAGGATACCAGTTTATAGTACTCTTCGCCTTCATGGGCACCACGAAAAATAATGTAATTAAAAAACAATTTAACCAGAATCATCATCATTTATTGGTTTTCTATGTCTAATAAAATGTTTTCTAATGATAGTGCAGGGTGTTCAAAATCGTCTTGATATCTAGCCCATCTTAGGTAATATATCACTGACATCACATGGGCGCAACTGCCCAACGTTCTCTTTCCATGAATGCAAGAGCAATAATGCTCCGATATGCCATTCCTGCCAGTTTCTCTTTTATATAAAATATACGTATAATAAATACGTCTTGCTCTTTACGTGTCTCGATTGTATGCGACATCTAATCAAATCGCAGTTTTCACCATTTAAATCAACGGGCACTGGGTCTCTAAAAACTTCAATTTCATACACGCCCGTCCTCTTGATGTGCTCGCTACAATACGAGCGAGCTATTTTGATGTGGTATGTACCCACTGCGAACAAAATTAGTTCTTCTTCCGTAAATCTTGGGAAGTCTGTCAATTCTGGGTCGTTTGCTTCTAACCGCACAAATGCCGTTCTTAGTCGGTTTAAGTTATGCTGAAGCACGTAATCCGCTAAAAGATTTGGCGTATGCATCTTTGTGTTTATCGTTTCAATAAACTGTTCTGTGTATCTGCTGTCTTCATATGGCTCTTGGAAACAGTTTATAATTGCTGCGGCTATCTTGTAGTCCGTCATTGTACTCGGCAATGTGCGATTAAAAACTCTGTACCGGAATATTTTAAAATCTCTCTTAAATCTTCCGTTGATTGTTTCAACGACCCATCTACATAATGTTACCAATCTTGATTTATTGGCCTCTTCGCAGGTTAACTGAGTTTGACCGTGCCTTCTAGATGGTGGCATATGGACCACATAGCCGTGAGTTTCAAGAGTAGGAACGGCATCGCGGAATCCTCTGTCGACTATAAATACATCGTCCTGTTCTAGGAAATAATTAATGACAGCTTCTTCCATCGGACCATCATGGTTTTGTAGAATCTGTTCCATAATAACAGCGTCAGAGGTAGTTGCTGCGTACGGGCCTGTCACGTCTATAATATGTCCATCCGCGCATATCAGCAGAAGTGGTTTAATTAAATTGGAAAACTTGTGTAGACTGTAGCTTAGTCTTTGAAATAGGAAATTCGAGCTTTTTTGAATAAAAATGTAGCTACCATCGCATATTAAACGTCTCGCTCTACTTAGACGTCTTATGGAGCGCTGTAGTGATGCGTACTATGAATACTACCAACAATCGAGGAAAGTCATGTGATTTTACGTAGAATCACACAGTAAAAAAATTATTTAAAAATAATCCCTACCACTAAACAAATAGCAATTTTTTACATTTAGCCATCGATTTTGATAATGCCACCTATGTGGCATTTCATTTCACATTTTTACTGAAAAATTGAGATACATTCCCTTTGCGCCAAGCCTGGGTTTTTTTTTGGACATTGTCCTTTATTTCAGACCCGTATAGGTCCATGCTTATGTTTACAGTTTTGTTACAAGGAATTATCAATCTATATATTTTGGTTCATCGATATTAATTGAAACCCATAAACGTATCATACTTTTTTTGCGTTCGTAAATGAGGTATTGTGGTGATTTTAAGGTTCATTTTCGGTGTTCTAACTAAATAAATAAGTTTGTTCTACAACGTTATATTTGCGGCCGGCGCTACCAAACCGCTTATTCAAAAAATTGATTATGAGTCGCAAGAGCACTTGTATTCGTGCGAACACTCGATGGGTCGATACTTTGCTTCGTTGTACTTACTAAACTCTATACCACGAGAACTGATAGTGACGTCATCGCGTCATATCGTACTCCGTTATACACAAGAATGTAAATATCGTTTTGTTGTCGCTAGTTGTCTATAGTAAACAATAAAATAGATGAACAAAACAACGTTTCGTAGTACCGGTCGGTGTTGTCTCGTCTGTTTAAAGCTGATGACGTCACTATCAGTTCTCGTGTATAGACTATAGGTTTTAAAACTACTCAACGGATCTTAATGCAGTTTTAAAAATATTTCGATAAAATACACCTTTGGTGCAGATCACGTGTTTCGAATTTCGGAAATAATTAACAACATCGAAGTATAATCAGCGCCGGCTCTAGCCCATGTAGCGCCCGGGTGCAATCAATACCCTGGAGCCCTCTAGCTCTACCGCCGCCATCGTCGACCATAACACGGGCGCAGGGTCTTTGGAGGCGTCGCAGTTGGCGCTCGGCGCCCCCTAAGACCCTGCGCCCGTGTGCGCGGCACACCCTGCACCATAGCTAAAGCCGGCAGTGAGTATAGTGATTCGTTAGTTCACTAATTAGAAAATGATCCAAATCGGTTCAGCGATTGCAAAATTATAACAAAATAAATATTTCAATAAAACCAAACTATATGTCGTTGAATGGTCCGAAACCCGAGAGTTACTAATGGTGGCTTATGTCCTGCATTGGGACGTTAAAATGACATGAGTTAGACTTAAAACGAGAAGTTCTTCAACAGAGCAATAAATAGGATTTCGCAAGCATCTTACCACCACAAGCCATCACTAGTTACTGTTACCATGATGTATGTATGATGCCATCACTGTTTACCATGATGTAGACCGCATATCCGTTTGTCATTTTTTCTATAAAAAGATCTAAAAACACAAAAATATTCAATGTCAATACTTATTATATTGTAAACCCTTGCAAAATAGAAATAAAACTACATAAACCACGAACACATGTGTCGCAAAAACAACTAAAACAATGAACTGAGCCCACATGCCTTTGTGGTTTATTTCGTGTACTCGAGTATAGAGATGTCACGAACAGAAGTATACTGCGTGCAGTATTATTTAAATGCAGGCTGTAATACATACTATACGATCGTAACACGATTGCATTGAGGTATGTATTCTCGACTCTCATTCGTGAGGTCGTAAGTTCAAATCCTCGGCCCGTGTTACTGAGTTTCTACGTAGTATAACTAGCCTTTTTTTCGTCACTGTTTTAAATGGGCCTCCTTATAGACTTTATCTTGTGCACGAGGGCTGTGTGGCCTTAAACAGTGTAGGTACTCACCAACCCTCTTGGCCAGCGTGGCGTTTAAGAGTCATATTTTAAAAAATATCTTTACCTCGGTGGTGAAGAAATGAAGCATGAGGAAGCCCGAGAATAAAAAAATATCTGGTGCGTGTTGATCCTCCATTCCGCACTGGGCCCGCGTGATGGATTGTGGCCCGAAATCCTCGAAAGTGATTATAAGATAATTATAACATTGTAGACTGATATTGATTGTCATTATTTGCTGATAGTCCGAGCTGTGTGGTGTCGGCCGGCTTTAGAATATCAGGTCCTCATCTCCTCCCGTGGGTGTCGTAAAAGACGACTGACGGATGACAAAGCCCTGAGGAACTAAACCAGCTCTAAAAGAGTGGACTCGCCTGACCAGCCTCATCTTTTAAGAAGAAAGTATAACTGTTTATTTACTGTATACAATGACAAGTATTACGATAAATTAAAAAAAACATGCAAGATCAAAAAAAGAAAATAATTAATTGCGCCAATGCAACAGGAACTTTTTAAAGCCATACATTATCTTGTGCATGAGATATCCAGTTGTAGATGTCAAAAGGGCTGGTAATTAAGTAAAAAATGGTTTGGAAAGAGCTGTTACTAATAATTAAACCCTCGGGTTTCACCCTTACCCGTTCTTTATCATAGCAGAGTCAAAAATCTTATGTCGCAAAAAATACAATAAAAATCTAGAAACAATAACCGTGTCCGATTAAAAATTTAAGTGTTTTGTTAATTTTAAAAATAATGACTTAATCTGACACTTCCTCACATTATAATTTTATAATAAAAAATAAATGTCTTTTTTAAAACGTTTCCAGTAAAAGGAAACAAGAATTCAATAATATAATAATATTAGACTTTAGAGTTCCGTAACAAAATTGACAAAACTGAACACTAATGTCTGTCTAACTATAGACATGTTAATACACGTCTAAATTAACTAAAAATTAAACAGACACTAAAATAGACAGACATTAGACAATGTACCTTACCTTTTGGACTACTTTAATAAAGAGTTAATAAAGGATAAAATAAAATATTAAGATATTTACGGTCACAACGTATACAGCTTCACATAGCTACACGCTACACACAACTACACAATTTCTGTTAATGCAACGTGAGTGAGCTCACGAGATCACTATCTGATAATGCAACTTAGTTAATAATTAATTTTCCTTTTTCTGTTTTTTTTTTTTATTCTTTCTAATCGTCGGCATGTATTATGTGTGTACTTTATATACGTATTGTATCTATGCAATGTTTTATATGTGGTGTATTTGAAACGTACCTATATATATGGTATATGCTAATAATTTTTGGTCATTCACGTTAATGAGAACTTCAACATGCACTACCCTTATGCATTTCTATGTAACCAATTGTTGACTGGCAGAGAATGTCACTTGTAATTGAGTCCACTGTACAGTAATACTTAAATAAATAAGAATTGTTTCTAAAACTATTAGGTCTTCCGGTCTCGTAAATTTTCTTTTTCTTCTATATTTAATCTGTGGCATATCGAATAACTACAGCTCTTAAATCTGATGGCTTAAATTACCAGGTCTTAAATCTCCTTCTTCGTCTGCAGCTAGGCATAGACAGATACAACACTTGATTTACCTATATATTCAGGTCTTCGCCACCGCCGCTCCAATTTAAAAATCAGCACTGAATGCATGTCTCAGTCATTCAGCATGATGCTGTGCTAAAGATCCTGTCTGCAGGTCACTGTCGCGCACAGGATCACAATTATTAAAACTTGCTCATTTTTTCTATTTTATATTTTCTGTCATTCTATTTATATTTTCTTTTTCCTCGTCTGCTTTATGTGTCTTGTTGAATAAATATTTTTCTCTCTCTCTCTTTCTCTCTTTATTTTGAATGCGATAAGAGAAAATTGTTTTGTCTGTATGATATTGTTATACATTTTATGATATTGTTTTTTTCAATTCCATAATACACGTTTTAAATAATATAATACGGTACCCTTCATGCCAGTTCATCTCGCGCTTGGACATTTTTTTTAAAACGGAACTCCACGGTCTATTATCGATTGTTTAAAATAATTTGTACAGCCATTTAACTTTTGAAAGCGTCTCGAATTGATTTTGATCGCAATCATAAGATTTTTTTGACTATAAAAGAATTATAAGATAAAGTCAATTAATTAAAAAAATGAAGGAATATTAATTCCTACACTCAAATTATTATAATAGGTAGTCGGAAAAGTTCGTGGCCATTTTGGACGTATGACTATAGAGTGCTATATTTCTGACAACACTAATCACTAATCAACTACAAGTTAAAAGTTTTATTATTTCATATTTTTTAACAATTTAAAAGTTAATACGAAGAAAGTTAGATATGTTTATATGTTTAGATACTCTATCCTATTCCTTCAACGTACGTTGGTGTTTCGGTAGTGAGTAAAATATGCCAGAGCCTATTCCCATCCCATCTTAACTTATCTCTATCCATTTTCCCAACACTTTCTCCAATTCCACTACTATGCATCCAAAGGTATGCAGTGCATTTGGAGGGCGTGCCAACGTTTGTCATTGAGGACTGATGCTTGCATGTATCGCAGACGTCCGTGGACGACAGTGTCCACTTACCACCAGGGGGATCATGTGGTCGCTCGCCGCCTTCTTTCTGTAAAAAGAAAGAAACAAGGTGGCCATCTTATTAAATCAGTAATGGACGCAGTGATAAGAGATTTCATTGACTCGCAGAGCACCCTCGTCCGTTGAAAGAATAAAAGTATAATGCACTGCTGGACACGGGGACTCGGGACAGTATTTACCCGACTTCAGCGGTGTAAAGGGAGAGTAATGTCTATAGTGTGTACATAACCTTCCTCCAAAGTACAAACAAAATAGAAGCTACAAGAGTAAATGACTTTTAAAGTGTATTTAACTTATCGAGGTGTGTTGTTAACGCGTAAGATACGACGCAGTTAATTCGATGCGCTCGCCCACCGGGAGCCACGTAACAGTAAACAACAGATTAAAAGACTGTTAAGAGCGAGTGTAGATGGACAATTTATTTCCGAGGGCTACCAAGAAGTTGGTTATAACTATGGATAAGATTTCTTCTATCGAAGATGGGTTTCTCCTGATGTTTGTTTTTCTAATTTTATTGACAATAACTATGTAATTTTTGACCAGGATTTATTCATGTAAGTGTATGTTGAAAAAAAAATTAAACACAAGTGATTAATTAGCAGAATCCACCTGTAGATAACCTTCATTTATTGCATATAATTGGTAATTGATTATAACAGAAAACAATATATCTCTATGAACTATTTCCGGCAAGAAAAAAGAATTCCGGCAGATATTTCTTACTTTTTGGAACGAAGTTTCTTTACGCGAAGAGAGAGAACTGCCGATCGCTAGTTCTCTCTCTCAGAACTATACAGATTTTATTTCGAATTATATTCGAAGTTTAAAAAAATTAGTGAGGATCTTCGTTCCTGACGGGGACCCCTGACCGCACACGTTTTTTTAAAATCTAGTTAAGGAGTTTTAAAGGTTAATTTAGTTTATATACAAAAGTCTATGTAAAATGTATGTATTAAATTTCCCACGCAATTTCAAAGCAATCGGTGAAGAACTTTCGGTGATTTTAGATTTTGAACTAACGAACGTTTACATTTTTATTTATATAGATAGATGGAGCCTGCAAATGATAAATTACACGAAGAAATATTTTTATTATTAATACCAGCAATAATTTTTAATATATTTTTGCGGCCGCCGATTGTACACACCTGACGTAAATTAAATTTAACGTGTTTAATCACTTTGACACATCGGCCCACCGTTCTCGTTTAATTTTATGATACCCCAAATGAAACCTGATCGTATGCGTTCCAAGTAATTTTTTATAGTTTTATTTTTAAAAAAGTCCGCTTTATATATCCTCTCAAAGGTGTCGAGAATCAGTAGCTCTTCTAAACCCGAGTTTTAATCTCTAATGTGAGGTGAGTATGTGAGCTATTACTCATATCTTATATGTATAGATGGATAATAATGATAGAAAATTACAAAATTTAAGAATATTGCGATATATTTTTTGGTTTTTGATTTTTGACTTTTTAGTTTTGAGAGTTTATCCGCTTGCTCACAGTTTAGCGGAAATACAATAGGGTTACTTATTTATTTATATAATTATATAAATAAATAGCTAAGAATACTGTAATCGATCTGTAAAATCTAAATATCTAGAAGAATTACTGAATATAAGGATTAGAAATTTAGTTGAGAAAGCACTGCGCTACTATTTTTTGATGAATAACACTAAACAACACAGTAGCGTCATCATATCCACACATAAGCAAGGTATAAAATCTACACACTTATAACAGTTTTCATGCTTTTTATTATTTACACATTTCACTTACATTTATACTTTTCACACTCTTTCCATTTATTTATTACACTTTTTATTTATTAATTACACTTCTCATTTATTTATTTATTCTTTATTGCACACAAGTGACAAAAGACTAACTTAATGCTTAGAACCATTTATCTCTCAGTCAATGTTTGGGCTATGCAGAGATGGCGCGGTAGGTACAATGACAGTTAAGATTGTGTAAAACTTAAAGCATATTAAATTAATTGAATACCATAACGTAAATAAAAAATATGAATGGAGAATGAAAAATAATTGTATTATTACATTTTCAAAATTATACTTACAAAATCTAGTTGGTACAGCAACACATACGAGTATAGCAGCACAATTGTATTGTAATTTTATCAACTTTGGAACTCTGACCCGCAAACTAGGTCTAAACTTGTATCTTCAGGGTATTCTAAATAAATATTGTATATAGATACATATAGTCGTATACATGCATACCTACATAGATACATAGATACATATATACATACATAAGTACAATCTCTTTTTTCTTTATTTATATTGTATAATTTTGTAATAAATAGTGAAATACCCAATTACTATAGGTACTCTGACAGGAGCAAAACCGCTTACAGGTGGTAGGAATAAGTGATTGCAAATAGCAAGTGTATGCTGCCCCTAGGATACGATTACGCGAGTTACAACCGCATTCTATGTAATTTGTTTACAATTACAAATTGTTACGAGGAGTATTACAAATGGCCCCCTTATTCGACTCGGGGACCATCTGTTATTATTGTTGTAAGTCATCCGATCCCAATGATCGACAAATGAATGTAGAATCACTCGGACCGAATGACTCACAACAACAATTTTGTTGGTGGGGATGACTTGAAAACACACGAACGGCCCCTTCGAACTGTCCGTATGTTTTCTTGTCTCCAGTCCCTTCAACGGCGCCTTCTTCGTGGTTTGTGATCACCCCAGGGCGCGGCTGAACGGGACGTTGTGCTCGTGGTAGGTGTGGTTCTGATTCACCGGACTCGTAGAATGGCGGCGCAGGAACCAACGTCTATGGAGGTCTTGAAATGAAAGTCTTGATATTTCTTCAAAATAGCTTGAGGGCTTGCGGTGGTGTTTTGAGGAGCGAGACGGCGGTATTTTTCTTCTTCTTCTTGTGGTTGACGTTTGAGGATCACGTAAATTTACGCGTCTTGCTTCATGCTTATTAGGCCCGCGGCAGTACCGTAAGGAGAGCCGCGCGACCTCAATTACCGCCTCACCCGTCTCCTCACCACCCCTCCCCCTCAATCATCTTTATTTATATTTACATCTATACATATTTACATTTTATAGATATTTACATTTCATCCACATTTTCCTACGTCTATTCATTCAAATATCTATTTACTTTTAAAAGATCTGCCTACAAAAGGTTCTCACAATAACCCATCGCCTACTCCCTCTCGGAAGACAGGCGATATGCTTATTAAAAGCATTGGCAGAGCTTTATTCTTCCCAAGATACCTGTAGCAGGCACACATCTATACTATTTTTCCTAAACAATTTTATCTACTTTTAAAAGATCTGCCCTAATCTACGTGGGTTTTATTCCATCAACCCTATTCGCTATTTCTCACTGAAAATAGACGAATGTGCGTGCTTAAATCTTATCCCTTAGGGAAAATAAAAGACAGGCGGGGGCAAAGCTTTATTTTTCTAAATGTATAGATGTGTGCCCGTTTGCACATACAGGCTTTTTCTTATGCTGACATATTTTCCCCATTGTTCTGTTTTCTTATGATTTTATACATTATCAATTATAACAATCGACAGAACAATGGGTACTCATTTTCTTATCAACTACTTAAAGTTAATATTTTCATTCATATATTTTCAATAAACATATTAGTGCAACTAGCATTTTACAATATAATACATTACAGACGACATTCTTTAAGACATTTATTGGCTAACAAGCTCACTCGATTTGCTCGGCAAGAAACTGTCTAGTTGCACAACTTAAAATTCTACCTAAACGATTATTTACTGACAAGGTTTAGGGGGCGTGGCTTCGTACTTAGGAATCTTCATCTTGGGTGTGCATTGTTAACAATCTCCCCCTCGTGCGAATCTAGCACTTTACTATGGAACAATGCACCCCTTTCTTCCCAATATTACTAGACGCGAAGATGGTCGTCTCATCACGCCTGCTGTGGTTTTTACATCCACTATCCTCACTTTTCCATCCTTTCCTGGTAATACTCGTATCACTTCTCCTCGTGGCCACGTGCAGCGAGGTAGTGTATGGTCGACTATGAGTACTATGTCGTCTGGTGCTGGGTCGACGTAGTCTCGTTGACCACTATCACGTCGTGGAAGTAGTGAGGGCAAATATTCCTTCACCCATCTTGCCCAAAAATGGTCGGCAAGACGTTGTACTGTTTTCCAGGTGGTCTTTCCCACCAATTCGTCGTCATTGAAACTTCCCGGCGACGTCATACCACTGGATCGCCCAATTAGGAAATGATTGGGCGTCAGGGCTTCCTCATTGTCGTCGAGATTTACTTGTGTTAGTGGTCTGGAATTCACTATGTGTTCAGCTTCCAGGATCAGTGTGTGGAGTACCTCCTCTCTGGGCGCGCGTTCTCTTAAAGTCGCCGACAGCGCGTTTTTCACTGATCTCACTAACCTTTCCCAGGTTCCACCCATATGGGGCGCGCCTGGTGGAATGAACTTCCATTTTATGTTTTTATGCTGGGTTTCTTTCTCAATGGCATTTTGGCATTTTTTCCACGCTTCTGCCAGCTCTTTGTTCGCACCGACAAAGTTAGTGCCATTATCGCTGTACATGACAGAAGGTTTTCCTCTTCTAGCTATTAGTCTTCTTAATGCCAATATCATGGAGTCTGCAGAGAGCGAAGCGGCGAGTTCTAGGTGCACCGCTCGCGTAGTCATACATGTGAACAGTACTCCCCATCTTTTTTCATGGCGTCTGCCTATTGTTACATTCATAGGTCCAAAATAATCCACCGCCGTACAAGTGAACGGTGGTTGATGATGAGCTAATCTTTCTTTTGGTAGACAGCCCTGTGGTGCCTTTTTAGGTAATTGTTTGTTTACCCTACACCATTGACATTCGTTATGAACCTTTCTGATGGCGTTTCTCAACGAGACAATATAATACTTTTGTCTCAGTTCGTTCATTACTGTCGAATCGTTCCCATGATTGAACTTTTCGTGTTCACATTTTATAATTAAGCGAACTACTGGGTGTTTGCCATCTAGGATTATCGGCGTATTGTAGTCGCTTGGTAGGCTGTTATCTGCCTGCAATCTACCATCTAATTTTATGATGTTATCCGAGCCCAGAACAATGCACAGTCGACGAAGCCGCGAGCTCTTCTCTATTGGTTTTCCTGTTAGAAGACGATTTATTTCACTACCGTAACTTTCTTCCTGTATCTGTTTGACCCATAATTCTTCCGCTCGACGAATCAAACCTTGCGACATTGACTCGAAACTTAAGTCATCCGATGCTTCACTAGGTTTCATTTTATCGTTTGACCGTTTATTTCTATAACGCCTGATGATACTTTTATAGCAATATGTTTTCATAACCGGATTCTTGTCTAGCTTTCTCTCTAAATTATACAATCTTTTTTCGGCTTGCGCCCTGTTATCGGGCATAGTTTCGTGATCCGATTTCCACAACAATCCTACTTCGTAACTTCCGTCACTCAGCCGATTGCTTGTTTCTTCCAAAAGGCGCATCGCTCTCTCTTCCGGATCGCTTTTTGGATTTCGGGCCGCTATTCCGAGTCCTTCTAAGGAGAAGTGTTCTCTCATGAGTTCTTCCATTGAGTCGCCGTTTCTCTTGTCCTGTGTAACGTAATTAATAAAATTCACAGGTTTGGATGTGCTTGTTATGCATCCATGCATTACCCACCCTAGTTGTGTGAGTGAGGCGACTGGTAGGCTGGTTCCTTTAGACTTTATTTCTCTAGAGACTATGAGATGCCAGTTGTCCTGTCCAATGAGAACTGTTGGACGGACTTGTTCGTACATGATCTGATCCTCTATATCCTTTAAGTGTGAACAGTTCTTTATTAATTCTCTGTCTACAGACTGTGAAGTCAAGTGCAATTCCTTGATTGTCTGTGCACGTACTGTTTCTAGATTCCTAGTGAATTTTCCCTTCACACTTAATTCTAATCTGCGTGAGTTTTCATCATACATCTTATTTCCGCCCACACTTTCTATGGACAGTTTCTCTTTAGGGCCTGTGGCTCCAATGGATTGTGCAATTTTTTCTTCTATCAGAGTGATGGTCGAGCCCTCGTCCAACAAGGCATGTGTACTTTTCATTCCCCTTGGACCATATAACTCAATGGGAATTATTTTTAAGTAAGCCCGCTGAGAGGTACTTACTGCGTTGGTAATCGCCGTCTTGATGGAGGTTTCGGCATCCTTCCTTTCACTTTCTTTTCTATAATTGTGATGCAACAATCTATGGTGTTTTATTTCACATTTCCCTATGCCACATGGTCTAACGCGACAATTATTTCTACTGTGGTTGCCCCGTAAACACACGAAGCACACTTTGCTTTTCTTAGCCGCTTCCCATCTTTGTTCTGTACTAAGTTGCTTGAATTTATCGCAACTCGGCAAGCCATGTTTTTCACAACACAACACACATTTTAAACCACTTTTGATGTATCGTTTACTACTCACTGGTTCACTACTCGACGAACTTCGGGAAAACTCCTTTCTTCCGTTCTCCCCCTCGTTGACGGATCGAACGGTGTGTATTGTCTTCTTTCTTTTGTCATAGGAGTGCACCTTCTTTTCCCTAGGCGTATATTCCGTCGAGTAGATCACGCTGTATTGATCGGCCATCCTGTTCAAATATGTGGATATTATACACAGTTCCGGTTCTTCTCCCGAGTACTCGTACCTGTATTCCATCCACTTGTATTTCACTATAGTATTCATTTTACTCACAATTTGCTTCGATATCTCCGGTGAATGCAAGAAGTGAGGTTTATTTAATGCTCTAATGGTAGCTATACAGTTTGATATCTTGCTGGCAAACATGTATATATCCCTACCATCTTCACCCATTCTGGGTAATTTTTTAACATTTTCCAATTCGTTGAGAACTAATACGTCTGCTCTCCCGAATCTCCTTTCAAGGGATTCGATTATGGCGTCTGTAGTCGTGTGCGTATATAGCAACGACTTGACTGCTTCTCTTGCGTTTCCTTTCAACGCTTTTCTGATCCTTGCCACATTCTGTACTTGGCTAAAGTATTCCCGTGTGTCACGGAAATAAGTTATGAACGATATCCATTCGTTCGGGTCACCGTCAAATAGCGGCAACTCGTGCAGGTATTTCGGCGGATCCCTTTTTTCTTCATTCTTTGCCACTTGTTTAATGGCCTGCATTAGAGCACTGGCCAACGTCGTAGCTTCCGCTTGACGCGATGCTTCAGGTTCCTTTTCAATTATTCTTGATACTTCATTTCTTTCTTCTGGTGGCTTCAACTGCCGTACCGAATTGTGGAATTGTAGCCAATCATTGACTCGAGCGACGCCCTCGGGTGGCTCCTCCTCTACGTCGGTTGCCTCTTCTTCCGAATCGAGACAGACTAATTCCAGTTTAGTCCTTGCCAACGCAGCGGCGGCCTCTGCTTTCTTCAATTCTTCTTGCTGTAGGTCCCACTGTGCCTTCAACTTGGCACGTCGCCTAACAGCTGAGCGCGTCGATCGTCCTCCGGTAGACTTTGACCCTACCAAAGTATCACCTGAGCCAATATGCGTTCTCTCTGCCGTTTGTGCATTGTCCTGTTCTTTCCTATTTTGTTCGGGAACATCATTATTCTGGACTGTTTCAATGGACGTATCTGTCCCTCTGCTCCATGTATTCGTCGACCCAGACGTTCCAGCGGTTGACTCTGTTGTCGTCGTCGCGATTTTCTTCGCTGCGGCCGCTGCCCGGGTTGTTCTTGTCTTCTCGTCCATCTTGAAGCCCCCTAATTCCCTAACGGTCCCTACCCCTAACCTTACTCTCGTGTGAAGGTTTCACACGAGCACGGGATCGCAGGGATTGGACTCACTTAGGATAGGTTGGAAAGAACCTATCTCACGTCAGTGAGAGGTACCTTCGAGAGCTAAGATGGGATGTCTTAACCTCGACGTACGGTGGCCTCCTCCCACTGACGGGATAGTTAAGCCCGAGTACGCACTTCGTTAACACCGCTAGGATCCGTGCGTACCGGTATGCGTTTCCCTCTCACGTGGCAGCGAGAGGGTTCGATGTCTTGAATCTTCTTTGGTGCCCCAAGCCCTAGGCACCAAGCGTTGCAGCCGCCTCGCCGAACACCACCGAAGTTGCTCCCTGACGATGTGACGTGATCCTCTTCTCCGGCGGTAGCTCCCGGCCGGTAGCTGACGAGCCCTTGTGAATCCTGCGATGAGAGACTATGTTGAATACGTGGTCTCAACATCCGCCGTTCGAAGGACCATAAACTATTACAAATGGCCCCCTTATTCGACTCGGGGACCATCTGTTATTATTGTTGTAAGTCATCCGATCCCAATGATCGACAAATGAATGTAGAATCACTCGGACCGAATGACTCACAACAACAATTTTGTTGGTGGGGATGACTTGAAAACACACGAACGGCCCCTTCGAACTGTCCGTATGTTTTCTTGTCTCCAGTCCCTTCAACGGCGCCTTCTTCGTGGTTTGTGATCACCCCAGGGCGCGGCTGAACGGGACGTTGTGCTCGTGGTAGGTGTGGTTCTGATTCACCGGACTCGTAGAATGGCGGCGCAGGAACCAACGTCTATGGAGGTCTTGAAATGAAAGTCTTGATATTTCTTCAAAATAGCTTGAGGGCTTGCGGTGGTGTTTTGAGGAGCGAGACGGCGGTATTTTTCTTCTTCTTCTTGTGGTTGACGTTTGAGGATCACGTAAATTTACGCGTCTTGCTTCATGCTTATTAGGCCCGCGGCAGTACCGTAAGGAGAGCCGCGCGACCTCAATTACCGCCTCACCCGTCTCCTCACCACCCCTCCCCCTCAATCATCTTTATTTATATTTACATCTATACATATTTACATTTTATAGATATTTACATTTCATCCACATTTTCCTACGTCTATTCATTCAAATATCTATTTACTTTTAAAAGATCTGCCTACAAAAGGTTCTCACAATAACCCATCGCCTACTCCCTCTCGGAAGACAGGCGATATGCTTATTAAAAGCATTGGCAGAGCTTTATTCTTCCCAAGATACCTGTAGCAGGCACACATCTATACTATTTTTCCTAAACAATTTTATCTACTTTTAAAAGATCTGCCCTAATCTACGTGGGTTTTATTCCATCAACCCTATTCGCTATTTCTCACTGAAAATAGACGAATGTGCGTGCTTAAATCTTATCCCTTAGGGAAAATAAAAGACAGGCGGGGGCAAAGCTTTATTTTTCTAAATGTATAGATGTGTGCCCGTTTGCACATACAGGCTTTTTCTTATGCTGACATATTTTCCCCATTGTTCTGTTTTCTTATGATTTTATACATTATCAATTATAACAATCGACAGAACAATGGGTACTCATTTTCTTATCAACTACTTAAAGTTAATATTTTCATTCATATATTTTCAATAAACATATTAGTGCAACTAGCATTTTACAATATAATACATTACAGACGACATTCTTTAAGACATTTATTGGCTAACAAGCTCACTCGATTTGCTCGGCAAGAAACTGTCTAGTTGCACAACTTAAAATTCTACCTAAACGATTATTTACTGACAAGGTTTAGGGGGCGTGGCTTCGTACTTAGGAATCTTCATCTTGGGTGTGCATTGTTAACAAGGAGTATAAAATTACATCATGAGAAATGCATGGTGGTTCGAAAGGATATATATAAATTGTAACATATAATAATTTGTAATTATATGTTAATATTGCTATGTTTCACTCTTAGAGATGGTGTAGTTCCTCGAGGCTTGTGGTAGCCGCTTTGTTATCACTTAGTCGCATTTTAAGTCACTCACGGGAGGAGATGCAGTGGCGCTATCCTATAGCTGGCTGACATCACACAGTGGGCTCGCCCACCCGCTTGGCCAACGTGCCGTTTCAAGTCCATTCATCCCTCATGCACATTGTCTTGTTGCAGAGGGCTGCTTGCATTGCATTACTATGTATTTATTGACACTTACATAAAGTATACTTACTTATTAATAAAATTGATGCAAGTCTTATTAGAATATATCTAGAATCAACTATTTGACTTATGTTCCAGCTTACTGCATTCCTTAAAAAAAACGCACAAATATATGTATTTTGATGAGATTCGACAAAAATGCAAAAAAACATCGTAAAGTTTTCAATAATTTAAAATCAAGCTTAAGAGTTTTGACTAAAACAAAAAGAATAATCATTAAACAATGATAAATATTCTCTTATAACAAATGATAAATGATACACGATGATATATAACAAAGATAATTAACATTCTCTCATAACAAATGATAAATGATACACGATGATATATTATAACAAAGAGAATTAACATTCTCTTATAACAAATGATAAATGATACACGATGATAAATAACAAAGAGAATATACATTCTCTTTGTTTATTTTTAAAGCTTTCGTTAAAAATCTTACTAATGCCTTCTTAGGAATTTACAAATCTTCTTAGGATGGCAGCCGGTAACTTTAGTTCTTCTTTTCAGATTGTATCCAGAAAAGAGACTAACTCTTTTCATCCCTCGCTAAGCGACTTTAAGCTATTGAATTCTTATTAAAAGAATTTCTTCTTTTAAGAATAAGAAAATACTTGTGTTCTATGACTTCCACCAATTCACCAATCCCCACCGGGCCCGCGGGCCCACTCGAAACCTCTAGTATATAATTCACTACCCGAACTCGGGAGCAGTGGAACGTGAAAAGGAGGTTCGAGAGATGACTGTATGACATAAGAGTTTACGCAGTCGCGAATACTCTATTATAAAAGTAGGTAAAACCCAGCGGGTGGTCATTCGCAACCCACTTTGAGCAATCACATAAATTAATTAAATCAAACATGCATAATGGGCGACAATTAACGAACAGCGGGACGTAACGACTTCATCCGCGGCTCTGGTAATTATTTTGGCATCAGACGACATTTATTACGTTATCGCTATTTTCTTGCGTCACTCAGTGACTATGGCTACGATATGTGTGATCTGATTATGCAAGTTGAAATATGTAAGAGTATGTTCAAAATTACAACGTTGCCATTCTACATTCTACCTTGAAATCTACTGCATTTCCCACATAAGCTTATTTCTCTCGTGTTTCGGTAGTGAGTGAGATGTGCCAGAGCCCATTCCAATCCTATCCCTCCCCATTTTCCCAACCCTTTCTACAAATCCATTTCTATATCTTCAAAGGTAGGAAGCGCATCGGGAGCGTGCCAACGTTTGTCATTTTGGACTAATGTTGGCATGTATCGCGGATGTTTATGGGCGACAATATCCACTGTGGACAGTTGGACTGTATGCTCGTCTGCCACTTTAGGACATAAAAAAAAACTGGTCGATTATTATAAATTAAATAATAATAATTAACAAACTGACACAATTTATAGTGTTATTCTAGGATAAATAGATATACAACATTTTATATAAATATATACATATTATTTAATATGTAACATTTGCTGTGACCTAGAATAGTGTTGTTAGACATTAATTATGTACTACGACTTGCAAATTAAATAACTATATAGTTATATACGTTTTTTTCGCAGGTGGAGAGGGGGACGGTGTAGTACGGTTCATGCTAAAACAGTCGACCTTGAGTCGCAATATATCGACACTTTTTTTATGCAAAGGCGTTATATACACACACGTGTGTGTGCGTGCGTGGGTGCGTGTGTGTAACACAGGCATATCTCTGGCATATCTCACTCATACCGAAACACGGACGTATATAGGGGAAATAGGATAAAGTGAGAAATGCAGTACATTTTACGGTAGCCTTCTGCGTCTGGTCTTCTGGGATTTAGCGTGCACCCTCCTCCTCTTATCTGAGCACTACGTCCTACTGCATGGCACAAGAATTCCCTTACAGTTACTAGGAGATATTGGTCCATAATTCACCACAAGGGCCCGTTGTAAATTGATAAATTTTACACGTGTCCGAATTAATTTTCTTAGAATGTATTCCTTCACCAGAAGGCTTACCAACTAGAGTACATACGGAAGCATTATACTTTTTTTTTTTATGTACCAAGGCGGCAGACGAGCATACAGTCCACCTGATGGTACGTGGATACTGTCGCCCATAGACATCCGCGATACATGCCAACATTAGTCCAAAATGATAAATGTTGGCACGCCCCCGGATGCGCTGCCTACCTTTGGAGATATAGGAATGGATTTGGGGAAAGGGTTGGGAAAAGGGCAGGGATAGGATAGGATGGGAATGGGCTCTGGCACATCTCACTCACTACCGAAACACGTAGGTACGTACATTGGGGAAATACGATAAAGTGGAAAATGCATTTCAAGGTAGTCTTCTGTGAGAGAGGGGTAACGTGGCCAGTCGAGCGCGCCCAGCGGCTGTTGGATTGCAGCGTGCACTCTCCCCCTCCTAAAATGCTCCAACATTACAATGCAATGCGATGCAATCAGCCCTGTCAGTACCCACTGCTGGGCGTGGGCCTCCTCACACATTGTTTTGTACATGAGGGATGAATGGCCTTAGAACGCCATGCGGGCCGAGCGGGTTGGCGAGTCCATTCAATATTATAGTAAGTAACTACAACATTATAGTCACATATTTGTATGTATGCACCTAAATTCAAATTATTTACGTGCTGAACGAATGGTTTTATACAGATGGTATTGTGATCTTGACTACCGCTGTATCGGTGTGCAAAAATATTTATAAAGTTTTAAGATTAATTTATTCATGTCATATACAAACTTACTATATTCAATTCATCACAGTCCATGTATGTCAGTTAATATATATACATCCTAGTCATATAATAGTGAATTACATACATGTTACATACATACATACCTGTCACCACAATATGTAAACAATTAAATACATGAATCTGTAAACATGGAGAAATGTTTCCATTACTTCCTAAATTATAAGTATACACATCTTTCATGTAGTATTTATAAACTAATGCCAGAATAGGGATCCCAGAATTCAACCCAATCTTATAATTTGATTGGTTTGAAAAAAACTTTTTTTTTTATAGACAAAGTCTGCTGACGAGCATACATTCCACCTGATGGTAAGTGGATACTGTCACCCATAGACATTTAGAAATCATTGGTTGACTTACGTCAACCAATGATTTCTTAAAAGCTATTTGATGGGACGTATACTCCAAAAAATAACAATGTTTTGGGGCTTTAGTTTTTTTTTTTCCTTTTTGCTTGTCCTGAAAAGTAGCCTTTTGACTTCTACGGCAATGGAATTGCAACGTGTCGATTTAATGTGCCAATAAAAATCTAATAAAGTACAAGATATATAATAAATTAATCAAATTGAATGTGTACACCTCTTTCCCTTTGTTTGTATAGATAACGTGCTAGTGTGTGTGTGCACGCGTGTTCTTGTGGGTGTATGTATGTACCAATATACCTGCACATTATAAATTATACATACCTACTTATAAAAAGTTGAAATGATCGAGATCAAGGTGTGATTCAACCATAAACATTTTGTAAAGTGGTCCAATTTAACTGATAGCATTCAATTACTGTACAAGTATCGCGGGAAGAGTATTATGATTATAGCGACACTTATCTGTAGACATCTTGATATAATTCAGTTTGATATTAACTTGATAACTTAATCCTTTAGACGATCAACATCTTATTTACATATTTTAGTACTTATCGAGTGGAAAAAAACCCAACCGTTTTGCATTATAAAGGACAATGTTTATTTGTTTCTATTTATTTATTCCTTTTTGTCCAAAGGTTGACCGGGTGATAAAGCTGTTCATGAGATAGAAGAATGAAAAATAATTTTGTACACTTCAATTACTTTATTAATATAGTTCACTTCCCCGTCACTAGATGGCGCGTTACTTTAACGTAAATTAACATTAGTTTCTCTTTGCCTAACTATTTGCATAATTTTTGTAATACTGAATTCAGTCGAGATTTCAGTCAGTCTTTGAGTTCAGTGTGCGATCGCCTCGCACCTATCGGTTTTTCTTAAACAACTCGAAATCCTTTTATATCCGAAAATAATTTCATATATTTTCCTCACTTTCATACATTTCCTAGTATCTACCAGTTAATAATTTTATAAAATTTCTAGAGACCATAAATTTCCTAGGTATTGTATGTTATAAAGTATTTATAACAAAATATTTTACAGATTTCCTAAATTTATAAATGGCATTTTATAAATTTCCAAGGAATTGTATAAAATTCCTGAATTATACATATACATTTCCGATATGATATCTATACTAATATAATAAAGAGGTAAAATTGTGTGTATGTATGTTGGGGGTAATCTCTGGAACTACTGAACCGATTTCAATAATTATTTCACAAATAGCTTACATTATCTGTGTTTAATATAGGCTATATTTTATTTTCAAATTTTGAAAAAAAAAAGTACTCTTATAAACCGAAGCGAAGCGAGGGCGGCTCTCTAGTTATATATAAATAGCGAGCTGCTACTCGCTTCGTACTGGTAGAAACTTCACACTACTCTCCCGTTTTACGTAGCAACACCCTAATTTAAAAACGCTTATATTTAAACGGGACAGCAAAAAAAACACTAAATTGGCAGCAAATCGTGATCTAGAAACACAACATACTTTTGAATAACTGAAAGAAACAATTATAAATTACTTAGAATACCAAGAAGCGGGACTCCTATATCTTTATTGTCACCAGATAACCTGAACCTTTAAATTTACTATCATCGATTTGCCGCTCAGTATTTTTTTGCTGCTCAGTAAATTATTTCCCATTAAAAAAACTGAGCCAGTGTCATCATACTCTTTACATATTCGGTAAAATATTCCACGCACTTCGTTGTAGTGCTTTGTAGTACCGACACTTGTGTCATTGTATCGAAAGCATCACGATCAGTACTCGATCACGTTCGGGACATGTCATACATCTGATACGTCCTGGGCCACGACGTCGCGAGGTACTGTCGGCAACGACATATTTTAAGAAATAGATAGATAAAACTCTTTATTGCTGACCGCTACAACACACATATATTACATTACAATAAACGTAACATAATAACAATGTAAATCACTGGGGGAGTTCCGGGCCGTAATCGACCACGCGGGCCCAGTGCGGACTGGTGGATCACATACTCCTGATTTTTTTTTCATTTCTGGAGTATGCGGATTTTTTCATGATGTTTTCCCTCACCGCCTAGCTAGTGACATTTTTATTAAATCCGTACTGAAGTATAAATCCGTACCGTACTCGACTTTAGCCGGACATGTTTGCCTTTTTACAGTCGTGTCCGGCCAAATATTTACATGTCCGACCTGTCCGGCGTTTGTTTGGCTTTTTGTCAAATATATTTCATAGGATATAAATATATAGGAGATATTTGTTTGTTTAATAAAATATTTTATTTTATTATTGTGTTTTGTTTGTTCTTCGAAGTTATCTGGTCTCCAGAAGACTTTGAACTTAATAAATACTTAATTAAAATACGTAACAGGGTTTTTTTTTTTACTATAAAAGTTATGTCCAGTTTTGAAAAACATTCCGGTTTTTGAAAAATTTGAAAAAATATGTCCGGCTTTTTGGGCAAAATGTCCGGCCTAATGTAGCGCCGAGTCCGGCTTTTGTATTTTAGAGCCTGGCAACCCTAGGTACGGGTCGAGGATTCGAACTCACGATCACACGAGTCGAGTATAGATGCCCTTAGGCTATCACCCCCCCCCCCCCCCAATGATTTACGTGTGGAGGTCTGTGCCCTGCACGTTTTAGGCTGATACAAGGATAGCAATGTAGAGTTTTCTCATTTCTCATTATACCACACCACCAGCCTGTCTCTAAGCTGCTGGATATAGGCCTCTCCCGAGGGCCGCCACCGCACACGGTCTTCAGCACTTCTCATCCAGCCACTACCGGTGTCATACTTGAAGTCGCCACCCCACTTGGCCGGAGGGCGGCCAAGTGGACTTCAAGCCTCTCAATATGTTTTGAAATTAAATTCTATTAAAATTTCCTGCTATTGCATTTTTACGTTCAAGCGAGTGATACGTAACGTTTGTTGCATAATAATTTTTTGTAACGTAATCTTACGTCTATATACATATAATAAAAATGTAACTGATCGCTGTCTGTACATGGAAGATATATGAGAAAAATATTATTGGGGGCCATTATCAACGCAATAGAACCCAAAACAATGGTTGTTAGAATTTTTGTCTGTTTATCTGTCTGTCTGTCTGTGCGCGCTAATCTTAGAAACGGCTTAACCGATGTACGGTTTAGCTACGCACAACCATACATAGCCGAGTCAGCGGTAACACAGACATAAATTAATCTACAGCAATGAAACCAATCAGTACGAAAACAACGCTACTCGCGTGTACTTCCCGCGCCTTTAGGATAGATTAGCTTATAATTATGTACCTAATGCAATTAAATCCTCAGCTCCAACAAAGCTGCTTATTATTTCTATCTCGACGTGCAACTTCTACATCAACTTCTAGCAGCTTCTACAACCGATTTGGGTGCGGTTTTCACTAATGTATTGTGGTAAGCTTCACATAAAATTTAGCGTTTGTTTTATTTCAATCAGTTCATAAATAAAAGAGTTACCTATATCAATTTAAAGAATCACGTCGAACATTTGTTCGATAAAAAATAAGCTATAAGAAATAATGTGTGTGATCGTTTTTGAAAATACCAAATACCCCTGAGAAGGTAAAGACGGTGTTTATAAACTAAAGTCCACGCGGACGAAGTCGCGGGCAACAGCTAGTAAATAAATAAATACCTATTCTGTTTTAAGATTCCCTACTTTTTCATACATACTTATATATTAAAGCGGTCTTAAACATACACTTGCATTTATGGGATGTTTTATTAAAAATAAAAAACATATTACCAGTTTCCAAAGGGCTTTTTAAAATAACTCCTGATTATACCTGCGGACGGACAGATTACCGAATAATGAAATGAAATAAAAATTGGGCACCACTGTACACCACTTTATATTCGATGAGTATGCGCAGGAGCACGCCCCATACTTTGTCTTCTAGCCAAATAAGGAGCCATTCAAGGGTTTTTTCCTTAAAACAATGGGTACTGGTGTCGTAACGGTTTTGGTAAAAAAAACTCGACATCTCCAGTTTAGCAGATGGTTCTTGATGAACTAGTCGGGCAGGTCTCAGGTGACTTATGGTTATGGGAATTGAAAAGACTACGGATATTTACTAGCTAGCGTTCGTCTTTGATATTTATTTATTAATTTATTTAGTCGTGGACAACAATTCCTGCGCTACGGACAAATGAGTTTTTCAGTAACAATTACACCTATAATTATATTTATATGGAATGTATTTCTATGCATGTATTTCTAAGTCATTAAATGTATTAAAGCAAGATGCTTTCGAAAATACGAAAATAATTTAGCCTTAAATCTATTTATTATTTTTGTATAATATTTTTTTTTAAATCAAACGGAAATTTATTAAGAACTAGCAACCCGCCCTCGCTTCGCTTAGGTTTATAAGTTATTTTCTTTTGAATTTTTTTTTTCAAAATTTCAATATAAATATAGCCTATATTAGACACGGATAATGTAGCTTCCTATTTGTGAAATAATTTTTGAAATCGTTTCAGTAGTTCCAGAGATTACCCCCAACATACAAACACAATTTTTTATTATATTATTATTTATTAAGAATTGATACTGTTTGGTATTGCGACTGCCAATAGATATCGCCTCGCAGAGACATCTGTAACACCTGGGGCAATAGGGGTGCACTGCCGACCTTGCAGAATCCTATTCATAATTCTCTTAAAGGGCTCCATGTCACGATTCAATGAAAAAATCTCAGTTGACAGTTCATTCCACAACTTTCATGTTCGCGGTATGAAGTGTCTTGATGTCCACATTGTACTCGTACGCAGTAGTTCTCTGTCAAGGAGATGCGAATGAACCGCCCTTGGATGGAAATTTGCAATAGTAAAATATCCAAGTATATTTTTGTTATTTATGGAAACAATACGGCAGACGAGCTAACAATCTGAGTGATGCTGATCCACCGGATCCAGTAGATACTGTCACCTATACATGCCGACATCAGTACAGATTGTCAAACGTAGGCACACCCCCGGATGCGCTTTGAAGATTTAGAGAAATGGATTTGGAGGAAGGGTTGAGATAGGATTGGATGGGATGAGAATTTGCTCTGGCATATCTCAGTCACTACCTAAACACGTACTTACATTGGGGAAGTTGGATAAAGTGGGAAATGCAGTACATTTCACGGTCGTCTTCTTTGGGAAGGGTAACATGGCTAGTCGTAGTGCGCCCAGCGGCTGTGGGACTCGCCGTGCACCTTTCCCCTCCAAGTTGAAAACATTTTTAATAATTACCTACATATTATGTATAGATAATTTATGAAAACCCGTTATATTATACTTTGGTTCTCTACATTTAAATTAAATTTATACCTATATTCGGCTTCTAAAAAGTTACAAAATCACGTTTTGCAACAGCTTTTCTAGTGTTAAGCATGTCTATATGTGACAGTCAATTTAGGTCGTCTGACCTAAATCGTAAATTCTGCTCAAAAACTTTTAAAATATAAATGTAATATTAGGTCAAATATCTCAGTCAGTTGAAATTAAAAGAATTTGTTTGCCCTTATGCAAGAAAAACTGATTAAAAAGTAAATATTATTCACTATATTCTATATACATACTATTATTTATTTCCACATACAAAAAAACAATAACTTATAATAACGGACCTGCAGAATAACGATAACAAAAACCAATGATAAGGCTGTATTACAGAAGAACCATTGTGTTCATATTTTTTTACGTTGGAAAGCTTTCGCTGCGCGTCGGCGGAGTTGCATAATATACTATTATAGCACCACCCCTTTGTCTCTTTCTCAGGTGACTACCGGTGCGCTAGTGAGTGCGAGTAGGACAGAAGACGTGCGTGAGGCTGCGCGCGCGCGCAGCGGACCAGTGGCGCCACGCGCGGCAGTTTGCGCGAAACTGTCCTGCGTACATGTTGTGTATTTTGTGACTGTGTTTTTGAACATCAATTAAAACAAATATCTTGTTTTTTTTATATCAAACAAAGATTTAAAAGTGATTTTATATAAAGGTTTATAGCAATGAAAGGTATTGGAACGTGATTCTTATGTGTTAATTGAAGTGCTCCGTGACGTGATTTGTGATTTTTTGTGCAGCATTACAAGTGGAGTCTTATTGGATGTGTTGGAGGTAATTTATCTTCTTTTACATAAGCTACTTTGCAAAAATGTTTTTTTTCTATGTTGTTTTAAAAGTTAAAGGAATTATGAGCATTATTATGTATTTTCTCATTAAATCAAGGATCCGTGAAACTTCAATCATACATTTTATATTTTAAATTTTACATACACTTCACATTTTATATGAAACTGTATTGAAATTCTGATATACATACGAGGGTTGATCAATAAGTATCCGTGTTAGTAATGAAGACGCAAGTTTATTCTCAATTATATTTTTTATTTTTCTACGTAATCCCCTTTAAGATCGATACACTTTTCCCCCAACGTTTCTGCCATTTCTTTAACCCCTCCAAAAAATACGACTTGTCAAAGTCTTCATAATACGCTCCTGTCTCGACGATGACCTCCTCGTTGAATACTACACCATATGACGAATTATTCCCAATGACAGAAACACGCTAGCAAAATTTAATCTGATCCGATTCTTTAGGTGTAGACGATATAAGAGATCGTGCGTGGTGACGAGCCTTGGCACAGGCGTACATCCAGAATTGGAGAGACATAGTCCGATGGTAACGTATGATAGAAATATAAAATGTAAATATTTCAAAAGTAATCTATAATAAGAATTCAGTCAGTTAAGACACAGTTCAGTACATCAACGCCAAAATCATTAGCATACTATATACATCCGTTCTGTTGTTACAAAATCATCAATCACTCAATGATAACATCATTAACAATGGAACTTTAATTGCGACCGGAGGCGTGCTCTCGTCAAGTTATAGTTCAGTTTTATTTGTCTGTTATATTAATATATATTAATATATACTCGTATATTTAGTATATTTACTTGACGATAGAATGCCTCCGGTCGTACTACGAAGTTTGGCTGGAAGACAATGTCATTTACCATTAAGATTAAGCCCGTCCATTGTACTTTGTGCAATCATGTGTCAGATAAATCTATACTAATATAATAAAGAGGTAAAATTGTGTGTTTGTAGGTATGTTGGGGGTGATCTCTGGAACTACTGAATCGATTTCAAAAATTCTTTCACAAATAGGAAGCTACGTTATCCGTGTCTAATATACGAGGCTATATTTTATGTTGAATTTTGAAAAAAAATTTGAAAAAATAAAAACTTATAAACCACTAGTAAATCACTAGTAAATAATATAACAGATATATAGTTAGCATGTACCTCGAATGTCCATGGGCGACATTAACACTTACCACCAGATGGACTGTATGCTCATCTGCCGCCTTCTTACTATAAAAAACATATTGTATCTATACATATGTAAAGGAGGTTTGTCTGTTTATTCGCATTAATATCGAGATTTACTCGTTTACATTTGCGGTATTAATTCTGGAAGGTTTTTAACGAATCGGTTGAATATAAAGCGGTTTTTATTTGTCGATTAACTAAATAGTTTAAATTTGGACGGGCAACAAAAATATTAACAGATCCACAAAATCTAGTTTTGGAATAACTGAAGTAAATAATTTGCAATGACTAAGAATGTCATCATCAGTCATCACCAGCTTCGCAGGAGTTCTATTTCTTTATTGTCACCAGAGAACCTAATGTAGGTGGGTACCATTGATAGATGACATCATATGTTCTTGTCAAAAAAACCTGGTAGGTAACTTCTAGGGTGAAGCAAATAAAAAGGGGTTCTTTAAAAAGTCAAATTTGAATCTTAAGCACTGCGTAATAAGTGTTCCATTTCCAAATCATATGAATTGAATAATTCGGAGGCTATAGAACACCATTAGAATCTAACGTGCCTAGCCTAGAGGATTTGTATAACTTAATTATCTATGTATTCTTAAATCGTTGGATGGGACAAACGAAATAAGATTACAGTCTTACAGAAAAGACATCAACGCGACTCAAGTGCTTTCTTTGCATGCAACAATGACAATGATATATACAATTGGTAACAGATAAAGTAATACCAATAGGTACCTTATTGCGCTCAAAATAAAGGCTAGAATGGAGTGAATTTGGATATATTAATGGAAAGTACATTAAGTATATATTAATGGAAAGGGCTTGTTCCATTCTTGTGCTCCATATATTGTATTTATAATATCTATACTCTATTTCAATGGTTTCTACGTACTCGTATAAGAGCAATCAGTCATTTTTTGATTTTTACATCTAGTGTTTCGTAAAATGTTGTTTAATATGAAAAGTGTAAACAATTATTAGTTTCTATTCAGGATTTCTGAAGAAGTATTTGTGAAGGCTTATTTGACTATTATGAGTTTTTTTATAACGTTTTGAATGGCTTCAATCAGCTGTACTGCGAAATTAATAATTTCATGTTAGTGTCCTTATAGGTAAGACCCATCGATTTGGGGTAACTATTTTTTTTATGGACCAAGGTGGCAAACGAACATACAGTCCACCTGATGGTAAGTGGATACTGTCGCCCATGGACAAACGCGATACATGCCAACATTAGTCCAAAATGAAAAACGTTGGCACGCGACCAGATACGCTGCCTACCTGTGGAGATATAGGAATGGATTTGCAGAAAGGGAGAAAGAAATTGATAAAATGCAATGCAATTCTAACAGTAGAGTTATCCCTTTAAGGGTTGGTAATGTCTAAATTTTGTGGTATTTTGACACCGCTGCTTCTAGCTGCTGCCCTGGCAAACCAGATCGTGGGTTTTCGCATTCAGCATAATGTTCTTATCTATTTGGTATTCGGATAGGTAAGATGCTGATAGGTAACACCAACGGACTGGGGCGTCAGTTCGCCCCCTTACCTATAGTTCATATCTGTTCTCGGCAGGGGTCGCCAACCGGCTCAACTTTTTGTAATTTACAAATTCACTCAATCGCAAATAACGTGTTTAGAAAACTCATGATGTCATAAATCGTTGCCCCACGATCCGACTAATTAGATATACCTGTACCTAATGTATTATAATAAAATTGTAAAAGGCTATATATCGAATCCTTTTAAAACGAAATGATACGTGTATTTGAAGCTTAAAACGTTTTTAGCTGGACGTCATCGCGTCATGCGGTAACTATTCAATACCCGAATTACTTATTATTTTTCATTGTTAAAGTTTAGTTTTAACTAAGTTGTTTCTTTCCTTATACGTCATTTTAATTACCATACCATACCATCAGCTTGTGTCTCTCCACTGCTGGATATAGGCCTCTCCTAAGTACCGCCATCACACACGATCTTCAGCTCTTCTCATCCAGCCACTACCGGCGACTTTCTTCTAGTCGTCTACTTGCTACTTGCTTATATACCTGTACCTAATAAGGGCCACTTTACGAAGTGGCCCTGATTGCAGCGTTTTTAGGGTCATAATGCAACATATAAAACACGCGTGCTTTTTACTTTACATTACCGCACTAGTGTTTTTACATTGCGTTTTTTTTTAAATCACAGCAAAGTTTTGATGTCTTAAAAAATAGTAAACTTTTTGCAAATAAATAAACTGTCTTAGTTAAAATATGATAAATAATCATTTCATTTTATCAATTTATATATTTTTATCAACAAAATAACATTATATTTTGTTATAAATACAAAAATATTCAGTTTATTATATTTTTAATATTTGGCTGTTTGGCGGGTTCGTCAGTGCCTCTATTTCCACCTGCGCGCGCATAACAACCAAAACTACGGCGCGCGAAAAAACAAAATCTCCGCCGCGATGTTTCACAGATAATAATAATTGTTACTTCTAATCTGTGTTTTGTGATTATTTTGAAAAATGTAACAAAATAAGACAAGGAAATTTTATTTATTTTTCCTCGCAAGTGTGTTGAAATACGTCGTATGAGCATTGGCCATTACACTGTCGGCTCCATTACGCCCTCGCCTTCGACTCGGGCTGCAATCCCGCCTCCACTGTAATGACCAACTTAGCACACTTGTATCATAATGTACTGTAATTATAAGTAGTTAATTAATAACGTAACATTATTTCCATTCTGTCACAATATTTTTCGATAGTTTCTATCTAAGAAGGTCGCAATACCCTACTCCATTTGAGGACGGTGACATCATACTGTGACTGACACCCTCGTGACCTAAGAAGGCCTGGGAGGTCCTCAGGACATCTTCTGTGTAGTGGCAGTGTTATCGCATTGCTACAACTCCTGGAAAAGTTCGAAGTGTCGACGACCGCCCACTAAAGTACTATTTATCTAGAAACTAAACTTTAGCACGTTCTAATCTATCAGAGCACCATCATTTGTTATCAAGAGGTAGAACTAAATCGACGTCCACACGTGGCAGCGGCAGATTCATAAAAATGATCATAGAAAATAGGCTATTAAAGCATTTGCTTCTGACTGATAAAATCTGAATACAGATGCCAGTAGCACGTACTTGCAAGGTAGTGGTATGCTTTTGTGCGGCACTTATAGGTTGTTTTGTAAGCCCCGCTTGTGTGCATAAGATGTCTGTCACTGATGTAACATCCACCAATTCACCACTGTGGTCACTGGTGCCTCCTCATTATAAGGGTAGGTCTTGATTGGTCTTGAGGTGACTTAATTTACTTAATTTTTTTTTTGTATATTTAATAAATTTGATTGACTGAATAATCGAGGCACAAAAACATAACAAAAATTAATTACGATTAACATTATGTTCTTAAATATATACGTTACCTAAATACTTGCTATGTAAACTATGCTATGTATTCAAAATTCATCATATTTTTTTTATATAGACTATTGGGCGGACGAGCAAGCGGTCCCACGTGATGGTAAGTGTTACCGCCGCCCATGGACACCTGCAACACCAGGGGGTATGCGGGCGCGCCGGCGACCTTGCAAAATCCTATTCACAGCTCTCTTGAAGAACCCCATATCGTAGCTTAATGGAAAGACCTCTTGAGACAATTCGTTCCACAGCCTACGGGTTCGCGGAATGAAATTTTTATTTTATTTTAAATTTAAAAATTCCCCAATCTGACAGACATATTTAATACTATATATTTTGAGAAAGCACCAGATATATTTCACTTCGTACGTCATGTCCACTTATCCAGGCTGACATCATTACTGTATAACATAACTTACTGACATCATAACTTACTGCAGAAGAAAGTTATGAGAAGTTATGTAGAAGAAGAAAGAGTGGATATGTATATCAATGTAAAATGAAATCCCTACATCCAGTACCACCAGGATGTTCTAGGTACGAAATTTTTCCACTGCAATGTACCTGTTGGCCACCATACCTCCGTGGTCTCATGCTTGTGGAAGGGTTCAGGGACGCGTTGAACGTCCTGTTCTTTTCCATACAGAGTGATCTCAATTACCGCCTTGAATGAGAAGTAGAAACGAAACTCCACGTACGCCGTTGATTTGTAGTAAACGAAACACTCCGTCCTGTGAACCAAACCATAGTAAAAAATAGCAGCAGGTTATCTTTTTATAAACGCTCGAGTCACCGTGGGCTTGTATGCACACCATGTTTATTACCCACAACCAGTGCTTTATGCGCGATACGGGGAGTCAAAAGTTCTGACCTTGTAACCTCCTGCTCACCCACTCTCGATATTCCTGGGGGCCCCCGGGACTGCTGAACAGGGATGCGCTTAATAGCGCTCTTGCGAAGTCGTCGTTACACTACACTGTTTGCTGTTTTGGTTAATGCCAATACTGGAATTATTGTATGGAAACCAAGCCTGTCACGTCAAGAGTAAATGGTGATGGGAAAAAACGATACATGCATTGGCGAATTTTTAAAATTGATTACAGGGCAATTAGGCATTATTGTTTTTTTTTTATTTTTGTTAGAATCCAAATATTTGGAAGGCATTTTTTTTTGGAATAAGCTAATGTTTGTCAACCTTACAATAAATAACATTCAGCTAAAATTTATAAAATAATTTTAACCACCCGATATTTAATCAGATTTAGGCTGCTTTTTTATAAATATTGTCGCTATTAACCCTTTTAACGACACACTAAAATATTTTACATTATTTTTGTAGCACATTATCTTCGATTAATAAAACAATTTGTACCGTCTTGGGTCCTGTAATCTACTCTCCTCGCCATCTTTAGTGCAGTGATGTTCCACCCACACGGCCATGTTTGACCTCGACCCAGCTTCCAGGTACAGATTGGCACAATAAAAAAGGGCTAATTCACTGACCACCACCTGGAAGTACGTATTTATTTATTTACACTTTATAGCTTTAAAAAAGGCGGACTTAATGCTATAAAGCATTTTCTCAAAGCCAACCTTGGTGCTATATAGTGATGGTATGGTAGCTATAGGATATACCATATAGTATATGCCATTATTAATATCCGTAATATCACTTCATATCCATATTAATAGAGTAGAACGGAACAAAATTATAGAAAGAAAAGAATAAACATTTATTTCCCTCTATATAGCGTAGTCATTTTAGACAAAAAATCACCGAATCTTTCTAAAAAATACCAGTTAGCTGAATTTTTGGGATAAATAATTACAAGCCTCCAAAAAATTCGGTGTGCTGAACGGAGCGAAGCGGTACTTCATCCCTGGGCAACTCCTAATGCTTTACAAAGCTCAGGTGAGGCCCCATATGGAGTACTGCTCACATCTCTGTGCCGGCGCACCGAAATACCAACTGGACCCATTTGACTCCATCCAACGACGTGCTGTTCGTATTGTCGACGATCCCACTCTCACGGGCGATTTAGAACCCCTCAACATTTGGAGAGACGTTGCGTCTCTGTGTGTTCTACCTCCTGTACAATGGGGAACGCTCTGAAGAATTGTTCAATATAATTCCCACCTCGGGTTTCTACAACGCACCTCCCGTCACAGAAGTGCGGTCCATCCGCATTTTCTCAATACGGGGGTGAAGCGTACTGTTCGGTCCAAAAATAATTTTATACCGCGATCCCGTAGGCTGTGGAACGAACTGCCTCAAGAGGTCTTTCCATTAAACAACGAAATGGGGTTCTTCAAGAAAGCTGTGAATAGGATTTTGCAAGGTCGGCGACGCACCCACATGCTCACTGGTGTTGCAGGTGTCCATGGGCGGCGGTAACACTTATCATCACGTGAGACTGCTTGCTCGTCCGCCCACTTCGATATATAAAAAAAAATACTAAAAATAAAGAATAAAATATAACATAAATACCTAATAATCCAGAAAAAAAAGCTAATTAGTTGCTATAAGACAGGCTCAGCTGATGCTAGCTGCAAGCGCTGTTTTTCAGACCTCCCTATGCAGTGTGCTTGCAGATCGGAACATAAGAGAACGGAACGGTATGTTTTTCTGTAGCTGCGTACACGTCTCATGCAAACTAGCCACCGCACTCGATCTTCTGCTTTTCTCATTCAGCCACTACTTGTCACCGGTCACCAGTCTGCTGTACTATACCATCAGCCTCTCCATTACTAGATATAGACCTCTCCCGAGGCCTCGCATCACACATTATTTTATGCTTCTCTCATCCAGCCAATACTGGCAAATTTCTTCAAGTCGTCGGTTCACCTCACCGTGAAATCGTATTTAAGGAATCCGTTTAAGGACTTGTTCACCCCATCGATCCTTGGTCAGATATGACAGATACTTGCGCAGACATGGCCTGCTAGCTTGCTAATTCTGTGAGCTGTGTCAGTGCCTATTATCGTTAGTTGTCGAATTTGTGTTCGTTGCCATTTGTACCTTTTGGATTTTATCCTGTGAAGAAGCTCGCTGATTTTAAAAACCTATGCATCCTGCCAGCTTCTTAGACTGCTATAAACTTCTTCTTTTCAGCTTATTTTCGTCCACTATTGAACGTGTGCCTCCCCACGTTTTCTCGGAGTATAACAACATGTAACTTCTCTAGTCCAGGTTATACTTGAGTCATCGGATTACTTGGCAGCTTGCTCTCACTTCACTTTCCTGTACGAGGTCTCGCTTTTTAATAAGACTTCATGTACTGTCTCGTTGTCGACATAGGTGCCACTCAAACTTAAGCAAATTTACTATACAACAACGACATTTTGTACATGGGGGATGTATGGCCTGAAAACTCACGGCACAAATTAACTGTAGACTTACATAAACGAACCCTTGCGCGAAGTTTTTGTTCACGATTAGTTCGGCTGTCTCCTTGTACATAACGTTACCCCTGTCACTCCGGTCGCACTGACCTTGATCTCTTGGTAATTTGACGCCAGCTGTAAAATAAACAAAATAATTTAGTAATATGTTCACATGGTCCGTCACAAACAGAGGTTATTATAGCCTTATTCTCCACTTTCAATCGTGACTAAGAACTCCGTCATGACTAAGGAATTATCCATTCATGTATTTTTGTTGGTCGATCGTACGTAGGTACATTGCGGAAACAGGATAAAGTGGAAAATGCAGTACATTTTACGGTAGTCTTCTGTAAGAGAGAGGTAAGTATCTTGGCCATTCGATTTCTACAAAGTCCAAGAATCATCACTGTAAAATTTTGTTTCTCTCAACAATACCAACCTGTATACATTTGTATATGTATTGGCGACAATCTTCGGATGAGGAACCGATGCATTTGGTCCGGTTCTTCGAAAGGGACATCGGAGATCACCTCGTCCACCCACGAAATGTAGTCATGGATGTTGATGAACCGGGTCGGTGCCCCACACCCCGGACCACGCATCCCGAAACCGATCTATCAATGACAATAGACAATAGACAAAATTGTATTTCTGACAACACAATACATTAGATGTTATAGGAAGTTACACACATACCATAACCCACACACACACGCGCATACATACACACATATCCTCTTTCTCTCTCTCACACGCAGATACACCTGCAATCGATGTTAATTTGTAATACATTTTGTATTATCCTTACAATGTAAGTTTTATGTTATTTAAAGTAAGTCTTCATATTATTAAAGTAATGTGGATTTATTATTATTATAAATAAATAAATATTAGCAGCCATTAATATAACTTAATATATTTTATTTAAAACTGGTACAATACATGATAAAATTAATGAAGTGAATAACTAATAAGTGCCTAAGGCGCTAACTATATGCGCTATAGCCGAGCCCATCTACACACGGTGGATATCCCGCGTGTGTAGATCATCCCATCGCCCATCCCGCGAGAGACTCACTCGTGTAATTGACGCGTAAATGCTTGGTCACCTGTCCCCGATAGCCTTGGTTGATCACGTTCATATTTTATGAATAATATCACGTACTTAGATTAAGATGAATGTGTCCGTAGTAATTGTAATATTCCTTTTAAGTATGTAGATGGTATTCATTTTTGTAAAATTACCGTTCAGGATAGAAATCACGGAATTATTCTCATTAATATTTGGTTCTAAACTTGAAATTTTACAAAATAACTAAAAATTTTGATATGCGAGTATTTTATAGGATAAAAATTATCTTTTAATGTATTTTTTCTTATTTTTAAAATTAAATTAAAGTTATTTAAATTTGAGTAAAGTTTACTATCTTCAATATTTACGGTACCTACCCTCCAGAGTCCATTCTTTAGTTCCATTCTGTATATAGCAGTGAAGAGGCATAGGCTACAGTGCCGGCTTTACCTATGGTGCAGGGTGTGCGGCGCACACGGGCGCAGGATGTTAGGGGGCGCCGAGCGCCGCTCGCGACGCCTCCAAAGAGCCTACTAAAGGGCGCCAGGGTATTGATTGCACCCGGGCGCTACATGGGCTAGAGCCGGCGCTGATAGGCTAATGCTAGATATAACAATGAACATACTCGTAACTTATCAACGATTATCATATCAATTGTAAACTGAACATTGTCCTCTCACCAGTGTCCAGTGCGCCCACGACTGCCTTGCGATAAGGGCTGCTCCTCCGTCCCATACGCACGGGTTGACCTGATGAGCTGAGACGGCGCAAATTGCCGACCTGGGTGTCATCTTGTCGTACATTAACTAAAAAATAGTTATTAAATACTAGACGTTAGATTAGCTTGATTCCTACGGGAATTCTGTAATGGATCTGGATAAAGTACTCTAAATAATAAACCGGCACATATGCTACAAATATGCCAAGTTTCATTAAACCCCGTCCATGGTCCAGAACGACAAAAATTCCAAAAAAAATCGTTTTGGGTTCTGTATCATTCGTATATTATACTACTATGACTTTTTTTTAATATTTGATATATAGACCATTTCTGTTACGATTTTATTATACTTCGTCACTCACGAACGAGGGTACATGCTGTATTCCACAGTCACAGGGCTCGGCCGACTGGCCGAGTTACCCCGATCTCACAAAGCACAGCTGTTAAAAGAATATGAATGAATTTCAAAAATGAGTAAAATAAGCCAGAACCAATTCCATTCCATCACATTGAATTGGAAGTATGAAGAGATAATGAAGGTCTCAACTCCGATCAGTCCTATCCCACCAACTCCTTACTGTATAACACTTTTCAATTTTTTTTCCATTCCATCACATTTTCAAGGATGAATAATATAAAGAGAATAATAAGATCTGCAAACCTTTTTAATTTAATTAATTTAAGTCTGTTGCTAAGCATATGACCATTTTTTTCTAATGCAAATAAATAGTACCTAATGTTGAACATAATGTAAAAAATAACTTATAGCTTTTAGATTAAAACAGTACAATAGTAAAACAATGGTAGAGATCTTCTACGATAACATGACTCGCCCCTCCAACCTCCTATCTTCTTAGTGTGCATAAACATATTCTTACGAGGAGTTTCACTTGTGTTTGAAGAAATACGTCATTAGTATTGACCGAGCAGCCGTTCGCGACAATACAATTATTGTTTTTGCGTCGCTCTGTAATTCGAAGTACAATGCAGAAAAAATTGAACATGACTAGAGACACAGCGGCAATGAGACCCACGATTAATAGTTTTGCTCACGAAGTCACGAATACAAGCAATATCCAATACTGATAAGTTTAAAAAAGCGCTGAAGGAAAAATTTAATTTTACTCCATTTAGGATATGAATGGAAAACTACTGAAGATAATAAAAAATCGCTTGTCGAAAATCATGACATGAAAATGCTTGGGTACAAGTATTTAAAACAATTGCGGAAATATAGACATGTAAGAAGAAACATTATAATACAGACGAAAGTTACTTCACATGTGCAAAACAAGTCATGGTCAAATGAGGGTGGATCATTGAAATTCTTGTCTTTTCCGTACGAATTGGTTGCTTTTGTAATATCTTATTATTTCTATATTAAGATTAGTTAACTTTGCTAACTTTTAATTTTATGTAAAGAAAATATATTTCTTTCATTTGAGTTTTGCCGCGCTCCGCGCTGTTGGTAATGCTATCATAGTGTCGGTAAAACAGTGTAAGATATGGGAATATGGCGTCAGGTGAAGAGAATCGTGCTGACTGTCAAAAATGTGGGTAAAGTTAAATAAGAGTATTGTAAGGAAAAATAATAGATTGTAGAAAGGATTGAAGAATAAACTTTATATGTCGTTTCTTTGTATACCGAAGCAACACAATATACATACTTAGTTTCATTTGACAATCCTTAACAAGAGAAAATAATCGACATTATATTTATATAATATTAATTTTAAATTTTACTATAAATTGTATCATATATGTCATAGCGTGCAATAATAAAAAAATAAATCGCGTCATTATTTTTAATTTTGAAATACGTTCTTATTATTCAAGCTATCCATACTTGCATATAAATCCGAACTTAAGTTTTGTGAACTTAAATTATAACGGATCAGTTGACCAACTAATCATAAATGGCGAAGCTGTGTGATCGGTAGATCGTGTTCTGTCATAGAACGCGCGCTTGCGGTGCTATGCTGAAACAACTAACCGATTAGTCACAACTAAACCGATAAATCTGTGTATTTGTTTATGTTTGAGGTTCAGTCACTGTGGATGCACACATGTGCGCAAACCGGAATGGCGCTCTGTAAATACTTGCACACATACAATTAAATACGATGCTTCGTGGAGGGGCGGGCCATGTTATCATAAATCTCTACAGAAAGATATAGAGAAAGACTTCTTTGGTTTAAATGGAATTTAAGTTTATTTAAGTTTTAATGTATAATTCAAAGGAAATGCAAAAGGGCAAAAAGTACCTCTGCTCTGACATAAAACTCGTCGCATTCCTTGCTCTCGACATAATTCACTTTGTACATCGCCTTCTGTAAATCTTCAGTTTCTGAGAAAAAATACATCACACTTGGCAGTCATTAATATTGAACGTTCTCTGTTACAAAATGTGCTAATTTTCGAAATCTATACTAAAACCTTTTGGAATAAATACGATAATTAACTAAAACAGTCATGCCCATATAGCATTCCAACGAGATACATACAAAGACAAACACAGACGCACACCCGGACCCGAATATACATTTGTCTTTTTTTTTTATTAAACAAATGTATGTCCGACCGGGGATCGAACCCGGGATTTTTTGCACAGAGAGCTGGGTCACTACCAACTGCGTCAATCGGTAGGTCAAAAGTCTTAAAGGTCGGATTTAAAGTCTGATTCTAGTATATCGTTTATTCTACGCGCGTCGTCCGAGGCGAGTCGCGCGCGCCGCTTAGCCTGAGCCCCCGCTCGTGAGCTCTACGAATGTTTTAGACAGAACAACAAAAATCTTGCGTGCGCGTAAATATTGAATTATTCCTTAAAATAAATTTTATTTTTCACAAACACTGTTTTGTATATTTTAAATTGGTTGACATGCTTCAGTTTTTGCGTTGTTTCGGTGACACGTTGGTGGCACGAGTGTTTACCGTCAGTAAATTTCACAGCATATAAATCCGAGAAAGTTCCTGCACCTCTCACCGGTAAGCAGACAGGCAGCACGGGAGCTGTAACAGTGTAAATAATTTTGAAATTACATTATTTCTAAAGTTACGTCACTCGCGTGGAATTTCGAAATTTTCTTTAGTACTGCTTAGAGCTTCTACAATTTTAGTGACAGCTTTAGAAAGTTACGAGACAAATTGATCTTTTTGGAAATCAGACAAAACAAAAAGGAATCAAAAAACGTCAAGAAATAATTATGAATTACAAATAATAATATATTAATATTACAATATAATATAATAATACAAATATTAATATGATCAATTCATTAAAATTCTAATAATTAAAGACTCACTGCTTAAATCGGATACTCCTGTGGCCATCTGCAGCAGCGCTATCGTCGCCAAAGTCACGACCCCATACTCCGGGTGCAGAATATAATCGCTCACGTCCAGGGAGAATTTTATCGACTCGTGCTGCCACACGATGAATTTCGTGTTGTTCCTGAAAAATGACAAGTTAATTCGCCTCTTGAATCTGTTTATGATATCTGAGTAAACTTTCTATGTAGGACAGGATGTTCTGCTACTCTAAAATGCTGCTCTTGACAGTGTGGTGTCTTCCGGTTTTACGAGTAGAATAGCACCGTCCCATCTCTTTCCATGGATGTCGTAAAAGACGATTAAGGACCATCTATCGTCCACTGTTGAACATGGACCTCCTCATGCACATGAAGTGATGTGTGCACTTGTGCACGAGGGATGTATGACCTTAAAACGCTTGGGTTTGACGAATTCATTATTTTAGAGGTGGTATAGTTCCTCAGCTCTTGTGGTAGCGGCTTTCTTATCTCTCGCCTTTTTTCAACACTCCCTCGCACACATACAGGGTTCCAAACACTTCTGTCCCTTTGTTTCTTTGAAATCTCTGTGATATTCTTCAAATTGGGCCTTACGCGAGTCCTTCAGGCAGTATCCGCGCGATGTCCTCCGCGGGGGCTATGGCGTACGCGGGGTGAATCAGCAATCCGCCGGTGATCGCGAACCTCACTTTGCCGCCTATGTCTGTTAAGTGTGATAACATTTATTTATTTTTTATTGCACAGAGTGACAAAAGGCGGACTTAATGCTTTGAAACATTATCTCTCAGTCTATTTTGAGCTATGCAAAGATGGTTCGGTGGGTGCAATAAAAGTTAAAATTATAATGCCAAATGACGCGAATACATGTATTAATTAATTTTAATACCATATTAGTAAGTTTTCCATTATTATATTACACTAATTAAGCTTACATTAAGGAAACTATATAGTGCGTATGAAATTAATATTCTCATTTATGATTGATCTCATTTTACATAATTTTAGCTCATAGAATCAGTATGCTAAAATGGCAATGGGTAAGTCGCCGCAGGACCGAAAGCCGTTGGGTTAAACGAGTCCTCGAATGGAAGCTACGTACCAGGAAGCGCCGTGTGGGACGCCCTCCGGCCACGTGGACCAACGATTGGAGAAAGTTTGCCGGTGGTGGTTGGATAAGAAGAGCCGAGGATCGTGTGTGGTGGCGACTCTTGGGAAAGGCCTGTATCGAGCAATGGAGAGACATAAACTGATGATACCATATGGTATGGTACTTTTATTGATGTAAAGCTTACTGGCTGCAAAGTATTAGACTAATGTTAATGTGAACTTATAAAATTGTGGTACTGGACAATTGGGTATCTTATCATATGTCGCTAGTTCATGTCCGGCTCGTAGGACCAAAGAAGAGTGTAGTTAATTGCGCTGAGCAATGATTGCTGGAAAATCTATTTATTTATTAACACAAATCCACAGCGAAAGCAATTAAAACAAAACATGAATCTATATAAATTATTCTTATCATCATCACTTTATTATGAATACATCTATATAAATAAAAAAATTAAATGCTGTTCATTGGTAAGCGCATCACTTGAGAACGCCTGCACCTATTTGGCTAAATTTTTTTTAGAAAATGTTCGTAATCTTCCGAAAAGGTTTTTAGGGAAAGAAAAAAGTTGCCGGGAAAATGCGGGAAAAACTGAAAGTGCTTTTTTCTATGGGATTTTTGTATGAACTTATTGAAATTATTGAAATTTGTACAAGAGAACGTCTGTCGGGTCAGCTAGTATTATATAAATAAACTTAGGTAGATTCAAGACTAACGCAAAACTAGGATGTATAGTATTCGTTGTGTGGTGTTTGTGATATAAGTGCGTGTTTGTGTATGCGTGTGTACGTATAGTTTGTGAGTGCGCGTGTACGTACATGTGTGATAATCAAAACAAACGAGATCGATTTATTAATTATTACCAATATTAACGCGAATAAATAAACAGACAGATAAATACACATTCTACTATTACATAGTTACAAGAGATAGGGAAAAAATAATTTAAAGTCGATGTGGCCAACACACGAATTTAAAAATCTTACAAGATGTACTTACAAAAGCTATGCTGCACTATTCCCAGCCAGGGGAATCTGCCGATATTTGATATTACCCCCTCCGGTGTCGTTTGGTCGGAATCCGTGGAGCATTGTAACTTCTCCCACAATAAACCCCGACTGGTTCTCGCTATTAAAATAACATTTGATTAGTAACACCTGATAAAAAAAATTGAGCCTGATAAAAAAGCTGTGATTGGCTGGGGCAACGTTTCTCAACCTTGGGGTCGCCATCGCATATAGAGGCATATAAATTAAACACGTATGTAAATTATTTATAATGAAATGTCGAACGGTAAAACAATATTGGAACCTAAATAATTATTATTACTCTACTTAATTAATAATGAGGTTATTTACTTTATTTTGACCCTTTCGGTGGTTGAGAAACAATGATTTAGGGGCATTTATTTTCGACATCCATTCGTGAGTTCAAATCCCGCCTTGAACTGAGTTTCAAGCTTTAGTGCCAGTGGTAATTAAAAGTACAGATTCGCAATTCCTATAAACACTACGGTGAAGAAAAACATCGTGACGCCGAGCACCCGAGAATCTAGATCAAAACTGCGAAATAAAACTGAGTGTGTCCGAACCTTTCATGAAGTCTGTAACAGTGCATTCTACTCATGGTGCATATATATATATATATGCAATGTAATCAGTCCTTACAGTATCCACTGCTGGACGTGGGCTTCATCATGCACATTGTCTTGTGTATGAAGAGGTATGGCCCAAAAACCGCTGACCAAGCGGATTGGCGAGTTCACTCTTTTAGAGGTGGTCTAGTTTTTATTTATGGAACACTTATTTATGGATGTCAATTAAAACTATAACATAAAAACAGAACATTCCAAATTCAAAATTACATCCATATTTTTTACGAGTTGAATCAAAATATCGTATCTCATTAAAAATTGGATGTTCGGCAACGCGCTCACTCACTGCGTTTAAAACAAAGTACTTTTTGGACAACACCCCGGTTAAAGTTTTAGGGCATTTTCCTGTTTAGGGTATTAGAGCAAGTTTTAGACTTGTTTTATTCCCGACTTGGCACTTTTTTGTGGCACCTTGTGACATTTTTTTTATTTCCCATAATTAAACCCCAACTAAAAGGAAAACAGTTTTCGTCGCCCGAAAATTGTAGAATACGGCGCTGGCTACGTTCGAAGAGGCTGTGAAAGAGGTACCCGAGAAAGAGTGGAAAAAATGTTTTCAAAATTGGTTCAGACGCATGAAACTTTTTATGGATGCAAGTAGAGAGTATTTTGAAAAAATGTAATAAAAAATATTGGAACCCGTAAAACATTTTCTGCTTTTTCGCAAAACTTCCCGACGTATTTAGCAAATTTATATAAAAACAAATTAGTAACAACTCAAATACATTGATTTTTTTTAGCAAATACAGATCTATAAAATTGTCTTGTCAATCAACTCGAAATCGACACATACCTTTTAACAATATTACTGAAATTAATAACAAATAATTAAAACACATTATTGAACGTTCACAAAGACAATTAATTATGGCGCATAAACTGCTTGATCTCTAGAAATAAACTAAATGTTAACACGACATGTACACTGGATATACACTGTATGATAACACGGCGGTTTGTAATGTCGGGTAAATTTTGTTTGATTATTTGCTTATGCCTGGTGATACGAATGATTTACGAAACATAATACGGTGTACGAAAACACCACGGAATTGTTGTATTTTCCCACAAAGTTGTTTATAAACACAATTAGATGTTAGTCGCAAATCAATCACAATTGATAGTATGTTTTTCTGTGGAACACAAACCGTGTGAATGTCATAAAACTGGTTAGTATCTTTGATTACCATAGTATTCAACGGTGATAACACAGCGGTGAACGGTAAACGCATAACGACAATTTCTCGAAATTAGAGATTACATTCGAAAACAAAAAATTTCAGGTTAGGATTAGGTTACGTCATTATTGATTCACAATCATAAGCAGAAAGGAACGACGGACACGTAGTCACAGCGTTAGTATAGGTTTGCCGTTTAACCAAAATAGTCCAAAATAACCAAAAAGTAGCGAACACTGGCTTCCACGTAAGACTGTTCTTAATAGCACGCTCTCTCTAAAACAAACAGAAAATGCGTTTATTGTTTGTACAAGCTCTATGTTCGGAGTTTAAAACCATTGAAATATAAACCATATTAAAACTCGTTATGTTCTCTATTCCATTGAACTGATATTTTCCGTATTGCATAATGTGGACCACACACGGAATGACTGTGATATATGAAACGTGAAACCAATGACTATTTCAAAAGTTAATTGAATTAATATATTTTTTTCAATATCATATATATCATATTTTTTATTTTATTTTTTTTATGTAGAAGGCTGCAGACGAGCATACAATCCACCTGACGTTGGCATGCCCCGGATGCGCTTGCCTACCTTTGGAGATATAGGAATGGATTAGGAGAAAGGGTTGGCAAAATGGGAAGGCTCTAGTACATCTCACTCACTACTGAAACACGTACGTACATTAGGGAAATAAGGTAAAGTGGGTATTTCAAGGTAGTCCTCTGTGAGAGAAGAGTAACGTAGCCAGTCGAGTGCGCCCAGCGGCCGTTGGATTGTAGCGTACACTCTCCCCCTCCACAATTGCAAATCGTTTGTTGACTAACACTGTACAAACTGGAAATCGCATTTTTAATAGATCTAAATTGGTTTATTGGTTTATTTATATCTCGTTTAAGATAATAGATAAGCCACATCAGTTTAATAGTTTTAAACTGATGGCTGTTTAAATCAAGTATGATAATTTAAGCTTTCAAAAAAAATCCCTATATTTAAACGATGTAGTGCTCATTGTTTGATAGTTTTATTTTATTTTATATTTTAAACTCTATCGTTAAAATCTACCATTAAATAAATCTACCTCTTCGATAGGCGCGTGCCATCGACATTTTTTTTTTCTACCCACAATTTCAATTGCCTTTTTAATAACGACCGAAATTTTATATTCTCATTCAATTCAAGCAATGCGATCGACCGCCCGCAGCGATTAAAGCACTTTGCGTAATGAATTAAAACAATGGTTTTTATGTTTGTACGGAACCCCGCTGTGACGAAACGTGGCACATGAGTGTATTCAAAGGGAGGTATTTAATTCGAACTAGCATCAGCCCGCGATCTTGTCCGCGTGGAATTCCGATTTTTCAGTGGGCAAGCGACCCACGTGATGGTAAGACGTGACCGCCGCCCATGGAAACCTGCAACACCAGGAAGGTATACGGATACACCGCCGACTGTAAAATCCTATTCACAGCTTTCTTGAAGGGCCCCATATAGTAGCAATGGAAAGACCTCTTGAGGCACGTCGTTCCAAAGCCTACGGGTTTGTGGTATGAAAAGGTTTTTAGACTCAGAGAGCGACACATCCGTATCGAGAAAATGCGCACTTCAATGACAGCACTTCAGTACCAGCACTTCAATACCGTATCCAATTCAATACCGTAACGAGAAACAACACTTCAATGACGGAAGGTGTAGAAACCCGATTTGGGAATTTCATCGAATAATTCTTCGGGGCATTTCCCTTATCTATTACATATAATAAACTCGTAACAGAGACGTGTCTACACATGAAATATTTTTTGTAAACGTGATTGTATTGTATTATACTCGTAAAGTGCAAATAATACAGTGGAAAATAACAAATGTTAGAATTATTGTCCATCTGTCTGTTTGAACGAGCATTACACAAAAACCGCGGGACGAATTTCAATGAAACGTGGCACAGTTATAGCTTATATACCAGACTAACTCCTATGTCCTGCTGGATATATCCAGCAGTGGACTATTAAGACTATATTCCTCTCCCAAGGCTCGCCACCACACAGAATCTTCCGCTCTTCTCATCCAGCCACTACCGACGAACTTCTTCGTCGTCGGTTTAATTGGCTCCATTCAAGGACTTGTAGTTCTAAATATACGTTAAGATACAGAATAGACCCTACATTCTGTGTGATGAGAAACGAGAGAAAGAGATTGCTAAAAGCTGCCTTTGGATTTTATACGGGTTTTTACTGTGAAGTCAAAACAATATATACTTTTTGTACGACTACTATTTAATAATCATTTTGATTACTGCATAAATGTATTCTAATTTATGCAAATGTACGAGCAGTTCCTCTTTGTACTTTACCGTATACTTAAAAAAATATTAGTATAAAATAACCAAATAATTATTATCAGACGTTTTAATTAAATTCAAGAAAATACCGTGCTGTTCCAAACGACTCAAATATTATCATGTATCCCCTAGCTGCTAGTAGAAAGTACTTACATATGTTACTCCGTCCCACGCTACTACGACAGAGTACCTCACCATCCCAACCCCAAGTAGTTCCGCCTAACCTATGTCCCCGACAGCAATGCCCCTACCTGTTACCGTCATCGTCGTCGTCATTCTCGCCACGTCCTAGACGACCCCGACGACATTATACAATTCGTACATTATACTCTACACACATACACCGTCCCCGCCAGCGGAGACTCGTCCCCCTCGCTACACCGTGTACCACTCCAGCGTTCAACTAAGACTCTCACTAGGTATCGGGACGTGCCTGGCGTCATTTTGGGCGGTATATCCAATGAAAATCACAGTAGTACCAAATGAAACCATTTAACATAAGCTTCAATTTTTATTACGGCAACAAGGCCCTAAAGTACCAAGGAAATGAGATATCTGCCTTACAAGTATCTCAAAAATGTATCTAGGTGGTGCACCCTGTGGAGAGATGTGATTGAGCGGACTTTTCTATCCATGGTGTCTAATTTGGTCTGAGCACAAAGCCGTTATTATAGGCTCGTATCTTATTAGAGCATTGGTCTTATTATTTTCATAGATACCCATTGATCGAGGAACGAAATATTTGTTTATGGTAACTGTAGGTTACAGTCAATTGACATACATTACAATTGCATTGGTGGCCAGGCCAGGTTTCACACAAAAGTGCCCATCATTCTTTAACGATTGCTTCATATCTCTTGTCCTTTTCTGATTTATAAACTTTAAAAAACTTGTAAGATTTGATGTAAATAATTGAAAACTTAAATTAAACAACGGGTTAGAAGTTTATGACTTTATGAGTACTTTTTGCAAAGAAAATTGCTTATAAACAGACAGACAGCCTTTAAACGTTTTATTTATTATAGCTAGTATAAATTCCTTGTTTATCCGGTCGTCCAGATATTGATAGTGCGGGGAGGTAGGCAATTCGGTACTTGACAATTTTTTTGAATTGATTTAAAATGAAAGATTATGTGTGTATATGTTTATAACTTGAAGCGTATATTAAATTGAAGTCAAGGTTTAACATAAAATCGAAGTTTTATAGTCAAATTTCGATTTTCCCGCGAAAACGGCACTCTGTCGTGACGCCATGTTGGTGACGTCATAGTTCTATAAACAAACGATTTTGTATATGTAAGTTGAATCGCTTTACGGGTTTTCTTTCTAATTTTTAAACATCATGAATCCTACATATTATAAGTGCTGTGCAGTCCCTCTGTGTACAAATACTACAATAAGTACACCCACTAAATTATTCATTCATGCGCCGAAACAACCGAAAATTCGAAGAAAGTGGTTGCTACTTGCAAGAAGAAATCTATCTGACATATCGTTGAAATCCATTCTTTACTTTTGTGAAGATCACTTTGATGTAAGTATTATTTGTTTATCTAAGTAGTTTGCATATTATATATACAAAAAAAATTGTTATATGGAAATGTTATTTCGTTGAGATTATAATATTTACCATAGACATTGAGGTTATAATATTGTTGAGGTTATAATATTTGTCAAGAAACAATCATTCAAAGTTATTTCGTAAAGTGCGTTCTAATATTTTTAGCTACCCAACGACATGGAAAATTACACCAGGTACCGTTTGATGGGCTCAGTTAAACAAATCAAAATGAAAGAGGGATGTGTACCCTCAAGGTTCGAATGCCAGCCAGATAGAAGAAAGCGGACAGCTGCAATCACTACGAGGGCTGTTATCATTAAAAGGCAAAGAATAGCATTAGTTGAAGAGGCGTTAAATGATGCTAAAAAAAAAGAGATAACTGATATTGCGACAGGTATGCTTGCGATAATAAATATTTCATAAAAAATGTTCATATTGTATAAAAATTAACACGGTGACACGGTATATTACCTATACAAATATCAATAATATGGTGAATTTACAGATTCACAACAAGTAGAAGGCCAAGTAAGTCCATCTGAAATACAAGGTACCGCAAACCAAATGGAAGAAGACCAGTGTACACAATTTAGCGCAATGCAGTCTACGCAAGTTGATAAATCGATTCAAGTGTCTATATACAAACAATACAGAAGTAAACAAACGCAATCTTATATCAGTACGATGAATATTGCAACTTCACCGTTAAAATCAACATTTACAAACGTCTCTACTTCGCCTTTCAAGAAAATAGATATTTCGACATCAGGTGTTAAAAAGGCATTAAAAAAACTGGTTGTTGAAGAAACGTCAGAAAGTGAAGCTTCTGTTTTTACAGCTTCACTGTCACGAGACGAATTTTCGACATCTATGCAATCTATTGCATCAGAAGAACAGGTCATACATGAAGAAGAACAAAAAAAGTTGATACTCCAAAATACTCTACAAAAGATTAAAAGGAAACCTCGCTTTTATATTGGAGTTCCACAAGATTGCTATTTTTTAATTGATATAATACAAACAGAGACAAAAATATCAGAAGAACATATTTTATTGTGTCTAAAAAAAATTAGATTAAATACCAAGTTTGAAGAACTAGGAGATGAATTTAGTATGACAATGTCATACGCAAGTAAGATTTTCTATAATAATGTACCGATTATTGCGAACGCTTTGCGTGCATTTATTGTAAAATTAAATAACAGAAGTATAAAAATGAATTTGCCTACTGCATTTAGGCATAAATATCACAATGTCGGATGCATAATAGATTGCCTAGAAATAGAAATCCAGAAACCTGCAAAAGCCATTAATCAGGCTCTGACATGGTCCGAGTATAAAAAAGCGAACACAGTCAAGTATTTAATAAGCAGTACGCTTAGTAGTTTTATGATTAGTACTTACACTGATGTTTTTACATTTCTAAATTCTGCAGAACAAAAGTCGGAGTTCGTCGCAAAAAAACTTCCCACCATAAGAACGTCGATTTTGGGCGGATTTGCACTGTCTGCTTTTATGTAATCCTTTTCCATAATTGTTGTCCATTATAACACTCTTTTGCAACCACAAAACACCACAAAATTCCTTAAACACCTGTTGGCTACGATATATATAATATATATAAGGCAGTGCTCGCGATCGATCTTATACCGCAGGGCCAATGTTGCAGGCCGCACGTTGCCTTCCAACGGGGGGGTGTAGGGGTGAAATACGGAAATAAAACGCTGCTCTAATTCACATTGAACCACAGGAGCGCAGGGAGGAAGCGGCAGTCGGCAGCGAACTCGCTTGTATGAACTTGTTAGGTATCTCCACTATGAGGAGTCTGTTATATCAAGTCACTACTTAGAGTGTTAAATGTAAAACTAGCAGTTCAAGTTACTACTTGAAGTGCTGAGGACGAACTGGCAAAGAGAGGTCGGAACCTATGCCTTTTATAGCAAGTTCGCTGCCCGTGCGATCCCCCTGCTCCCTGGGGAAGTTTATTGTGCTATTCGCTCTCCAACGTCATACATAACTTCTGAGCTACAAGTCACTTATCCTAGGGTTTGTCCTCCTCTTATGCGGAGGACAAGGCTATTTTCGATGACGAAGTATGAAGATCTACATTTTTCTGGGCAATTTAGCCCTTTTTTCCCTCCCGCCTTCCTTGAGTAGCAAGGGGAATGGGAGGACTGAAGGTAAGGGGAAGACAGTGGCGCCGATACCGGATTTTCGTCATCTAGCCCGCAACTTTATATGTTTAATTCAATGCTTAATAAAACACACTGCGGGCGGTAGCCTTTATTTTTCCTATACCCTGACCTGTAACCCAGTTTCCTAATACATTTATGGAGAGCGAATACAAAACACATACAATTTATAAACAAGGACACAACAATAAAAAACATAATATAAATGTACGTACTAACATCCCATAGTCTCGTAGGAAAGGTGTATGGATTTGTCTCGTACGCTTCTATTAGTGTAATGTGAGAATTCATTCGTCCTCACCTCGCTAGTTGCGTAACCCTTGTGAGACAACCCCCTTTCTTCCCCGAGCCGTGCGATGCCAGTACGTACATATCACGTACACTTGATTCTATTTACATATTAATACACTGCACTTGTGCTACGCTTTCATTCTGTCGTGCACACACCAACAAAATAACTACGAAAAAACACTTGGTACTTTATTAGCGGCGACATGTAAACAAGAACTATGACGTCACGCATCGTGATTGGCGTTCGTAGTCACGTGACAAACAGTTCAAAAACTTTATTTTTATTATTGAATTTCTAAAAAAATATGACTATAAAAAGTCAATAGACCTTGAAATATGACTTTTTAACATCTAATCTATCATTTTGATAAAACCTTATTTTTATCTAAAAATACTGTCAAGTACCGAATTAACCCCAGTGCCCTGAGTTGCCCCGACCTATAACCTGTCGGCCATTACCATGGCGACGAGTGAACAAGACAAAAAGTTTCTACTCATATTAGCTTTTCTTGTTATTTGACTCTTGATTTTGAATTATTTCATTTCAATTTACATTTGCCCACTGCTGGGCACGGTCGGTGATATTGCCCTCTCGCTATAAGTTCATCCCAATTGGTATAATAATATTTTACATACATTCTTTTTCAACGAAATGTAGGAAAATATATTCCGCCAATACACACTTCTTTATGTTATATCTGTTTTTTTACCATCTCGTCAAAGGTGGGTTTGAATTTTGATTTGGAAATTGTTTTTTTTTGTTCATATATGACAATGATGCAATTAACACATTCTGCCAGTGTCTAGTTTTCTTCGTAATAATTAATAAACAATTTCAAACTCTAAAACGTATCCTGTCAATGTCTAGTCCCGTCGAAGTAAGTCCGGAGTCGCTCAGTAAAGCGATAGTAAGAGGACTAGCGCAGTAAAGAGGACTCATTGGAAGCACACGAAAAACGCAGTCGGAAGATTTTATTTAATTATCACAAACACCGAGCACGAAATAAACTTTGAAGTTTAATAAACTATCACTATTAAACCACAAAACACAATAAAGAACTATACAATAATCGAACATAAACTCAACTTCACTGTTCAAGTTCCTACCAAAAAGTCTTGACAAATTGTTAATTACGAAGAAAACTCAATATAGGCATAATATGCTCTTTGCGATGTTGCTATATAAGAAACGAAAACTTGACACTGGCACAATGTGCTAATTGCGCTATAGCCATCCTTGAAAAAAAACTCTCGTCTTTATGTCGTATCTGCATAATAAACATTAGCAACCAAACTGTATATTATTTTCATTTAAAAGGTGAGTAAAACACGTGAGTTCAAAATGCGTTTATGTAGCGACTACGCGGCAAATCTTATGAGATACTAATGCAGACACTTGTATTGGAAAGAAACGGCAGATCGTGGTTGCCTATTAAAAATATTGTACATATTTATAGAATACGAATTCTAATATAGACATGAAAATCTAAATATGCATGCTATATTTATAGATAATACTAACAGTCGTTGACCTGGCCCGCGGTTTTTCTATGCAAACTTTGACATCTCGGTTGAATTTAAAGAAATCCGTTCCTACTGAGTGTTTATGTCATAAATGGAACGTTTCATGTTTCTAGCTTTTGCGGTTTCGACTCGGCAATGATGAATCAGTCAATCATGAAATTTCTCCTTATATCCATACTAATATTATAAACGACTAAACGACTAAAACGACTTTTAACGACTAAACCGCTGGGCTGATTTGGATGAAAATTGACACAGAGATAGATCGAAACCCAGGGACGGACATAGGGTACTTTCCAGGGACGGACTTAGGCTATTTACCGTGATAACCGAAGTCCACGCGGGCGAAGCATAGCTAGTATAAGCTAGTATAAGCTAGTATAAGCTAGTATAAGCTAGTATAAGCTAGTATAAGCTAGTATAAGCTAGTATAAGCTAGTATAAGCTAGTATAAGCTAGTATAAGCTAGTATAAGCTAGTATAAGCTAGTATAAGCTAGTATAAGCTAGTATAAGCTAGTAGAAGCTAGTAGAAGCTAGTATAAGCTAGTATATCTGTATATAAAAGAGGATGTTGGTATATATGATGTTAATAGACTTCGACATCGTTTAACCGATCACCATGAAAGTTGGCACGTATATGTATTGCTATGGAGAAGGTTGCTATGCTATCGACTTTGTTGTAACTCGCCACCAGATGGCGCTGGAACACATCAACTTCTATACCGTTTAACCGATCGCCATGAAAATTGGTATACATAGTTATTTGAGCGCGGAGAATATTTTCGAGTTATTGATTTTGTCATAACTCGCCACTAGATGGCGCTGCAGCAGATCAACTTCTATGGCAGGACAACGTCTGCGGGGTTCTGCTAGTTATATATATTTCTTTTTATCCTTATATTTCTACGCAGTGTTCACTATTGGTGGGACGGAGCGCTCTCCGTCACACACTACGCAACGAATTGGCATCAGAAGTAGCTAGAGTCCAGTTTTCGTGGTACATATACTCGTTGTATCCATATTTATTACTTCCCCCGAGAGACCCGTACGTACTAAGTTGGCGTCTCTGGTCGACCCCCTGCTGTGGTGCAAATGCATTAACATATTAATTCATTACGCATTACATTAATTTTGTTAAGACCCTGTGGAATCAATTAAATTGACCAGAAAAGGAGAAAGTGTCTGCCTGCTGTGCAAAATTCCTTAAGCTCGAGCCTCAGTCTAAAAGATGTTCATTTATAGATTACCATGAACCAATCTCTCTCCATTGCTGGATATAGGCTGTTCTCATCCAGCCACCGCCGGCGTATTTCTTCAAATCGTCGGTCTACTTAGCCGGAAGGTATCCACCATTACGCTTCCAGGTTCGTGGTCTTCATTCGAGGACTCGTCTACCTCATCGGTTGTCGGTCCTGCGGCAAATAGAAATTGCAAATATAGCATGCTGATCAGTTATCAATTGCTTTTTCTAAATTCGGAAATCAATCTCTGTTATTCTGCTCTTCTAAGAGAAAAGGCACTAGGAACATTTTTAACCAGAGCATAAGTAACATTATATACGGAAATTAAAAAAAAACAAACAGATTTTATTTTTGATAAATCCAAATTTCCCAGTTTCTGGTCTGATAGGATAGGAATTGAATTTGAACAATTTAAACCGATAGGAATTTGAACAATTATTTTTGCGTTATTCTTGACTGCCTTCAAAATTGCACTTTTGTCTTTTTTACTAAGAAGGACAATATTATCCAACATTTTTGCTGTGTAATAAAGCAATAAGGTTTTATGTCTGTCTGTTTTGTAACCCAAGATTCATTTACTAAAATAATAAAGGATAGTATCCTTTTTAATCGTATTTTGTTATTAAGATCTGTATCAAAAGCCGCGTTGTAATAAATGGGTTGGAATATAATACGCACACTCGGATAGGATGATATTTAATAACGGAGAGAGATAATGCATGCGGGCGTAGGAGTGACTTAAAAATATTCGTTTCAGATTTGATGACTATATCGTGATCACTTTTATCTTTCTAATTAAGTAAATATGTGTTGTTATGAGGCTTGCTGGTTATGAAGAGCGTAAGATCGTAAGAGCGTAAACGTGGTTCTAAGTGCTGTCTCTCTGGATAAAATCTTTTCCAGACAGGATTTCTTAGGATTGTCTCCTTCACGACTTTAATCGTCTGTTAGTGCGAATAGTGCGTGGACAGCGAAACCTTCTTCTGTCACAAACAAAGGACGTTTCAATGTCCTCTATAATTCCTAATTCCTACAATAAATAGCCCGGTACACAAACATTCGGTTAATACCAAGCGGATGGAGTTTTATAAATTGCATTTGGCTCCAAGCGGTTTTTTGAAATGCAATTACAGCAATACGGTATTCGTTATCACGCCACTCCATTTTAATATTAATACAATATATAATAATAATTAGCGCCATAATGAGAAAAATCATTTATTTTTCATGTGTGAATGACATTCCAAATTCAAATGTAATTTATTTGTTTTTATTTATTGTGAACGATATGGCCAGACCAGATATATTCAATAATTGAGATCTAGGGTAATGGTGAACTTCTTTTCATCAACCATATCAAGATCAGAAAATTGAAACTGGACTGAAAGCCGAGCGTATCATTCAACACGAGTAAAACTGCATAGTAACCATTGTAAAATGTAATATAATTATTTATAATTACTCGAATTAAATGAATCTGCATATATATACCTATCGAAGACTAGTGTTTTAATTAAAACAGACCTACAAATATACTAACAACTGTACTTTTAAAACATTCATCGGCAAAAACTTTCTAACCAATAAATTACACGTCCCAGAAATCTAGAAATGAACACGAAAAACATAAAATTTCATATTAAACGATGAAGTTATAAAATTAGCGTGAAGCGATCGATTATAAAGAAAATTCATTAATATTCATGGAAATGTATTATACAAAACTTGACATTTTACATTTGTCCGGATTGAAATACAATTCTTAGTCTAATTTTATTCAGATGCGCTCGTGTCATCGTTTGCCGGAATTTCGGTGAGGGTGTGTGGTTAGATCATTGTATTTCAACCCCATGGTGGCGACAACGTAAAGTAATGCGCTCTGAAAGAGTGTTTAAATGTTGTTTCTCTTTTACTCTTTCTTTTTTTCCTCTTCGTATTATTTCCGCACCGACTGATATTATTAGTAAGCTTTATTATTAATTGTATTAGTAGTACTATAAATCAATTTACATAAAACGTAGACAGAAAATTATTTACACAGTTAAGTCTATTTTTTTGTTCGAAACAAACCCCAATAAGGTTCGAGAGACATATTGAAACTTGAAGAAATCAATTGATATAAATCTTTAATCTCTGCCAACAATGTGGCAACAAACGCATTTTTTCTCTCTTCTTAGTACTTCAAAATCACGCTTAAAAATTAAAAACTACTTTAGTTCAATTTGAAATTTTTTATTTTAAATTAGATATTTAAATTACTTAATAACAGCATTGCACGCTATTATAGCTAGATATTTTTTTTAGATTAAGGCTAGATATTAGATACAAGAGTGATTTTTTGTCGTTGGCGTGGGAATTAAGGGCCAAGGGAACCGTAAGAATAATAAAAATAGCTAATAAAAGTAAAAATAAAAATAAAATAGCCGTAATAAAAGGTTAGCTGGTAGAAAATGCTATATAGCATTAAGTTCGCCTATGTACACACATTTTGGTGCAATAAAGAATTTATCTATCTATCTAAGAATAGTCGTCGAATTTGTGAATCGAAAGTGATGCACAAACTGTAAAGATTACAGTATCGATTAAACGCAAAATTAATAATTACAACACTACTGTTCACATGCGCGCCCATTTTTCTACGATTCACTTGACATCGATCTGTCAAAAACTCTAGATGGCCGCCTCCCCAGCGCACAGTATTGCGCTTAGAAATAAATCGCTTCGAAGCGCCATCGAGCTGATTCTCTCAACGCGTCGTCATACTCATTTAATGCTTTGTTGCTGCTCATTTAAAAACGTAAACAATTGACTATGATTATGCCGATGATATTTAAAAAACCTAGAAAATGATTGTCTTGCTTCAAGAAAGACGCGATTAAAGTGGCCTTCGAACTTTACTTGCACAATAACATCACGAGAACTATAAATGTGGAATTCAGTTTGCGTGGGCATCGTTTATGACTTGATAGCGACCACAGCCGTAATTCATTTCTATCATGGTGCCTCGTAAAGTTTCCTTGCGTTGATGTCTTTTATTCTGGGAAATAGTCTTGTAACTGCATCGAATAAATATAATGTTATTAAACTTATGTTTGATAGATTACGATTCCGTTTTGAAGAAATGTTCTCTCATGGCGACAAAGTAAGAAGAGAGAGACGTGAACCTCGAGCCACTTGACGACTGTAACAAGATTAGTAACAAGACAACTGTAATAAGACCTAATCTTTTCAAGATTATGTCTTTCGGAAAAGGCTGTTTTTGTTAAAATAAAAAATAGAAGGATTTTAAGGTCTTCAAACAATCATAATGACTTGAAGCCACCGGAAATAAACTCGTACTAATAAGACAATTTAATTCACGGTCATCTTTTGTTAAAGCAAATTAGAGCCTATTTAGTGAATGGAATGAACCATTCTGCATTCCAAGGTTCATAAGTTAAACATTCAAACCAGTTTCAGACTTTGTATATACTAGCCATGTGGTGTCGCTCGGCTTAAAACAGCACCAACCCATATCTTCCTATGGGTCCTAAAAGGTGACTTTAAGATAATAAAGCCGCTATCACAAGCGCTGGAAAAGTAGACCACCTCTAAAAGTGTGAACTCGTTAACCCACTCCGCCAGCGTGCTGTTTAAAGGTCATACATCACTCATGCATAAAAGACAATGTTACGCAAAGCAACGAGGTTCGGGTTCCTTCCGCCATTCTATACATTTTTTGCTCCTGGCTGACCGCCTTCTGCGCTAACCTAAACCATACATGTACTGTGACTTTTGAAAAGCTATTAGGACCACAAAAATTTAGACATTCTGAAAGAAAAAAAATACAATGTTTACCCAAAGGTTGACTGGTAAAGAATGCCATAAGGCATTAAGTCCGCCTATTTCACATTTTGTCTGTGCAATTAACTTTAAATAAATGTGCATGATAAAAAAAAGGGCGTAAAGAAGGCTGGTTATTAGCCATTGATAGCCTAAAGCTATCTATTCGTGAGGTCGTAAGTTCAAATTCTCTGCTCATACCACCGAGTTTCTACTTAAGTACGTATTTTCAAAATCATCACTAGCTATCACTGGCAGTTCTACCCACTATCTAACCACCAATCCGCATTGGGCCCGTATGGTGAATTATGGCTCGTAACTTCCTACTGATTTACTGATGTTAAAAGGACTGCGATTTTTTTTTATTAGACACAAATATTAAGGGGGACACAATAATTTTGGGGGGAGAGTGCACGCTCCAATCCAACAGCCGCTGGGCGCGACTGGCCACGTTACCTCTCTCTCACAGAAGACTACCTTGAAATGTACTGCATTTCCCACTTTATCATATTTCCCTAATGTACGTCGTGTTTTGTACATTCATCATATCCCTTCCCATTTTCCCAACCCTTTCTCCAAATTCATTCCTATATTTCCAAAGGTAGGAAGCGCATCCGGGGTCGTGTCAACGTTTCTTATTCTGGACTAATGTTGGCATGTGTCGCGGATGTCTATGGGCGACAGTATCCACTTACCATCAGGTGGACTATATGCTCGTCTGTCGCTTTCGTCCATAAAAAAAAAATATACAAAGAATATTAATCGTCAAGTACACAATGTTCTACCAAAAAAACAAGTGAAAACTACCTACAAAACAAGACTTAAAAGCACATTAAAGGCGCTTTTAATCAGATAAGCGTATGGAATGTCAAACGGTGGCTAGTTTGGTTGGGCGCACATTACACACGGACGGACAAATATGGCGTTTGTTATTAATAGCTTGACACAACCGCTCGGTTTCCAGCTGTGAACATGAGCTTGTTTTACTCTCAACAATAACTATTAAACCTTACGCACAATCTTATATACAACTTTAGGTACATTACTCATTCGTCGTGGTTTCAAATATTTTTAATTGTTTTCGATTTATTTTTTACTGAAATATATAGTTTGTTATACAAAGTATGAGGCATGCGAGTAGACAGTCCTGCTGGGAAGTGTTGCCCTGTGACATCCGCAGTTGGTACGTGTCAACTTCAGTCCAACATGACAAACGTTGGCACATGACTGGAGATTTAAGAATGAATTTGGAAATGGAGATAGCGTAGCGAGTTCTGATATATCTCACTCATCATTGCATTATTGGATATTGAACCATTTACTACGATGGCAACACTAACAGTTGTTAATGTTAAATTTGTTGGTAGGCGCCAATCGAAACAATTTTCTTAGATTAGACAATTTTCTTTACGTTTTGGAAAAAAATTGCTTGGATATAAGTTATACAACTTCGTAAATTATACCCATAAAGTTTATCCCATAGCCCATCGTCATCCCAACCTATCCCACCGTATTTTCCAAATCCATTCCTACATCTCCAAAGGTAGGCAGAGCATCCGGAGGTGTGCCAACGGTCATTTTTGACGATAGTTGACATGGAAGATTTTGAATCTAGAAAAGTGGTCGGGGATCGACGATTTGATACAAATCTTCACTGTCCAGTTTTGGCGGATCTCATGACAATGACCGAAATTCTTTCTGCTCGTGACGCGCGCTATAGTGTAGGCGCCACATGTTTAATACAGTACAGAGTCGGCCGACTATAGAATAGCACATCCCATCTCTTACCGTGGGTGTCGTAAGAGGCGACTAAGGTATAACGAAGCCGCTGTCGCAAGCGCTGAGGAACTTCACTATCTTTGAAAGAATGAACTCGTCAACCCTTGCGTGCGCCGCGAGCGTGGCGTTTTAAGGCCATATATTATGCACAATGTGAATAAGGAGACCTACAGTGCCCGTGTCCTGCAGTGGATATTTGAAAGGGCTGATTGCATTGCATTACTCTTTAATTTCTAATAAAGTATGGATCTCAGTCACGTAAAAATGCACCGTGAACTCCCTTTTTTATGGACGAAGACGGCAGACGAGCATACAGTCCAACTGATGGTAAGTGGATACTGTTGCCCATTGACATCCGCGATACATGCCAATATTAGTACAAAATGACAAACGTTAGCACGACCCCGGATGCGTTCCAAATAGGTAGGATCTCCTTAACATTGCAACTACAGAACATGGACGTCTTATGTGCATCAGGCCACAGCACAATGTGCATGAGAGATGTGACGCCTTAAAACGCGACACTGGCTAAACGGGTAGGCAAGCTTTTAGAGGTGGTGTAGTTCCTCGGAGCCGCTTTGTTATCCCTTAGTCGCCTTCTACGAGACCCACGGGAAGTAAAATATTAGTCCTCCTCCTCCAGTCCAGCCTCTTTAACGTTCACTGCTGGACACGGGCCCCTCGTGTACATGAGGAATGTATGACCTTAAAACAAACTCTGTGGCCAACGTAAGTTAATGTATTGTTTTAAAAAAAAGTGGGTTTTATTGAATTAGTATTCTGCGCGGCACGTTACTGCATGCCTCGGGGTAAGCGTATTTTTATGAGAATGCATTGATAGGTCGTTGACAAATGAAAGTTTTTAAATTCCACTGTAGCTGCACTGAATTTAACGAATTTATTTGAGTAGATCCCACCTCCTTCCTTTTACGACACCCGTGTCGTAAAAGAAGACTAAGGGAGAAGGCCCGTATTCAGCAGTAGATTTAAAAGTCAGTAAGTGACCTCCACGGTTTTTTTTATAGAAATAAGGTGGCAAACGAACATACAGTCCACCTGGTGATAAGTGGATACTGTCGCCCATAGACATCCGCGATACATGCCAACATTAGTCCAAAATGAGAAACTTTGGCACGCCCCCAGATGCGCTACCTACCCTCTGTTGATGAAAGAATGGATTTGTAGAAAGGGTTGGGGATGTGGGAAGGGATAGGATGAGAATAGGCTCTGGCACATCTCACTCACTACCGAAACACGTACATACATTGGGGAATATGATAAAGTGGGAAATGCAGTACATTTCAAGGTAGTATTCCTTTCAAGTAGGTAGTATTCAACCTAGTCTGAATGTGATGTTCACAGAAAGTGGCCTTTTAAGAAAGTGACCTGCATCACCAAAAGACTAAAGTCTACTAGTATACTGTTTGTACACACATTAGACACGGTTTGTTTATGTTTCCGGCGGTCACATTGTTCCGCCCACTGCGCACCGGTTACCTACATTCGTGATCGCATCTGTCAAGCTGTTTACGGCACAGCGCTTCTGCGGTGCGACATGACGGGTGTCAAAGCGATGCAAGTGTTGAGCGGATTGCGGGAAATACCACAACATAAGAATTAAGTGTATTTCCTTTCCAAAGTTGCTAAATATAGCTGCTTAATAGTGCTGTCACCCCAAGCGGCTGTATTCTATATGTTTTTTCAATATTCATAATTCATGACTATGACCGCCCTAGATGACTATGATCCGATACCCGATGGAAATGGACTCTGGCATATCTCACTCGCTATCGAAACACGTACATACATTGGAGAATATGATAAAGTGGGAAATGCAGTACATTTCAAGGTAGTATTCTGTGAGAGAGAGGTAACGAGGCCAGTCGAGTGCATGCAGCGACTGTTGGAATGCAGCGTGCACTCTCCCCCTTCACAATTGCAAAAATAACTCCGAAATATTGAAATTATTTTATCCATATCAGATTGATATTCCACATCTTTCATTCCACAACTTTTTGGCTCGCGGTATAAAGAGTCATAATGACCGCACTGTTCACAACGGCTCTATGTTAAGGAAATGCGTATGAACCGCACGACGACAATGACTGTAGGTGCGATGGTAAAAACCTGAAATTGGCTTCAAATTAAAAAGATCTTTAGTACATCCCTCAATTATACAGGCGGTAGAGTTCTCTTTTGCAAAGAGACCACCCAATAAGTATCTCTAATAAAGTTCTACATGGTTGACTCATACCGTTTGACATTTTCAACAATTCTTTGCTTTTCTTTTGTCTTCAAACAAGACGTTGCTGTTCTTGATTTACAACGCAATGATATTAGATGTTAGAAGAGACACGTATATTTACAGACTATAAACTAACATAATAAATTCAGAAATCGCCAACTCTCTTCACTTCTGCCATTAACAATAACAACATAAGCATATTTACCTATTTAAACGGGCCTCAACGCGTATGTTTACCTTATTTAGTTTACTCGACGTTTCGGTTGAGTTACACCTACCATGGTCACGAGCTGACTGAGGTCCATGTCGAGATTGTGAGCAGTTTCGTCAGTTACCCGTATTTGGTTTCCATAGTCCGGAAAGTTGTGGCACACAACCAAGACTCACAATATCTTAAGTAGCGTCAGACGAAAAATGGCGAGGTTTAATTTTATTAAATGTATTAATCACTGGATTCCATGTCGAAGACAATTTATATCCAAACGAACAAAGCGCACCGTAGCAGAAATAGTCAAAGAACATATCGCAGCTGTGAGGAATCGCCGGGCGAATAAATCGTCGATAGAGGACCATGTACTCAACGCCGGAATCAATCACTGAATATAACTCCATAGTCCAAATCCGTGAAGCGATTGAAATGAAGCAAGAAACATTTTCCAATCCTTCCCAGTTATTTTTCCAAATCCTGACTCCTAAATCCCAATGGGTAGGCGACTTGTCAACATTCGTTATTCTTAAGTAATGATAGTCACGCAACGAGCTACGAAGAGTTTCTTTGCGGGATAAGATCCGAAACGAAGAGATTCGTCAAACAACAAAAGTCACCGACATCACAAAATTAGTAAGATGAAGTGGCAATGGGTAGATCTGCCGCCCGACCAATGACTGCTGGGATGAACTGGTCCTCGAATGGAGACCACCACATACCAGGAGGCACAGTGTAGGACGCACTCCAGCCAGGTGGGCCGACGGCAACGTGGAGATCGTGGACGATAGTGTCTGAGAAGAGACGAAAATTTGTGTGTGGTGAAGAGCCTTGGGAAAGTCTCCTTTATCCAGCAGTGGAAAGACACAGGCTGATGGTATGGTTTGGTAACAGCATCAATAAGGGTGCCCTGCGACCTTCAGTAGAATTGATATCGACTATCGTTATTTATCAACATGTAACATATAATCCCCGTGAGTTGCACAAATTGCAATAGGCGTCTCGCGTCAAACGTTCGCATCATAATGATTTCAATATTTCTGCATTGTTTTTATGTACATTCTTCGAGGTATTTTGTCATCGCCTCGACGCACCTCTTCCGCGTGCGCGACTCCGGCATTTTAATGAGATAGTTTTAAACGAACGTTGTCACTAACGTATTTATTTATTTAGATATAAAACACAGTTCAGTTAACTGTTATTTGAATACCATAAACTTAAAGCGGAACACATGTGAATCAGTCACATCAGTGTTTTACGATAACAGCCCTTATAGACTGCGGTCTGTGCAAGGGCTTACTATTAGTGACTATATTTGAAAGTGAAATGAATTTAAGGCGGAGGTTGAACAAAGTCGCAACATTCAATGGAATGTAACAAGAATTACGTATGTATAACTAGCTGTGCCCGCGACTTCGTACGCGTGGAATTTTAATTCTTAAACTTTAAATTGGGAGATCTTTTCTTCCCGTCAACCAATTTCGATGAAACAAAACCCATTCGAAGCGCCAAGCTTAACTTAATTATCCCGTGGAAACCCCATGAAAATCCGTTCGGTAGTTTTGGAGGTTAGCGTGTTCGAACAGGCAGACGGACAATAATTTTCAAAATTATTGTCAATGTACAGACACGCTAGTTCTAGTCTTATTATATGTATAGATTACTATATACACATAATATAAAGCGAAGATATAAAGAATTATTAAACATACTTGAAGTAGGTGTTTTGAATGCAAAAGACACTTCGAGTTCAGCTATGAGAAGTTTTGACATACTGTCACCGTTTTAATTTATTTACTTTTCGTTTAGTTTTACTTTTCGGTAAATAGGATAAACACTTTTAAGTAGTAAGTATTTTAAGTAACTTTTAAGTTGTATTAATAACGTGATATACTTTATTTTCGTGAAAAAAAATTATTAATAGTTCTTGTATTTCAAAGTAATTACTACAATACTTTTTGGTATTCATAGTTTCATATTGCACGTAGATACATATTTTGATTTGGGTTTAAAAAATCATAGCAACTACCAAAATGTAGGTATAACTAAATCTTGAATATAAAATGTCTTAAAAGAAAATGGAATGAATATCTTTTTGGCAAAGCATACACAATCAATTAATTACTGTAATTAATATGTTAAATAGTATGTAACCGAACAGTGAATAAAAATAGTGTTTGCATGCTCTATCAGTCTGTTTTATAATCACATTATTGTATAGTTGTCTCGTGCCACGAGGGATGTATCGCGTCAAAACGCCACGCTGGCCCAGCGGGTTGGCGAGTCCATTATTTTTGAGGCGGTGAAGTTCCTTAAGAGTTTTAGTAGGGACTTTGTTATCTCTTAGTCGCTTTTTACGACACCCACTGGAAGAGACGGGGTGATGGTAAATTATCTAAAATCAACCGACACCACACGGCTGGGCCTAACAGACGACAACGTGTAATTTCATTGGTGTAACTTTAAAAACGACGCAACGACTGGGTGTGTGTTTGTCTTTGTATGCGTTTAAAAAAATAATTGAAACTTAATTGTAAAGTAATTGTAGTAACACGTAATCTAACGATTAGAAAATCTTACAAAGTTAGCTTTCAAACTTTGATCGTATCGTGGACACGGCAAAGAACTCATTAAAGTCGTTTGGCGAGTATGAGTGAAAAGCATTACCATGTTCCACCATCTATAATGCGCTTGCTTTATGACTTTAATAATCCTATTTTAATAAATTTAATAAACACTCGATTGTGACTATTTTAATGTAATCGGTACTAATACTAGATCAATTTTCTTGCGGTTTTTTCACATTGAAAGTTATATATATCAATGGATTTTTTATTTATTTATTAAGGCATTTACTTTTTTTATGGAACAAAGGCTACAGACGAGCATATAGTCCACCTGATACTGTGGATACTTTCGTCCATAGACTTCCGCGGTGCATGCCAACATTAGTCTAAAATGTCAAACGTCGGCATGATCCCAGATACGCTGCCTACCTTTGGAGATTAGGAATGGATTTGGAGAAAGGTTTGGGAAATGGGAATGGATAGGGTGGGAATGGGCTCTGGCACATCTGACTCACTACCGAAACACGTACGTACATTAGGGAAATAAAATAAAGTGGGAAATGCAGTAAATTTCAAGGTAGACTTCTGTGAGAGAGGGGTAACGTGGCCAGTCGAGTGTGCTCAGCGGTTGTTGGATTACAGCGTGCACTCCACCGCTCCACAGTTGTAAAAATGACTATCCATAACAGATTGATATTCCACATCTTTCATTCCACAACTTTTTGCCCGCGGTATAAAAAGTCATAATGACCGCATTGTTCACAACGGCTCTATGTTAAGAAAGTGCGGATGAACCGCACGAACCACGATAACTGGAGGTGCGATGGTAAAAACCTGAAATTGGGTTCAAATTGAAAAGATCTTCAGTACATCCCTCAATTATACAGGCGGTAGAGTTCTCTTTTTGCAGAGAGGCGCAATGAGTATCTTTAATAAAGTTCTACATGGTTGATTCAAACCGTTTGACCTTTTTAACAATTCTTAAGCCCTAAGCAACGAGACCGTAGTTGAAAGCGGAACAATAAATATGTAAATAACATTGTCAATATCTTCTCGTTATAACAAGGAGGTTACGAAACAGTCACCTTCGGCGGATACTTCTCCCTGCGGAAGGGCGGGCCGGCTCACTGAACCGTGGTTACTCCTTATTGTTAAGAACCACGGCCTTACGCCTCGGACACGGTGGATAGGCGAAGCGAATGCGGGAGCGGGCACAATTATATTTATTTGAATAGTCTTTGTTACAGTAAAGCGGATCAATTCGTTACGCTTATATTTCTTTAATACAGTAATATAGTAAGTGGTACAATTATCTATTTACTTAAACATTTTTTAGTAATTAACGGAATACTAAATAATTGAAACAAGTAATTGAAATGTAAATGCTAATGCTACATGCGCCAAACAATTTTTAAAAAATATGTCAAGGTTTTAAACTGCGCACTGTACTGTATAATTGTTCTTTTAAAAATACTCCCATTAATTTGATTTAACATCTTAGGTTTAGTGTGAGAAACAACTCATTTTATTTCTGACGTTCTGAAGTAAAAACCAGATCAGGATTCTCACAAGCGTCATAACGCGTCACTGCAGACAGCATCTTCACAGAGAGGGATTTTCGGGAACATCAGCCTACAGGTTCTGTTATGGAGAAGCAGAAAATCTTTGGCACACTGGAATAACTTTTCTGTAAAATCTACTTCGGACACCAGATTTGTACAAAATACTCACATCCGGGGCCATCGTACGGTTCATGCACTACGTGCAATCGCGGGGTTGCATTAAATATACTAGCTCGTAGTGAGCCTTTTAGGCCCAAACAACAGCCATAAAATAATAATCAATGCTTAAAATATGATGAAATAGTGCCGCTTGGTGTCGGCCGGCTTTTAAGTGTACCATCACGTGGGTGTCGTAAAAGGCGAATATCAAAGTCGCCAACACAAACGCTGAGAATATACACCACGTTTAAAAGATTTGACTCGACAACCTGCTTGGCCGGCAGTGGTGTTTCAAAGCCCCCATACACAAGACAAAGAGCAGCAGTGGACGATAAAAGAGCTGAAAATATACGCTTTTGCTTATGCAGTGTATCATGAGACGATATCAGAATGATCGATAAGTATGTAACGCAAGTCTATACACGGTCGTGTATTAGTTTCGATCGCGATGCGCTTGCGGCGACATTGTCAAGTCCGTGTTTATGGTGCATAGTATACGTATTTTTACGTAGTGGATTTATTTATTTATGTTGGTGAGACTAGTGAGAAAAGACCCCGATGGGACACAAGGTGTGTGAGTTATTTTTATATTGAAAAAAGGTGACAACTGAATAAACAAACCGGATGCCCCCCCCCCCCATCCCTCCGAACTATTTTATTTAACTCGCCCTTAATGTTAAAACTTGAATATAAAAAGAAAGCAGGTTTTCTTTATGAAACCCCTCCGTGTATACGTACAGTAGAGTAGATTAACACATAAGATACTTTTTAATCCTAATCCTGTTCAGAGCTCAGGGGAGTTCGACTTTTATGTTAAAATAATTGTACCTATAATCAGAAATATTGCAAGCCCATACATAGAGAGCTGATAGCCTAGGGATATCTATACTCGACTCGTATTCGTGTGATCATAAGTTCAAATCCTCGCCCCATATCACGGAGCTTTTCTCTGCGGTGATTGGGAAAACATCGCGAGGAAAACCCCCATGCTCCAGAAACAATCTGGAGGTATGTGTTGTCACCAATCCGCACTGGGCTCGCGTGGTGGGTTACGGCCCGACACCCCCTACCGATTACTAGGAACCCCCCTTTACTGGGGAAGACCTGTGCCCTGCAGTGGGACATTAAACGCAGACAAGTACAAGTACATACATGTTTAGGTTCAAACGCCCTGGAATGCCATTTAAATTACTCAAATTATTTTTATATTACACTATTCAAATAATATACTTTACAACAGCTAATTTATTAAGATATTTACAGAATATTTATGTTAAATTATTTTAATGCCGGAATAAACGTCCGTCAAAGCAAAGGTTCGATATTTAGTGGCCGTTAACTCGGAACGATGTAATTATCATGTGATTTATGTAACAGAACTTTCTAAAGGCACGTGTCAAGAAACCTGTTGTTTGACATCTGTCGCGTCAGAAATATGACGTGTGGATACATAAAATTAACAAAAGTCATTTGACAGAAACCAACTAATCTGCTGCCATGGCTGTGTGGTGTCGGCTGGCTGTGTGAGCGGTGTGTGGTGTCCGCAGGCTGTGTGTGTGGTGTCGACCGGCTGTGTGTGTGGTGTTGGCTATCTTTAGAATAGCACTACCCTAACTCTTACTCTTGCCGTGGATGTCGTAAATAGCGACTAAGGAATATCAAAGCCGCTACCATAAATCCCGAGTTCACAACCCCGACGACTCAATTACTGCTGCCAATGCGGTTTTTACACTACACTCACAGACTACACATATACACTGTCCCCGTAGGCGGAGACGAGGACGTCACCTTCGCTACACAGTGAACACACACCGGCCTTCAGCCAACACTTTTACCAGCTATCAACAGGAGCCCGGGCGCTTCTCACCTACTCGCGCTCCCGCGGTACCCTCCCAAAGCAACGCCATAAACCGAGGTCCATTCCTTCCGACATCCTTTTTGGCTGCACATCCTTTTTGCTCCTGCCTAAGCGCCTTCTGCGCTCGCCTTATAACCATACATGTCCGATGAATTTGAAAGGCCATTACGGCCACAAGAATTTAGCCATTCCAAAAAGAAAACGAGTCCTCAGGAATTGCACCACCCCTAAAACAGTGGGCTCGCAAAACCCGCTTGGCCAGCATAAATAAACCATAAACACAGTATAAAAATTACATTATAAAAATATCTAAACACATGCCTATTTATGTTACAACAAACGATAAGTAATCGCTTATATTATACTACACTTTTATTATACTACTAGTTTAAAAACTTGGTTGTAAGCCTATGAAGACAGGTCACTACTCGTAATTATAATATGTAAAGATAGTAGTGCCTTTAAATGTGCGTTATGTGTGAGCGTGTATGAGAGAGTGCGTGTTTGTGAGAGAGATTGTGTGTGCGTGGGTGGGTGTGTATGTGGGTGTGTGTGTGGGTGTGTGTGGGTGTGTTTGAATTCAGTAAGTATGGATGATTGACATAATAAATTAATTTAGATAAAATAAATGAATTAGACATTTTGTTGCGAATGTAACTGTATATATAGAATATAGATATAGAATTGTGACATAAAATTTGTAATTAATATTAATTCGTTATGTGTAATAATATAAATTACGTGTTTTAAATGGATTGAACTAATGTACAGTCAATATTTCATTTGTTTATCCGTTATTCCTAATTCGGCAGTATTAAACAAACATCGAATAATTGAAATTAATATTTCATGTCACGGTCACGTATCAAACATGACAGTATTATAACACGACAAAATTAAGAATAAAGGATGGTAGCTCTACAATTATTTCTTGCCGCGGTACCTATATATACATAAGTAAAGTATGGTTATCAATACGTAGACATGAATAATAAAACGTGGGCTCCCGTGCGTCTGTTTGTAATGCAGGTATAATCGTAGGAATCAATGGACCGTTTCACATTGTACGAAATTAGATGCGGGCTATGAAATGCAATCGATAAAAACGTGTATTGTAACTTCTTGGATGAGGTGTGTTCTCACTGAATGTATAATGGGTTAACTTGTTTTTTTTTTGTACTTTTCGTCATTATCAGCAACTTTTATTAAATCGCCAGTTCATTTAACTGGAGGGCCTTCCACGCTACGTTTCCTAATACTTGGTCACCGTTTGAGGACTCCCTATCGGCTACTATAATCAAAACAATAATCAAAACAAGAGAAGATTTTTAGTACTTTATTGGAAAGAAAGAAACAATTATATAATCATTAACAGGTTGCTACATACGAGTAAATTCACAATAATAACGGCTACAATACAGTGGTTTTGGCTACATTATCGTGTTTCTGACTGACTGACTGTAAATGTGTTAACAGATACCTAGTTGATTACTTTTACGTTTTTTTATTGGTTGTAATGAATATATTCATTAGGTTTAGACTCCATGATCGTTACCTCAATGTTGAGGATCGTGACTCTGCTGACGAAGCCTGTCGACGATCGTCCTCCGTGTGTTAGGATCTTTGACGTCGTGGAACGGCTTGTTCAACGGAACACTGAAATTACTGACTACTTGGTCAGTCTATCGCATATAAATTCGACCTCTTGGTCTCATGCGCGTCATCAACATCTTTTCTTGATTATCTGGGCCTCTTCGAAAGTAATGGAAACATCCGGCGTAAGCATGTAGATGACAGTGTCTGTTCAGTTCAGATGGACATATTCGTACCTCGGGCCGTGAAAGAAATCCTGAGCATACGTCTCCAGCACCACATTTCAAAAACGTCATTCCTGTGCCAAGTAGCATCTTTCAGGGTTTCAGCAGGTTTAGAACTAGCAAATTAACGGACGTTAAAAGTAAAAAATAATAAACCTTAAAATACAATCCATAAAAATCCTCGCCGACTCGCGACCCCGCGGTATCCCTAAGCCGAGGTCCGTTCCTTCCGCCGGGCTACCGGCGGGGGAGCCCTTAGGCTCGTTGCAACACACTTTTTGTTTCTGGCTGAGCGCCTTCTGCGCTCGCCCTAAACTAAACAAGTCCGGTGACTCTTGAAAGGCCACTAGGGCCATGAGAATTTAGACAATCCGAAAAAAAAAACTTCTTACAATCTTTAAAAACCTTTAATCTTTAATTAACCTTTTTACCTTTAATTGAGGGGAAGGGTGCACGCTGCAATCCAACAGCCACCGGGCGCGCTCGACTGGCCACGTTACCCCTCTCTCACAGAAGACTACCTTGAAATGTACTGTATTTCCCACTTTATCTTATTTCCCCAACCAACCTTGGAGTCTCGTACTTGGTATCGTACATCACTACATTAAAAACACGATACTTGTTTAGTAACGATCTAATGTAACAGTTGTTTTAATGAGTATAAGCATTCGTGTACGGAACGTGTCACGGTCGTAAATTACAACATAAACTTTATTATACAACTAGCTTCCACCCGCGTGGACTAAACATGTAAAGATTTTTAACACCTGTAAAGGCACCGACATGATGGATTTCACGGATGAAAATCCAACCAGTAGTTTTTGAGTAATTCTATTAAATTATTTTTTACTAGCGACCCGCCCTCGCTTCGCTTCGGTTCATAAGTTTTTTTTTCACAATTTCAAAATAAAATATAGCCCATATTAGACACGGATAATGTAGCTTCCTATTTGTGAAAGAATTTTTGAAATCGATTCAGTAGTTACAGAGATTACCTCCAACATACCTACAAACACACAATTTTACCTCTTTATTATATTAGTATAGATTTTCCTCTATAACTCAACTTCCTTGTGTAATATGAAGATGAAGATGATACCAGTTTTCCTTCTTATTCATTTATTCATTTTTATTTATTTGCAAGATACACCAAGATCTACCCTTCTTCTAAATTATATTTTTTAAATTATGTCAATGTACAGACAACCCTTTTTCCGTTTTATTGTATATATAGAAGATAAAATAAAGATATTAATGGAGGTTGACGGGCAAGCGGCCCACATGATGGTAAGTGGCTACCGCCGCCCATAGACACCTGCAACACCAGGGGGTATGCCGGTGCGCTGCCGGCCTTGCAGAATCCTATTCACAGCTTTCTTGATGAACCCCATAAGCATAATAGGAAGACCTTACGAGGCAGTTCGTTCTACAGCCTATGGATTTTCGGCAAAAAACGATTTATTGGTCTGTCATATAATGTCTGTAAAAATTAATAGTTTGTAATAGTTTAATTTTCATGTTGAATTGTTTGGTGTTAATATAACCATATCTATTAACTGTACGTTGGTCACCTATCATTAGCTTTAGATCTATTTTTTTTTTTTTTTTTATATACACTAGTGGGCGGACGAGCAAGCGGTCCCACGTGATGGTAAGTGTTACCGCCGCCCATGGAATTAATAATTAATAATGTAATTAATTAATAATAATTATTATTTATGATTAGTAATGTTACTTTTTCATATTGTAGCCGTTGGTAACCTAATAAAGATAAATAAATAAATGTAACTATGTTTCTCTGTTTGTTCACAGTGATGGTGTGAAGCCGCATGGGTCTGGCCGCCGCGCTGCTCGAGGCGGCGGCGCGCGGCGACGCGGCGCGGCTCGCTAGCGTTCTGCAAGCGGATACATCTGAAATCAACATTACCGACGAGGTACGTTCTCTTCTTCATACATTATAAACAAGCATAGATTATAGAAATGAAATTGAGAAAGGGTTGGGGAGTGTATTTTATCTCTCCCCAACTGGGATAGAATGGGAGTGGACTCTGCCATATCTCACTCACTACCGAAACACGTAGGTACATTGACGGAATAGGATAAAGCGGGCAATGCAAGTGAGCTTTACGGTAGTCTCCTGTGGGAGATGGGTAACGCGGCCAGTCAAGTGCATCCAGCGGCTGTGGAATTGCATAGTGACCCTCCCCTCCCCTTTCTAGGCTGTAAACAAGCTATGTTCTGACACCGAATAGTAGAGACCATAGTTTATATGCTGTAGGAGCGTTCGCGGCCTTGCTTGGTTATCAAACTGTTGTACAGAAACATTACGAGAACATTGGCCATCGGCTAATCCGATAACACCCGAACGCGTCATCCACTCTTCACCAGGTGGACTGTATATATATTGTTGTCCAATAAATAGCGTCTATTATAGGAAAACTGGTATCCTTTAGTAGGAACCTATCAATGAACTGCTTTGCATTGTGTCGAGTCAATTTTGACTTATTGCATTGCATGCATTATTATATGCATCAAAATACAAGTCCCATCATTTATCATGCAGAATTCTTATTTTCCAAGAAAAAGAAACGAAATGCATTTTGATAAACGATCCTTGCAGAATATCTCAAAGCCTTCAAACCTTCTACATCACAACCCATTATGCAGTAGCATCGTTCGATGCAGAATTGGCGCCCCACAGAGAACAAATTTATTACGGACAAAATTAATTTCGAAGTTAAATACAGGAGAATATACTCTACGTACTTTGTTTTAGAACCTAATAAATTAAGCCTTGATTATTGATTCTGTAAGTAATATTTGCGTGAGAATGGTCTGTGTTCCGATAGTGCTGTCCTCTGAGAATCGATAAAATAATTGAATTTGCATCGATACCTCGTTCCAATATCGATAAATCAAGTTAATATCATCACAGATGAAATTTAACTTTCCATGGATTGCAAGAATCGCTTAATATCAATTTCAGTCCTATTGTTATTGTAAGAAATATAAAAACAAATGTGATGTTATCTGAGCAAAGGGGCGCAGTGCGTTAGATATGCCCGAGTTCAATTATATTCCTTTCCCTCTCCAATTTCCCAGCCCCGCCACCCAATCCATTCCTAAATCTCCAAAGGTAGACATCATCCGATAGGTATCCGGGGAAGTGCCAACATTTTTCATTCTGGATTGATGTTGGCATGTACCTACCGTTCCTTGGGTGACAGTAACCACTTACCACCAGATGGACTGGTGGTAAAAGAAGTCTTTTATATAAAAAAATATCCGATAGTCATGATCTCTGCAATCCTTTGAATTCCCCCTGAACATATTCACAAACGTTTTTATTAACAGCAATAAAACTTAATCTTGTGTAAAACTGAAAAAATAATTGATTAGAAAAATAAATGTACTAAAACATTACGGGGACAAATTATCGATTATCACAAGATTGAAAATTACAAAAACTAATTGACCTTCCATAATAATAATTGACCTATTAAGAACCGCATCGCGATCTAGTCCTATCCCACGGTTCAACTCGATCGATCTAGTGTTAGGAGGTAAGTAACGAGTTTTCAATCACAATTTTATTAACAACTACCTGTGCTTAAGACTTCGTTTGGGTGAGCTTTATAATAATTGTCGCAGAAACTTTGTAACTTACTTACTTACTCCGTTGGTTCAGCGGCCTGAAGTGGATCTTGGACTCCGACACCAAGAGACGCCATCTTTTCACACCTGTGCAGCTTCGTGCCAACAAACTATTTGGAGTTTCAGCGGTACTTGGGACGTCCAACCGGTCGTCAACCACTTGGCTGTCAGATATAAACTTGCTTTACGGTGCGATCCTACCCCATCCTCTCCACGTGACTAAGCCAACCGACTGCTTTAATTTCACCGATGACACTCGGCTCGGACACCAGCTCTGCCAACTCTTGGTTTCTCCTTACCCTCCACGTACCATCTTCACTCCAAATCGGTCCCAAAATTGTTCTCCATATTTTTCTTTCCGTTCCATTAGAAGTTTCCTTTCTTCTTACTGCGTCAATGTCCAGGAACTTTGTAACGGATTCTGGTAAAAATTTCAGTATTATGTTTTTCTCCTTGACCTAATCTACAATTGCGAAATTTGGATTTTTGCTATCATTGATTCTACAATGATAACTCAAATTACCAAAATACCCCATTGGTAATTTGTGTGGGGTAAGTGGATACTGTTGTCCATGGTCATTCGCAATATATGCCAACATGAGTCCGAAATGACAAACGTTGGCACGCCCCCGGATGCGCTCTCTACTTTGAAGATATAGGAATGGATTTGGAGAAAGGATTGAGAAAATGGAAAGTGATCGGAGTTATGACGTAGGAATAGGTTTTCTGGTTTTGGCATATCTTACTAACACAACCGAAACACTTACCCCAATGTAGGTACATTGAAGTTTTTTTCTTATCATATATGGGCAATAATACAATTAGCACATTCTGCCCGTGTTAAGTTCTCTTCGTAACTAACAATTTCAATACCTATCTAAAACGTATCCTGTCAATGATAGGTTTTCTCTTTAAACTTACTTCTCGAGTCCAGTCCAAAAAGTCTACATTGAAGATAAAGGACAGGAGGAATCGTCTACATTCCCTCATGCACAAATATTCATTTATATCAATTACTACATTGACGTGAAATTGACTAAGAAACAAACTGCCTTTCCGACTCATGTATTAGTGTAATTTTCATGTCAAGACATAAATTTAAAAAGTAAAAGTCTACGTGCGCATTCCACGCATAATGTCGCTTTTTAAACGTGTTTGTTAATTTGAAAAATAATGCTCGTTAAATTAAATTCAGTAGCCGCCATCTTAATTTGTTGACGCCGTCCGCTTCGTGCGGAAACAAATCATTTCCGTGTGTCGTTTAGAAATGATATATTATTGCAATTGATAGTTCAGTGTGTGTAACTTAATAAATATTTATTTATGTTGATAGATAGAAGGGATTGACGCGATCATGATGTAAGATATCTTGTCGTCAAAACTTTTTTTTAAATAAGTTCCAAACTAGTTTTAGTTAACCCAAAATGTTTAATAACTAACATCCGCCGCCATTTTGCCATTTACAGATTATATATTTGTGGAATATTTTTCTTAATTATATTTGACCGTATATTGATTTTTGTATATTTTACCGTATATTTAAAAATCATATATTTATATTTGACCGACCGATTGGCGCATTTGGTAGTGACCCTACTTGTTGTGCAAAAGGTCTCGGGTTCGATTCCCGGTCGGATATACATTTGTTTAAAGATAAATGTATGTTCTGGTCTGCGTGTGTGTCTCTGAACCCACGACACAGGGAACCCTAGTGTGGCGTTATTTATTTATTATACAATGTATCACTGAAATGACACAAAACTTTCTTTATCAAGATTCAAAATCAATGTACACCATTGGTTAAGAATAACATAAGCTGGCACGCTCCCAAACGCCACAGGTTTGTTTGATCAAACACTGTTTTACTAATTTGTTTACTTCCAGTATTTCAATTTTCTAATGCAGCAGGTGCTAGTTAACCATTGTATCAGCTTATAACGTCCCACTGCAGGGCACAGGTTTCTCACCCTAGTAAATTACTGCGGGGGAGGGGGACATAATCCACCACGCGGGCCCAATGCGCATTGGTGGATACACAAACTCCAGATTTATTTATTTCTCATGCATGCGGGTTTCCTCCAGCTTATAACGTCCCACTGCAGGGCACAGGCTTCTCACCCTAGTAAATTACTGCGGATGGGGGGGGGGGGATATAATCCACTACGCGGGCCCAATGCGCATTGGTGGATACACATTTATTTATTTCTCGAGCATGTGGGTTTCCCCGTGCTGTTGTCCATCACCGCCGAGCTATCACAAAATCCGTACTTAAGTTGAAACTCAGTGGTACGGGCCGAGGATTAGAATTCAATGTCACACGAATGTGAGTCAAGTATAGATACCCCTAGGTTATAGAACCTTAAACCTTAAAAACCTCTCTCACAGAAGACTACCCTGAAATGTACTACATTTCCTAACTTTATCAAACTCCCCAATGTACGTACGAGTGACTGAAATATGTCAGAGCCCATTTCCATCTCATTCCATTTTATCCTATCCCTTCATATTTCCTCAACCCTTTCTCCAAATCCAATCTTACATCAACAAAGGCCGGCAGCGCATCCGGGCGAGTGCCAAAGTTCGTCGTTCGGGACTAATGTTGGCACGTACCGCGATGTCCACGGACGACAGTATCCACCTACCACCTGGTGGACTGTATGCTCGTTTGCCACCTTCGTTATATAAAATTTTAACCGTTAACAACAAAATTTGTTGGTTAATTTAATTATAGCAGTAAAAAAGCGGTTAATCGTTATCGGTAAAAAGCAGCAGTAAACCAACAAAGCAATCAACTAGCTACAAATTAGAGGGTATAAAAATTAACTGAACGCTGCGGAACTAATGTGTATGAGTCCAAGTCGCATTCGGTTCACATGGTGGTATCATTAGAAAGTACCATGATATAAACCGTTGGTAATTATTACTCGGAGCGAATGCCTTTCCTAAAGAGTGCAAGGATGGACTTTTTCGCTGGAACTAGAAAAGTGGAGTTTTTATTTGATTATTATAGTATTGTGCGTTTTGTGATAGTTTATTAAAAGTGATTTCTGTGCGTAATGTTTGTGATAATCAAACAAACGCATAGAACTGTGTGCCAAGGAGTCCTCTTGTGTCCTCAGTAAACCTACTATCGCTTTACTGAGCGACTCCTGACTTACATCGACGGGACTGGACATTAACAGGATACGTTTATGACTTTGAAATTGTTTATTAAGTAGAAAACTTGACACTGGCAGAATGTACTAATTGCATCATTGCCACATATGAAAAGAAAAGAATGCAAGGATGATGCGACATGATTCTACATCGATATTATTACTAAAAATGTATCAAAATGGAAGCATCAATATGTTTTTATTCCTTTTTATATCAAGATCGCAGGCCACTAAACATTATGTATATTTTAATGAGGATCTAAGTGAACGTGAGAGCCATGAACGTGGGGACATGACAGTCATGTAAGGGTTACCAACGAAGAAGTACACCATTATTTACATCTTACTTGAAAAGGTTTGAAAAATTACAAAAAGCGTGAAAGTTTCAAGACCATACAAGCCCCATGCATAAGACAATAGGCATGAGGCCCATATTCAGCGGGAGAAAATGACTGGTTACGGTGAGAGACCCTTAAAATCTTGTGTTAAAACTAAACTAAACTAAAAATATTATGTTGTGCCGAAATCTCAAGATGCGAGTATTCATATGCTTTTGTTTTGCATCGCTTTATGTTCCTCAATGCAATACGCTTTTTAGACATAATTACATACTTATTCTTGTTTATTCCAGTCATTATTTAAATTATAATTCGCTATTAGTCAATACAATTCAGTAGAGTTGACGTTTTTTGAGGGGGAGAGTGCACGCTGCAATCCAACAGCCGCTGGGCGCGCTCGACTGGCCACGTTACCCCTCTCTCACAGAATACTACCTTGAAATGTACTGCATTTCCCATTTTATGATATTTCCCCAATGTACGTACGTGTTTCGGTAGTGAGTGAGATGTGCCAGAGCCCATTCCAATCCCATCCTATCCCTCCCCATTTTCTCAACCCTTTCTCCAAATCCATTCCTATATCTCCAAAGGTAGGCAGCGCATTCGGGGGCGTGCCAACGTTTCTCATTTTGGACTAATGTTGGCATGTATCGCGGATGTCTATGGGCGACAGTATCCACTTACCATCAGGTGGACTGTATGCTCGTCTGCCGCCATCGTACATAAAAAAATACATAGTAGGGAGGCTGGAACTAAGGCAACTGGGAAATTGCTATTTACAACTAAACCTAAACCATAAGAATAATAAATAATTTGTATTATTCACTAGCTGTGCCCGCGACTTCGTGCGCGTGGAATTTTAGTTTTATTTATAAATTTGGTTTTGATTTACATACAGCATCTTTTCTTCCCGTCAGCCGATTTCGATGAAACAAAGCCATATTCGAAGCGCCAAGCTAAGCTTAATTAATCTGTGGAAACCCCATGAAAATCCGTTCGGTAGTTTTGGAGATTAGCGTGTTTGAACAGACAGACAGACAAAAAATTTCACTGATACACTTCCTTCATCGCCCTCAATCAGTTTTTGGTAAATATATTCAATGTACAGGACACGCTGGTTCTACAGTTTTATTATATGTATGTATATGCCTAAAGTAAAAATAGAAGGATAATTAAAATTAAATAATATATTTGATTCTTTTTAGATAAGTGAATTATTAGAAATAGTTTTAGATTCTTGAAATTAAAATCTAAATATCTTGAAATTATCTAGAAGTCATCATAAGTTAAAAAATGGACGGCAATATTGAAGAATGACATCTTTCTTCAGAAATGCCAGTATACTTGAGAGACAGACATAGCAATACCCTTCCTTGCATGTCCCTATATAAGTAATTTGAATATTCTCAAGCTGACATCTAATGAAGTTTTTTTTTTCTTCATATATGGTAATGGTGCAATTAGCACATTCTGCCAGTGTCAAGTTTTCGTCGTAATAAACAATTTCAAAGTCTAAAACGTTCATGTGCTCCTTGAAAGCGCACGAAAAACGCAATTCTATTCTTTTATTTGATTATTACAAACATTACACATACAAAAAAAACACTTTGCAGTTTAATAACCTATCGCTAAATCATAAATAAACAATTATTATTATATAATAAATCAAATAAAAACTCAACTTCACTCCTCGAGTTCTCGCCAAAAAGTAATGTGTAACTTTTATGGAAATATGTTTTCTAAAGCTTACCGAAAACGCCCTCCTCTGGCGCTGCAATCTCTCTATTTTAAACTACATTTGATAATGGTTGCTGACCGTATCGAAAATATTTTAGATGAATCATCTTATAATATCGATTCATATTTATTTATTTTTTTTGCCGCGTCGACACCGCACATCTCAACATTGTATAATCTGTTAATGCACTTAAATCAGTACGGAGTCGTAGGCAGAACCGATTCGTGGTCCAATAAGTTGAAAAAAAAAAACTCGAACAAGAGCTCGGGAACTGGTTCAGTGTAACCGAACTAGTTTTTTAATGATCCCAGCCTCTCCGATATGGGAACTTGGGGTACCTAAGGCTCGCTGGCTCATAGATGACAGCAGATAAAAAATTCTGATAGTAAATAATTAATTGCGCTACGTCCCTGAATGTTGTGCGTGTTTGTTTCTTGAGACAATTGTTTTGTTCTAGAAATAATTTCATAATTGCGGGAGATACAATTTATTTTTTATTTTTAAACATTCTCGACTAGAGCCAAGTATAAAATGTGGAATAAGATTGATTTTACGATTTAAGAAACTATGCGACATACTCATACAGAAGTGCAATAGGCACGTCCGTACGGGTCTAAAATATACAGCAGTATAGATAGGATTTGACGTTAGGAGCGAATTTTAAATAGTATTGCGTGTGTTCAGTTTTTAGAGCGCCCTCTATGTTTTGTAGTGAGGGAGGCAGACAGGCATACGGCCCACATGTTGGTAAGTGGTTACCGCCGTCAATGAACACCTCAACACCAGGACATACCCTGAAGTAATTATATCTATTAAGCTACATTACCTTTGACTTTGTTCCGTTTTGTATTCGTGGACCTATTTGGCCAAGATACACTTGACTATAATAAGGTTTTTTCCGAAACAAGTGGTCGAACATTAAACATTTTGATATAAACATCAGTATCTTAAATATTGTCGTAAAATTAACATAAGTGATAAAATTGTTTGAAAATTGACATTCAAATTATCGAGCGATTTATATGTGAATTCCAATTTGGTGACCTATTCTGAGCTAAAATGCATGCATAATAAACATGGCATTGAGAATAAATTACCGATACCAATATATTGTTATTTCTGAGCGCTACACGTGTAAAAACGACACAGGATTATTTTTTGTATTTGATTAGGGCTAGATATATCTATATATATGTTCTATATCAACTTATCTTCTGTACATAATCTATACATAAAATAAAATTGTAACAGACTGATGTCTGTACATTATACATATTGAAAAAAAAAACTAATATGGGGCACTTTATGGGGGTCTTTATTAGAGCAACAGAAGCTAAAACAACAGTTTTTAGAAATTTTGTCTGTCTGTCTGTCTGTATGTTTGTACACGCATCACGCAAAAACTACTGCATGGAATTGAATGCAGTTTTCACCGATGTATTGCTAGAGGTCTAACTTAAAATATAGGCTCCATTTTACCGCAGGAAGATATCTTATTACGATTGTTTTAAATTTAATAAACCCAAGCGAATTGAGGGCGCGTCGCTAGTATATAATAAAATCATTACAAAGGCGTGTGTACATATATGGAATATTTTTTGCACAAAATCAGTAGATACCTACAATGTACATTGTGAATGATATAGAGGCCAAAACAATTGCAATTGTCTGTCTATCTGAAGGCGCGTCGTACAAAAACTATTCAGCGGATTTTAATGAAACTCGGCATAGTAATTATTTATGTGCCGGGCTAACATTTATCCAGATACATTGTAAAGTTTTCGCAGGAATGATCATCAAAGCCACATGTACAATGTAAAACGTCACAGTGATAGTGATGTGACACCTTTTATCTCCAAAAAGGTTTTATCTTTTTTTTTTCCTTATCTCTAAACCTGGAAAACTGGACGATATTAAGTGTGTACTACCGAAAATAAAGAATGCTCATGCCGTAGTATTGGTGGATATCTGCTTAAAATCCCAAACCGAAGCAAAAATTTTACAACTGGCCAACTACACTCACTGGCTACAACTTCGATCACACCGCAAAAGTGGCGGGATCTTCATCTACGTCCACAATAACTTGAAGCATAACATTGAAGATAAATGTGAAAAGGGTAATCACTACTTACTGGGTTTTATACTGGAGTAATTTACAAGCCAGAGCGAACGAATACAAAGAACTTTCTTGATGTGTACTCGGAGTAACTCCAAAAAAGAAGACGAGCTGTAGTTTTCAGTTACGTTAATTTTAACTGACCCTATCCTATCGCTTCCCATTTCCCCAACCCTTTCTTCAAATCCATTCTTACATCAACAAATGTAGGCAGCGCATCCGGGGGCGTGCCAATGTTCGTCGTTCGGGACTAATGTTGGCATGTACCACTGGTGTCCATGGACGACAGTATCCACTTACCTACCACCAGGTGGGCTGTATGCTCGATTGCACCCTTCTTTCTATAAAAAAAATGACTAAACATAAAAATTCAGTCTGAAATCACATTGAAAAAATAAAATAAACAGATATACAAATTTAATACGAGACAAGCTAACAATATTTGCTTAAGGCTGCCAAGGGTAATAACTATGGCAAAAATATATTATGTTTGGGGGAGGACAACTTTATAATTCATTGCCTAAGTAAATAAAAGAAATCCAATCATTGCCAAGCTTTAATAAGTCCAGGATTTCGATAGAGGTCCAAGGTTCCAGGCAACCTTGCGATAGAGAAAAATAAAAGGGATATAGGTAGTGCAAAACAATTGTTTACAGATGAATTATGTTCTATATATACCTACCAACTAATCGATATTAAATATAATATAATAAATACTTATAATACTAAATAAATTCAATATTAATTGAATACCTAATATTAATATTTTTAATATTAATTGCCATTGTTATGGGTTATTTTGTTAGCATTGCTTACATATTGTATTTTTTTAGATATATATTTGTTTCTCGATAAGTGATTTATGTAATCTTTTGGGGAAATAAATTATCTTAAACTGTAAACACGTTTATGTTACCGAGGGAATGACTGTAAAGGGATCATTCAGAATATCAAATGAACATTTTTTCCCCGCGGCCCTTCTTCCCCTAACAACAGAACAACTCAATTACAATGCATATCTCAACGAGAAGAAATACCGTGCCCTTATAACCTACAGTCCAGTACGTAAACATATATACATACATTCGTATTACTTACATTATCTTTTTGCGACATGTGTAAATATACAATAAAGAGTTTGTCTGGGTACATACACAGCCTGCGAAATCCATAACCCTTCCTTTTTGGCTTCGCCACAGTCGAGTGAAACAGGTAGTTGTTTTCGACAAAACGACTGACGATAATTTGAGGACTAAACCGGTATACAAAGGGCAGTTTGTAACATGCAAATGCATGGTAATAGCAGCCGTCTCGTCTCCATACTGATAAATCGCTGCCTGCAGACATTTGTTGGCTAAACTTTGTAACTACAAATCCAACGTAAACTCTCCACAGTGTAACAAAAGCATGGGTATAAGATTGAAACAATGTATATATTCCGTTCATGTTTTTCAGTTTATTGACATGAAAATTTTGCAGATTTTTTTAAGGAAAAATTCTTTTTCTTTTTTAGTTGTTTTCTATCGTAATACCATCCATTGCGGGACGTACGCAAGTCAGTGCGGGATATATGGCCGTAGCGGATGTGAGAGTCCACTCTTTTAGAGGTGGTGTAATTCCTCAGGATTTGTAGTAGTGGCTTTGTTATCCCTTAGTTGCCTTTCACGGCAGCCACGGGCAAGGGTTGGTTTATTCTAAAGCCGGTCGATGCCATACAGACATTTCCATTTTACTCCTAATTGACCAATTTTTTTTTCCAAATTATATGCTAATTATAAAGCACGATAAATTATTCCTTTTAAGTCAAATAGTATTTGATCATTTTTTAAACTACAATGAATTATTTAAACAGAAACATTAAATACAAATTTGATTCAACACAATTGAAGTTTTCAGAATTGCAAAACAAAATCTATTAGCACCAATTAGGTTATTGTGTTCAATAAAAGGGACTTTTTTGTTTAAATTAATCAATCTTACAATAAATTACTAAATTTGGCACTCAAGCGGGACTTCGCGCAATATAGCGCCACTAATACAATAGAGAATATTTGATGGTCAAAGGTCATATATAGTTTGATAACTAGCGAGACTTAGCGCAATATAACGCCACTAATACAATAGAGAATATTTGATGGTCAAAGGTCATATATAGTTTGATAACTCTAGGGAGACTTAGCGCAATATAGCGCCACTAATACAATAGAGAATATTTGATGGTCAAAGGTCATATATAGTTTGATAACTCAAGCGAGACTTAGCGCAATATAACACCACTAATACAATAGAGAATATTTGATGGTCAAAGGTCATATATAGTTTGATAACTCTAGCGAGACTTAGCGCAATATAACGCCACTAATACAATAGAGAAAAATTTATGGTCAAAGGTCATATATAGTTTGATAACTCAAGCGAGACTTAGCGCAATATAACACCACTAATACAATAGAGAAAAAATTATGGTCAAAGGTCATATATAGTTTGATAACTCAAGCGAGACTTAGCGCAATATAACGCCACTAATACAATAGAGAAAAATTGATGATCAAAGATCATATATAGTTTGATAGATTGAAGATCTTTCATGTAAATAATACAAATTATATCTATAAATTAAAACTTTTTTATACAAATAGAAGAGATAACAGACAGACAGGTCCTTCCTGATTGTATGTCACCATGAACATCTAGAACACCGGGGAGAATGGGAGTTCGTAGCCCACCCAAAATCTCATTCAGAGATCTTTTGAAGAACCTCATGTCGTGAAAAAGCTCAGTAAAAAAAACATCAGTAGCCAGTTTATTCCACAACTTTAGGGTTCATGGTATAAGGGTATCTTGGAGCGGTCTCCAGTGCGCGCAGCTCTCTGTCAAGGACGTGCGGATAAACCGTGCAATAATGTCACTGTCACCAGGTCTTTTATTATCCACTGTTGGATATTTTATTTATTTCAACAACAACTTACGGATCATTTACACCTGGATTTTAATGTCAACAAACAAAAGGGGTGCAATATCACAGCTGCTATCCAAATAGGCAAAGAGCCCGCGCGAAGATACGCTATAAATCATAGCTATCCGAATAAGCAAAGAGCCCGCGCTAAGATACGCTATAAATCATAGCTATCCGAATAGGCAAAGAGCTCGCGCTAGGATACGCTAAAAATCATAGCTATCCGAATAGGCAAAGAGCCCGCGCTAAGATACGCTATAAATCATAGATATTCAAATAGGCAAAGAGCCCGTGGTAGGATACGTTATAAATTTTCGTCATATAGCTCAAGGAAACGGACCTCCTTATACACATTGTCTTGTACATGAGAGATATACATATAGCTTTGAAGCGCAACAATGTTTTCAAATTTCTACAATATATTAACATCATCCCGAAAAAGATCACATTTAAAATAAAATCTGTGACACAAGACTTAAGCAAACGGCATTGATTAAAACATTAACACCACTTTGTTGAATCCCGCGAAGAAATAAATTGGGATTTAATTAAACAGCTGTAAACGGTATCGAATTTAAATATCTAAATGAAAAATCCCAATGGAATTAGCCCCTTCTTATTTTGAATGGGCACTAAACGACAGTCCAGTGATCCGAAACCGGTGCGTTATAAGACAAAAAGAAAACAAAATCTTTGTCTATGGTTTTTTTATACTGCACTAAATTTTGTACCTTAGTCTTGGAATAAAGTCTATAAAGATTATTAAGTAGTTTGAGAACTGTAAAAATAAATCGTTAATGTTAATGATTTATTTTGTCGCGTTTAATTAACTGTTTATGATCCGAAGTTTGTTTTCCATATTAAATTACGAAACGAAAGCGTAAGTGATTACCACCGTTTACTTTAATGAGCTTAAATAGCTTATTTATTTCGTTAACAGTTTATTTTATGTCGTTAACATTTTAGTTCATTTCCTAAATTAATTGTTTATAGAGAAGATTGATTATATTATCGGAATTATCAAATGATAATACCTACTTACAAAAACACAGCAATACTAATGTTTTAGATGCGTTCCAAAATGCACAACGATTAAAATGGAAGGCGGGCGCATGGTGAGTGTTTCAAACGGAAGATGGTCCAAAAGAGTCACAGACCGGAAGCTTGGGCAGGCCCAAGTGGAAATAAAGGTACAGGACGACCCAAAGAACACTCGATTGATGAAGTAATAAATAGCAGGAAATAGCTAGATAAAGAAAACAGCAACAATTGGATTCTTTCAAGATCCGTCAAAATCGGAGATCACCACTCTAATGATATTCAGTTTGCATATTCAAGATGAGTCGGTCAACGAATTGCTTCGTAAATTTTGAGTTTGAAACCGATCATCCATGCCAACTTCTATCTAAGGAAGATCAAATCTGTAACAATCTTGCACGCTGCAATCCAACAGCCGCTGGGCGCACTCAACTGGCCACGTTACCCCTCTCTCACAGAAGACTACCTTGAAATGTACTGCATTTCATTCCCCACTTTATCATATTTCCCTAATGTACGTATGTGTTTCTGTAGTGAGCGAGATGTGCCAGAGCCCATTCCCATCCTATCCCTTCCCATTTTCCCAACCCTTTCTCCAAATCCATTCATATATCTCTAAAGGTAGGCAGCGCATCCGGGGTCGTGCCAACGTTTGTTATTCTGGACTGATGTTGGCATGTATCGCGGATGTCTATGGGCGACAGTATCCACTTACCACCAGGTGGACTGTATGCTCGTCTGCCGCCTTCATCCATAAAAAAAAATCACTTCCGTACACACACCACTAGAGACCCGCACGGTCGCTCGCGGTGCGTCTTCCCTGTCTCGATATTGATCCTGCCTGTAAATATGGCGATACAAGCTATATCGCACTAATAGGCCAAAATTGAATTAAAAAATTATAGTGCAAAATACTAAAAAAATTAGAAAAACATACCTACACGATTAAAAAATTAAAATAACTTAACTCATTACTTTAACAAAGTCAACTCTAAAAACTAATAATGATTTCTTACTTTTATAATTCAACTGAATTTAATAACCAACATGTCTATCAATTAAGTATAAATGAAAGTGATATTGATTTTTATTAGCATTTAAAGACGCAATAATTATGAATTACAATACATCTTCCACAATACAATACAATAGCACGCTCACAATCCGTAACTGTGTGCCTGTCACATAACTAACTGCAACGACAGACGGGGAAGTTTTGAAATGCTCTTTTTTTAAAACAAAATGTAAAAACGTATCGTTCTCAAAGACATATGTTTAATGCTTTTTGCCAGATTGAACTATTAAAATTATTTTAAATGGCTATCTTATATAATTATGCGGTTGATTTTTACAGCCTACTCCGATATGGTATTACACGTTTTTGTACTGCCACTTAATTAACGCCAGTCGGTGTCGCTTACAGAGTACTTGTCGGAAGTGCTAATGAATTTTTTCTGACCTCCGCGACCCGTACAGTAGAAGAAGTTAACTGCAAAGTCCTCAAGGATTTGAGTAAACGCCACTGGAAAATCACTAGCTGATCTCATTTATTATAGGTTAACTATAAAACAAGGCTAAGTAGGAATCTGAATATTCAGGTCTTCATTTTTTTATTGCATACTAGCGACCCGCCCTCACTTCGCTTCCGTTTATTAAATTTAAAACAATTGGAATAAGATATTTTCCTGCGGTAAAGTGGAGCCTATATTTTAAGTTAGACCTCTAGCAATACATCGGTGAAAACTGCATTCAATTCCATGCAGTAGTTTTTGCGTGATGCGTGTACAAACATACAGACAGACAGACAGAAAAAATTTCTAAAAACTATTGTTTTGGCTTCTGTTGCTCTAATAAAGACCCCCCCATATTAGTTTTTTTTCAATATCTATAATGTATAGACACCGGCCTGTTACAATTTTATTATATATATTGTAACTTCATGGTGTTGTATATCTTATGATATACAACACCCTGCAAGGGCACATCAATTCAAATACTAAAAAATACATTCATTACATATGTATTAAATGCATTTTTAAATTATACATTAATACCGCTGAAGGATCACTTGCTGAAGCATGAATTTACTACGATTTCCTCGAAAGTGCACCCTTTCGTAAATATGTCAAATATATTCACCACACATCTGATACGTTTAGATATCGATCATCCAAAATACACGTAATCTGATTGTTTAACCTACTTTAAAGTTTCACCGTCATCTGGTCTATAGAAATGGCTGGACTCAATATAAATGTGAGGATGAATTTATATGATTAAAATATTTGGTCGTGGCTATCTACTCAAGTTAAGTTTAATTTCTTACAATAAATGTATTTATTGTACCTATACACATTGATGTTTTCGTCAGAAAAGTTAAAAAACCTTCACTTTAAAAGAAAATTAGCGCGAATCCCGCCATTTTGATTTAATAATGTAAAGCAAAGGTTTTGAATGTAATGCCAATGAGGTGTTATTAAAATTCAAATATAAAATTAATGATACTTGAATTTAATTTCTTGGAATAATTTTCGTCAGAAAACACATCACTAAATAGAAATTCCCGCGTATCCCGCCATTTTGTTTCAATAATGTAAAGCAAAAGTGTTAATTGTAATGCCAAATGGGGTGTTTTAAAATGTAAATATAAAATTAATGTCACGCAACATTGGCTTCATCGACGACGGCTCGGCTACTTTTTATAAAACTATCATTTTTACATGTAAGCTACTAGGTAATGTTGAATTAGTTATTTAACAGAAAAAGTTAGTGAATGCGCGATGTAAACACCGATAACGCATCGTTGTAAACATATTTTAGTTCGCAAAACGCCAACTTTTGTATTGATTGAATAAACGTTCCTCGAAAATAAATTGCATTTGTCATATATTTAGACTTGGAAAAATCAATCAAACATGAGCGGGATTTAATTAAACTATAATTATTATACAAATTTCATCGTAAACAAGATTAATTAGCAGACGTTTTTGTTTTTCAAGTTTAGTTCATTTGGAACTATTGAACCGACTTGGCTCATCCACGAACGTAACCGAGGTAGAAAACGAAAACTATTTTTGTTTCGTTGGCGTTTTGTATTCAGCTGGTGAACCTTAGTGGAGATGTACAGATTTTTTTCCAAAATTCCAAAGTCGCGATTACGTAGGTACCTAACGTTTCTACGAAATTTCCCTAAACGTACGAGTCCACAAAATGTCCAAAAATTTGCAATGCAATGCAAACAGCTCTTTCAGTATCCATTGTTGGACCATAGGCCATCCGTAGGTCTCGTCAGGCACATTGTCTTCTGCACAAGGGATGAATAGCCTTAAAACGCCACGCTGGCCAAGCGGGTTGGCGAGTCCACTCTTATTAGAAGTGGTGTAGTTCCTCAGAGCTTGTGATAGCGGCTTTGTTATTCCTTAGTCCAAAAACTCAGAATTTAGTAATTCAATAATACTCTTATAATCATTTTGATAACCTTTGGCATCAAAAGACATTGTCTTCCGTTAAACCTCTACTCTTTGATCTGTTAGGTCACGGATCGTACCATTCAGTATAAAACTAATCTTTTTGCGAGCCAAAAGATCTCTGTGTTCTGATATTTTTATATACAGGATGTGTCCCCTGACTATTCCCAAAACCTGAAATCTGTATTTTTCTAAATAATTATTTTTTGGACTTTTTATTCAGCAAACTTGCATGAAAAGCATGAAAAGTAAACATTCAAAAAACTTTCAGCTTGTATTTTTTAGCTATTTTTTAATTCACTTGGCAATGTTTCGGCTGGGTTACACCAACCACGGTCACGAGAGAACGAGAGTTAAAAAACAGTTAAAAAAATTCGTTAAGACCTGTGTAAAAGAAAACTGAACTTTTCGCAAAAAATAAATGTATGATTTTCACGTCAATGAACTAATAATTATGAATGAGTTTCAAGCTCCAGTGTTTCAAGCTTCGGAAATAATCCAGAACTATATAACTGGCAACCCCTAGTGTGTCGTGTAACAAAACAATAAATTGTACGCGTGTGAGCACACCAGCAGCGAAACGCGGCTACTAACGACCAACAACGCCAATAAATCGACAACGCCAAGAAAACAACGGCATTATTTTATCGATATTTCCACATCACTACGGCTAGTGTTGCGGAATTGCCTCGACGCCTCGGGCGGGGAACGGAAAAACATTCCTCCACGCACGAGTTTTAGCCCCGACTTTGTCCATTTGTGAAGATACATTCCTTTACATTTGCCTACACCTACCAAGTTATTATAGACCATGGGGAAAATATTTTAAGGTTGAATTTTCCCCGTGTTTCTATGCCATTATTCTTTGCAGTGTGTTTATGTTATTTCTATACGTATGCCGTGATTGCGGGAACATCGCCAGTTTATAACGGTTATTGATGACAATGATGACTGCATAGAACAATTTCGTGCAGATCTAATGACACATAGATAATTTTTTTCAAAAGATCCACATACTACTATTTTCAAGTTGAAAAAATGTGTTGTAAATAAGAAACCACCATGGGACATTTCACGTTCCAACACGGTGCGATCTAAAAATCGTTGTATACCGCGAACCCGAAAATTGCAGAACTAACTCAATCGTGCGGTCTCTCCAGTGTGCTACAACATAAATATCTACAAGAAAGCCGTGAATAAGATCGTGCAAGTTCGGCAACGCACCTATCTCCTGGTGTTGCTACTTGCCCGGCTGCCTTCTTTCCTATAGGTACATGTATATTAAAAACGACACGTCCACATCTTAAAACAGATTAATAGTCTTTGTGACTTTTTCAATTTCAAAGGTACGCACAGAGACGATCCCGTTATCTCACAAGGTCTTTAATCTATCAAGAACCAAAGATGTCCATAAAAAGGACCGAAAATGCTCATCAAAGACTCAGAATGACTACTATTTCAAATGTCCAAAGGCAAGTAAGCATTAATCACATGCCATGATTGTCAACCATCGCACGCTGTAATTTTTTTATCGGCCGATAGTTTAGTTCGTTTCGGGCTGTATGCGCTTAAACGTATCTTTACTTTTTATTCTACTCGGAAGTCTCGATCATGTCGCATCGATGTATCACAACCCGCTCATACCAAGTATACGTCAAAATAAAATTGGTAAATATTTACAACAACCTGTACACTTTTTTATATAAAAAATGTGTACCAAAAGAGAAAACCGAGTAGATAATTTAGTTTGATGTGGAGTGTGGCACACACAGTGACATAACCAAGTTCATGCCTTAATTTTCCGTGACATAAGATGATTCCCAGAAGAATTGTAGTTTGTGCTATTATAGCATAGGATTATATGCCACTTTATTTATTATAGATATCTTTACATAATCGGCCGACTAATTGGTCAAAAAATGTCTGCAATCCTGTAAATAAAAGTTTCACTTGCTACAAATGTCATAAATGGCCACTATATTTATCAAATGATTACAGAACTACAGGCTACAGAACTACAGGCTACATTACAGAACTATCAAATGATTACAGGCTACTGTAAGGAATATACATATACATATACGATACATCCTTTTGATTAAAGATTTATCGTATTTCAATCGGTAAATATACATACTCGTACCAGTTGACAATCCAGCTAAATTATCGGCCGATAAAATATCCAAAATGTGCGCGGGCCCTGTAACACAAATAGTTGCGCATCCTATCCTATCAGTGATAATTATCTGTTAGAGCGTAACATTTCATCTTTACGATAAATGGTAATCTGCATACTGCCTTGCCGGTCAGAAGAATACGTAATTACAGGTTGGAGAGCCGCGTTGACAATTTACCGTGGGCTCGCGGCGATTTAATTAAAAATATAGATGGCCACGATAACGTTTAACGACGCCATGAATCATAAAAAATGTGATGGTGATGTGATGATGTTAGCTACTGTAAGGAAATATTAACAGGAGGAACATTTAAGAAAATCATTAGTACTTTTTATGACCGCAGTCGCTATCAAGTAACTTGGCTCAAGTACTGTGTCAAGTAACTTGGGTTTATAGAAGTGCTGTGAACTCTTCTGTAATACAACGGTTATAACGAAATTGTAGTTGTAAACATATCAACCCGGCGATATAATAACATGGCTTAAAATAACAAAGAGACAGTAGCCTATTTTAATTTCTGTAAAACGCTTTTTAACATAGTGTATGTAAATACATAGTCTATAGCTAGATACATAGATAGATATGGATAAAATAATACCTATCAATATAGACATAATATAGTTGGGTACTATACAAGTATGTATTGTATATTACACCGAAATGTTAACTTTTAATATATTAAGTTTTAATTTTAATATATTAAGTATTAATTACACTGCGCAATTTTTAAATTTAGAAGAGATTTCGCGCGATCTAAAAAGATTATTAATATATTTTTAAAACATATTAATAAATAATCCACTAGTATCTGCAGATGGATTATTTATATCCATAATTATCATAAATAGAGACTTATCTATGATACTTTTTATTACGTCTATAATAAAGAAGTTACTGAATGAGCTATAAACAAAATTACAACTATGTAGACCTCGCTCGCGTGGGCTATTCTCCATTATGATCAGTGAATTTCAAAATCCTGAGTTATCTTTATGAAAAATTGCTCGTTATATCACGACATATTTCAGGAGATTTTTTATGTATGGTTTGATGTCCTGAGAGCATCTTGTAAGCCGTTTTGTTTTATTTCGTAATCATTTGAATTAAAAGTATTCCAATTTATCTATATTAATCTATACTAATATTATAAAGAGATAAAGTTTGTAAGTTTGGATGTAGGAGGTAATCTCCGAAACTACTAATACGATTTCAAAAATTCTTTCACCATTTGAAAGGTACATTATTCCAAATGGACATAGGCTATATATTATGTGCGAAAAAAATGACGCCCATGCAACGTATGCCGGGCAGAGCTAGTTTTATATAAAAACAATTAGCGACTCCAGATAATTTAGCGGCTTTAATATCCCTCAATCGCCTTAACAACCCCATCTCTTACCGTGGGTGTCGTATCCACGGGTAGAGATGGGGTGGTCCTATTCTATAGCCGGCCGACACCACACGGTCAATAATTCAACAATCGTTCTCCAATTGCTCACCTTTGAATCGCGGTCCATCCATCTTAGTTTCGGTTAGTCTTAGTTTAGGTCTATCCCCGTTACGACGTCCTTCCACTATTCCTGTTATCCATGTTATCCTATTATCGGTTATCCAGTTATTGTGTATCCACGTGTTATACAAACGTAAGTAATTACGTTTGTAGAATAAATCACTTATACTGTGTGGCTGGCTAGTTTTACTAAGCCCACGAGACTTTAAGTAGGTTATCTTCATTGTAATCAAAGAGTACTGAAATCAACAAGTCTAAAGAATCACCCGTATCCCAGCCACGTTGGCGTCTTTATAGCCCACTGTCGTCCCATTATGAGCATATTATGCTAAGTGGATGTGGACATACGCGTGCATAAAGCCTAAGAATATATGCCTTACAAGGCGCTATAATAAAACAAATGGATTAAATATGGGGCGACCCCTAGTATGGGACGCAACTTGTGCTCCGCCGGCGGGGACGGTGTATATGTGTAGTCTGTGAGTGTAGTGTAAGAATCACATTGGCAGCAGACAACGACGACGGACGACGGCAACGGGGAGGTTAATTCCTATCAGGGACATAGATTAGGCTGTCAACTAATACGGGGTTGGGTTGGTGAGGGACTCTGTCGTAGTAGCCTCGGGCGTACATACATATATACATACAGAAATATATACATTTATATAGTCATATATATGCATGTATGTATATATGACATGCATACATATATGTATAATACAGAAAGATCTAAGGAACTAAAAAGATAACGAAAAATAAGGATAAGAATTTCAGCGTAAGAGAACACTTAATCTGCTTGATAGTGTTCATTCATGAGTCTTAACACCTGCCAGAGATTGAGCGCGCTTTGTAAATTTATTTATTTATTTATTTATTTATACGGGATATACCCTTTTTACATAACAGATTAAAGAAAGGAAAATAGAAAGTACAACTCAAAGCAACATAAGATCAGAACTTCTCAGTTGGCGCGAAAATTCAACAATATCGTTACCATAAAAATTAACAGTATCACCAAGAGCGTTAGCCTTGCGCATCAGTCGTATCAAAGTTTCATTCTTGCTAACGTCAGTTCTTCTATAGGGGACATAAAACACATCAGAGTTCCTCGTGCCAGCAGCACTTATTCTATAATTTATGTGCGATGTTAGGAAAGAGCAATCTAAAAAGTTGTTAATAATTTTGAATAAAAAAGTGAGATCAAAAATTACTCTTCTCTCCTGCAAAGATTGCAAACCCAGTTTACTAAGAATGTAAGAATAATCATGATTATCGCGTGACATTCCGTGACCATCGCGATAGGCCGCGTGTCGCAGAAAATTATGCTGAGGTTTTTCAATGAGTTTAATTTGTTCGTTTGTAAAAGGAGACCAGACAATTGAGCAATATTCCACCAAAGGGCGAACGAGAGACTTATATAGTAAAAGTAGTGTACTAACGCGCGAAAACTCCGACGTGTTTCTATAAACAAATCCCCACATTCGCATTGCCTTAGAAGAAATAGTTTTGATATGATCATTAAAATAAAGCCTCGCATCAAGCAAGACACCGAGATCTTTAACAGTTTCCACCCGTTGCAATTGATCGTTACCCATAACATAATTGTAAACTATACCAGTCTTCTTTCTTGTGAATGAAATAATTGAACATTTTTTAACGTTGAGTTTCATAAGTTTAGATTGCACCATTCCATTACACTATCAATGTCGATTTGCAGAAGTTCTGCATCAACAGAGTTTTCAATATTCTTATAAATTTTAGCATCATCAGCGTATAAAAGTATGGAAGAAAATTTTAAACATGAAGGTAAATCATTTATAAAAAAGTTAAACAAAAGAGGGCCCAAGTGGGAGCCTTGCGGGACTCCAGAAGGAACTTTTATAACTTTAGATTTACAATTTTTTATCTCGACAAATTGAGATCTATCAGTCAAATAACTTTTCAGCCAACTTAACAACGGATTTCCAATACCCATGTTATTCAACTTTGAGACCAGTATATCGTGATTTACACTATCAAATGCCTTTGAGAAATCTGTGTAAATCGCATCGATCTGTCCATACTTCTCAAAGGCATCGGTTATATGTTTTTTAATAATTACTAAGTTAGTGCACGCAGACCTTTTGTCGATAAAACCATGTTGTTGTTCACATATAATATTCCTGAAATTGCTATAAACGCAACTAGTGACCATTTTTTCAAAAAGTTTCGGTATAGAATTAAGAATAGAGATTGGCCTATAGTTTGATACATCTGATTTATCACCACTCTTGTAAATGGGAACAACTTTGCCAAGCTTCCAGGCATCAGGAAAAATGCCCATAGCTAATGATTTACAGAAAAGAAGATGCAAAGATTTTGTCACAGCATATATACAGTTGACCAAAAAGATATTAGGAATTAAGTCAGGCCCTGCACCCTTCCTGATGTCCAGCTTGGCAATTTCATCGAATACAGCACTAAGAGATAATTCCATACAGTTCATATAAAAAGTAGAATTGTAATCAGTAGGTGAGATAACATGATCATTTGCTTGATTATTTACATCAAAATTGTAACTCGATTTAAAATGAGAAGCAAAAAGATTTGCAATTTCTGCAGGGTTGTTAAATGATGAAATAAAAAAATAATGTTTCTATATAATACATATTGTTAGAGTCAAAAAGTGTCGACCCTAGTTTCTCATGTTACATTGTGCGGCAGCACTGTATGTACTCGATGGTGCCGAGTTAGTCTTCATTTGACCGCTGTCACAATACCTCGCCTGTATAGAATATTACATTGTGCTAGTAAATGATTTGTAAACTTATGTGGTTTTATTAAGACTCTATTAATATGTATATACATACATGCATACATACAGAAAGAATTAAGGAACTAGAAAAGATAAAGAGAAATGAAGGAAAATATATATAAACAAACTCTAAGACCCGTACAATAGACAATACTGTGTTGTCTTAAGACAATGGGCTATGAAACGTACGATGAAAAACGCAAGATGTTTAGATGCAAATGGACCCACCAACATTGTTTATAGATATGTATCCCAAGGTTACCTTGACTATCGTGTGTGGCGAGTCTAAATCAACTAGGAAATCAGCTCCCGACCCCCCATAATCTATTCAGAAAACTTTTTTTATGGTGGTCAATCTCAATCAGGGATTTATACTTAAAACCTAGTTTGCTGTAGGTACCTTTTGTTTAAAGAAGAGATTGTAGACGGACTGGCGGTCCAGGAGATGGTAACTGATTACCGCGACCCATGGACACCTGCAACACCAGAGTAGTTGCTGGTGCACTGCTGAGCTTGCGGAATCCTATTCAGGATTTATTTATCCTAAATAACCTTATTTATAAATAAGGTAAACGCGAATGTTCACCTTATTTATTTTACTCGACGTTTCGGTTAGGTTGCATCAACCATGGTCACGAGCTGACTGAAGAGGCACCCGCCACGTCGAGAGTTGCGACAACTACCAGCATTTGGTCTCCATATTCCGGAAAGTTACGTCTGACGCTATCAGAAATAGCGTCAAATCTTTATAATATTGTGTGTTGTGTGCCGCAACTTTCAACACTATTACCTATCAAGATTGAATAAAGTAAACATTATTATACATACTCGTATGTTCGTCACAGAATGGCTGCAGCGCGTTACAGCGGGCTGCAGCGGACGGCCACGTGGAAGTCGTACGATTGTTGCTGCACCATGGTGCCGATACTAACAAGCAGGATCACGTGGTAAGCTATACATTGTGATTACACATACCATAGGGTAAAGTTACCTGTTACGGTCCACTGCTGGACATGAGCCTACGAGTATGTGCCCTACAAGGCGTTAAAATTATAACCGAACAAATGGATTACATTGACACAACATTGCACATTCCGTTTTAATCCTATTTGTAAAATAAGGTAAACAATCGTTGCGGCCTGAAATAATACTGACAGCTTTAAATTAAAGAAATATCTCAACATTTAGCTTTAAATCTAGGGCAAACTTGCAGTTTTAACGAATCAAATTATGTACCTATATGTAAACATTTATCATTTCAATATTTTATTTAAGGCCGTGTCAGTTACCTTGAGCCGCCATGTTTGTTTGCATTTTGAACAAATTTAATTGGAACAAACTGTAGTTGAGCTGTTACACCGTACCTTTATGGATAGTAACAGTAACCAGCCCTTTTATCGTCCACTGACGGTCACGGACCTCCGTATGTACATTTTGCTTGTGTATGAAGGACGTATGCCCTTAAAATGCCACGCTGGCGAAGCAGATTGGAGAGTCCATTCTTTTTGAAGTGATTTAGTTCCTCAGGGCTTGTGCTAACGGCTTTGTTATCCCTTAACCGCATTTTACGATACCCACGGAAAAAGGTGGGACAATGTTGCTCTAAAGATCTGTTCAGATATACGCGATATTCGCTGCCGCTTACGACAACGATAGTGTCTAGGCGATATCCGTGATCGCAAATCACGTGAATTCGCTAGGGAGAGCGAATATCGCCCAGGTACACGTTTTACTGATTGGAAACGCGATACTGTTAACGCCGGTATATCGCTACCCGAAAGCGGTTAGCGAATATCGCCTATGTCTGAACGAAGGAATTATCGCGTACCCACGCGAATATCGCCGCAAGCGGCAGCGAATGTCGCTTATATCTAAACAGGCCCAATAGACGGCCGACACCACACGGAAAAATCAGATTGGTACGTCGCTATTTTTCATGAGTTTTAGAAAACAAATATATAGCCGTGTGGTAAGCCAATTTTATTTTCATTATGTAAGGTAGTCTGATAAGTTCGCGGCCTTTTTTTAATGAAAATAATAAAGACTTTTTTGTATTACATAAATATTTATTGAATGGAATATTGTCCACATATTTGAATATCTTTCGCCATTTTTCTGGCAGAGCCTAATGGGATAATTCTCAACGCTATAAAATTTTCGGGGTTTCTGAGCGAAAAACTAATTTAAATGGTTTATAGAGGCTTCTATTGAATGTAATTTTACTCCATTTAGAGAACTTTGTAAAGAGCGGAATAAATGATAATCCGAGGGTGCTATATCTGAACTGTATGGAGGATGCATTAAAACTTCCCAGCCAAGGTCCATCAATTATTATTTAGTCATCAAAGATGTATGCGGTCGAGCATTGTCGTGATGGAAAAAGCACACGAAGCACACTCCCAAGCACACGAAAAACGCAATCGCACAATTTTACTTGATTATTAAAAACGCCACGCACGAAAAACTCTTTGAAGTTTAATAAACTATCACTGATAAACCACAACCACGCCTTAAAACACATATTTTACAATAATCAAACACTTCTAGAGTCCAAGCCAATATTTGTAACGTACGAATTGTAGATTTTGTAATTTATTTTTCAGCACGGTAACACGGCAGCGCACGAGGCGGCTTGGAAGGGCTACTCCCGGTGCGTGGCGTTACTTGCGGCCGGCGGTGCGGACCTCCGCATACGAAACGCGGGCGGGTTCGCGCCGCTGCACCTCGCCTGCCAAAATGGGCACAACCAGTCCTGCAGAGAGACATTACTGGCCGGCGCGCCGCCGGATTTGCAGAACAATGTAAGTTTAAAATTTGACTTGTTAGTTTAATAGATAGTAGAATGTAAAATTGAATTTAGAATGTAAATTAAAATTTAGAATGTAGTTTGAATTTAGAAGGACTATTCAAATGAGTAGGACGCTCTCCATCCAGATGAAATGACGACTTAAAGAAAGTCGCCGCTAATGACCTGGTGAGAAGATCATGTGTGGTGGCTGTCATTGGTCTCTGCCAAAGACTCCACTGCTTGTCTCTAGAGGATAGAGGCCTCTCCAGCAGTGGAGAGACACAGGCTGATGGTATGGTATTTGAATGCGAACGATTAAGCGCTGCCGCACAACAGCTGCCAGAAAGTACACGAGTGCTTATATTTGTAAGAAAATAATGATTTAGGATCTGTTGTTACCAAAGAACTCCTTGTTGACTGTAGAATATTTGTAGAAACGGCAGCCATTGACGTGTCTGGCTTTGTTACAATGTAAGCAAGGTACCTTCATCTTTGTGCAAACTTTTGGATATATAAACTTCTTCAATTTACTTGATTTTATTGACTTATTATATTTTACAGTACGGCGACACATCCCTCCACACTGCAGCCCGGTATGGACACGCGGGCGTCACTCGCATTCTCATCTCAGCACAGTGCCGGGTCTCTGAACAGAATAAAAACGGAGACACAGCACTACACATCGCAGCGGCCATGGGCAGGCGGAAACTAACGAGGATACTCCTCGAAGCCGGCTGCGACAAGTCTCTACGGAACCACCAAAATGAAGCCGCTAGAGACATCGCCACGAGGAAAGGCTTACAAGAAATCATCAGCATATTAAACACTCCTGTCGCCAAACAAACGAAAAAAAAAGAAAAACACAGAGACAAAAGCAAAGAAAGAACGGCAGATGAACCCGATGACGGCAAAAAGAAAGATAAAAGTAAAGACAAAAAGAAAAAGAACGTCCATTTTGAAACAACACCGCCCGTTCAGTGGTCGCCATACGGATGCCACTACTACCCCGACCCGAAGTACTTCCCCAAACCAAAGCTCAGCTCGTTACCCACCGACCCGCTTAGAAAAGGCGAGCAGTACTACCTTGATTTGGCTGGAAACATAAAGAAGGGTCCAATAGGCGCTGGCTACACCTGCTATTGTGCTCCATTCTTCAAACACATGGAAAATAAACTTAACGAAGATAAGAAAGATTTGAAACAGCACATCGACCGAGCTCATGAGAGGTTGGATCAGAAAGTGACAGATTTGGAAATGAAAACTCAAGGCCAGATATCTGAGTTAACCAGATTTGTCGCAGCAGAGAGAGCTATGTGCAAAGAGAGGCATCAGCATTTAGAACAGTGGTTAACTCGAGGTATATTATTAAGGGCATCCGAAAGAGTCAGGAAATTAGACTACAGTCCGAAAGGTTCCTTAGACATACCACCAATTAAAAGAACGAGAAGCTTAGAACTTCTGGATGCACACACTGAAGAATGGAATAAAGTCCACAGAACAATAAAGAGTTTCAACGAGAATAGTGAACATTTTGAGATCAATGCCAAAGACTTGAACGAAAGTAAAGCTACGTCTAAAAGTACTGAGATGTTGGACATTAGACAATCACCTCAAAGTCCGAGACGAAAGTATCTACTCAAGAACTCAAAAAGCAGCGATCATTTGGACGCAGGTCCGAGTAGAAGTTCAAGGTCGCCAATTTCGTCTCTCGCTAACCCTGACCAGAGTCACTTACAAAATGTAACGGCAGAAATCCACGTGAAATGTAATAAAATCTCTGTATCCCAATCGCCAGTTTCCATGGAAGTTCGGGGGTATAGTGAGAGGTACGTGTCTCCTAGTCTACAATCCAATACTAAGTCACCTAGCAGTAGCAACAGACAATCAGATTTTAAATCTAGCGATTCCGAAGGAGATAACATCGTTAGCAGTAACCAAAAGGACACAAGCCCAATTAACGTACCTCCGTGGAAGAGTCAAGTACTACAAAGAACTGCAGATGATATAAGAAAAAGAGTTTTACTCGAAAAGGAAATGTCCGCAATTCTATCAAGAAGTAACACCAAATCTATGGATATATCACAAGATGGATACGTTAAACTTCCTAAACAGGATATCTATCAAATGAGAGATGACAGTCGTGTAGAACGGGAGCAAAGGAAATCTGTACAGGAGTTAGTAGCTCAAGTGGAAAACCAACAGATGCACCAGCAGAGATGCAAGACTCCGGAACCAATGCCATTACCGAGGAAAGTTCCACCCACCGAAATACAAAGCTGCAGCAAAGAACCTCCTCCTGTAAACCCAGTTAACATCCAGCCGAGTCATGGCATACTCAAAATGCCGCAACAGCCACAAAGGCCTGCTCCGGTATTGAAGGAAAAACCCCCTAAAAGCAAACGGTTTAGTTTGCATAACCTCATACCATTCCCAACGAGGAAGGCCTTTCAAACCCCACCTAAAGACAACGGAAATAACTCCGAGAGCAGCGACGAGGAGGATAATCCTATAAGAAGTACAAACCAGCCGGGACCTATGAGAAATTCGAACCTACTCCAGACATTACCTATGCCCAACTATGAGGCCATTTCAACCAAATCCCAGTCGCCTGCACCTCAAGTCCAACCTAATCCTTCCCACGTCCACGACTTAAGGCCCATAGTCCCAAAAGACGCGTATTTCCATGAAATACCTAACAGACAGGTCCACCAACAGATGCCATATAGAGATATGATCGAAAACGGTCTTCCAGTTCCTCAATATAACCATTGCCAATCCCAGTACAATTACAACGAGACTGGTCTACCTCAACCCCAGGTTCAGGGTCGAAATAGGAATCCCCTCTACCACCATCAGACTGGGGTCTTCGATGCCATGATGCAAGATCACATCATGAGGGAAATAGAGCGTATACCCCACTGTTACAGCGAACATTTAGACCAGAACACAGAAGTGGAAATCGCGAATCAGAACGACCACTTTCGCGGTGGTTACTACGATAACCGTCCGCCAATGTACCCTAGCTTTAGAGGGAACCCACATGGAGTAAGAAAACCTGTCCCGGACCATAATTTACTGCACAGCCGCTTGCAATCGTTAGCCATCAACACCCATTTGACTGAAACCCAAAGCCAGACCGATAGGGAGTCTCACAACGATTCGGGGTACAGTACGAAGGTGTACGGAAGTTCACAAGGACCTTCACCAAGTCTCTCCGGCCACGTGGAGGGTTCTGACAATATGTCCGGTCAGAGAGTGAGCGTGATACCTAACGGGAAACCTATGGGACAGATCGGTGCTTCGAGCTTGGTATGAGAATTAGAAGTAGTGCGAGTGGCAAGGACATCACATTAAAGCCTCATCACACAAGGAGTTCCTCGAACGGTTCGAGCGAGAATATTATATACTAGCGACCCGCCCTCTCTTCGCTTCGGTTAATAAGATTTTTTTGTCAAAATTTCAAAATAAAATATAGCCTATATTAGACACTGATAATGTAGCTTCCTATTTGTGAGAGAATTTCGGAAATCGGTTCAATAGTTCCAGAGATTACCCCCAACATACACACAAACAAACACAATTTTACCTCTTTATTATATTAGTATAGACGATTCTCGTATACGGCCAATCTTCATATAATTCCCGTCTAAAACTGTTTATGTGATGATAAAACTATAGGTAACAACGATCATATAAAATAATAACAGTTGTGTATATTTGCTTTTTTTATTTATAGAAAGAAGGCAGCAGACGAGCTGATAGTCCACCCGATGATAAGTGGATACTATCGCCCATGAACACCCGCAATACATGCCGACATCAGTCCATACTGACAAACGTTGGCACGCCCCCGGTTGCGCTGCCTACCTTTTGAGATGTAGGAATTGATTTGGAGAAAGATGGGCGAAAATGGGGAGGGATATGATGGGATGAGAATAGGCTTTAGAATATCTCACTCACTACCGAAACACGTACGTACATTGGGGAATAGGATAAAGTGGCCAGCCGAGTGCGCCCAGTGGCTGTGGGATTCTCTTTATTTAAATGAGCCCGAACACAGTCAAAAACTTGTTCGTATTATCACAAATATGGCCATGGACCTCCGAGAAAAGTTATTTTTTAAAATGAAAACATGACAATATTGCTATTATTTGAACTGTTTAATGTACCTAATTTTAATGTATGCGTGTGATTGCTTTTATAAATCGTGTTGGTAGATTTTAAAGACATAAATAAAGGGTTTGTACGAAGTTTTTCCGAAGCTTGAACATATGGATTCCGTTCACGTTCATTGACATTTTATTTTTACCGAATTTCATTTATCGACATACAGTGTCAACTCTATATAGCGATTTTCTCTATAACGATGAACTCCCTAAAACGTGGAAATTACTAAGGTTTGTTTTGTTTCATTGTTACCCATACATTGAAACACTCTATATAGCGGAACACCACTCAATAGCGAAACAATACGTCATTATTTAGTCCCCAATAAACATCGATTTCGCTTAACTTCAAACACAGTAATGGACACAGGCATTAAAAAAAATAAAAAATGTAACATTATATGTTAATTAAGTCAAAATTACGAGCAGAATTCATGGCTTCGGGTAAAACTCGGACGCAGCCAGTATAATAAATGTACCAAATTGCACTTATGATTTCATGACTCCATAGTTGTTGTTAAGGCTCGTGTCACACAGACAAGAATCGGAATATCGGGTTCAATTCCGTTTCACTTACACATTAACTTGAACTTTTACTCGTATTAAAGATGTAAAACGAATCTATTTTATTATTACTCCCATTAAAGTTATTTTAAAGTCATTATGACTTATATGGTAAAAACAAACGTAATTCTCCTCAGCTGCTAAATCCAGTTTCCAGTTATCATTTTTCTTTTCATTTGAAAACACGCGCAATCTAACGAAAATCTACCAATACGTGCTAACCTGTGGCAGATGAGGACCGACAATGAGCAGCTAATTTCGAAAATTTCCTCCAGTGTCAAACCAAACAATAATGAAATAGTAGCGCCGTTCTATCCAAGTAGTATCCACTGCCATAAGCAGAATTTTAGTCATTTTAACCCCCCCCCCCCCCCCGCCCCCGTCAGCGAAAGTAAGCAAAGCTCTTACCCCCCCCCCCCCCCATGCTAACGTAACCATTGGTATGTTTACAAAATCTGTTCAAATTTCTTATTTAATCAGAATCTACTGTTTTGCCAAAAAAAAACAAAGTAAATAAATAAATATTGCTGACGCAATCGCCATTCAGCCCCACCCCCCCGTAACCCATGTCATCAAAAATAAGCAAAGCAAAGACCCCCCACCCCCCTTTGGTGCTTACGTAATATTTGAACGGCCCCTAATGTCGAGGAAAGCGAACCCCTGACCTCGATTCGCTTTCGCTTCCCATTTTGTGTGAGACGCATCATACAAAATATTAGTTTCGTTACGCCTTAGTGCAGTGTGAGAAAGGCCTAAGACTATTTTCGAGTCAATTAATTCCTTAATAATGCAATTCTTTATCATAATAAAATTCACAATTACAACATATATTAAGTTAAAAATATATGTTGCACTTGCACATCACACACCGACAATAATAATGTCGTTAAAAAAACTCTAAAATGTATTAAAAGTACAAATGTATAATTATACCGATGCCATGTACTTAAAACATTACTATAAGTAGATATAACGTTATCTATTAATATAATAAGGTTTGTTTTGAGAGCAAATGAATGACATATTTATGTTAAAATTAGAAAGCTAAAACACTAAGTCAAAGACAATGATGTAAAAAATTCAAGATATGCAAAAATTCAAAAGCGCTTAAAGTATTCGCAGCGGTCGCACAAATACAAACTCCTTTGCAATTCATTATTAACAGTTACGTAACGTCAACCGCGAATGTGATGTAGTAGAACAAACATATATTCTTTTAGTCACAGCAACGAAATAGTACATTATGATACAAGTGTGCAAGTTGGTCATTACAGTGGAGGCGGGATTGCAGCCCGAGCGTAGTGGAGCCGAGAGTGTAATGACCAATGCTCACCGTGTTTCATACGAAGTGCTAAGTTAGTCATTACAGTGGAGGCGGGATTGCAGCCCGAGCGTAGTGGAGCCGAGAGTGTAATGACCAATGCTCACGTGTTTCATACGCGTGCTAAGTTGGTCATTGCAGTGGAGGCGGGCTTGCAGCCCAAGCGTAGTGGAGCCGAGAGTGTAATGACCAATGCTCACGCGTTTCATATGACGTGCTAAGTTGGTCATTACAGCGGAGGCGGGATTGCAGCCCAAGCGTAATGGAGCCGACAGTGTAATGACCAATGCTCATACGACGTTTTTCAACACACTTGTTGAAAGGAAAAAGGAAAGACAAGGAAAAATAAATAAAATTTCATTGTCTTATTTTGTTAATAAAAAGTTTAATTATAATTACTGAAAGTACAATTATTAAAATGACACGCAACAGTTTTTCTTGGCCTTTGCACAGTATGTGTTATGGTATTATTAATAATTTCATTGTTTTGATCGGTGCGTGCGGTAATGTATAGTAAAAAGCACGCGTGTTTTATATGCTGCATTATGACCCTAAAAACGCTGCAATAAGGGCCACTTTACGAGCAAGTCTGTTGAAAATGAACTTTATAATCACCGCAATCTCGTTTACGAACGCAAAAAAGCTTGTAATAGTGCCAACGCTCGGTTGGTCGATGTATTAAATTATGTTATTGCTGAAATAAAAATATGTCCGTCTACAAAATAAAAAAAAAAAGCCTAAATCGTGTTCCACTTTACAATAAGTTTATTTTTATGTAACATACGAGTAGATATAAGTAGTGTTCTGTATGTTTTCATTGTAAAATAGTTTATATTTATTGAGTTGCTTTACGTATGTATTGATATTTTGTACTGATTCTAATAAAACGCACTTTTGAAGTGTCACAACTAAAACATGTTTTATTTTTAATTTTATTTATAATACAAATTCAAGTTCCATTTCTTTTATTTATAATAACAGAACACAAATTAAATAAGATATAAAGTTAAATACATTAAAAGTCCATCAATATTTGTTTAGTCATCAATCAATCATCAATGGTCGAGCATTGTCGTGATGGAGAACTACACCGTTTCTATTCAGTAATTCTGTGCGTTTTTCTTCAAGTGTTTGTTTCAATTTTACTAATTGCCGACAGTAGACATCAGAATTAATCGTTTGGCCACGTGGGTAAATCTCGTAATACACAATGCCTTTCCAGTCCCACCATACACATAACATGACTTTGTTCAGAGTGAGGCCTGGCTTTGGGACTATTTCTGATGGCTCACCTCGTTTAAACCAAAATCGTTTTCAAACATTGTTATCGTAGGTGATCCACTTCTCATCGCCTGTTACCAATCTCTTCAGAAATGGATCGATTTCATTTCGTTCTAGCAACATCTCGCATATGGAAATTCTATTCGCGAAGTTTCTGTCATTTAAATCATGCTGGACGCAAACATCTAGATTTTTTACAAAATTCAGTATATGCATGTGATCCAAATTCGTTGAGTGGTGAATGCTAAGCTCTTCCGCAATTTGATGACTGCTTACGTATCTATCTGCTTCAAATTATTCAATGATAACATCAACATTTACCTTAATATGACGACAACAGCGAGGCACATCATTCACATCAAAATGTCCAGACCTGAATCGACTGAATTATTTTTGTGCAGTAGTTTCAGATAAAGCATCTTCTCCGTAAACACCACAAATCTCTTATCGAGCACTAGAAGCATTCATACCCTTGTCGAAAGAAAATTGTATAACTTATCTAATTTTCTCCTTATTAACTTCCATTTTAAAATTCTTAAAATCAAAATTATTTAATTTGTAATTTCGATTCGCCGCCATTACAAAAAAGTCAGCTGTCAAACGGTATATCACTCTCCCGCCAGTGATCAGTGTTGCCAGAAATATAGCACGCTAAAGTCATAAGTTCAAAAAGACCGTGAACTTTTTTCCGACTACCTATTATTAGATTAAAAAATTTACAAATGACATTTTCTTCTATTTCCCCAACTTTTATCCCTATAAAAATCCCTAATACTACTATGATACAACGGCATTCCACTCAAAACCGACGCTTTTGCCGCCAAAATCTTCACAGCCACATAATCCCCCGGCTTTACCCCCCTTTTGCCCCCATCTTGATTCAAAATCTCCATTTGATGAAACACAACTTTGATATACAATTCATTCCTACCCAAAATTTGTCCGGTTTTTTTAACAACGCCCTCCACTAGTACCAAATGGGTGTTGCCAATTTCTTTTTCGTTTAGATTTTGACATTTTTTTCGGTATAATTCCATCATGAGGTTGTGGCGATTCTTTTTTATGTGTTCCGGAACATCGTCTTTATATCGACGGTAGGCTGTGGTTTTCTGAAAAATTAATGTCAAATTAATATAAAAAAAAAAAAATATGCGGTTTCATTTAAAGAGAAATAACTAAATGAGCAGCAAATCGATGACAGCAAATTTAAATGTGGGTTAAGGTTTAAGTTCTCTAGTGACAATAAAGATATAGGAGTCTCCGTCGACTTTAAAATTATTTTATTTCGGTTATTCAAAAATATTTTGTTTTATTGATCATGATTAATTGTTCATTTAGTATTAGCGATGGATAACTCCGGATTCAATGAATCATAAGATACGAAGCCGCGAGCGGAGCCGAAACTCTTAATTATTCCGGCTAACTGTTATCGACTCCGAGGATTTATTTATTCCTTTCATTTTTGGATCGCTGAGTTACATGAACGAACATGATGCAAAGCGAATGAGTCGCTCTCAAGCTCTTATAAAATATAAGTAAGTAGGTGAATCAAAGGAGTCAAGGAATCGTTAAGAGGGGTCGGATCCGCGAGCGGAACAGAATTAAGTTAATCGAAACACTCCGAGGAGTCGTGAATACCCACGACTATTTAGTATCTTTGCTACCCGTTCAAATAAAAGCCTTTAATTATAAAACTACTATTCCTCGCCGTGGTGTTGTTTATCGCGAACCATTCACCATGAGATGTATCCACCACTTGAGATGCTCTCTATTCCTATTAACGATACGATTTTATATTAGAGCCAAACGAGCGATGGAATAAAAGAAATAATGTCGACATTCAAGTGAATCGATTCCGCGTGAGGAGTTTGAATTAAGAGCATAATTTAAATCGCCGCGCCGAAGTAAATAATAAACAATTACCTCTCTCATACTGTAAGGGAAGAGAAATGCAACATTGTAATCAACGAGTTCCATTAGTGATAGTGTCTCCTGAAATTCCTCTTCAGTCTCACCACAAAACCCACAGATCATATCTGTCGAAAGACCTACTGAAAAATGAAAATATCACATTAATGAATGATCGAACCGCTGATCGAGACCAACAATAAGTCTGTATAACAATAATTACAATAAACTGTGTAGTGGCTAACAATAACTGATCCAAGTCCAAGTTTTAAAAGTTACGCGAGGAATAGTTCATTTCTCTACATAATGATATATAATGAAAACGTATAATGGTCATTTTAAAATAAGTTACAAAATAAGTATTTCATTATGTATATTTTTTTGTGATTGGTTATTCAAAAGGCACTTAATTTTTCATTTTCAAAGATACTTAATTTTTAATTTTAAGTCACCATTTCTTCAATATTTTGTAACAATAGAGCGAGGATAGCCTAGGGGTATCCATACTCGATTCACATTCGTGCGATCTTAAGTTAAAATCCTCTACCCGTGACACTAAGTTTCTTCATATGTGTGGATTTTATAAAATTGCCATTAGCTCGGTGGTAAGGGAAAACATCGTGAGGAAACCCCCCAGTGATTTAGTAGGGACGGTCTGTGCCCTGGAGTGGAACGTTATAGGCTGATACAAAAATTCTTCAATTGACAATAATGGTAAAAATAAAAAAGGTCTTAACAGTCAAATTGCTCTTTCAATTTTACTTTATAACCTAAACAATCGCCCCCAGCCCCTCATCCCCCAGATGCTGGGAGCATCTGTCCGGTCGAGGGAAACTGGAAACTAGCCTGCTGCAAAGTGACTAAATTTGCTTGTGCTCAAAAACATCTCTATAAGTGCGTTATTCATTATCTGCAGGAAATAGTAACGCCTCTTACCTCCAGGTATAGTCCGTTTGACATGATCGACTAGTTGTAAGTAAGCTTCCCTGGTGTAACCGCGGCGCATGCGCTCCAGCACAGTTGTGGAGCCAGACTGAGCTGGTAAATGTAACATTTTGCAGATATTGGCGCGTTCGGAGATTATTTGTAGCACCTGATAAAAATCACATAGTGATATCGCACCTCTGTTTAACAGAGCCGTAAGTCGTATTGTGTCAAAATATAGATTTATCACTTTATTGCACAAAGTACAGTGGGCGGGCTTAACACAACATGGCATTGTTATCCAGCCAACCTTCAGGAGAGGAAAGATAATAATGCCAGAGGCGCAATCAACGAAGGAGAAAAGCAAATAAAATAAAAAGAATAACAAAACATTACTGAAAAGAGCACCTTTAACTGAACATAACCCATTTTATCGCCAAAATTAAGAAAATTGTGTTTCAATCGATTAAAAACATTTAAAAAAAATCTGTAATTATTATAAAATATCACTTTACAGAAAGTGATATTGTTTAGAATTTTAATCAAATATTTACATAAATCGTCACCACTGAGGAGGAAACAGGTGATAACAAGTGGTAATAGACGAAAAATTTTACTTTTTGCAAAGAAATGTACTTTTTATTTTAGCTGGTAAATACAACATAAGTGGAAACTCTAACCTCATCAGGGAAGTCCTTAGGGTGTGCTGCAGTGAATCTAATCCTCATTTCTGGATCTACAGAAGAGACCTTATCCAGGAGATCAGCAAACCTGAGCCCACCTTTCTTATTCTTGTACACTGTTTTGAAACCTGAATAAAATATATCAGTCGTTGTTAAACTAAATCTCCAAATATCTTTGCGCATATCCCACCCGCAACTTATCTGCAGACATACTCATATTTGTCATTTTCGAGTAATGTTTACATGGATAAGAAGGCGACGGAGAGACTGTCATTTTTTTTGTTTTTATAGAAAGAAGACGGCAGACGAGCATACAATCCACCTGCTGGCTAACGAATACTGTACGTAGCCTATGGACATCCGGGATACATGCCAACCAACATTAGTACAGAATGACAAACGTTGGCACGCCTCGTATGCGTATGCGCTGTTCATCTGACCTATGATATAGTTCATAGAATCAACATGCTGAAATGAGAATGGGCAGGTCATATTTGACGCAGGACCGATAACCGTTGGGGTAGACAAGTCCTCAAATGAGAGCCACGTATCGGGAAGCCCTGCGGCCAGGTGGATCAACCACTTGAAAAGTTCACCGATGGTGAACCGAAAAGAACCGAAGCAAAGACCCCCTTTGGTCTTTGCTTTGCTTATTTTTGATGACATGGGGAACGGGGGGTCTGAATGGCGATTACGTCAGCAATATTTATATACAGTGGATTTCATTAATAACGACCTCGGTTGTAACGACTTTTCGGTTATAGCGACGTCGAACTTACGTCCCTAGAATTTAAAGCATACATTCGTAGGAAATTCATTCGGCAATAGCGACTCCGGATATAACGCCTAATTCGGGTATAACGACTTGTTTTTATGAACTATTTGGGACAGATTCCTAGAAATTCCTTGCGGATATTGAGACTGAGTCGGCAAAGGCACAAAGACTCATTCATAAGCTTTAATGTAACGTAAACAAAGGATAAGAATCTTTTGTTTACATTCGCAGATGGTCAAATGCTTTGTTTGTGTGTAGGGTTACTTAGTATGTGCATGAAGTTAAAATTATGAATCAGTTACGTAGCAATTTCCAGTGAGTAAACATCGTTTCTTAAACTTGTGAACATGGCTCCTAGACGTACATTTACTGTTAAAGAAAAAGTGGACATCATTTCGAGACTGGAAAATGGTGAAAACAATGTTGAACTGTGTAAACAATTTGGAGTTTCACATTCTACAATATCAACGATGTGGAAAAACCGCGCTAAAATTATGCAGTGTTTTGAATCAAAATCCCTGAAAATAAAGAAAAATCGTAATCCAACTCATCAAGATATTGAAAATGTACTTCTAGTGTGGTTTAAAGCACAGAGAAGCCAAAAGGTACCTATAAGCGGTCCTCTTTTGCAAGAGAAAGCTAATCATTTTGCCAGACAGCTTGGGAAAACAGACTTTAAATGTTCAGAAAGCTGGATTTACAGATTTAGACAACGTCATGATATAGTGGTCGGTAAAGTTTGTGGAGAAGCCGCTAGTGTATCGCAAAACGACTGTGATAATTGGTTGCGAACAGTTTTACCAAAATTAACTGAGGGATATACCGACAGTCAAATATGGAACGCTGATGAGACCGGATTATTTTTTAAATTGACTCCGGATAGAACGCTAAAATTCAAAGGAGAAAAATGTACAGGAGGGAAACTATCAAAAGATAGAATAACGGTGCTTGTTGCTTCAAGTATGGAAGGTGAAAAACGTAAATTGCTGGTTATAGGTAAGGCGAAAAAACCAAGGTGTTTCAAGAATGTTAAAACTTTGCCAGTTGATTACGAAGCCAACAAAAAGGCGTGGATGACATCAGAAATTTTTGAAAAAGTTTTACGGAAATGGGACTCTGAGCTAAGAAGAAACAATAAAAAAATCATCTTATTTATTGACAATTGTCCAGCTCACCCACACATTCAAAAATTGACTAACATAAAACTGGCATTTTTACCACCAAACACCACGTCAGTTATTCAGCCTATCGATCAAGGTATTATTAAGACTCTGAAAAGCCATTATCGAAAGCTTCTTGTCGAGAAAATGGTAAACGACAATGAAAACAGCTCGACTCCTTTCGCCGTCAATCTTCTGGATGGCATTGAAATGTTAACAACAGCATGGGCACGAGTTACTCCAGATACAATAAAAAAATGTTTTTCACATGCTGGGTTTGGTAAATTTTCTACCATTAATACAACTGATGAAGATTCTGATGATGAAATGGATAACTTGCCATTGGCGAGATTATCATCAGCGGAAGCAACAGTTACGGATTGGGAAACTTATGTGAATATTGATGATCAAGTTATCACTACTGATGACTTGACGGATAATGAAATTATTGAGTCTGTACTTCAAACACAAGAAAAGGAGCATGAAGAAGAGGAAGAGGATTGCAATGTAAACGAGATTCCAACAATTAGAGATGCATTATGTGCTATTACAACGCTCAAAAAGTACTGTTTATTTGGAGAAGGCAATAATAATTTAGATGTAGAGGGAATTATGAAAATGGAATATACCTTACAGCGTGCACAAAAGTCTAAACTTAAGCAGTGCACTATAACTCGTTTTTTTAGTAACAGCCGTGTATAATATAAATAAATGATAAATAAATAAATATGTATACATATGTACGTGATTTTTTATTATTTCGGATATAGGGACCTCCGGATATAGCGACGACATTAAAGTGGTCCCTCCGCCGTCGTTATAACCGAAATCCACTGTATTTACTTATCGTATATTTTTTGCAAAATTTAGTAGATTCTGATTAAATAAATAACAATAAAGAAACTTGAACAGATTTTATACAAATTATACCAGTGCTTACGTAATGGGAGGGGGGGGGGGGGGGTTGAGAGCTTTGCTTACTTTCGCTGATAAGGTTGGGGTTAAAAATGACTAAAATTCTGCTTGCGTAATACTTGAACGGCCCCACATTCAAAATAGTGTATTTATTATGATTATTACCATGAGACAAAACAAACAAATGAATTTATTCAAAATCTTTAATGGAACATAGATTAATAATCAAGTTCGGCACTAAATCTATTAATCATTTTAAAAAAAAAACTGATATGTATGAATGAATAGAACTTGAGGGGGAGAGTGTACGCTGCAATTCAACAGCCGCTGGGCGCGCACGACTGGCCACGTTACCCCTCTCTCACAAAAGACTACCTTGAAATGTACTGCATTTCCCATTTTATCGTATTTCCCCAATGTATGTACGTGTTTCGGTAGTGAGTGAGATGTGCCAGAGCCCATTCCAATCCTATCCTATCCCTCCCCATTTTCTCAACCCTTCCTCCAAATCCATTCCTATATCTCCAAAGGTAGGCAGCGCATCCGCGGGCATGCCAACGTTTCTCATTTTGGACTAATGTTGGCATCTATCGGGGATGTCTATGGGCGACAGTATCCACTTACCATCAGGTGGACTGTATGCTCGTCTGCCGCCTTCGTACATAAAAAAAAAAAAAAAAATGTCTCGACAACATTCGGTAGTCTCTATTCAAATAAACAACACATGTTCGCGTCTGACGTATAATAAATGACATATGTTACTGTTCTATCAAAGGTCCTTATGAAAACCCATTAGAGAGAAAGAGACCGATGTTATCGTGGGTCGATAAAACAGAATATTTATGTTACTACTTAATTGTAGATTCATAGACACCGTCGTAAGAGGCCGCTGTGTGTCGCTTACTCAATTTCAACGCATTGATTAGGGAATCTGTCACTTTATTGTTAAGCGTGCACATAGTTACAAGATAAATTTAATATTTGTTATTACAACACTTGAATACACTTTACACACCTTTAGCCAGCTGCGTGTCTGTTCTTTCAGTGTTCTGTGACGCATCTCTGTAACTGTTAACATTTTGTCCCAATAACGTCACCTCTCTCACTCCCTGGTCGGACAATTGGATGACTTCCTCCACTATGGAGGTGACAGGGCGGGACCGCTCCCTACCGCGTGTGAATGGGACGATACAGTACGTACACATGTTGTCGCAACCACGCATTATTGAGCTGGTGACAAAAAATATTTAGCTGACAAACTGCCTATATGAATAAGCATATACTCGTAAATACTAATACATAAAAGAATATATATATATATATATATATATATATATATATGTGTGTGTTTTAGAAGTGAATGCCACAGACTACGAATATTCCGAATATTCGTATTTGTTTTGGCGAATACTCGCCAATTTTCAAGTATTCGTATAATACTCATTTTTGCCACTTTCTAAACGAATACTCGAATAGTAAAAGCCCAATACGTGAGTAGTAGGTAAAAGAGGTTTTCCATCAACGTTCAAGAATTAACTCAGAAACATTACGATAACATTGGCCATCGGCTAATCTGGAAACACCCGAACGCGTGAAGCTGGTGGTCCAAAATGATGGTCCATCATTTTGTGGCGAAACAATCATGTGACGAGGCCCATTTCCACCTAGACAGATACGTCAATAAGCAAAATTGTCGTATCTGGGGCTTGGAGAATCTTCGTGAGATTCATGAAAAACGAATGCATCCTCAAAGAGTTACAGTTTGGTGCGGCTTTTGGTTCGGCGGGATCATGTGGTAATTTTTTTAGGTATCGGTATTTAGGTAGGCATAGAGGGGTATCGAAATATGCTACAAGAGTTTTTTGGCGCCAATAGAAAGATATGGACCTCAAACAACTGTTGTTCCAACAGTACGGTGCCACATGTCACATAGCCGGAGAAACATTGACTTTATTTTTTTTCTAAATGAGCGCCAAATTTAAATCTAGAACAGCCTATTCAGTTTATGCTGCATTATCAACGACCAATACCGAATATTTAGGTTTTTTTTATAGAGAAAAGGCAGTTGACGAGCATACAGTCCACATTGTATACAGACAAGTATACAACGTTGACATGCCCCCAGATGCACTGCCTAACTTTGCAGATTAAGGAATGGATTGGGAAATGGGGAGAGATAGGATGGGATGGGAATGGGCTCTGGCATATCTCACTCACTACCGAAACACGTACATTGGGGAAATACGATACAGTAGGAAATGCAGTACATTTCAAGGTAGTCTTCTGTGAGAGAGGGGTAACGTGGCCAGTCGAGTGCGCCCAGTGGTTGTAGGAATGCAGCATGCATTCTCCCCCTACAATTTTTAGGTAAGTTCTTTTTGAGTTTTTTGATTCATTCTACGCTGTTTTTGAGTTTCTGATTAATTGATTACTAGCAACTTTTCATAATTGTCGCTGTTCATCTCATTACAATAGTCTCCTGTATATCTGTAGATTTATACATTAACAAAGGGCCGGGAATAAATCCATTTTTACTGCCCGCGTGTACTACAAGACATTGTCCTGCATAAATGGCTTTTTTATACCTTTTCCTGTAGAATCAGTCCAACTTTTACCGTACGTATGTATGTATATAAGTTTCATCCATATATACAATTTCTCTGCCTTCAAGTCGAAATCTAAGAATTGTATCCGTTTCAATCTTACATCACCCTTTTCCGTGCAAACTTTCCCATTGTTATTAGTTTTAGGAACTCCAAAAACACAACTAACGTAGATTTTTTTGTAATGTATCCTTTGAAATCAATGACTTCTATTAGTTTCAGTTTTAAAGGCACTCGTAAAATTTGATATTTTCGCGTTTTGCACCCATATTTATCTATTTAAACGGCTCTTAATGAGAATGTTTACCTTATTTATTTTATTCGACGTTTCGGTTGGGTTGCGCCAACCATGGTCACAAGCTGATTGAAAGGCCGGTAGTCCACGTCGAGAGTTGCGAGCAGTCTCATCAACTACCCGCATTTGGTCTTCATATTCCGGAAAGTTGCGGCACACAACATTCACAATATCAGAAGCAGCGTCAGACGAAAAATGGCGAGTTTTAATTTTATTAAATTTATAATTCACCGAATTTCATGTGGAGGACAATTTGTATCTATATTTAGAAATATTTAGACTTTATTTAAAGTTTCACTGCTAGACCTAATTATATACTGTAACTATTACGCTTATGTACTTACATAAATGCAGAAACACTGTCCTGATTGAGTCTAACTGGCACCACATCAGCATATGTCTCATCTAAGGACAACAGCACATTGACTGCTGTCTGACCGCTATTTGTGAGAGCCAGCAGCCTCGGCAGATCTCTATAACTGTCTGGTCCAGCCACTGTAATAATTTAAATCATTGAAAAAGAACATTATACCTTTTTGCAAGTTAAAGATGGATGATAACACAGTTGCTATTGGCAAAAATCTAAAGCTTGCCACCACACACAGTCTTCCGCTCTTACTATACTATTGATACTTACTCTTACTATACTTGATACTATTGATAGTGATCAATGTTTTTGGTAACAATCAATTGTCAGCTACATGACTCAATACTTGTTACTGACAACACTAGTCGCTCTATTGTCTAGGCTGCAGGGTGAAAAATCGTGAAGTTCTCATTCAGATTTCAGTCTTTCAAGTCATTTCTTCAATCACACACTGTTGATTGAATTCCAAGTTCGATGTAAAATAGAGTGTTTATATCATCTTTGGATTCATGCTTTGTTTTGTTTAACCTCTAAGAAAGATTTTTTTTTTTTATAGGGCTACAGAGGGCCCACGTGTTTCCGCCAGTTTGTTTTTTAATGACCTTTTTTTTTTTTTTATTATTAACAATTTTACAAAGATTAAGTATATAGCTAACATAATTGTATCTAATAAACCATACAGATTTGTCTAAGATACAAGTACTGCTGGAATCAGTAGTTGAGACATTAAAAACCTACCTGTGAGCAGTGAACAAATTATAATTTGGACAAGAAATATGTTCTTAATTTATATTTTAAGTTATTTTCGCTGATATCTTTTTTAAATTTAGGATCTAATTCATTTATTAACCTGGGAACAGAGTAAGCGCTGGTCCGCTGACCGTATATATTGTTCGCAGCGGCGTTGGTTACCAAAAGCTTATGTGTTATACTACGAGTAACTGTAAGATGTGATATTAACGTTTGAATTTCGGTATTGAAATATTGTTCTTTTAATATATTATATGTGTTTTTAATATGAATGGGTAAAGTATTGCAATGCTTAAATAGTTTAAGGTCATTGTTGGCATATTTAAGTTTAATGTTGGTGGGAACAATTGTTTTTAATATTTTTAGTTGTAGTCGAAAGATGTTATTTAGGTAAGATTTATACCTTCTACCATAACTACTAATACCATAAGCTACTATTGACTCAGCTAGTGCATTGTATAACATTAGTCGTGTTTTAAAGGATAATTGGTTCTTAGCGAGATTTATAGTAGACAGGAAAGACCTCAGTTTATTACAGATTTTATCGATTTGGGGCTTCCAATTAAACTTACTATCAATTATAAGGCCAAGGTACGTGTGCGAGTTAACTATTTCAATAGAGGGACATGTACAGGTGTGTTGGGGTGAACTGTGTAGGCAGTAATGGTCGTGAGCAAGAAGTTGTAAATTCATCGTTTGTTTCAAATGAGGTGATGTTATATGAATTAATTTTGTCTTTTGGGCATTTAGAATAAGATTAGCATCATGGCACCATCTATTTACATTGTCAAAATCAGATTGTACTTTAAGCAGGGCCATGTCAACATTCCCATCGGCTATTAGTAGGCAAGTGTCGTCCGCAAATTGATAAACGGTGCAATAGTTAAGGTGTTCATTCATGTCATTAACATATGTTAAGAAATGTAATGGTCCAATTACGGATCCCTGTGCTGTCCCGACCGTGACGTGCTAAGTATCACTAAAGCTGTTATTAAATTTAACACGAGAAGAACGATTTTCTAAGTAGTTTTTACACCACTGAAGTAAGGGTCCTCTAATCCCACAACTTTTGAGTTTCTGGGCTAGTTTTGAATGATTGAGCGTGTCAAACGCACGAGAGAAGTCAATAAATAATGTTAGGACATGTATTCTATTATTGAGATAGGAGTTGATTTCATCAGTGAATTGTGACAATAGGGATGTTGTAGATATCCCAGATTGGAAACCGAATTGTTTGTCATTAATAATATTGAATTTATTATAAAACAAGTGTATCTGCTCACATATAAATTTTTCTACAATCTTGTCTATAGAAGACAACCTAATGATATATTTATGAATATCATAAATAATCCATTTATTTACGATAAAAAAGAAAAAGATTCATGTGTCTAATAATAAGATTCTTGTTTAAAATAAAGTAATTAAACTGTATAAATAGAATGCATTATTTTTTATTTGCCTACCTTCATGCAATCAAACTATCATTAATTATTTTTTAAGTCTTACCTATATCAACAGCCTTTTCTTTCTCAATCAACTTCTGTTTTAATCGCTCTGCCATACACCCCAATAAACCAATCTTCACTGGTATGTGTTTATTCTTTGATATGGCGCGCCGTCTCTTAAAACCTCTTAAATGGTCCAATCTGTACCAAACTTTACTTTCGGCCCCTTCTCTGATTGCACACGTCATCACGAGAAAAATATCAGCTTCCTCCTCCACTTCAGTCTTCTCGAAACCTTCTTTTTTCAAAATTGACCACACAATCTCAGTATCATTCAAGTTCATCTGACATCCATACACATCAAAGAAAACTTTCCTTTTTGATGTATCTTCAATATTATCTGGCAAGTAAGGTATGTGAGGTCGATCTACGACAACAGGGTCAGATGTATCAGCAATAAATTCCTTTAATCCTGGTCCCTGTTTAATTTTATCCTTCATCGAAACTAAACGGGTAGCGTTTGAATAACACCGACATTTTTTATAAGACGCACGACTTTTTATCTTGAGGAAACGTTGAAACAACAACATTGTTTAGTAATAATAGTATTTTCAATCTTTTGATAATCAAACAAGGAAATAAAATTATTTTGTAACCTCAAAGTTCAAACATTGACATTTATTAATTTATCATTTCGAACGTTAAAAATACTAAACAAAACGCAAAAAAACAAAGGCAAGTCATAAGAAGAAAGTTGCTATTTTTAAAACATAAAGAACAAATTATCTTCCTATTTATTATATTCCTTCCTATTTTATAAGAAATTAATAAAAGAAAAATAATTAAAATAGCGCAAAAATTTCATAATAAAACGCAATAAAAGTTGAATTCCAATGCATGCAAAATTTGCTCTAGTACTATTCTGTCTACGCTAGGGTGGATCAATTTATTAAATTTGTGCCTCAAAGCTAATTTTTCTCACAGAAAATTGCTGATAATATAATAGGCCTAATAAAACGCTCTCTTAACTGAGGTGTCGATTAACGTTTATTTTACAGATTGAATTATTTATAAATACTTTTCACGCACGAACAAACAATTTCGAGACACGAGTCCTTGGAACAGTCATGAGTAGACATACCTACGAGTGATTGAATCAAGTTATTGAACTAGTGTTGAATTGTTGATCGAGTGGAACTTAATATGATGTCATAAATCCGCTCGTTGCCAAAGACCAAATGTTCGTTCGATCGCCCGACCAATTGATTCAAAGTAGATTGTTCTAAAATAGATTCGTGCTGCTAAAATAGCTAAAATAAAAAGGTCGTAGCTGCTCCATGGTATTATCGTAATGTCGACCTCCACATGCACTTGGAACTTATCTCCATCGTCAAATACGTGAACGACTCCGCCCAACGTTACTACGACAGAATTCCTCACAATCCCAACCCTCTAGTAATTGCCAGCCTAACCTATGTCCCCGACAGGAATAGCCTTCCCCGTTCCCGTCGTCGTCGTCCTCGGCACGTCTTAGACGACCCGAATGACCCAATCTGTTACCAATGCGATTCTTACACAACAGGGTACACATATACACCGTCCCGGCCGGCGGAGACGAAGTCGTCACCCTCGTCACACCGTAAACAAACACCGGCCTTCAGCCAACATTTTTACCAGGTATCGGTATGTGCCTGGGCGCTTCTCACTGACTCCCGATCCCGCGGAACCTTCCCAAAGCCATTGCTTTAGGAAGGTTCCATCATAAGCAGCGGTCCGTTCCTTCCGTCGGTCTACCGGCTCCTGGCTGAGCGCCTTTTGCGCTCGCCCTAAACTAACTATACATGTTCGGTAACTCTTGAAAGGCCATTAGGGCCACAAGAAAAAAGCCGTTCCGAAAAAAAAACACAAATCGCATCGGTTGGTGTTTGAATCATTCATCGCGGCGTGATTCAATCAGTCAGCCTGGCAGATGGAAGCATTGAATCAAAAAGATTGACGCACCTCTACTTATAAATGGCCGACATGCGATTGTCATTCATTTTTCATTTATAACACCATTAACAGTCAATATTTTTAATTTTGCACTATTGTAAAACTCAAATCGCAGAAAATTCGACATTACCCTAAAGATCAAATAAATTATTTGAACATGAGCAGTCGTCACTACCGCAAAGGTATTCGAATATGTTGAAAATTTACTAAAAGTTCAAATCCATTGCGTCAATAACGTCTTGTTAAATCTAACCAACCCTATCTTGTATAAATGCTACTTAAATATGTATATAGTTATTTATCTTTGCCAGTGTTTTCGCATTGGCAGGGTCGTCTCGATCGACGCGTGATGATTCCAGGGAACACAAGGAGAGATCCAGTAAAAACCGCGAGAGGGAGAGATCGCGATCACCGAGGCAATACTCTCCAGAAAATGACAGGAAACGCTCACCTGTATGGACTTTACGTCACGACAGAGACCACGAAGGTAAGTTATTCTCTGTCTTATTAATACCATACTAAGAGACCATTGCAATGCAATGCAACGAGCCCTTTCAGTATCCACTGCATTACATAGACCTCCTCATGCACATTGACTCGTGCATAAGGGATGTAAGGCCTTAAAACACCATGCTGACCACGTGGGTCTGCGAATTCACTCTTTTAGAGCCGGTGTAGTTCCTCAGTACTTGTGGTAGCGACTGTTATGCCTTAGTTGGCAAATCAATGGTAGCAAATTTAAAGTGGGTTAGGATTAGTTTCTATGATGTCAAAAGAAATAGGAAATCCTGAAAAATGAACTCCATCAACTTGGTAATGATATTTTAGTAATTTAAAATTGTCCCAAAACTGTTAGAGGTTCAATGTCATATCAAAATGCTACTATACATTATATACTTTGTAGCACACAACAGATGAACAAACAGACAGAATTGTAAAAAATACCAATATGTTCCAGGTGTGACCAAAATGAAATTTAATTTTTTATTCCATTTTTACGTCACATTTAAGTAAATTGGACCTGGCGCGAAATCAACTATCTAACTAATTGGATTGAAATTGAACTTCTTGCAAATTGAATGTATTGTGGGCCATTAAATGTTTTGCGAATTGTACCAACTGTGACTTAACGTATTATCTATGATTTATCTTCAAAATCAGAAGAATTAACTATGTTACGCAAATAAATACATTTTAATTTAGAGCATGTTTCTCTTTAAACAATCTTGATACAATGAAATTTTAAGTTAGAAAAAATTAAACAATATCAATAAAGTCACATATGATATTGTATCAAAATTTGCCAGTAACTGTATAATTTATTATTCTTAAGAAAGCTCTGAGGAAGAGGTACCAGCGCCCCCTCCACCACCTCGCATCAGTAAAATATCCATTGGTTTCGCAAAGCCCAAGGCGCCAATTAAAATGAGTTTGGGTGGCACTTCAAAGGCTACCGTGGTGCCCAAACCTACTGTGGCTTCTGTGTTTAATGCCGATGATGATGATGAAGAGCCCGAGGAAATGCCTGCCGAGGCCAGGATGAGAATGCGGAATATTGGCAGGTGAGTTTTCATACTTCGTAATTTTCTCCAAATCCCGGAAAACTTGGTATCTAAAATTATTCATGTGATAATATTTTTTTAATCATGTTGCACTATGAGGGATATATTAAAATATCCTTCCATCCGGACTTCTACCCCTCCATCGCCACCTGTATTCGATGCAAGGCCGAAAACCTATACTCTGTCCAGTATGTTATTTTCTCGATGACACACTGGTTGAGGGTTTAGTGATGTCTGAATTGCTTCTTACCGATTATCAATACAATTCTAGTACAATATATTTTAATTGATTAATTAATCGCAAAAATATATTTAATACAAAATCTATTTAATAAATGCATTGTATTATATGTAAACAATAAAATCATAAGTAATAACATCCTAATTAAATGCAGACGTTTTTTCTAGCAACATGCTTCGATTTGCGCTTCTAGAGTAGAGTTGAGTACTTGTCCTCCTTAAAAGTACATTTACATTCCTTAAAAGGGAATTCGTGGTACAACTTCGGTAATACTTTGAAAGAAGTAATACAAAAGGCGAAGTATTTCAAAATCAAACTTACATATAACTATACCAGCTATACACACTTGCGTGTGTGAGCATGTTGCGGCAGCTTTACATATTAGTGCTGCAACTGTGTTGAAAAAAAAGCACCATAATCTGCTGCCATCAGCAGCGGCATGGAGTTGAATAAGCCTTCTACACCAAGGAAAAAACAAAGACCATACTTGCTACTTCAGGCTCAGTTATCCATAATTGTAAGGTTAAAATCGATTCAAATCTCAGGAAAAACAATGTAACAAAACTTTTACGGAAAAACTGCTTGTATTGAAACACTATTTAATAAAAAAAAACTGCTCCAATTCAAAATTTGTGCTTCCCTATTTTTTTTCAAAACAATCAATTCTAATTTGCAACAATAGCGCACCAAAATAATGGTGAATATGCCAGCTTCAATACTGCATAAAAACTTTTTGACCAATCAAATTTTTTTTAAGCTTCAGGCCGTAAAACTGAAAATGCAGGGTGGCTCGATTCAGGTGTCTGGGAGTGTATTATTTTCGGTCTTACACTTTGCGAATTCCATTGCACTGTATTTCTTTAGTTTGTTTTCACCCATCGCAAAAAAAATAGCTAAAATTTTACCTATCATATTTTACAATATTTATTAAAAAAGAAACATTCTTCAAAGAAAAGCTTTAACAGGTGTTTAACTTTCTCTTCTAATTTTTCGTCCGAAAGAATAATACTCCTACTCTCACAGAAGACTACCTTGAAATGTACTGCATTTCCTACTTTATCGTATTTCTCCAATGTATATACGTGTTTCAGTAGTGAGTGAAATATGCCAGAGCCCATTCCCGTCCTATCCGTCCTATCCTATCCCTCCCCATTTTCCCAACCCGCTCTCCCAATCCATTCCTTAATCTGCAAAGGTGGGCAGCGATCCGCGGGCATGCAAAGGTTTGTCATTCTAGACTGATGTTGGCATGTATCGTGTATGTCCATGGGTTACAGTTTCCACTTACCATCAGGTGGACTGTATGCTCGTCTGCCGCCTTTTTTCTATATATAAAAAAAAAACAGAAACATTCTAAAATCTGTTTTGGGTAGCTTTATATCTATAGATATTAGATAATGTGACTGGTGATGTTTTCCAGGAATATAAATTTGGGAATCTAGGATATAGTGCAATGTAATTTTGTACTATTTTCAGAGAAACACCAACTTCAGCTGGCCCAAATTCTTTTGGTAAAACAAAACAAGGCTTTTGCGACTCCAAAAAAGTCTTTGAGAAGAACCTGAAACAAGCTTTAGAGACTGCTGATGCTAATAAAGCCCCCATGACTAAGTTCCCACAAACTATCTACAAGATCAAAGGACCATAATACCATAGGCAAGGATTCTCGCATAGGGGTAGTATAGTATGTAAAGAAATGGATAATTATGTAATTTCTTTACAAAATGTTGATTTACGGCGATAGTTAAAATTGTCCTAATTATTCTATTAATTGCATTACCTTACAGTTTATGTTGTCGAATCAGATTATTTACCCGACTTAAAGTCGATGACGCGTCATCAAATAGTTTCCACCATGGCAAACGACACTCCAGATACGCTATGAAATATCTTCCACGATGACGCGCCAGTTGCGTCATTAAATATCTTCTACGATGGCCGATGAGGCACCAGGTGCGTCATTCACTGTCAAGTCTAGTCGAGTCAATAAATACACCTACAAAACTATCTTGAGTATTTAACTCAAGTCCTATTTGTGGTCTCACAACTAATCTTGACGCGGTAGGTGCATAAGATATTTGATGACGCGTCTTGCGTGTCATCGGTTGTAAATTAATACTAAAGATCACAAAACTCTTTAAACGTATCTTGACTGTAATGAGCGCGAGTCGTATTCATGGTTCTCACAAGAAATCTTGACGCGCTAGGTGCGTCATTGACCTTCATAAAGATATAATAATGACGCGCCTGATGTGTCATCCGCTGTAAGTCGAATATACGGCCACAAAACTGTCTTAAAATTATGTTAACGTTACGTAGAAAGTTTAATTATAAACTAGTTATTTTTGGTGTTAAATATCTAACCACTATGTGTTATTATTATATTAAAAAATAATTATTTGGTAAAAGACATTTTTATACTAATAGTATAAATCGGATTTATTTTGTTTTTGTCAAAGTAATTTAAACTATGTGTAATTGAATTTGAATTGCCCTGATACAATCACCTCACTGTAGTATTTGAAACAACATAATTTAAAAGCATAAATAATTGTGTATAATGTTATTAATTCCTAATTATTTTTAGGATACCATGAATCAAAGATTCATAATTATTCATATTTATTTATTATTGTACGCGATTATTCAGCGTAGGTCTCTCATCTCACCAAGGCGGGATACGCTTAGTAGTGGTTGTGCTTGTACATGTACTTGCATTGTTTTAAACTTGAGAACGCTCAGTTGTGGTACGGGAGCCGATGGAGAAAAAGTCTAGTCAATTAAAGAACAATGAGTATATATTTATTTGTTTTCACATGACAATAATGAATCGACCGTCAGCTGGCAGGGTAGCGATGGAAGTGACTATAGCAGGGTTGAACATGTGTAAAAAATGTAATACAAAAAGTGATTTGAATGAAAGACTACATCGTATAATGAAAGAAAATGCAAGTCAGCTGGATCAGGTGTGATGGCGATAGCTGATCGTTCAAAATTAAATTAAGTAGTCATTTTAAAACTCGAGTTTATGTTACTATTCATATCAAGATTTGCGAAAAACATAGTCTCACCTGTGAGTATGTGGGTGGAGAAGTCAGCTGATACAATAAAGTAGCGGCAGGCCGCCTCGTCTGTGGACGTTCGGCGTGAGCATTTTGTACATCACCTCCTGTACTTTATTGAGTTTCCGACGCACAATAAAACAATGTACATGTACGAGCACAACTACCACTAAGGTAACCCGTGAGATGAAAGAATTATACCACTTAAAAGGTGGCACTGCTAGTGTGATTCACATAATTCGGTTGCGCTAATTAAAAACATAGTAAGTGTGTTTGCGTACTTAAGTACTTACTGCGTTTTTAATTTGGATAACACCGCCACTTTACTCCAAACTACTACTCTGCCCTCATAAGAAGAAAAGGCATTTGTAACATTTTTAACGAAAGCATAAATAACATTATATTCGTAAATTAAGAATAAACAATGGTTTATTCTTTTTGCTTTATCCAAAACTCGCAAGTTTATAACTTGATTGGTAAATTACTGAAAAGTTTTCATTCTTCTCGAAAGTTCGCCAAAATGCGCTTGTGCCTTTTTCTCTAAGGAGTTTAGTATGTTTTAAATATTAATTAGTGTGAAAATTATCCGTATAACCTGGAAAGTTCAGTTTGTAACGGTAATTATTCAATGATCCAATTTAATTGTAATCTGGCTTTGAATTTTGTATGTATTGAACAAATAAAAGTTATTATTCAAGTGTTTGTTTGTCATTTATCTACCCGCGCTAATAGCTAATAACACGGAGTAGCAATCATGTGTACCTATCTAATGACGAGCCTTAGAAAAAGCCTATATCTCATAATGGAAGATATAGGCGTATTGTTTAGTATGCAATACACCAACACACGTATTGAAGGTAGATTTATAAAATATACCCAGATTATAAAATTACTTCTTCTTTTATAGAAAAATGGTAGCCGAGCAGACAGCCCACCCGGTGGTAAATGGGTACTGTGAGCATTCGTGATGCACGCCGACATCAGCCCAGAATGACAAACGATGGCATGCGGTGTCTCCCTTCCAAGATTTAGGAATGGATTTGAAAAATGGCGACACCTACGTGACATTCCTCTTGGCCCGACGGTAGAAATTGTTTTTTTTAAATTCTTAATACATGATTGTTATCAAAGGGAACCAATATAAAATGATCGCGTAAATTCGTCCTCTCCAGATTAATTGGACCAAATTGAAAATAAATTATAATTCGACTACACCCACCGAGTGAAATGAGTTTTCTTCAATCCAAATGCTCCTTGGCCGGGTTTCGGAGGTCAAGAGTATAATGGAATGAGTTTCTTCTATTTCATTATACTCTCGCATGTTGTATATGTCAAAGTGAAAATCCCTGACCAAACTAAGATACAATCAAATCCTAAGTCAGATTACCTGAGTAATGGGACTTCGTTGAATCGCAGCTAGTTTTGTTACCGGATACAGAAACTGATATTGAAAATTGTTACGTCTCTTCACGACACCTTAGCATTGATACCTATTTATTCTACTATACAAGCAATGCAGTACTAAAAATGACCTCCGCCCGACGCTACTACGACAATCCCAACCCCCTAGTAGTTGACAACCTAACCTATGTTCCCGTTCGTCGTCGTCCTTGGCACGTCTTCGACGACCCCGACCACCAAATTACTGCTGCCAATGCGGTTCTTACACTACAATTGCAGGCTTCACACATAGACCGTCCCCGCTGGCGGAGACGAGGACATCACCCTCACTACACCGTGAACACACACCGGTCTTCAGCTAACACTTTCCAGGTATCGGCATGTGCCTGGGCGCCTCTCCGACTCGCAATCTCGCGGTACCCTTCCAAAGCAACGCCCTAAGCCGAGATCCGTTCCTACCGACGAAGGAGACCTTAGGCTCGTTGCTGCACACACTATTCTTAAGTCATTTATATTATATTTTTATCCCATGGTATACATTTTTTATCACACGGTATAACAAACTGCTACCCGGGCGAAGCCCCGAGCGGTCTTCTAGTACTCAATATAAAAGCACAGAGTGACTCATGCATGAACCACTGTGTACCATTTCAATCTAAGCCAGTTTGGACCTTGTAGCCATTTTGATTTTTCATTGAACACGATCCCAAGCTTAATTAAATAGGTTGCAAGACCTGTCATAGCTAGATTAGACCTATGTTTCGACTGAAACCATACAAATCATATACTTTATCAAATAAATAATATGATAGATTAAACTTACCTTTGAAAATAATTTTAACAACATGAAAACGTATAACATACAATATTATTTTCACATGGCACCAGAGCTGTACCGGAGCCCTTCCGATAAGTGAGGGAACAGATAGACAGCGCTTCGCTTTCTAGTCAAGGAATACTTGAGTCACTGTACCCGACATGACCCTACTATTAATTTATTAAGTAAATACATTGATTCCGTAGTTTGCCGCTGCAAACCAAGGTAGTACTTTTGTAATATATTTAATTTTGTGTGGAGTCAAAAAATGTGTAGATTACAGGTGACCGAAGCTTTCTCTTCTCGAACGTTTTTTCTCGTGCTCGAAACCAAGGATTTTGGGATCGACAAAATGTTTTTGCAAGAATATAACATTTTTCCCTCATTGCATTAGGATTAAGTATGAAACACTAGGTAAAAATTAAAAATATTTCTGTATTTTGTAATATAAAAAACGATTTGACGACCTATGTCCAATACGTAATTTTGTCCAAGCGACGACAAAGGTCCAATATCTACTAAATTTGTCCAAAATGAAATATGTAAATACTACAAAATTTAAAATGACCAATAGGAAATTTGTCCAATGTGGTCATACTATGGGTTGTGTAGGTACCTTTTATTACGATCTGAGAGAACTTGTGACTTATAAAATAAAAACGATTAATAAGACTGGCATGCATATAATTATTACATTTTTATTCCCTTTAATTCTACACGTTATGAATACATTTTGTTTGCGTTTAATTAAAAATTAATAAGTTTAACTCATTGAATTGATATTTACCGAATATTGGGTTTTGACAAAAATAAATTGACGTTTTGGACGTAATTATGTATTTATCAATTATTATTATCATATTGAAAATATCGTCAAACCAAGAAAATCACATGAATGAACTCCCGAATAAAAACCATGAATCATAAACCGAATTCACGGTTTCAGACCTCAAGATGTAGTTTTTAGGACTACAAAAAACAAACAGCATAGATTTTAATCTTTTTTATTAAATTTACTTCCGCTGAGGATTCTGCGGGCGAGACATATCCCTTGGGAAGTTGCTCTTGGGCGGTGTTCGGATACGCCGGTCCTTCTTCGACCTGTTGCGGACCACTTTACTGTGAATAGCGCAGGACACACAGTAGTGCAACTTGGCATACAGCTTGGGCAGCTGGAATGCTGGAAAAAATTAAAATCTTCAATTAAGATGAAATTGGATACTGAAGAGGTTTGCTGGTGGTGACTGGATGGGAAAAGTGGACGATTGTGGTGACGAACCTTGGGAGAGACCTATATTCAGCAGTGAAGAGATACAGGCTGATGTTTAAGAAAGGATAAAGCTGTTCTCTCGAGTGTAAATGGGTTTTTGTGAAATATTGGTCACTACTGAGCATTCAAACTTATTGTATGTGACCCACTTAGAAAACATTTTAGGATAAATCTATATTTTTAGAAGCAATGAAAATTATTGTTAAAAAACCACAACAATAATGTGTTTATGAATGCTAAGAATGTTTGTGGTCATGAAAATGTAAATGTGTTTTGATGAAGACTGTTTAGTCTATTACTCTTACTGAATTACCTTAACAAGCCCCTTTTTAGCTATGGCAGACATGAGTCTCCTCTAGCAGTGTCTTCTGCATGAGGGATGCATGACCTTAAAATGCCACACTGCTCAAGAAGGTTGGTGAGTACATGTCTTTTAAAGGTGGTGTAATTCCACAGGGTTTGTGTTAGCAGCTTTGTTATCACTTAGTGGTGTTTTATGACATGCAGGGGATGAAATGGAGTGGTATCCTAAAGCCAGCTTACACCGCAGCAAGTTACTGAATTTCTATTATGCTAATAATATCAAACTGCAATTATTCAATAACCTATATTTATTTTCTCATCAATTATCATCCATTCTCAACCATCATTTGTGAGGTTGTGAATTCAAACCAGTGCATACCAGCAAATTTCTACTTAAGTACAGATTTTTAAATTGTCGCCAGTGAAGGAAACATTATGAGGAAGAAATTTGCCCACTGATTTTCCACTCAACTACAGCTCGTTGAAAGACTGTGGATAGAATCCTGCACAGATAGAACAGAAAGTGGACAGAACTCACCTGCATCCCCCTGGTGTTGCAGATGTCCATGGGAGACGGTGATCACTTACATACTACTGTATGTAATACTTACATACTACTGGCCATACATACTGATGGCCAAAAGCCCATCAGCTATTTAATATTAAAAAAAACCTAGACAATCATACTGCACTTAGGCCACAATGAATTATGGCCTGAAACCACTAGTGATTTACTAGATACCCTGTGTCCTGTTGTAGAATCTTGTGGGCTCATATGAATTAAGTTTTGCTCTAAAGGAAATTAAAGCCTTCTGGAGGTCTTTCTAGGGAGCCAAATTAACAAGAACGGTCACAGTTGTCTGACAGGACTTCACCTTTGAGTAAATAAATCTCATGAACAATTGCAAAGCATTAACCGAGTTTGTTCAATTACAAACTTTTTGCATCTGTAAACAAGTTATTACAATGGTTTTAAAGTTCATATTGATTGTAACATGATACAATATTACATTTACAGTTGCTGGTATGTAACCACTTATTGAATAAGTTAATAATGAGGTAGAAAGGAGTTTGAGCAAACACTCAATTGGCTGATACTATATAATTTATGCTGTGATGTCCTGTGACATTTATTATATTAAAATTTCCTCAATAGTCCTCCCGTTTCATGTATTTAGAAAAATCGGCAAGATGTCATGGTTGACAGTGGATCGGGAAATGATACCATCAATCCAAATCAATCACTGCTCATTCATTTCTAAATTATTTTCGAGGACATTTTCTTTTTATCCACTTGTATACACTTGTCGAGAAGTGAGAAGAAATACAACTTGTCGAGCACTTTGACTGAAATGCTGTAAAATGCAACTTACAAGTATATACAGAGGCTTCGTTAATGTCTCTGACGGCAGCCGCTTCGACAATATTCCTAATCACAAATTTCTTGATAGCCTTGTCCTTTGGCACGCAGCGAGCGCAGTTGGTGCATCTCACAGCTTTAACGTGCCCACGGCCGTGCTTGGCGCGTCCTCCGTTACGGCGTTTGCGAGTCTGAAAACAAAAACAGGGTTCCTAAAGCCACATGTTCGAGCAACGAGTATCGGTGACGCGTGCTTATACAAAATCAATGGATTTATTAGCAAAAGCTTGTAACATCTCAATATAATACTTTCTCGGCGAATATGAAGATTTTTGAATGGATATTCGCAGTAAAGATTATATTTTTATGCAAAAAAATGGTACGAACCATGTTTCTAACCTCCGATACCGTAAAAGAAGAACGATGGAAAAGACATCATAGACAACGATCACTTCCGAGTTCCGAACATACTTAAAATCTCAGGTTGCTATTTTAAAAAATAAAGTTATAGGTTCTTTCAAAATAAGTATAAGTTTTCTGATTTTTAACGTAAGAATAGGAATTTAGAAGTAATTAAAATTTCTATTTATATACAAATAATATTTTTCATATATTAATAGGGTTATGTCAGTTAATTGATTCATAGACAAGGAAAAGTTACACGTTCCGTAGTTCAATGAATCATTCATTCACTACCACATAAAAAAAATAATTGTCTGTCACGAAAACGAAATTGCAATATTTCTTTCTGTCGCGTTGTTACATTTATTTTTGTTGCAAAATAATAATACAATCCCATTGAATTCGTATTGTTTGGCTTTTTCGCCGTATTAGTTACATAATTTCAATAAACATGTTCATTATACGTTTGTGATCGGCCACATTTATTTACTTCGTCATTGAGTGATTGTCCGAGAACAGTGCCCGCATTATCAGTTTTATTTCCAGTTATAGCATTCTTCGATAGCGATGCTGTGTAGATAGTGTACTTTTTTCTATTCGCGTGTGAAATGTCACAACATGGATGCCCTGAAAGACTGTCGAATAGATCAAAAGGATTTCAGGATGACGGTCCAAGTCAGCCGACAATGGAAGTTCTGGTTGAGACACTCACGGGAACTGCCTTTGAAATGACAGTGTCGCCATCTGACACCATCTTTGCTATAAAGTCGAAGATATTCAGAGTGGAAGGTAAGTTTATCATTGTATAAATTATTACACAACTATCCATCTTGTTACATTCCAACAAAGGACGTGTTTTGCGATATATATTGCGCCTTTTATACACTAAGTTTGATTAAATATTGATGGACAAAGAAAAATGTCCTTTGTGACACTGTCCTACAAAATATCATGTAAACATGTGAGTCAATCATTGTATATTTCATTTGTATTATGTAGATGATATGGGAATGCTTATTGTTTCTTCTACTTGGATTCCAATTGGGTTCTTTTTGAGACCAATTTGTTGGTAATGAAGGTTACAAAACTATTTGAAGGTTAAAATGTATATTAATTAAAGTATCCTATTCCAGAATCCATGCAGAATGGTGATACTGTTGGTGTATTCTTGAGTCATTGATAAATTATCCACAATTATGAATGAGAAAAGTTAATTTTCAATAATTATGTCTACTTCAACTAGTAAGCCCTTATACAGACTCCGGTCTGTAAGGGCTGCCATACCATAAACATCATTACCACACAGTAGACATGCTCGGTCATTGATTTTTTGAGGAGTGATTAGGTTAATTTGTGATTTTTGTAATAAATATAAGGTTGTGAGTTCAAATCGTCAGCCCATACCACTAAGTTTCAAATTAACATGAGATTGGTAGTGAAAAAACATAATAAAACCGATTAGATCAACTGTTAAAAAATTTGGAACATGTGTCTCCACCATTTCCCATAGGGCCTATATGACAGATTAGGGCTTAAAACCACCTAGTGATGTACTAGGGCCGATCCACCTGTAATCACATGTAAAGGCTGACATCAACAGGGGTGGACCGTGAATTTGGCAGGCCCTGGGCTAACACTACTTGGGGGCCTACCTAATTAAACTAATTGTCATTTGTCAAAAAACTGTTTTCTATGATGATGTATAGGTTATAGGTCCATTATATATATATATATATATATATTGTCCATTGTCTTCAATGGGGGCTGGGGGACCTTTATATCAGCCGCCCCTGGACATCAATCAATCAATAGTAACTATAACCAGCCCCCTTTACGTCTACAGCTAGATATGGGCCTCCTTGTGCACAAGTCAAGGATATATAGCCTTAAAACGCAGTGCTAGCTAAACAGGTTGGAGAGGCCATTCTTTTATATGTGGTGTAATTCCTCAGGCTTTGTGGGTAGCCACTTTGTTATCCCTTAGTCACCTTTTACAACACTTAGGGGAAGAAATGGGCTATTATTTAGCTGGCTGACATTACAAATTCAATTTTATTTTTTGAATTTATATGATTACTTATATATCTATTATTATGTACTTAACTATTGTAGACAGGTAGTATTGTAGAAATCTCTTCATGAAATATAATTGGACTAAGCCTTATGTTGTAACATCTACAACATATTTGATATACATACATATAATATTATGTCAGATACACATATTTTTCTTGAAATTGTTTTTAAACTGATTCATGTAATTATGTTGAACATGCTTATTTTTCTAACAGTAGTATGGGGCTATCCCTATAAATACATATAAATTTAATACTAAAAGTGTAAATGTTATCATACAACTGTAGGGTGTCCCATATTGAGTGCTGGATTTAAATATCACACCATTTTTTTGTTTGGCGGTTGGCAACTCTGGTTTGTTTATAAATGTCACCTATGACAGTTGCAATTAGTCAACATGGAACGCTACACGAAAGAGCAATGCAGTATCAATTTTAGAGCTGTATGAAATAGACCATCATTTTGACAACTTTTGATAGTGACAATGCTCATTCCCACCTTAATGGATACCTCAATAAGCAAAATTGTTGTATCTGGGGCTTGGAGAATCCTCATGAGATTCATGAAAAATGGATGCATCCTCGAAAAGTTACAGTTTGGTGCAGCTTTTGCTTTGGCAGGATCCATTTTTATAGGTATCGGTATTTAGGTAGGCATAGAGAGGTATCGGAACATGCTACAGAAGTTTTTTGGCACCTATTGGAAGATATGGACCTCAATCAACTGTGATTCCAACAGGATGGTGCCACATGTCACACAGTCTTAGAAACAAGTACATTTATTTTTTTCTAAATTAAATCCGGTGGGCTATAGGAGTTTTTTTTTGGCACCAATTGGAAGATATGGACCTCGATCAACTGTGATTCCAACAGAATGGTGCCATATGTCACAGTCGGAGAAACAAGGACATTATTTTTTTCTAAACTAAATCGGTGCTCAATCTGGGACATTCTTTACATAAGACTTGAGATATTTTACAAAGGCAGTAATTGACGTTTACATTTTAATAATACAAATAAACAATTTTCTGATAAATTATTTTCTGTCCTCATCATCACATCACACAAAGACTACTTGAGGGATTTTAATGAAATTATATCCTAGAACTTTTACAAAGTTCTCACAAGTAAATGAATCCACAGCTACATCTAGCATGCCAGAAAATCCATTGGGCCAGATCACTGGATCATGGCCTGAAACCTTCCTGTGATTACAAGTCGAGGCTTGTTATGAGTTATTAAAATTAATGTTATTATATTATTAAAAGAGATAATAAACTACCCATTACTTCAACAATTTTCCAGGCAAATATCACAAAATGTGTCAAAAGTGCAAATAATAATTATTTTCGGAAAATCCCAACAGCTGCTTGTATTTATAGGAGTTCAGGTGGGGTCATTCTGTCATTTTTATTTTCCACAGCTAGGTCAATGAGACAAATGTTACAACTTTGATATTTTGCCAAACAATTATTGTACAGTGTAGGTATTCTGTTATAAGATTCCTAGATTGTTCTAATGATTTATTGCATAAATATTTTTTAGGTTCTTGATCAATCATTCACCATCACCATCCCAATCCTCGTCCACTGCTGTATGTGGGCCTGCTCATGCACATTGTCTTGTACTTGAGGAATGTATGGCCTTTAAAACGCCACACTGACCAGCGGGTTGGTGAGTCCACTCTTTTAGAAGTGATGTACTTCTTCAGGGCTTGTGGTAGTCGTTTATTATCCCCTAGTCACCTCTGATGAGGATGGGGTGGTGCTATTCTATAGCTGACCAACAGCACACGGTTATTATTATTAAATAGTCACTTCTTTATGCTAGTTGGGTTTCTGCACCTAGTCAAGTGTAGCCTCCATTGTGCGTGCCCCCTTCTCACTGTGTTAATATCTAAGGTTATTGACTATTTTAGAGTTTAGTTCCCACAAAAGTGTTAGGGGGAAGGGGGATGTATACTGCAATCCCACAGTCATATGTTCAACTAGCTGTTGCCCGCGACTTCGTTTGCGTGTATTTAATTGCATTTAATTGTCGGATAGTTTTAGCACAGGACAAAATATATTAATTTCTATTAAATCACGTCCTTTCACTTGGTTGGTCAACAGATCTATTATTCGAGATATAGGAGATATTGGCGTTTTATGTGATTCCATAAAATATCTGGCAACCTGTATTTTAGCCCTCTGGCACAAATTTGAAAAACTGTAATACACGTATTTAATTATGGCTTGTATTTAAACGAGCTGCAAAAAATACTAATGCAGCAACAATACAAACTATAGGTATTTGAATAACTGAAATAAATAAATAACTTTAAATTATGGAGTACCTACCTACGTCATTAGTAGTCATCATAACGTCGACACGGAACTCCCTATTTCTTTATTGTCACCAAAGTACCTAAACCTATCCCATCTCTAAATTTGCTGCCATTGATTTAATGTTCATTTAATTATTAATTATTATTATCATTAATTAATTATCATTTAATTAGTAAAAGTTCATGTTTCAACTTATAAAAACCATCAAATATTTTATTCCATACAAACTTTACTACCCCATTTCACCCCACAGAGATTGAATTTTGGTAAATCCCTTAATATAATCATTAAAAGAAGCTACTGTCTAAACTCTTATGTTTCTAGCTTAAACGGTTTCAGCTCGGCACACAAAACATTTCTCTTTGTATGTGTGAGATAGATATCACATATAACATCCCACTGCAGGGCATAGTCCTCCCCAGGGGGGCTTCGGGCTTTAAACGACCTCCCAGACCGACTGCTTATTGATAGATTAGGTACACGTGCCCCAGATTCATTCCTCAACCAAGTGGGTTTCATCCCAATGTTTTCCTCCAAGCTACCGGTAATTGATCCACGTGTCAATACGGTCACATATTGATATTAATGTACGTATTGGTCTTTTCAATTGTATAATCGGCACCATATGACTTGTCGGTAACTGGTTAATGACCATAGATTAGCTAACAGCGAAATAGCAATTTGCAGTACACAGTGTCTGTGTATTTAAGCAGATTGGGAAAACTATTCACATTTAGTTCAGTAGTCAGTGTAGTAACGGTATGTTTACTAGATTACTAAAATATTTAAAAATGTAATTAAAGCTTGTATTTTATGAATTAGATCCCTACTGTATCGATTTTAGCAATATGCAAGACAAATATCTCTTTACATCAGCTCAATCCACACCATACCATGCTTCAACCTGTCTATCCACTACTAGATCTGGCCTCCCTTAAGATCCATCACCAAACATGATCTCTCGCTATTCTCATCTATCCACTATTGGCGGCCTTCTTTAAGTAAAATCAGTCTACCTGTCTGTTGTCCCACGCTACGTTTTCCGGTACATTTGAGGTACATCCGTTTGAGATCAAATCTACCCATATCGGTAATCAGTTCTGTGATAGATCTACCCCGCCTATTACCATTTCGACTTGCTGCTCTCAAGTCGATTCTCAAATTGTAACTGCAAATAGGTGTCGTTGCCCTTACATGCCCTTGAACAAATTTCTTTACTTGATGAGAAAGGTCATTTCGTAATTGTGGCACTTGTGGGAAGATGGGAGAACGTTTCACATTTGTTAGGAAAATTTGACACTAAAAGGTATAAAAAGAATGTTGATATTATCTAAACTATTAACAGTCTAGTATCTAGATGTTGAAATTTTTGAAAGCAATTTAACCAAACCGTCTTCAGATCAAGCTACGATGCTATACGATTTAGTGTTATATTAATTATGATCGTGAGAGTTTAATTAGCATAGGGTACGATAGGACTGACGTGTCTACTGAATGAGGAGAAAAGTTCTTGTTAAATTGAGATGAAAAAATCTCAATTGTACAATGTATGTGTACAAACTAGAAAATATTCTCATCAGTTCTCCAGTTATGTCAGTCAATAAAATAAACCTTGCTCCGTGCTAAAAACATCAATTGATCGTCCCTACTTATGATCACGTAACATTAAACCTAAAAATAGAAACTAAATAGCCAGATTCAGTTAGACGAAGATCTATTACAAGTGTGTTATTTGTGAAGATTCATGATTCGTTCATATCATCCCAGTCATGAAATGCAGTACCCAAGGTAAAGACCTTGGATTCTTTATTTGCGTAGTTTTCGGAGCTTATCATATCATACAATGAGTCATGGGAAATAATACATTCAGACTGCTACCGTAATACTATTTTTACATCCTTCCCGAGATGATTAAGGGCCGGCGCAAACCTGGCGAAGTACAGCGCATCGCGGTTTTCATTATCAAATAACAATCAACATTGTCGACATTGGAATAAAATCCAAAATTCTGTAACGCATCTACTTTGCAAGCCGCTGCCTTTCGGTCGCCGCCATCCGCGGCGGATACTTTTTAATACACGCAAGAAGGCGCGCGCTTGCACGCGGTATTAAGTATATATTTAAAAGAGCAGTTAATAATACGTATACCCAATTTCTTTCATAATTTTAGCACTAAATTATTAGAAAATCATGTTTAAACGTTCATTTTGTAAAAATAAGGCGTCAACTACACGAGCGAGTCTCTCGCGGCGATATCCTCGCCCGAGCTATTAAATTCAATAGTAGCTATCGCCGAACAATCTATACTATTAACAGTTTAGATGTTGACATTTTTGAAAGCATTTTAACCAAACCGTCTTCAGGTGAAGTTAGCTAGGTGTAGATTGGCCGACCATAGCTCATATTTGAAACGGACGCACTGAATGGTACGGACGAGGATATCATACATGTCCATAGCTCATGTATTTGGCACCTAAAATATTTTTGAAAATGTGTCTGAAAAATAATAAACTTAAAAATACCACTAAAAAGAATATAATAATGATTAGGATCTCATTATTTTAATGATATACTTATAATAGAAACCGGTAAGAAAATAATAAAAATGTTATCCGAATTGATACAATTTGTTTTGCTCCTGAAAATTGTCATTTTCGGCTTATTCAACTGAGGTGTGACATGTACATTTTGTCAAGTCGTCGGTCCACCTCGCATGTGTATGACATAAACAGATTGAACTTCCTTCAATCCCTTTGTGGTGGTAATACCCGTAGAACATGGGTGCTCAATCCGTCGATCGTGAGAGCTTTTGCGGTCGATTGCGGGAGTAATTCCGGGAACATTACCTACATTCACTAAAAAAATATTATTTTCTCGTCGTCCGTCCGCCACGGCACCGTGAACGCCACCACCTATTTTTTATGATTTCATCGGACATGCGATCTTGAACATACTTATCGCATAGTGAGAGTTCATAGTACCAAAGGGCTATTTGTACATCTCATATATGCAATGATTGCCATTTAAAAGTTGAGTTTTTCCTGTCTAGCCTAGTCAATCGCTTGTCGCCAAAATTTTTTGCTTTAGATAGCCGATAGAATAAGTTTGAACATCCCTGCCATTGTACCGCTCAGTGATAATTTTGATCAAAAATATATTTTTACAGGTACACATTGCAATATCTGGTGTGCTATAAAAGAGCATTTTTAAGTATTCGCAGTGCGTCGGCATGTGGAGGGCACCATGGTTCATTCAACACACGCGTTTCGGCCGGTGAAAGGCTAGCAAATATCGACAACGCGCGCTATGTGGAGATGCGGACACTTGAACGCGTCACACATAAATTGGCACAAATTATTGCATCATCCGCAAAGGTCACGCAGGTGTCACTGACAAAAATATTAGATGTTTGTTTGCTCCGACCTGTACGCATCATGACCGAATGTTATTTCAGGGTTACCACATCTATGTATGGGTAGCCATAGCCGTAGGGCTATAAAGAATATCGATCAATATCAGCTTAAGGCCTATGCCTCCCCTTGTAGTTTAAAGGGGGTTTCAAATGGGCCATGTCCTGTCACTTCTCTTCAAAGAGATATTTTACAAATCTAGCTGACGTGACTGTTTGTTGGCGTTCTGCTGACGTGACTGTTTGTTGCGTTTTGCTGACGTGACTGTTTGTTGGCGTTCTGCTGACGTGACTGTTTGTTGGCGTTCTGCTGACGTGACTGTTTGTTGCGTTTTGCTGACGTGACTGTTTGTTGGCGTTCTGCTGACAATTTATCGTTAGCTATACCGCTACTTCCCGTAAGTACTCAAAATCCTCTGCGGTTCACGCCGTAAAACTGCGGGACAAGCTTCCTGTACAAATTATAAAATCCCCATCTGCGGCTTCTAAGTGGTTTATCCTCCAATCCCGCTGTTCTAACAATAAGTGAACTCTATATGTCTTGGAAATGTTCTTTTCAATTTGGAAAGTTCACAAGTTCACTGGTGTGTCTGTACAGGGATGTTATGTATGGTACGAATATTTCGTATACTGAGTCACCATAAAATTGAATATAAATCAAACATTTTCAGAAACGTAAACACTCTTCTCGTACTTCCCTTAATTTACGTGTGCAATAACATTTATGTATGATATTACTGTAAATCACTGTATTTTTTATCAAGAACTGTCGGCGACACCAGTGTGGGTAAAATAGTCGATTGACTCACATGTGTAAAAACTATTAAAATTACATATTAGTCTTTAAAATACATGTAATTTTTTTAATTTGGTTTTTCGAATTATCACTAATTACCTGTTCAACAGAGCATCAATTTTTAACCCATAAAGGTTTTAATATTTTAAATTACCGATACCTATTTTTTTTAAAAAAAACATCAAATTAGGAGTAGTTTTGATGATTGCTGCCAACAAAATTGGCACACTAACATATTGCGAGTCTTGAGAAAATACCGCCACGAACCGTCACTATGTAACTAGTGATTCACCATTGAAGGATAACGTCCGGTAAACCCCACCCCAAAATATTTTTTCCAACAGTCTCTCTCTCTCTCTGCATCTTTATTGTATAGTACAAGACAGTGCCGACGTTCAAGGTCACCAGAAAAATTTGATTAACAACCATTACCTCTTCAACAAAAGTACCTAGTAACGTATTTATTTACAACATTTTTGTTTTTGTTTTCTCTTGGCCTCGCTCCAGCCTTGTGATTCACGCATCACCTGCCCGGGAGAGACAATCGACCGCCACATTTTCATTTCAAAAGAAACTATCAAACAAGATTAGTTTTTTTTGTTAAAATTTGTTGCGAGAATTGGAAAAAATGAACCAGACCTAGGCCAAGTGGCTGATATTGCGGCTGACCGGAAAAGGAAGCCACCGAATTCCAGCCGTGGCGATTATGTGATTGGTTCTGAGTCACAGACACTTTTCGAAACTATTAAGAGAAATATTGTGCGTCCGCTTTTTATGGGTCATTTTAGGCCTATAACACGTAGATCTCTTGAAATTATATGAGGGTTTTGGACCCTAACAATACGGGCCCATTGCGGATTGGTGGGTTATTTTAGGAATCAATCCCATCGTCATTAAGACTTTATTTCCGTTTAGAAAAAAGGTGATCATTCTGGCCTTGTGGTGTCGGCCGGCTTAGGAATAGCATCACGCCATCTCTTCCAGTGGGTGTCGTAAAAGACTATTAAGGGATAAGAAAGCCACTGCCACAAGCTCGAAGTAACTACACCATCTCTAAAAGAGTGGACTTGCCAACTCGCTTGGCCAGCGTGCCGTGTTACGGCCAATCCCTCGTGAGGAGGTCCGTGTCCAGCAGTGGACGATAAAAGGGCTCGTTATGGTTTGTTGAACATTCACAAAACTATTCTTTCCTTTTTGAATTAGTGTTAATTTTGTTACGTAATTGTTATAGTGTAGGTCCAGCAGAATTTACTACATATACACGAAGACTTCTAGAAGACACGAAGACCCGCTTCTAGCACTATAATAATTCCACTATGTTTTAAGAGCTTTAATACTACTTCTACAATTGACTGTACATAGCGTCCGTCTCCCGTAATTGATTGACATAGCGTAAGATGGATGAGGTTACATTGGTGTAGGAAAAATCTGATATTATTTCGTGTTTGAAGCATGAGTTTATTTTCCAAAAATGTCCTACAGAGGTAACCACTATGTCATTGCAATATTCTGTAGAACATTGAAGCAACCGGAGCCACTCATATTAATTATATTTATCATATAAGCCATTAACTCTAGGCATTGTTTAAAAAAAGATAAGAATTATGTGCCCTGTGCACATTATATGTATCTATTTCTATGTAGCCTACGTAATAAAATGTAATGGAGTCAGTCGGATACGCGCTGCCAAAGTAAACGGTCATTTCCAAGCACGTCTTTTATTGTCCATCAAACAAATAGCCAACTCGGTGGGCCGCCACACATATGTATACATTCATATTGTACATTTATATGTGGGTACTATAAAGGAGTATGTGTGCAAGGTATACAATTACACATGCTATCTAGTATAGGGAGTATACGGTATGTTTTGCCATTACACTTCCGATTGTTTCCATTCCTTTGGGATGGAGAGTAAGAAGTATAATGAAATGAGCGCTTCCTTACCGCATTACACTTTGCACTCGATGGGGTAGGACGTTGGCAAATTCACTGACTCCCGCAACACGTTGGTGCATTTCACGGCAACATTATTTATTACCTTTGATTGACTAAGTTACCTTTATAAGGATAACTTGATCAGTCAGCCACGCCCAATGGCCGTGAGATTACAGCATACATCCTGCCCGCAAAAATTCTAAATTCATGATAACAGTATTGCTTCTGCCCGGGGTTAACATTTCGGATGCTTATACGAAAATATTTTTACATGTATTGATATTTTACTTGGAATAAACGACGATACGAGTAATTATCCTCACCCTCATTTTCCTAACCCTTCGTCCTCCTGTGCCAACATTTGGAATTTTGGATTAATTGGAATATATTGCGGATGTCCACTACCCACCAGGTGGACTGTATGCAAGGGCTGCCGCCACGAATGTTACCTGTAAACAAATATATCTTTAGGCCTCAAAACATAACTTTCAAAAACTTCTCTTTCAGGTATCCCAGTCTCCCAACAGCACTTGCTGTACAATCTCAAGGAGTTGGATGATGCGTCGTCACTCCGCGAGCATTCCATATCGGATGGCGCTAGGCTGCGGCTCGTGCTCGGCATGCGGGGAGGGCCGATATCCACCCGAAGACTGCCCCCGCCCCCCAACTCCGAACCCTGGAGGGATATTGAAAGATTGCTCGAGAGCAACAGGTATGTAGATAGATAGGTAAACTTCATTGTACACCAACACCTGTTGCAAAAAGACAATTTAAGTAATCAGGGCCTGCCTTATCGCCAAAACAATCTCTTCCAGGCGACCTTCGGGTGTTAAGGATAAATACATAACAATATCAAATAAAGGTAGAGGGAGCGATGTCATAATGACACATAACTGAAATATATTATATTATATATTATTATACATATAGACTTACTTGAGATGCATACAATATATACTCTTCCCGGTCAAAAGTAATACACATCGGCCTTTAGAAAGAGACTGCTAGCTTTCGGTTTTGTAGAGCATCGTCCCCATCGTTTGCTGTCACCACAACAGAGACGACTACATAAAACCGAAGCTAGCCGATCATAGTCGATGTGTATTACTTTCGGCCGGGATGTGTACCATCATGTGGGCCGTAAGTACGTCTGCCCGTTTGAGCAATATATTATAAGTATCCACTTGACTGGATCCATAACACCAGCTGGACTGCTGTCTGCCACCCTTTTTATATAAAAAATGTACTATTTTTGTATTTTTTGCAATTTTCACCTGTAAGAGAATTGCAAATCATTCCAAATTCTACTTGCTTTCGCATCGGATCGCAACCTAATGCATGCTTTCACATCCTAATCGTATTCTATCTCATATTTTTCCATCCAGACGCACGGTTTCAAATCCTGGCACATGCTTTCGCATATTATCGTATTGCACGCTATTGGACGTTGCAGGAAAGTTTAGTTAAAACCGTCTAGCAAAATGCGAATTTATGCGAATAAGTGTGGTTTGTCCTTATAATTTAGGGGTGTTCTAAAGATGTTTTTGATTAAATATTGTAGGGATGAGGGCGAGCCGGGTGGCGGGTGCAAGGTGACGGTGCTGGTCTTCACGGACGGCGAACGCGCCACTATGCTGCGCGTGCGCGAGAACCACGACGGCACATACTCGCCCATCGAACACCCCAAGTGTAAGTATGAACGCTATGGGAATGATCCTCAATTACCACTTGTTACCACCATTTCCAACCCTAGTGATGACGATAAAAAAACTCCCAATTGTTCCCAGTAGTGACAAACAACACCTTTTTTTTTATAGAATAGTTAACAGACGAGCGGGCTGACCACATGATGGTAAGTGGTCACCACCACCCATGAACACCTGCTACACCAGGGGGCATGCCGATGCACATCACAATCTTGTACACAGCTCTCTCGAAGAGCCCCACGAGGTGTCGCTTACTGTTCGCTCCAAAACTCATTTTATACCTCGAACCCGTGAGCTGTGGAACAAACTACCTCAAGAGGTCTTTCTAATACGCTACGATATGGGGTTCTTCAAGAAAGCTGTGAATAGGATTTTGCAAGGTCGGCGGCGCGCCCGCATACCCCCTGGTGTTGCAGGGGTCCATGGGCTGCGGTAACACTTACCATCACGTGGGACCGCTTGCTCGTCCGCCTACTTGCCTATTATATTTAAAAAAAAAATGTCTAAGTTAATAGACTGCACTGTACGCGTCGTCTTAACCCCTGTCGCGTTTCTTCCACGTGTCCCTGACATACTGACCTATTACTTGGAGGGCCTCATGGTCTTACTAAGAGACTATAAATTACGTCACGCAAATTTCGTGGTATTCAGACACCCTAACATGTCATGGACCCCTTTGATACAGGACGTCACATCTTTTACAACTATTAATTTAGAGTTAATTTTGATTAAAACAACATTGCCATTCTTACTTTTTCATTTAAAATATTTTCAAATGTGTAATAAAAACAAAAATTGATAAAAAATCTTACATTTTCATTGGCTACTATTAAATCATCGTGTGTTCTTGTGCAATTGATTTAATATCTGAAATGTAACGTCACAAAAGTGACTCCTACCTCACTCAGTCACAGTGAACCATGTCACACTTTGTGGCCCCTTCCCTCCTCCTTAACGTGTGACGTAATTTATGGATGACGCTTATGGGGGTCAATGCTTAGGCTCTTCTTTATAAAATGGGTTTATCTAAAGATAGTCCTCGCCTTTCCAGACACAGACTACTCGTCCCTAACACAGTACTTGGAGGGCGGCGAGGGCTCTAGTGGAGTGGCGCGACGCGACAACGCGGTCACGCTCAGCAAAATGCTGGAACTACGCCGTAGGATGGAGACACTCTCCCTGCAGAGGGTTAGGAGTGACAGGACAGGTCAGTGGGTACACGCACAGGTGGAGAGTTGGAATTTTTTCCCCTAGACATGGACTACTCATTTCTAACACATTACTTGGAGGATGGATATACTAAAATTGTGTGTTTGTAGGTATGTTGGGGGTAATCTCTGGAACTATTGAATCAATTTCAAAAATTCTTTCACAAATAAGAAGCTACATTATCCGTGTCTAATATTATAGGCTATATTTTAATTTGAAATTAAAAAAAAACCCGAAGCGAAGCGAGGGCGGGTCGCTAGTCCTTAATAAAGTACAACGCGATGACGCTCAGCAAGATGCTGGGACTGCGCCGTAGGTTGGAGACACTACCTAACGAGGCCAGGACAGATTACTGGATTCCCTCGTCCCTAACACAGTAACCAGAGGGACAAATGGACCAGCGACAGTCCGGGCACACGAGGTTTCCCGGCCGCGCCACCCCAACAGTAATTAACCTGACCTAACTAAACTAACACAGCAAAGCGTGACAGATGGAAATGCTTTCTCTGCAGAGGGCCAGGGGTGATAGGACCGGTCAGTGGGTTCATGGACAGGTGGAAAGTTAGGAGTTTTTCTTCCATACATCCGTGTCTGAAAAAAATTGTGACATTTTTTTGATAAAATCTATTACAGAAATCATTACTTTTTATGGAAAGTATAATGTAATGAAAGAGTTGTTTTTATTTCATTATACTCTTCATTTGATGGGATAGGATTGAGCTCTGGCATATCTTACTATCAAAACACGTACGTGTACAATAGAGGAATAGAATGTTTGAAATATGGGGCATTTCATGGTAGTTTTTTGTAAACTTCGAAATTTTAGAAAAATATCCTTACTGAATAAAAAAAAACTTCGAATAATTTTCGAAATTTCTTTATAAAACTTCCTAACATTCAATGCTAATACATACAAAACTATATGTAGTTTGATAGGGCTCATATGGTAAGTTACTCCATCTTTTGTATAAACACTTATTTTCTAAATCTAACAGGAAATAATGCAATCTTCCTTTCGACTGCTATTGCATTATTTTGTACTCTGTAAATAGATGATTTTATCTTTCCAGGCGAACAACCAGAAATCCAAAAGACACGTAGCGAAGAAACCCTATCCGTCCCTAGTTTACTAGACGAGGCCACAGTAGACCCCTTTAAAGCTCCCTACACACCATACAACGAAGAGGACTCATTCACACCCCTCTATGATGGCAACTACACTAGATATGACTACGACTGTTCCTTTACTGACCGATACACAATAGTCCCTTCAAACGGTCGAAGCGACATGGACAAATCATTGGATGAAAATGATAGAATGAATCTTACAGATGCTCTAGCTGGGTCGATCTTGGTGAAAGGGGGAAGAAGGGAAAGGGATGACGAGGCAGCCATTCTGGAAGAGGTTTTGGAAGGGGTTGGAGGGGTGGAAGAAGTCCATATAAGGCAGGACTCCCCGCAGTTAGCTGCCAAGAGTCTTGCGCCGATACCTACAGCTGAATATGGTAAGTGAATTAAAATTTAATTTATTTAGGAAGAAGACAAAAAAAAAATAACCCCTCCCACCTTGCTGCCGCCATCGTCATATATAAAAAACTACCGATGCTAGCGTCTTCGTTGTGAACTTGTGATTCCCTAAATGTTAACCCGGCATATAACCTATAAATATGCCAAAATCCGTTCAGTAGTTTTGCGTGATGCGCGCGCAGTCAGACAAAAATTCTAAAAATGCTTGTTTTGAGTTCTGTATTGTTCGAAGATTTTTTTTTGAAGCAATGATTTATTTCGATAAATATTTCATGTACAGACACGGCTCTGTTACGATTTTAATATATGTATAGATCATCGAACTTTAACGAATTTTATATAAGATTTATATAATTTAAAAGAATTTAATTAGTGGTACTGAAATGTGTTTCAAAATCTTGCAAATTATTGTTATTTGGACTATTTTTTCTTTCAGGTCCTCTAGTAGGTGGGGAATCAAGCGGATGGCGAGTACGAGGTTTCGGATCTAGCTCTCAACTAGCCCCTCCCCCCGCCCCCCTCGCTGCCGCCGCACACTCTGCTTCCTCCCTCCAACTCCGCGCACCCCCCCCTAGGCACCACCCCCCACTTTCTGACGCACTATTCTCATCTTCCACCTCAGACTTAGAAAAACTCAAGCGAAACAGAATCCTCCCCGCTTTAAGCCGACACCGGAACAGAGAACACTTGCATTTGAGCGATGAAGGCCTAGATGTCTCCCACAGACCAAGAAACCTCGAAGTCGGAAGTGAACGAAGACAGCGGAGAATCAAAAAAATTGCAGAATTGGAGACTACTAAGTTATTCCAGTTTGAAGTCAAAAAGGTAGAAACGGAACCACAACAAGAGAAAGTGGAAAAGGAGAAGAAAATTCCAAGGATACGGTGCGGCTTCTGCAAGAAACGCTTGAGTATCGCAACGGTGCATAAGTGCAGATGTGGTGCGGAGTTCTGTGCTCCTCATAGATATGCAGAAGTGCATGGATGTGCATACGATTACAAAGCAAATGCTCACCAGTACTTGCAGAGAGCTAATCCTTTAGTGAGTGCCCCAAAACTCCCCAAAATATAGGTTTTTAGACAAAAAAAACGCGGTAAATTGCCTTGTGGACGATAAAATTTGCTAAAGTACAGATGATATTAAAGTGTCTTATCGGTCTGACTGCGTTCGGTCCGTAATTATAGTTAACTGGTTAACATAAATTTAGTTTTCGTTTAACCGGTGTATAAATTTGTCTAATCGATGTTGCCGTTGTGAGTTCTTGTCATAGTTTCGTTAGTATCGCTTGTACTAATGTTTCATTCCGCTTGTGGCCCTGTTGACCCTTAATTTAAACCACCAATAAAAAAAAGTTCCCATCTGGCCTTTTGCAGGACCCATATGACCCCTTTCTAAAAATTAAGGGTGGTAAATTGTTAATAATATTCTTCGAATAATTATTCCATCATTCTGAATCCCTGTTTGGCCCTTAATCAATAAAAGTTCCCCCTAAACCCTTATTACAGGATCCATAATGATCCTTTTCTGAAATTTGTTGAAAATTGTTAAAGGTTCTTAAAATAATTATTCTATGATTCTTTTGATATAACTCTTCTCTAGAAATTGGTAAAGGTTTATGTGACAGCAAACTAAAAAGTATTCATATGGCCCTTCTCTAAAAGTTAAAGAATATCTAAGTGTTTATAATTAATACTAAACTTCTTAAAGCAATTCCATCTTTATGTAATTAATATATTCTTCTCTAAAAGAAAATTAAGGATTGTAAATTGTTATCAATTTTTTAAAAATCGCGTTCCACGGTTATCTAAAAAAAAACAGAATTGAACTGAAAATATTCTATCGTTTTACAGTAATTGTAAAAAGATAGAAGGGTTATACGGGACCATAAAATTGAAAGGTCGAATGAACATGTATAAAAGTGTTGGTTGAAGGGTTGAAAGAGCATCTATCAAAGGAGGTAATTATGGTTTTGGCGACATTCGACAGATTCCACATTAATGAGTGGCGATTTTTTTGTCTGTGGAAAGTACTCACATTTGAGAGTGACTCTATCGGATATATTGCACGCTTAATGATAAACCGACATATCACCAAATGCGAGGAATCGCTAGTTTTAGTAAAAAAAAGTGATATAATTCGGTTTAATCTATGAGACCTTATTTACAAAGGTCATAAGTTGATGCTTTAACAAGTTTTAACAATCATTTTAGTACTAAAATGACTAACTTCAGTAATGTTTGCGACAGTAATAACTAATTGGCCTTTTATAAACCGTAGATTTATTAACAAAATGTAACATTCCCCGTTGAAACTTACACAATTTTGAAACAGAATCTGATCTATAACTAATTATAATTAAAATCATGCCTTAATTCAATTAATTAAAAATGTAGTAATCTAGAGTGGAGCCAGCCATGCTACTTACGAAAAGTATTTGCCACACTTGGAATTTTGAGTTATAACGGCTTATGTTTGTTTGTTTCTGTCGAATGTGGATTTTCATATTAGTCCACTTTCGACAAAAATAGAGTATATGGCACATGTGACTAATGTCAGTCCACTTTCGACAAAAATAGAGTATATGTCACATGTGACTAATGTCAGTCCACTTTCGACAAAAATAGAGTATATGGCACATGTGACTAATGTCAGTCCACTTTCGACAAAAATAGAGTATATGGCACATGTGACTAATGTCAGTCCACTTTCGACAAAAATAGAGTATATGGCACATGTGACTAATGTCAGTCCACTTTCGACAAAAATAGAGTATATGTCACATGTGACTAATGTCAGTCCACTTTCGACAAGTATAGAGTATATGTCACATGTGACTAATGTCAGTCCACTTTCGACACATTAATGTGTCGAACGTGGAATCTGTCGATTGTCGCCGAAATCATAATTATTATGTCGGATGGGACATCAAAGGGGTGATAGCTAAAAAGTCTGACGGATATTTATGAAAGTTGAATGTTGAAGGGTCGAACGGACACCTATCTATTGCGATAGTTAAAATCTGACAGGCACCTAATGTTTGGAGGTTCTGACACCTATCGAACGCGATGGATGATTGAGGGATCTAACGGGTACCCGTGGAAGGTGTTGATTGAAGCATCCGACCGGCATCTATTTATAGTGATTGTTGAAAGGTCGACCGGAAACTTATCAACAGGTGATTGTTGAGAGATTGGACCGACGCCTATCAAAGGTAATATTTGGAGGGTTGACGGGCACCACCTATTAATAGTAATTTAGGGGTCGAATGGGCACTATGGACATTGACTGTTGAGTCGTGACGAGCATCTGTGAAAGGTGACGATTGCAGGGTTGAACGGGCACCCAAAGGTTCGAACTGTGTACCGATGAACAGATTGTTGCTAGTTAGGGGTCGGCACCTACCAATGTTGATGGTTTGGGGTCGAATGGGTACCTATGAAAGGTATTGTTTAGAGCAATACTTCATACCTTTTATTAATAAATTAAATTAATGATTTATAATCGAAAGTTAATGGTAAAAAATATAATTATGATTTAATTATTTATTATTAAAGTTTTCGTGGGGTTATTTACTTTATTTTCGGCCTTTTTAGGGTGTCGCGATACCAAAAAGGTTGAGAAACCGATGGTTTTGATTGTCGTACCTAACAGTGACGATTGGGGGTTTAATGGGCATAAAAGATTGAAAGGTGGAGAGGGTCGCAAGGGTCTAATATTTCTGGGGCTGGGCTGGCTAGACTTTATTTGTAAAATCGAAGCGAGTCCGCTCGGCGTGTGGAGTCAACGAAATGTGATATTCTGACCTAAATTAAGAGAAAATTAATTAAAAATTGATATCATTCTGCATAACTGATCAAAGCGACCGAAAATGAAATTTTTCAGAAACAAAATTTTGTTTTCACTAGATTATTTCAAAAGCCGCTTGAACTATTACTAAAATATAAAAATCATTTTAAAGCTTGTTGATTACGCTAAATTGTGTCGAATGGCGCAAAAAAAAAAAATATCAAGTGTGGCACTTGGACTAGTTATGCACTATTGTATCCGTATGTCTTCTGCCACGTGTGTTTTGTTCTCTTTTGTAAAGAAATAATTGTGAAAAAATTATCAAAAAAATGCTGTAAAATAACGCCCCCATTTAACTTCGAGGTGCTTTATTTTGTGCTAGTTCACTGGTTTCTGTAACTTGTTATTGTACACTACGTTACTGTAACGTTAATTAATCATTGCTTATTATATATATATATATATTTTTGTTTATTGCCTGAACGTGTATATAGATTACGTCGCGTAGCCATTTTCGTTATCTTTTTTCCCCCATTAGTTCGATGCACTAATTCTAATTTGGAACTAATTATAATATGAACTATTTGGAGCCTTCGTTAATGTCATACTAAATCGTTAATGTTAATGTTAATGTCATGTCGTTAGTATTTTACTAAATGTGATACTAATAGCAAGATTCCAATACACATAATTTTGCAACTTTGATGGTAAAAGATAAAAGCATATTTTCAAAAGTATATTTGTTTAAAAAAGTATTTCCATTATTATTATCTCTTAAGTATTTAATGATATTTTAATATAATAGAAAATCCCTTTTCTGAAAATGGAATTAAAACATCGTATTAGTGTAAAACTATTAACACTTGTTAGTACTACTTGAAAAAGTTCCAGTAGTTCCATGCTACTGTTGGTGCATGGAACTAATGAGAATAAAGGTTTCAGTTCGACATTTATATATATCAAATCAAATCTAATATATCAATTAGATACATTTATATATATCTAATTTCTGGAATCAGTGCACGAAACTAAATGGGAATTAGTTTGATATTTATACATATCGAAGGGAATGTTCGCGCGACGCCAGCGTTCCGCCGGGTGTGTGTACCACATTTTTTTCTAATATTTTATATTAAGTTTATAAATATTTTTATTGGGTAATATATTTTTGCTGATTTCAAAAATAAATATTTATAATGCGAAAGCGAAACTGTGGTTATTTGAATAAAAAACAAACCAAATGTAACAAAATACTATTTTATTGACTGAATTATATACACTTAAAATATATTAAGTACTAACATTACTCATTACAAAAGGACTATTATTTACTACAGTCACTCTTAGTCCCCCCCCCCCCCTCTCACGTGATGCATTATAAAGCACTTAACACTAGTTTACATAACATGGCCAGTTTCTGTTTCGAAAATGTTTACGAAATTGTCTATGCCCTCATTGAAATTATTATCAATGTCAATTAAATTTTTTAAAGCACTAAAATTTGACATATTTGGTCGTCAGTTTATACATGTTTCGTAAATGTCCTTTTTGAAATTATCATGTCATTCAATGGCCAAAAGCAGGAAAAGAAATTACAATGTCTATGCCCTATTTGAAATTATTATCCATGGTCATTTAGTGCGCAAAATGGCTAAAAAGTTTACATAACTTGATCATCAGTTTCTCTAAGTAAAGTTTCGAAAATGCTAACCAAATTGTCTATGCCCTCTTTGAAATTATAATCTACGGCCATTTCTTCTTCTTCATTGAAAAACGCGTGCACAAAGTCTATGATCTTCACTGTTCCCCAGGGATTAGGGGTTGGGGAATCGCTAGATAGCTGATCTAAAAGCGCTCTATAGTTCATTTTAATTTTGGACAATTTATCATCGTAATTATGTTCAAAAGAGTGATTGTGGTTTAAAGTATCCAAAGCCTCCATCCACGATGATTGTATCGCCGGTGGTGATGAGAAGGTGGATTGTACGAGAGTCATAGAAGCTAAGGGGACATAATTGACTTTTTTATAAACTGGACCCTTCGAAGATATCTGTCCACTGAAGTTTGATCCAGTAGAAGGGCTGTGTGTGGAGTGAATAGATTTGCGACGCGCGGCCCTTGCTGGTGGCACACATTTGGGGCGACCACTAAGAAAGAAAAATATTTTTAATTGGCTTCAATATAAACGAGCTGCAAAAAATACTCAATGAGCAACTAAACATGTGCCAACTGACCTCCAGAACCTGTACAAAATTAAAATAATTCACGGTGCGCTTAAACCTCATACTTTATGAACGTATGTAACAAGAACTACTCTTCACCGACATACAAACCTTGAGGGTTTCCGTGGGTGACTACATAATAATAATATAGATAAAAATTAAATGCTGTTCGTTGGTAAGCGCATCGCTTGAGAACGGCTGCACCGATTTGGCTATTTTTTTTTAAAATGTTCGTAATAGTCCGAATAAGGTTTTTAGGGAAAGAAAAATTGGAATAGTTGCCCGGAAAATTCGGGAAAAACAAAGTGCCTTTCTCTATGGGATTTTTGTATGAACTTATTGAAATTATTGTATTATTGAAATTTGGACAGGACAACTCTGTCGCTCAGCTAGTAGACAATAAAAAAATGGGTTTTTGGCATAGAAATTAATGGAAAAGAAATCTATTAATAACTAAAGTAAATAATTATATAATTTTAAATTACTAAAAATGTTGTCAATCCGCCTCGGGATTCATATTTGTCCTTTGACGATACCAGAGAACCCAAACGCACCTTTAAATTTGCTGCTCATTCAGTATTGTTTTGATGCTCATTTAATTATTTAATTATACTGGAAAACGAGCAGACAATCCACCTGGCGGTAAGTGGATACTGTCGCCCTGCGACAATGCGATACATGACAATATAAAAAGGTTTGGGAACATGGAAAATAGGCAGTAAAACGGGAAGAGGGATGGGAATGGTTAGTCAAGAGTGAATGAGGAATTTCTTTCAATCCATTATATTATTATACCATCTCGATGGTAGTGATAAGAAGGGTACAGAAAAATTGTTTGATATATTTCACTCAAACACCGTACATTGAAAGGATTACGTTAGGGATGGGAAATGTAATACAATTCACACAGCGATCGTCTATAAGTACAGAGTAGGTCAGTTGGACGCGCCCAGCAGCTGTGGGGTTGCAGCGTCCTAAAGCGAAACAGAAAACATGCAAAGCAGTACAGCGATATGGTCTGTCAACTCGCGGCGTTATAATCGAGTAGTTGCTTTCAAAAAGTTCCTTGAAAGTTCTAAAAAGATCCAAGAAGTACCATGAAGATTCCAAATATTCCCGAGTCTAGTCCCACTAGTTCGGTTGACGGTACTACTGGAATTTTTCGTCCTGGAAGTCCAGTTACACCATATATTAATACTCACCTAAATATGTTTAAATAATGATTATTGATTTCAAGAACATGGCCGCCGGGACTTTCGAGAAAAAGAAATCCCACAAGAGAATGATATATTTTCTCAAAAATACCGTCCCCGGAACTACTGCAGCGTAATTAGTGGAACTAGACGGTCTCAAAGACGAATTTCAAGGGTACAGTAGCAATTCTCACTTCACAAGCACGCCAACCTGCCCATAACAGTCGTGTGACATCGTACACGACCAGCAACGACGATATGCTCCACAAGTCGCGGCGTTATAATCAAGAAGCTGCTTTCAATAAAATACCTTGAGAGTTCAAAAAAGATACAAGAAGCACCCATAACGATCCCAAATGCATTATTTTGCAGAACAACATCAAAATACAATGCATGCGCTTTATAAGACCTTCAGACCTTGATTTGTTTCTTATTAAACCGACCGGTAAGAAGTTTACTTTCAACTCGGTTTCCACCTCCCTGGTATTTGTTTCAATAATCAGTCACGCATATTCTTCTCTCATTATTTTATCCTTACTTTTGTCTGCAACCTTAGATAACCATTTGTGAAAAGTTGCAGAAGCACCATGGTGGTTCCAAGTAGTTCCTAGAATGAATTTCAAGGGTCCTAAAGTAATTCCCACTTACATAAGGACGTCAGCCTCTCCACAACAGTCACGTAGCCTCGTGGCATCGTACACGAGCAGTACAGAGGTGGAGTACAGTCTGACTGCAGTCTGCCGCCCCGCCCACTTCTGTATCTTCCACAGTTCCGAGAGGAACTGAAGGATGAGTGCACGGCAAAGACTTGTGCCCATGCCGTTGAGGAAGTTCTTTATGGCTGGAAATTTAAAAAAAATCCACTAATATCGGAATCGTAAAGTGAGTTTATCTATTTGTTACAACTTCACGGCTAAACTACTGAACCGATGTTAATGAAATTTGGTGGACAGGTAGCCTGAAATTGGGAGATGGATATATGACACTTTTTATCCAGGAAAATTGAATAGTTTTTTCAGGGAAAGCCAATTATCATTACCATGCCAATGCCAATTAATACAAAATTATATGTTTTTTTCTAAATTATTCTTTATTTGAAAGTTTAGTTTCTTTGTTCGCAAAACACTAGATTCTCAAAATATCAGATATTGCACACAGTTTAGTACCTACTTCATGTCATCAGATGTTACACACAGTTGAGTACTTCATAATAATACGAGATATTATTAGTACCCAATGTTTGGTTCTTCATAATACCAGATATTGCACACAGTTGAGTACTTCACAATTTATAACTGATCAGTGAACTAGTGTTTGAATAGTCTAGCAACATTACCCTGCAATTAATTTTTCATGTGACTACCCACATTTGTATTTTGTGTGAGATTATATTTCTGGTATTTTGCGAGCAAAGGAACTTTTCAAATTAAAAAAAAATCCTTATCTGTACATACAAAATATATGTCGTTGGATAGGGTTCGGAAAGTTCTACAACTTTTGTCGAAATCCTTCTTGTAACGTATGGAACATTTTGTGGCGTGTGGTGACGGCCCCCTGTAGAATAGCACCACTCCTATCTCTTCACGTGGGTGTCGTAAAAGCCTACTAAGGGATAACTAAGCGACTACCACAAGCCTTGGGGTACTACATCACCTATAAACGAGTGGACTCGCCAACCCACTTGCCCAGCGTGGCGTTTTAATGCTATTCATCCTTCATGCACGTGACAATGTGCATCAGAAGGCCCGTGTCCAGTAGTGAATACTGAAAGGGCTGGTTACGGTTTATTAAACATTCACAAAACTGGTGCATTGTATTGTATGAAAAATAGCGAAACCTTCCTTCCCACTGGCACTGCCATCGGTCGTACTTTCTTTTAACCCTGGTCTGTTTCGTATTGCAATACATGTTCTTTCTTTTCATTTATTATTATTCTTTCTTTCAAATGTCGAGTTGACGAGGTTTCCAAGTGAGACGTTTTTAGAAACAATTAGATTAAAGTACCTATTCATTAATATCTTTTATACGTTTTATATCTAAGTACTGACGACATTATCAGATTTAAGTGATAAGAAGAACAGATACTGTGGGAAAACGCCTTTGTTGACTCGTTTGGCCACTAGATATTTTTTACAGTCGAATCTCATTCAATATATCAGGAAGTGTGAACGAAAGGCCCGGGCGCGGCGCTGCGAACCGCTGTTTTTATAACGTACCTATTCGCAGATAAAGCGATTCGCGCTGTGGAAAAGTTTCTGTTTTGTATAGCCAACGTCTCACGCCAATTTAGAAGAAGTTTTTCTTGAAAGAAGTCCACTTTTTCTTGGGATATTATTTATACTCGAAAAATGTCAAAACTATACAAGCATTACGCAGCGGTAATCGCAAACTGGTTTGAAATGTGTGCTCCCACTGAAAGCCCACGCAAGTGTCGCCGCGGAATCCGCTACACGCCCAGCAGTCATACCGACCACACCTCAGCCAATACATGTGTTAGAAAAATACGCAACGGATTTCAATGTTCCGCCCCGCGCCCACTCCGACCATAGCTTAATGCAAGGGAGTTACTCCCTAGGATCAAAGCTAGAAATCGAAATTAAAGATTTTTTTATTTCCTAATATAATTCACACTAATAATAATATTTATAAATCTGAGTGTCTTTGTCTGTCTTGTTACGTCTTCATGCCAAAACTACTGAACCGATTTCAATGAAATTTGGTAGAGAAATAGCCTAAAATCAGGAGAAAAACATGCAACCAGCCCTTTCAGTATTCACTGGCGAACATGGGCCTCCTCATGCACATTATGTCCCACGCTGGCAAAGCGGGTTGACGAGTCCACTCTTTTAGAGGGGATGTAGTTCCTCCAGGGCTTCTGGTGGCGACTTTGTTATCCCTTAGTCGCTATATATGACACCCGCAGGAAGAGACGAGGTGGTGCTATATTATAGCCGGCCGATAGCACACGGCACATACCCACCACACGTAATTTGTAACCAGTAATTTGTGCTTATCCAATAATTACAGCTTATTTATTAAAAGTACAAAGGAGGGGGAGAGTGCACGCTGCAATCCAACAGCCGCTGGACGCGCTCGACTGGCCACGTTACCCCTCTCTCACAGAAGACTACCTTGAAATGTATTGCATTTTCCACTTTATCGTATTTCCCCAATGTACGTACGTGTTTCGGTAGTGAGTGAGATGTGCCAGAGCCCATTCCCATCCTATCCTATCCCTGCCCATTTTCCCAACCCTTTCTCCAAATCCATTCCTATATCTCCAAAGGTAGGCAGCGCATCCGGGGGCGTGCCAACATTTATCATTTTGGACTAATGTTGGCATGTATCGCGAATGTATATATATGGGCGACAGTATCCACTTACCATCAGGTGGACTGTATGCTCGTCTGCCGCCTTGGTACATAAAAAAAAAAATCCAACCATAAACAATTTAAATTATAAAAAAAAAAAAAAAATTGACTGTGCATGCGTATGTATATTGTACAATTAATTCAATTCTAATTTCTTAATACAGCCTCGACATAAACTGATTAGTAAATGTGAAGCCAAGCAAGCGACTTACCATCAACAACCATTTGTCCGTGCAGCTTCTTCCCGTGTTCCTTGTTATACTTATGCAGTTTCCCGCTAGAAAACTTATACACCTGATAACCCGGTATACAGAAACCGTACTGTTGTTTGCAGAGCGCGTATTTTTTCTGCTCGTTAGCCTTTTTCTCTTCCGTTGCTAACGGATCCCATGTTCTTTTACCTAAAAAAAATATATCACTTCATAGTAAAAATAAACGCTGAGCATGCAACGTTCCGTCAGCCAGAGCCGGCTCTAGCGCATGTAGCGCCCGGGTGCAATCAATACCCTGGCGCCCTCTAGTAGGCTCTTTGGAGGCGTCGGGAGCGGCGCTCGGCGCCCCCTAACACCCTGCGCCCGTGTGCGCCGCACACCCTGCACCATAGATGAAGACGGCACTGCCGTCAGCACTATGTACCTAAAGATTCGAGCATTAAACGCTTGTTATTGTTTACAACTGTTCATACTCAAATATAAAAATAAATTGGCTGCCATTTGGAGAGCGTTGGTTCCTATTTTTTATTCATAAAATGAAACATAGTCCATACCCTTGGAGTCTTCGAGGTCACTTCAATTCTATATTGCACACATGTTAACATACATATATTAAATATATTCCACAGACCATTTTTTTAATAGAAAAAAAGGTGGCAGTCGAACATACAGTCCACCTGATGGTAAGTGGATACTGTAGTCTATGGATATCCGCGATACATGCCAACATCAGTCCAGAATGACAAACAGCATGGTTTGGGAGAAAGTGTTCGGAAAATGGGGAGGGATAGGATGGGAATGGGCTCTGGCTTATTAACTACCGAAACGTACACGATAAATTAGGAAATGCAGTACATTTCAAGGTAGTTTTCTGTGTGAGAAGGGTAACGTGGCCAGTCCAGTGCGCTCGGCGGCTGTGGGAATGTGGCGTGCACTCTTCCCCTACATTTGCCAATGTCCCAATGTTATATAACTAATTTAATCATTTATAAATGAAAAACAAACTTTTTTGCTCTCACTCCGTTACTTGAAATTTTAAGATGGACGCTAGTAAATAAACTGACTTACCAATTTTAACATCCATAATACAAGGCTCCAGCATCCTCTCAGTCAAGTCCTCCAATATGATGTACTCCTGCTCGTACCCGTTGTACGTGAAGTTCTTCACGCCGAAGCATTTTGCTTTGTACTTCCTCAACTCCTGAATGTCCACGTTTTCGGAGCTCGGTAATGTTCTGTAAAAATCTACTTCACGTTGCTGGTAGTCTTTCAGTATCGGTTTGAGGATAGTGCCGTTGTTACATTGGAGAAGACCTAAAAAAAAAATTCTTTTCACGTAATTTGTAAAATAACCTTTGTTTGTAACCTGTCGTATGCAACATTTTTTTTACATAAGGAAGGCGACAGATGAGCAGACAGTTAATCTCGTGGTGAATGGATACTGTCGCGCTGCGTCACGCACGATACATACCGATATTATTATTATTTATTTATTGCATGTTGTAGGCACATTAAAGATACAATATCTAATGACGTACAACACACTGGTATGGTGCCTACATACATCAGTCCACAATGACACGTTGGCACACCCCCGGATTCGCTGTCAATTGTTTCCATTTTAATTTATTATGGAAATATCGATAGCTTGACAACACTGCGCATGGTTACGTGTACCGGCCCGTGACGCTTGAGGTATGACGTTGGTATCATAAGCTTGGCAATTAAAAGGTTATGGTACATTAGCGTTGACTTAGCGCTCATTTTCACAACACTAAATATTTACCTAAATAATAGAAATATTATAATATTATAATAATAGACCTATGGGTATCCATACTTGACTCAGATTCCTGTGATCGTGAGTTCAAATCACCACAAAGTACCTACCAATGAGTTATTAGCGTCCGGATTTTTAAAAATTGTCACTAGCTCGGCAGTGAACGAAAACATCGCGAGGAAACCCGCACGCTCGCGAAATAAACCAATCCGCACTGGGCCCGCGTGGTGCATTATGGCCCGAAACCCCCAGTGATTTACTAGGGGAGGCTTGTGCCTTGCTTTGGAACGTTATGGGTTGATACAAGGTTACATTTACCTAAATACTTAGTACTCTCAGTCTTCTTATGGCCTGCCACCTGTCTGTCGTAAGCGGACACCTGGAGTGGCTCGTTCGGCTTCCAAAACGGCTTGGCCATCTCCTCCTTTTGTTTCTGCAGTCCGTAATGAACCTGGTATATTGATCTCTGCTGACGAAATGGACGAGCGGCGCTTTTTGGGCATTCATTACTCATTTAGTTTAAGTCCTGAAAAGAAAAAAATAATTGTACCCGAGTAGGCTTCACAGAGCGCTCACCATCTGGTGTCGGCCGGCTTTAGAACAGCCCCCATCTCCTCCCGTGGTTGTCGTGAAAGGTGACTAAGGGTCAGGAAGTTTTATAGGGAGAGAGTGCAAGCTGAATTCTCACAGGAGCTGGGATGACTCGACTGGCCACGTTACCCCTCTCTTACAGAAGACATACCTTGAAATGTACTGCATTTCTACATTATCTTATTTCCCCAATGTACGTACGTGTTTCAGTAGTGAGTGCGATATGCCAGAGCCCATTCTCATCCCATCTTATCCCTCCCCATTTTCCCAACCCTTTCTCCCAAACCATTTCTTCATCTGCAAAGGTAAGCAATCCAATGGCGTGCCAACGTTTGTCATTCTGAACTGCTATGGGCATGTATCGTGGATTTCTATTGACGACAGTATCCAATTACCATCAGTGGACTGTGGCTTGTCTGATCAGGAATCGAATTCGGAACCTTTTGCACAGCCGGAACCTCACGGATGAAACCTATGAAAACTACAATATTCATTTCATTACCTTTCGGAGCACGTCACGTGACCACCACTGAATTTAAATAATAGAGACGGTAGATGTACACCTGACGGTTAAAGTTCAAAAGCAATCCTGTGTACAATTTTAAATCTTAACACCAGGTAATAAAGTTTATAATTGGTTTGATTAAAGACTTGGTTATTAAACTAACCACGCCGCTGTGTTTTTATTACAGCCACTTTCAAAACAATTAACAGAAAAAACACTTGGTAAAATTGTTGGAAAACTAAATAACAAAATATCTAATTCCACAATTAGCTACTCATTAAGTGATTTCATAAGGCTATTACAAAAGGCTATAAATTTCCTTTTGTTTAAAATAATAATAAAAGATATCGTGCGCAAACAAGCGTCCGTACGTAAGACGTCTGATCAAAGTTAGGGAAGGATTTATCTAATCATGTTTTAAATCATGTATGACATACGTTTATCAATTGATATCATTGTTGGATTTACAAAGGCGTGATAAAAAATAGAAAACCAATTGAAACGGAAAACCTCTATATTTATTATTATTATACCTATCTCTATATTTATTATTAAGAGAGATTATAAATTTGTTGTTGGGTAGATTACGGAAGATTCGAAGATACCTATTTGAATTTCGGAAACATTACACTACATCTCGACTGAGGATCATCAGCTGAATATAAAACATCAATCAGTTACGAATGCTCACGGAGTGCTGAAAAGATGATTGCCTCCTTCTTTGGCAGATCGGGCCACTTTGCTACTATAACTTGAGAAAATAAAAAAACAGTAACTGCGGACTGATATGATATCTAATAAAAAAACAGCTGCTTGCCTTCTGTTTTAGAAAAGTCAAAGAACGACGTTCATGAAGCAGAATGATCCTCCATCACGACAATAGCCCAGCACAGTCCGTCAGTCCGTGATTTTTATTTCTTCCCTTGAAATTAAGGACAAAATCATAGGAATACGTTTTATGATTGCAGAAGAGTCAGTAACGGCCTTCCATGAGGTGCCTAAAGAAGGGTGGGCTTCACGCAATGGTTTCATCGCATGAAAAAAAGTGTATAGATTGTCGGAATACTTCGAAAAGCAATAAAACTTCCATCTTTATGTTTGTTTTCATTATCGAGATTCTAAAAACTTTCAGTGTTACCCAAGTATAATATCTATAATGTATTCAGTAAATTAAATAGTGGTCAAACATGAAACTATCGATTAGCTCATGAACTATTAGATGATTACAATTTGATCGCAGTGAAGGCCGCACGGTTTTTGAGATTACATTTATTTAAAAAAAAAAATATTGGTGTACCTATGATCAGTAACATGCGTGCAGTAGCTACAAATAATGGAAAATTCACATATTTTCTTTACGTGTATTATTCTCTAAGTTGTTTTGTTATCGGTTAGATATATAAATCAGTATTTTTCATTTACTGTTATGGTAGCATCGAAAAGTTTAGTTTTCTCAAGTTTGGGGGAGGGGGGGTGGTGCACGCTGCAATGCCAGATACGCCGCTGCTAGGCGCACTCGACTGCCCACAGAGAGGAGTCTCTCACAGAAGACTATGAAGTATTTTCTGTATAAACTTTTTAAGTTACTTAGTACGTCCGCTAAGGGCGTTGCTTCATTCTCTATAGAGAAAAAACATTTGACGTAAACGGAATAGTTGCGTTTAAAACGAAAAAACTCGAGGTCGACAAATGAGTTAGTTTTACATTTATTTTTGGTATTTAATTTTTTTAGTTGACGAATTAAATTATTTGATTAGAAAATTAATTATCATAGTAACATTACACTTATTACCACCTGATTTGTCCCTAATGATGCCAATGATGTAACTGGGCATATTAACAAATTGATTTAGAAATAGAGTCCCAAGCGGACAAAGCCACATAAAAACAAACTAAAATATATCATAAAACGAGGGAGGAATTGACGGTGTGCCGTACATCATTAGAGTTTATAGTGACACTTCGTTAAAATAAATATCGCGACTTAATGGTTCATACATACACGACAAAGAAAAACCGTCTACATACTGAAAAATATAAACATTGTCGTTAAACAAAATGTTTGTCTGACCTGAACTGAACCTCGGACCTGTTGTATAGTAAGCAAACACCTTACAAATGCGTTATATTTTTTAAACTTTCGCGTTTTATACTCATATTATATTGTAAATGTATTGTATGATATTTTTTGTTTACCTTAAGGTAATTCTAGTCGAAGTTTCGGCACGGCCCGGCTTGGCCCGGCACGGGTCGCACCAACCGTGATCACGAGTTGACGATTATACGCTTGTGAGTGTATAAACCGTATAACACTAAAATTTAATGTTCAATTGTCCAAATTTTTAATGTTTGATAAAAGTTGAAGAGTTAAAAGCTCGAGTATAAAATAGAAATGGGCCAGAGCATATCTCACTCACTAAAAAAACACGTACGTAGAGGTACATTGAGAGGAATAGGATTGGGATGTGAATATGTAGTACCGTCTTCTGTGAGAGAAGAATAACCCAGCCAGTTTGGTGAGTTCAAGGGGTTTAGTTTCAATTTTACCAAATTTTCCGTTCAGTCTTCAATTTTTTGTTTTCTACAATATTTTTAAATCTGCACCTACCACACCATCACATTTTAGCCAACGTTTAGAACCAGTCTATACGTTGGCTGGGATAAAATGATTTATGGCTTATAGCTGTGCCCGGCAGCGTTGCATGCCCGTCACATCCAAATTAACACAAAACAATATTAAACTATACGTATAAACCTTCCTCTTGATATTGATCTATTGATATCTATCTATTGATGAAAACCACATTAAAATTTGCGTAGTTTAAAAGATCTAAGCGTACATACAGAGGGACAGACGGCGGGAAACGACTTTGTTTTATACTATGTCCGCCTTTCTTTGAAAGAATTAAATGTAAATAAATATTTTCCCAAAAATACAGTAACATTTCACTTAGGTACTTACCAGCGTTCTTATCATGTTTATCGTTAAATTTTATCTAAACACTAAATGAATTATTAATTATTTATTACTTATACGTCAATTATCTCTCGGGTTGTTTTCTGGACACAACAAACAGGTTAATAATTTATATCAGTTTATGTTCGTGGAAATATTGGCAGAGAAAATAAAAATAGGTAATACTCGTATAAAAGGTACTCGTGTAGCTAAATCGTTTTTAAATGTATTGATGACTTAGAATTTAACCATAGACTTGAGAATTTTTTGCTGATTGAAGATCGACAAATGTGTGAGCGAGAATGCAAACTTGAACAACGTGCACCAAGCGAGAAAAATTCAGTAGCCACTCTCAATCGGAGCAAAATGCATCAAAATGTGTGAAATTCTTATACAATTTAATTCTCTTTCTACGCATGAATAAACTAACGAACTATATATGTTCTATGTATCAACATTTTACGAAAAAAAGGAATTGTAATTGGGTTGTCTGAATGATTTTCGTACTTAGAAGACAGCCTACAGTATCAGTGGTCCGACCAAATAGAAACTCTTTTGCAGCTTATTATCAACATAAATAACAGACGGCTAAACAAACTTGTTCTTTCAACGTTTAAACGTTTAAGTCACAATAACTCGTATAGGAAAGTGAAAAGATTATAATTGGATAAATTCTCTGTTGGCTAATTATTTAAACATTGTCATGCAAAAGACAAATCATGTACACTACATTTTAGACTGAATAGTTCTTTTGGTAGTGCCCCTGGCTGCTGTGTGAGAAGTATGACGTCCATTTTTTGAAGACAAATGTTTGTTCGGGCTTATGTGGTGTTCGTCTTTGTGTAGCCTCTGAACCCACGACACAGAGAATCCTAGTGTAGTCCATTGAGTGTGGAGTTTTAAAAAAGTTTTAGTATGCAAGGGATTTTTTGGTACCGAATGCCTTTTGACAATCTCGTCATTCTAAGTTTATGTAGGTAACAATAACAGGATAAATAAATTAAAAAATAATGAGGAGACAGCTAATATTGTTATTAAGTACGTTATTAATTATAACTTATGTGGTGTTATTTAGCAAATGACTAATATGTCTATACTAATAAAGTGAAATAAGAGGACTATTTCTCTCTATTTAAGAAGTAAACTCAAAAACAACTGGACCGATTTCGAAGTCTTTCACTTTTAGGCAACTAAAATGCTGCAGATGGACACAGGTTACGTTCTGGAATTGGAAATTGAAACTACCCGAACAAAGCCGGGTCGGGTCGCAAGTTCTCTAACTGACGTGAAAAGTACTAACGTGATGTATAAATCACTAATTCATATTAAAGAGAAGATGACAGCAGACGAACCGAATGATGGGTAATGGTAAACACCGATATGAGTTCATGTCCGTGGTGGTTTAGTATCTACAGTAGAATCGGGTCCACCAGTTTGTACAACAATTTTTTTCCTAACTTATTGCCCATTTCTGGTATATTTAGTATTCTATATAAATCCTGTCCAAATAGATATAATAGCTAGGAATAATTGAGACAGAGCTAATTTTTTGTGCGTGATTTCGTACTATCCTTCAGAATGAAATGTCAAAAGTCCCCATCGATCCGTATGCTGCTAAAATTTGTACAGGTTATCAATTTGTATTTTTTTTCACGAATCTTAATTATTTGTTTACTCTTATGGTGAAAATATTAATACCAAATTTATAGCTCATGTAATTTCCCCCAAAAGTTTTAAATACTTTTTTCATGGGAATGGCCGGTGGTGAGATATGGCGATGTCACGAATTGTAACTCATTATTTTCAAAAACAGCGTTTTTTTAAGCCTTCTTCACAATGTATTCTGTTCAAACAAGAAAGTAATCCTGTTCAGATTCCATTCCCAAGTTTAATTGATCTTGAAAAAAATAAAACAATGGCGAAATTAATTTTGTTAAAACTCCATGTCTTCGTTTATACAACAGATCAAGGGATCGATCGCCGTTATTTTAAGAGACTAATATATACTTATTTTTGCCGCTAAAAACACCTTCCTACCTGCTCCATATACCCTTGAAAGGCAGTATACCTATAAAGGTAGTTTAATGTTTTAATCAGCGGGATAAGATAATATGTACTAATAAAAAGACATAAACACTAAGGTCATAACATGAAAATGGTCTCATTCGAAAGGTATAGGTAAAAAACACGGAAATTCCGCGGAATATGGATATTAGAGGGTAGTAGGGGAGATTTAGAATGACTTTAGGCGGACTACTCATTGAGAAGAGCAAATACTTTTTTTTTTGCTTTATTACATTTATTATGCATTTATATTATATTACTAACACTAGCTTTTAAGTTTTTTATTATTATTTACTAACAATACTATGGATATTTACTCTGCAATAAATGGTTTATTTTGATTATTATAAAAAAATGGTTTTAAACCTTCTCGTCTTTTCCCCGATAAGCCAAAATGAGGGAGAGACTGTAAAACCCCTGACGGAAGCGCAGTCGGCCGGGGTTCAGGACCCTAGGGATAGAAACCGGCGGACGATTCGCGCGGTATCGCGGTAACAGTACGACATCTTCGCCGGAAGCAAGCCGCTACGGAAACCCAACCGCTTCAGGTTGTTCTCGAGGCTGGTCGGGATTAACCCGTTTACGGATAAAACGACTGGGATGATTTCAGTGGATGTAAGGCCTGATGGATTCAGTGGATTTCTTTCTCTTCTCAGTTTCTCATGGTTAATACTTTAATAATGGAAGGGAAGATAAGTGTTGCTAAATCAAATTAACAATTATATTCCGTTCAGAAATCGAAACAAAATTTTACAAATGTATGTTCGTTATGGCCCGAACAGAAACATTTAAAATTTTACAAATGCCCAAACAGAAACATTCAAAATTTTACAAATGTATGTTCGTTATGACCCGAACAGAAACATTCAAAATTTTACAAATGTATGTTCATTATGGCCCGAACAGAAAACCATTTTTGTCTTCATTTATTGTGAGAACATTTTATTATAGAAATATCCACCAAAACATTTAAATTCAGGAATATTTTTCTTACTAAGAGCAATCTTTAAATGTTCTAACGTGTGTATTTCATTAACAATTGAACATTATAAATAAAAATACATACAACAACATACAATTTATTGCTTGAAACAATGTAAAACAATAATTTATAACAATTACTAATACAAAAATATATTACAATTTTTTTTTAAATTTGTTTACGTTTCAATTGTATACTATCTGAACCAGAGTATACAACGTGTCGTTGAAATAACGCAAACGCTGAAAATGGAGACAAAATAAGTTGTTCGTATCGAGTATAATCGGTTCTACCAAACCATGTTTAGCACTTTTCTAACGTAGGTATTTTTTTTTACAATTTATTGGTCATTTCTAGTATATCTTTTATTCTACGACACAACTCAGAGGTGCCATCGGTTAACCTCGTCAAATCGAATGTAATGTGTAATCAACGCATGACTCACCGATTGATCGTCTGACGCGGTCCGTGCGCTCGAGCCGATGACAAATAAGACGTTGGGGTGGGAAATAAATCGATTTCCGTTGATCGAGCGAATAGGTACCTACTCGTGAGCCGTCCTACTGTACGAACGTTGTTGATTGACCAACGAAACTTTACACGTTTGTAACTTTTAATTGATTCCTTTATCGTTATTATCGTTTTTATCGTTATTATCGTTATTATACAATTGTTTTATCGTTTGTACATAAAACTTAAATTAGTTGAAATGTTAAATTAAATAAGTTAAATAAAGTTTGTGTTATTTTATTGACACGTTGTATACCATATTGTATGAACATACACATTATTACTTCTTATATTTATAAAATCCTTCTCCATTCTTTATGCCGAGCTTATTCTCCGCCACCATCTTGTCTAATACAGGAATAGGCCTGAATACCGGGTCTTTCGTCTTCTCATACATGACTTGCAGTGCAAATTTGTTTGTATCCAGACCAGTGTAATCGGCTAACTCAAATGGACCCATCGGATAACCGGCGCCTAACTTCATGCCAATATCTATATCTTCTTTTGATGCATCACCTGGAAAATGTGTTGTAAAAATAAGCGACGAGTGCTCGACGCTCGAACACTAATGAACCTTAAGACTCGAGCGGTAAACGTTCGTGAGTGTTTCACACTCGATCCTTTAAACTTCAAGGGTTTAAAACTCACAAGTGTTAAAAACTTGGGACTATTGGAGTCCTAAAGCTTTATTACCACTAACTCATCGGTCGCGCACTCGAGCATCAAACGCTCACTCTCTTAACATATACATAGTAATTGGTTAAATAATACAAGGTTAAATAAAAAAATGGCGACGGCCGTGTGCCTACTGTTAAAGAATTAAATTAAATCACGTGTGCCGTGATTGGTTATTAAAGAAACGATTTTATACAATCGATGATATATTTAATCATTATGTGAATTCATCGTGACATATTTGTAATTATTAATATCTGACAGTCCCATAATGCATGTTTGACAGGAAGTTTTTTTTTTAAGTTAAACATATTGGGCCATGTGTTTAATTTTAACATTTTGTTTTACCCGCGTTCTGGCAAATAAATAATTTGAATTTGAATAAAATGTTTTGAATTTGAATAAAATAAAATGAATTTGAATAAATTTGGAGGGTGAGAGTGCATGCTGCATTCCCACGGCCGGTGGGCGCATTCGACTGGCCACGTTGAATGGAATGGGAATAGGCGCTGACATATCTCACACACTACCGAAACACGTACGTACATTAAGGAATAAGATAAAGTGGGAAATGCAGTACATTTCAAGGTAGTCTTCTGTGAGAGGGGGGTAACGGAGGCCAGTCAGGTGCGCCCAACGGCTATTGGATTGCAGCGTGCACCATCCCCCTCCTGCAGTAGTGGACGACAGAAGGTCTGGTCACGGTTTTTAAATTAAAAAATACCACTAGCTAATATTTCTTCTCAGTCCCAGAAAAACCCCTATGTACCCTTTTCAAACTCACCTCTCTCATACATTCTGAGTGCTTCAGCACTATAAGGCCCTAGAAGTCTATTGACCACAAATCCAGGCGTGTCCTTGCACGTAATACAAGTCTTCCCGATGGACTTGCCCCACTCCATCATGGCCTGGTAGGTGTCCTCGGAGATATGATCACCCTTGATCACTTCGAGAAGTCGCATTACTGGTACCGGGTTGAAGAAATGGAGACCACCGAACCTGGAAGTGGTATAGAAGTGGTATATTATGACATAGATAGATATATACAACTAGAAATAACGCTAAATCTGAAACATATAGAACAGTTCTAGCGAAAAATAAAATTATTTTAAGTAATAGATTAAAGGATGTCCTGTCTAAAACGTCCGTAACTCTCATCACACAGATTGAGCGCCGCCGGCGCGCGGCGGCGCGACTAAGCGACTCGGACAACGATTATAAAATAATATAATAAAGAGGTAAAATTGTGTGATTGTTGGTATGTTGGGGGTAATCTCTGGAACTACTGAACCGATTTCAAAAACTCTTTCACAAATAGGAAGCTACATTATCCGTGTCTAATATAGGCTATATTTTATTTTGAAAAAAAAAAGAACTTATAAACAAAAGCGAAGCGAGGGCGGGTCGCTGGTATAAAATATACTGGAATTGTACTATAAATCACGAAAAAAAAGCCTGTCGTAAAAATTGGTACAATCGATTCCACTCTCGACACTGAACTAGCTGTTTTCAACTTTTGCGTTATTTCAGTGAGAAGGTGTATAGATAAAAGCCATCATACAATATACAAGATATTTACCTGTCCTTTCGTTCGATGTTGGCGCCGATTTCGTTGATAGAGATGGATGATGTGTTAGTAGCCAGGATTGTATGCTCAGGAGCCAGCTGGAATTAAATGTTTCCGATGAAGTAAAAACTAGTTAAAATGCTCGAATAAGCTTCCGAGTCTAGATGCTATAGAACTATGTGAAGCCCTGCCTGGGACCGTGCCAAACATCCTTCAACCTCGTACGAAGATTTGGTGATGACAGACGCATGCTACAGCTAAGTTAAAGATTTTACCTCACGTAATGTGATTGGCCTGAAGTTTACAATACGTTACACAATTTAATTGTTTACCCTAGCGCTAACGGTAGGGTAAAAAATTCGATTAAGTTTCGTTCTTTAACTCCATGGTCCATTCCAACAGTAATAAGTTACAAACAAGCGAAGACAAATAAATAATATATATTGTATGTAGGTACCCAAACAATGGCTTGCTCTTTTCCGAAAGAACTCTTATTGCATGGCTATTCGTCTTTATATCAAATTACAAAACAAATTCAAAGAATTAAATATTTATTTAAATTTATTTAAATGACTTCTTCATAAGTACTATAATAGCGTAAGTGAATTTCTCAATGACTAATTGAATATTTGATAGTGTTTTTTGTACATTTTATAGTTAATATAATTAGTTTATCAAACAATTATAATTATTTGACATTGTAATTATTTGTCATTGTAATTATGCGGACAATTCTTTGTAATTTGTAATCAATCACTGACTATTTTGCCCATTTATTTGTTTTTTTTTAGATTGTTTTTTAATGTAGTGGATATTTAACTTTAATAACTAGTATGAGTGCACGCTGTAATACAACAGCTGCTGGGCGCGCTCGACTGGCCACGTTACCCCTCTCTCACAGAAGACTACCTTGAAATGTACTGCATTTCCCACTTTATCTTATTTCCCCAATGTACGTACGTGTTTCGGTAGTGAGTGAGATGTGCCAGAGCCTATTCCCAACTCTGGGGAGAGATACCCAGGTTCCTTAAAAGTCAAATTTTAAAAATTACGTACTACGTGTTCCGTTTTCTAAACATATGAATTAAATCCTTTGAGAGCTACTGACCATAGAACACTATTAGACTATAACGTGGCTGTCATAGAGCGCTTGTAAATATAACATATAAGTATTTTCTAATTATTATACTAACGGTTCATTATATATTATACTAGCCTACGACCTCTAAAATCTTACTGGGGAACGCACGTGGATATATTATATAAGTCAATGTAAAACGACTATCTTGAAAAACGTGAAAATGGTTGTCAAATTGATACTCAGCGCCCTCAAAGACCACAGAATGACCGAATTTCACCCTGGTTGAGTGAATTGATAAAATTACCGTCATATTGAATCCGATCTATCTGAGGGTGACAACATACCACAAATATTATAGCAATAATTATGACAAACCTGATCAAGTTTATTGAACAGCTGTTGCTTAACGTCCAGCTTCTCTACAATGGCCTCCACAATCAGATCAGCATTCGCTCCATCCTCAAGGTTAGAAGACACTTTGATCCTGCCATATGCATCCTTGACGAAACTATCAATCTTGGCTGCATCGCCTTTGTACTGTCTCGTGGCTACTCTCGTCAGGTTCGCCTGAATGGATTTCTGGGCATATTCCAATTGTTTTGATTGGACATCTATGATGGTGACATTTTGACCCGCTTGGGCAGCGACCTGAAAATTATTTTTTGGTGATTTTTGGTTAGAGCTTAAAACAATTTACTGAAAGACACTTCCATAAAATGAGCAATTGTATAATGATAAATTAGCTATGTATCGTTTTTTGGATATAATTTATAGATAAATATATTAATGACTCAAGCAATGACTTTTGGCCTTTTATTGTTGGGATGCAGAAATCCCACCGTCGCCGTAGTGGCTAGTGCTAGGGTGGATCAATGGAGGTGGAAACACACTCAAATCTATACTAATATAATAAAGAGGTAAAATTGTGTGTTTGTAGGTATGTTGGGGGTAATCTCTGGAACTACTGAACCGATTTCAAAAACTCTTTCACAAATAGGAAGCTACATTATCCGTGTCCAATATAAGCTATTTTATTTTGAAATTTTGAAAAAAAAAACTTATAAACCGAAGCGTAGTGAGAGCGGGTCGCTAGTTAATTATAATTATTACGCATATTGAATCAAAACGCAAATCAATTTACAAAGAGATTTTGTATATAGCAACAGATAAATGATCGATCAACAAAATACTGCACTCGATTAAAATGACTATAAGAAAATTTAATAACAGCAAACAATGAGACCCGTACGCATCCCGTTAACTTCAGAATAATCCGAAAAGGAAAACAAAAAAATTGGAATAAATTTTATATACCTAAAGTACATATCACTATAATTTATATGTATGTAAAGAAAATATATTTCTTTCATTTGAATTTTGCCGCGCTCCGCGCTGTCGGTCGAAGTATCATAGTGTCGGTAAAACAGTGTAGGATATGGGAATATGGCGTCAGGTGAAGTGTCGTGCTGACTGTCAAAATTGTGGGTAAAGATAAACAAGAGTATTGTAAGGGAAAATAATAGATTATAGAAAGGATTGAAGAATAAATTTTATATGTAGTTTGTTTGTATATCGAAGCAACACAATATAGTTAGTTTCATTTGACAATCCTTAACAAGAGAAAATAATCGACCTTATATGTATATATAGGTATTCAAAAATGTGACTTGCCAGCAAAAATCAAGACTTGGCAGCAAATATAATATACTTAGCTGCAATAGACAACACATTATTACGATATCCACTAACAATATTTTACATACAATATAAATATAACAATAACCAAAAGAAAAAGAACAATGTAGACAAAAAGAAAATAGCAAACATTAAAAAAATGTGTCACGTTGCTATTTCATGCGTGTGTGTGATGCGATGCCGGGAATGGTATGCAAACTCAGCATATGCTGTAACTGAGTGAGTCACAGTGCTGATTTTCAGTGGAGCCATCGGTGACGCACGGACAAAAGTATAGAATTTAATATATTAGTAACTAAATAGTCATATAGAGCATATTAAATTAAAGATAAATGTAAAATGTATAGTCAAATTAAAGGTAAAAGAATAAATGAAAGAAATATATATACGTGTTAAGGTGTTGACAAATACGAAGAGAATAAAAGTGTTTACGGTGTAATTGTGGCTATTTCAGATAAGAAGATAACGCACGTATTCTAAATGATAGTCGTTTTTGATAATTTAAAAGAAAATATTTGTATTTAATTTTAAACGTGTTTAGATGTCTTATCTCCCGGATTGGTGGTGGTATATTATTCCAAATGTTTGATGCAGCATATCTGAAACTACCACATAACGAGTAACGAGGAATTTCCAATAAGTGTTGTCCTACTCTGGTCCTAATGCCACTTTCATTTTAGACTTTTGTATAGGTAAGAGGGCTGTTGTAACTTTATTACTCCGAAGAGTAATGAAGCCAAGTGAAGGTCCCGACGTAGAGCCATTTTTAAATTAATATTCTTCTCATTAAATAACGTGACTACGTGGACGAACTTTGAAGCATGCATTTTGCACTCGTTGGATAATATCTTCGCCCGACGCTACTAGGACAGAGTTCCTCACCATCCTAACCCCCTAGTAGTTGACAGCCTAACCTATGTCCCTGGTAGGAATGACCCTCCCCGTTGGCGTCGTCGTCCTCGGCAGGTCTTAGGCGACCCCGAAGACTTAATTATTGCTGCCAATGACGTAGGCGGAGACGAGGACGTCACCCTCGCCACACCGTGAACACACACCGGGCCTTCAGCCAACATTTTTACCAGGTATCGGCACGTGCCTGGACGCTTCTCACCGACTCACGATCCCGGCCTAAATCGAGGTCCGTTCCTTCTGGCGGTCTACCGGCTGGGGAGCACTTAGGCTCGTAGCTGCATACACTCTTTGCTCCTGGCTGAGCGCCTTCTGCGGTCGCCCTAAACTATACATGTCCGGTAAGACTTTGAAGGGGCATTAGGCCCACGAGAATTTAGCCATTCGGAAAAAAAACACGTTTAGCTTGTCCCACTCTTGCTACTGTCCAAGCTCATCACTCATCGGTGTCGTACAACGTGACTTCAATCAAAGCTGTACGAGTTTGTGTGCATGTGTTGTGCATTCGAGCTTATTTCCAGTTGCCGCAATGTAAGAACGTACCGTATCTTCCCCTTTTGCTTTGATCTAAGATTAAATGGTACTAAAAAGACTCAAATATCGCTATACTCTTTTATGGTTATAAAGTACCGATAATCTACAAATAACCGTACCAAAAGTGTTCGTATGTTTATTAATTATAGTCATTTCATGATAATGAAACATATAAGAATTAACTCTATTTAAAAAATAAATAAAAAATGGTTTATTGTCTTGGATACATAATATTCCACGTGGAAATACAAAAATGTTATCAAATAAAGACAAAACTGTATCTAAAATAACGTTATAGGAATTATTAATGTAAAATAACTATTTTACAGGAATTAATAGTATATAATTATTTTTTTTTATAAAAAGTGCATATATAGCAACAACTTACCTACAATGTTATCATCAACGACAACTCGAATAAATGATTATCGTGGTTCATTGACACGAGCAAAGTGCCGTTTACTAGTGTCAGAAAGTTTGATATACTTCAATGAAGTTCAATGTACTTAAATAAAAACAGCTTACCTGTGCTATACCAGAGCCCATCAGCCCTCCACCGACCACTGTAACACTCTTGATAGTATTTAAACATGAAGATCTAGAAAAGTTCCTCGTTATACCGATTAAATTATTCATTTTCACGTTTTTGCTGCAAGAAAGCCGGCGGCGGAATGATAAAAATGTCAATTTTGTTTACCGATCTCGTAGTTTGCCTTTGCATCGGTACGTACGCACTCACATGCCGGTCAAACGTTCAAGGTCGTGAATATTTTTCCGTATAAGAGATTAGCTGAATTAAAAAATCAATTTTCAACGTCCAATGATTAAGTAATTGATTTTTGGATAATGATATTAGTTAATGAATTAATCATTTTATACTGGAGTTTAGTCAAAATGATTTTGAAACTTCTTTTAACATATTTTTTTATATTATAGAAGAAATATATGTTATTTCTTATTTTATTTTTTTATTTAATATTATAAAATAAGTAGGGAAGTATTATAAGTACCTCTTTTCTAAGAGTTTACTGACTTTTAAAATGTGTATACTTACCTAGACTTTCTTAACATACATAGGTATAGGTTTTTCTTTGCTAAAAACAATGTAAAAAAATATAAAACAATTTATTAAGAAAAACAACAAACGTATTTTAACGATTTAATACAAGATTTATATTAAACTTTATTACAATAAATGTTCTAACAATGCTGCAAACAATACAAAACAGTTTATCAAAATGGCGACTCTGACCCTGTGGGTAGTAAATAAACACATTTTTACTTATTATATTTATAAAATCCTTCCCCAGTTTTTCTGCCAAGTTTGCCCTCTGCTACCATTTTGTCTAATAAAGGAATAGGTCTGAATACTGGGTCTTTAGTCTTCTCATACATAACTTGCAGGACAAACTTTTTGGTATCCAGACCCGTGTAATCGGTTAATTCGAGGGGACCCATCGGGTAACCAGCACCTAATTTCATGCCAATATCTATGTCCTCCTTTGATGCATCGCCTGGAAAATATACACAATAACGGATAAAGATCTATACCTATACCTGCACTGAAAATCAGCACTGTGACTGACACTCGGTTACAGCATATGCTGAGTTTGCATACAATAAAACCGTAACAAAGCCGTGTCTGTGCAGGGAATATTTTTTTGAAAAAGTACCTAATTCAGTGTAATAGAGTGTATATAGTGTATACAGTACATATACCTGGTACTATATACCTATATCTGAGTGTTTATATACCTAGTAGTGTTTATAGAGCCCAAAACAACATTTTTTGGAATATTTGTTCATCTGTTTGAATTGAGTTGTTCATCCGACTGGACTCTGGGTTAACATTTAGGGTGTATTTTATCCAGATAAATTATAAAGGCTCCGCGGGAGTGACAAGTTCGCGCGAACGAAGTTGCAGGCACCTCTGGTAACAAATAAATCTGTACCTGAGAGGCATAACAGTGTATCTGACTAATTACGATTTTTGGGCTTTTATTGCAATCTTTTATTATCAGACATGCTCTATCGATCCATAAACACTAATTATCAACTTATCCCCGATTGTTATCCCTTAGTCTCGCCTTTGGATGACCTATGGGAAAGATTGATGTTATACTAAAACCGGCCGACACCACTAACCACTTACTTCCAATTTATTTCAGACTTACCTCTCTCATACATCCTAATTGCCTCAGCACTATAAGGTCCCAAAAGCCTATTAACCACAAATCCAGGTGAGTCCTTGCACGTAATACAAGTCTTCCCGATAGACTTGCCCCACTCCATCATGGCCTGATAGGTTTCTTCGGAGACATGGTCACTTTTGATAATTTCGAGAAGACGCATCACTGGTACTGGGTTGAAAAAATGGAGACCACTGAATCTGAAAGTTGAAATATATTAGAAGTTGCAGATTGAATATCAGATTTTTTGATAAAAAGTTTGGCAAGGTGTCGGTTCTTACGTCATTAACATTAACTTAACAACATGAGCTGAACAGAGCGAGGTACTTCACTCCTGGGCAACTCCTAATGCTCTACAAAGCTCAGGTTAGGCCCCATATGGAGTACTGCTCAGTGCTCACATCTCTGGGTCGGCACACCGAAATATCAATTAGACCCATTTGACTCCATCCAACGACGTGCTGCTCGAATTGTTGATGATCCCACACTCACGGGCGGTTTAAAAACCCTCAGCATTCGTAGAGACGTTGCGTCTCTCTATGTGTTCTACCACCTGTATAATGAGGAATGCTCTGAAGAACTGGTCAATATAATTCCCACCTCGGGTTTCTAGAACCTTACCGCACCTCCCGTCACAGAAGTGCGGTTCATCCGCATTTCCTCAACACCGAGGTGTCGCATACTGTTCGGTCCAAAAATCATTTTATACGGCGAACCTGTAGGCTGTGGAACGAACGGCCTCAAGAGGTCCTTTCCATTAAACTACGATATGGGGTTCTTCAAGAAAGCTGTGAATAGGATTTTGCAAGGTCGGCGGCGCATCCGCATACCCCCTGGTGTTGCAGGTGTTGCTGGTGCGGCGGTAACACTTACCATCACGTGGAACCGCTTGCTCGTCTGCCTAGTTCACTATTAAAAAAAACATATCATTCATCTATATAAAAAGTAGATAGATATATTGTTTTTAAATTATCACGATTAGCCGTGAAGGGAACATCATGAAAAAACTCACTCAAGAATGAAAGAGTATTGTGTAATATTGAGTAATCTACATTGAGTCTGAGTTGTGGACTATGATCTAAAGCCCCAAGTTGTGATAGTAAGGTAAGGCCCATGCCCTGCAGTAGCACATTATACATTGATATTTATATTCTTAAAAATGTTATGTCACGTGGTCTTTTTTGTGTGTGACACGTTAAACGTTGACGTTTAACCATACTCGTAATGACACGCCTATTTGCTACAGATAAGTTCCCTATCTAGGTTATACCAATACATTATTAAAGATAATATTATATAACTTATAGATAATATCGCAGTCTAAGAACTAAATGAACATATAAAAAAAAAACTGAATATTTTAATAGTATTTAATATACCTACTTTGGTCTTTATACATAGATTCCATCAATGTAGGATTAATAGTCAATTTGTCAATCAAAAAATGTTTCAAATTTTAAAGATGTGTTCATTTGGTACTTAGGTACTGATATACTCCCATAAAAACTATCATATAAGAATTAAATAATTGTGGATTATTACTTTTCCTTTCGTTCGATATAGGCACCTATTTCGTTAACGGATATTGACGATGTGTTGGTGGCCAAGATCGTGTGTGTAGGAGCTAGCTGCAAAGAAACATTTTTAATTTCACAAAATAACAAAATGATCTTAGTTTGTGTCTGCAGTCTGTGACCAAATTTGTCATTATCTGAGCAAAGGGATCTTATAATGGGTATGGATTTCTTGACTTTATTTATAATTTTCGAACTTAAAATTTCATTGTTTCAAGACTGTTTAAATAGAATGCTCTAACATCTGACTTCTAAGATAAAACAAATAACAGTGGTTTTTTTTTAAATTTCATTATTATCAATATATGGGGTAACTAATTAGAATAAAAAAAATAAGGTACCTTTTCTCTGATAATGTCAGAAATAATTGATAAAATAATTAAGAGAAAAGTTTAGAAAAGCCAGTGATGACATAAACAAACCTGATCAAGTTTATTAAACAGTTGCTGCTTAACATCCAGTTTCTCAACAATGGCCTCCACAATCAGATCGGCATTCGCTCCATCCTCAATGTTAGATGACACTTTAATCTTGCTGTACACGTCTTTGACAAAACTATCAATCTTCACTGCATCGTCTTTGTACTGCCTCTTCGCCACTCGCGACAGGCTCATCTGTATGGATTTCTGGGCATTCTCCAGTTGTTGTGGTTGGACATCTATGAGAGTGACATTTTGACCAGCTTGGGCAGCAATCTAGACATTAAACTTTATAGTGAGCATTTTCTTGATGGTAAAAGGTTAATGTTAAAAGCAACTAAGATGAAAATAAAAATAGAATATTTGGCGATAAGGCCTTCTGTTGTACTTTAAATGTTACTCTTACTAAATGTTAAATGTGTACAATAATTAGTTTATCTATCTGTAGAAGGACTATCAATTTTAAAAAAAGTGTATTATCGTTTTGATAGTATATTTGAAGAGCAGTTTACCTGTGCGATTCCAGAGCCCATCAGCCCTCCACCGACGACAGTCACATTCTTGATAGCATTTACACACGAAGAACTAGAAAAGTTCCTCGTTAAACCAATTAATTTATTCATTTTACAAGCGTTTTTACGGTAACAAATCTTGTAGCGAAATGACGCAAAAATGCCTATTTTATCGGCTTTGTAAAGTTTTATGTTTGCTTTAGTATCATTACGTTCGCATTTCTGACGAGCCGGTCAAACAATCAAGGTCATGGACCATTTTTATCATAAATAAAATAAGTTTTTCCGAGTTGTTTTGGTATTGATAAGGCCTTACCTGAGATAAAGAAACTTGCAGCGGGTATAACTATTAGAACCATCGTGACGGGCACTTTATGATAAGACTCACAATCAAATTAAACAACTAAAAAGAAGAAAATTTTAGTGTATTTTACGAAATTGAGTGGATACAAATATTTTTTGAACAGCAAAATATTTCTGTAGGTGTTTTTATTTTCATGTGACATTCCGTTTCTTTAGTCGATACAAATGTATCTACAATTGTAGAAATTGGAATCTACAATCACTTTTCATTTTAAAATAACATGATGGCGTTTCTTTATTAAAATATTCATTTAAAACTTTTATTTAACCAGAACTAATTTTTAACTAATACTTTTAAAATTATTTGTAATTTGTCAGATATATAAATATTGTTTCAATTTTTTATAGCTACCTACAAAAACACGTATAATGAAACGTAAGACTTGACAGTTTTGATACTTTGTTTGGCGGGATAAATCGAGCTTCAAACGAAGGAAAGTTAGAGTAAGGTTGGCACTTTTTTCGTTTGAACTTCGCTTTTTTTTTTTTTTTTTTTTTTTTTTTTTTTGTTAGGAGAGACAATCAGGAAAAATCCTGCATAGGACACCTGGTACCATCTAGCCTGGCTGGGCCAGCCTAGGTGGTACCAGGTAGTGTCGGACTCTTACCGACTAAAAAACCTGATTGCCTCAACATCGTGTATGTCTCGTTCTTGTGGCCATTGTGGCCTATTAAGAATCACCGGTCGCGTTGATGTAGGGCGAGCGCAGAAGGCGCTCAGCCAGGAGAAAAGTGTGCGTTGCAACAGCCTAAGGGCTCCCCCGCCGATAAACCGGCGGAAGGAACGGACCTCGGCTAAGGGCGTTGCATTGGGGGGATATCGCGGGGTCGCGAGTCGGCGAGAAGCGCCCAGGCATATGTTTACATCTTGTGAACATGTTGGCTGAGGGCCGGTGTGTGTTAACGGTGTATCGGGGGGGACGTCCACGTCTCCGCCGGCGGGGACGGTGTCTTTGTACTGTGTCTGGGTGCAGAGTGAGAGCCGCATTGGCAGCGGTGATCGGGTCGTCAGGTTCTTTTAAGGGAGTTCAGGCCTCGAAGAGGCCGAGGGCGCTAAGTTATAAATCGCTTGGGCTCGAAGTTTCGGTGTTATAAAATGAGAGCGACTATACCTCCAGGCACGTTTCGGCGGGAACTCGAGAAGTGAAGTTCAGTTTGCGTTTGATTGATTGCTATAAAAATTTTATTGATTGCTATGTAATTGTAAATGCACATTTTGTGATTTAATAGCTTATTTAACTTCAAAGTGTTTTTTGTGCATAGTGTTTGTGAAACTCAAATAAAAGCATAGGACTGCGTTCATGTGCTTCCAAAGAGTCCAACTCTATGTTCACTAGGTGGTCACGCCGCACGCCGTAAATAGAAATACTATTCGTCTGCGCTGTGTGGACCATGGCTATACCAGTGTCCAAGGAATAAAAACAGCTTTGACAGTTTTTTTTAGCGGGAACCCGAGAAGCAAAGTTGAGTTTTTGTTGTAATAATTGTAAAAATTATGTGTCGTGGGATTTGTTGTTTAATAGTGATAGTTCATTAAACATCAAAGTGCCTAGTGTTAGTTAATTTGTGATACTTAATCAAATAAAAGCGTCAGACTGCATTTTTCGTGTTGTTCCAAGGAGTTCAACTCTGGCCTCATTAAATCTACTATCACTTTACTGAGATACTCCTACTTCGATGGGACTAGACAATGACTTGATAAAAACAATAATTCTGTTTTATTTTGCCATGTGTTAATGTGCCATGTTATACCAATGGGTATGCCGGTGTCCAAATAAATTATATATATGAAAAAAATTGCAGTCTTTATTAGAGGTGGGCGTTAACGCTAATCTACAAAAACGTCAACACCTGCTGATGCTAACTACTGTTAACCGTTAATGTAAACTGCTAACCTGTTAACCACTGTTAATCTGATAACAGTTGCTAGTGTCAACTGCATATCACAGAGTACATTGATATATATGGAAAGTTAACTGAATAAAAAATATTAGGAAACTTGTCCGTGTTATCAACAAACAAACTAAAAATATTTTAAATGAATGAATTTTCCTTCACACTTATAAACGGGCTTAAGACTGACATATTTTGTAGATACGTATTATTTGGTTTTGTTCAATATTTTATATGCAAAATAAGGCGTATTTAAAAGTTCATTGCAAGTGGCACATTTTATGTTATCGTCAGCACAAAAATAACTCCAAATTTCATTTTGTTTGCGTCCAGACATTGCTCTAAACTAGTTAAATTAATTAGTGGCGTGAAATAAAAATAATACTATTGTTGAATAAACTATACCTATTCCTACTTAATTATAGTACTCGGTACATAACTTTACTATAAGAAAGAAACCTATTATTCAAAGAAAGTCACAGAAAATGAACTAAACATTTATACCTGCGAAATCAAAACTAAAATGAAAATACATATAAAAACTATAACATAACCGTCCTTTACGGCGAGTTCAACAATAACACTAAAACATACAAAGAACACATTGTTATTCATTAATATTGTATAACATCAGTCACAAAATACTTCGCATCTTAAATGTAAACAAAACTAAACGTCAGCAGGATGCGTACGTTATGGTGAGCAAGCGTCAACAGCTCAACTAACTAAATAATATGTTTTTCTTAATAGCGTTAAACTGTTTACGTCGTAAACGATCAACAGTTCTACACTCAACACCGTAGACGAAAAAATTGTCAACAGATCGCAGTTTATATAACGCAAAAATCAACAGATAGCAAATTAACAATCGATTGATCGTTGATGTTTCGTTCGTTTTTCCTCAACTGTTAATGAATTTTTTCGTCAACAGTTTTGATCGTTGACGCTTAACTGTTAACTGCTTTTGAACTCACCACTAGTCTTTATACTCGGTTATCGGTATATTGTAGTGAACTTTGGAATTTGAAGTTGTTTTCAAAAAGTTTTCTAATAAATATTTTATCTTAATTGTGATAAAGTACAGAAGAATCGTCTATAATTTAGGCCCCTTTCAAAGGATAAGAAATAGAAGAAAAATGATGCAGTTCGGAATAATTGCTAGAAACTTTTCTAATTCTGCCGCTGTTCAAAGTGCAGTTAAAAATGTAACTGTTATTGGAGGAGGATTGATGGGTTCTGGAATAGCACAGGTAATTAGAGGGCTTTACTTTTACTTCACATGATTATTACCAGCCATTACCCTTATTTAATAAATAAAACATACCTACTTTACATCTTTCTGTATTTATTGTATTATATTTTTTATTTATTTACTGCATTTCTGTATGCACCATCTACCTCTATCTAATCTGCAGACTTCTTGCCACAAGAAGTTGCCTGAAAAAAATCGCTTTAACGCCAAGGCCGTTGGTTGTACTTCCTAATTACTTATACTTTTTATGTCTCTGGTGTAGAATAAAGTGTATCTATCTATAATTTTTTTATAAAGGTGTCGGCACAAGCTGGCCAGAATGTGACTCTCGTGGATGTAAGCTCCGATGTTCTGGCCAAAGCTCAGAAGTCTATTGGCATGAATCTTGGCAGGGTTGCCAAAAAGGTGTACAAAGACAATCCCACTGAGGGGGAAAAATTTGTGACAGAATCTCTGGCTAGGATTAAAACATCTACCAGCCCTACAGAGGCTGCGAAGAATGCTGATCTCATTGTTGAAGCTATTGTCGAAAATATGAGTGTGAAACATAAGCTGTTTCAGGAGCTTGATGTGGTAAGTTTTTCAATGTATTTTTGTTATCATCTTGTTATGTATAAGTATGCATTTTAGTATAAAAATTTTGGCAGTGTTATTAAGGTAGGAGGTCAGAATTGGATCTATTTTCTTATTAACTCTAATGGACATCGGGGTCTGCCCTCAAAAGTATCCAAACTAAAAGATAAACAAAACGAAAAAAGAGAAACAATTCTGTGGCAGTCTTTATTCAGCCAAGCAATAGACACAAACACCTCTATAATACCATATTGTTTGGAAAAATTGCAAAAGTTATGCAGCAAAAGAATAAAAAATAATGAAATATCATATTTTCAGTAAATATCATTGTTATTAAATTTATTATTAGTTTAGTTAATTAAATTTAGTTATTTGTTATTAAAAGTTATGAATAACACCTAACAATCTTTGTTTGTCCTTGTTCCACCCGCACTTATTAGATTACGCTTGATTAGTCAGAAAGAGACGAGACGGACACATTTGTTTTCATTGCCTCGAAAGGTCCGATCATGTAGGAGAAATTTCTCAAAAGACACGCAGTCCAATAGAATTTATTTTATTTTTTGAAATACCATCAACTTATTAGTAGCATAGCCAAGTTAATCATATTTTTTTCTCCAAAGTTTTAGTTTAGTGTAGTAGTTTAGTTTGCAAAAACAAAATATGTCATGGACTCTTCACTCATTATTTTTTTGTACCATTGAGTCATTGCTTTCATTACTAAAGTTCATTAATCTATATAGTCTTGAAATGTTTCTATGGTACCTTATCTATCATTTTACACTTTACCTAATATTCTGTAGGAATTTTTGTAGAATGTCTAGACAACGTACATATGTTACATTTACAGAAACAGGTAAAACATGTAATGTATTATTATTTTATATAAATAAAATAAACAGGAAATGCTTTTACGAATGTAGCAACTCTTGTGATTTTTATATTCCCGCAATCCTATTTATTGCTAAGAATGATTGTATATGTTAACTCCAGACATTTTTGTTCGTGAATTTTGTACTAGCCCCGATGTCCATATGATACTAGGTCAATGGGTAGACCCAGGGCCGTCTTTACCAGGGGGTGCAAGGGGTGCGGTGCACCCCTGGCGCCCCGCGCCCGGGGGCGCCTGTCGAGCGCTGAATTCAGTGCCGGCTTTACCTATGGTGCAGGGGGTGCGGTGCACACGGGCGCAGGGTCTTAGGGGGCGCCGAGCGCCGCTCGCGACACCTCCAAAGAGTTCAAAACGCCTACTAGAGGGCGCCCTGCACCCGGGCGCTACATGAGCTAGAGCCGGCGCTGGGTAGACCTTTGCATTATTATTGTCTTTTAGTTCTTGAATTCTTAATCAATGTTGTCACTTTCCAGGCCGCCCCTGCACATGCAATTTTGGCGTCAAACACATCTTCTCTATCCATCAATGAAATCGCTTCTGTTGTTAAGAGGAAAGATAAGTGAGTAACGAAAATAGAAAGTTAAAATCAGAAATAAAGTAAATTATCCAGTACCAAAATACATTGATTGATGTTAGTCCACCTAGCATCAAAAAAATACTAGGAAAATTCACACCATTAAAGTTCATTTGTAAACAGTTTGCTTGTTATTTACTAGTAGATTCTTGTTTAAGAAGTGGAGTTTTCTATGGAAAGAAGGCGACAAACACTCAGTTCAGAATGAGAAATGTTGCCCCCCCCCCCCCCCGATCCTTTGCACCGGTAATGTAATAATGGATTTGGAGGAATTGTTGGGAAAATGGGGAGCGATAGGATAGGATGGGATGAAAAGTTGGCATATGGCATAAATTGGAACTCACGTTTTCACAAATATTCACATTAGTCGAAAATTTATGCTATTACTAAAAATTGCTAAAGATTAATAAAATGAATTTCTAATTCAATACTACAACTTTCAGATTTGGTGGCCTCCATTTCTTCAACCCAGTCCCTGTGATGAAACTTCTAGAAGTGGTGCAAGGTGCCAATACGTCCGAAGGCACATATAAAACCATGATGGACTGGGGAAAATCTGTGGGAAAGGTCTGCATCTCTTGCAAAGATACCCCTGGATTTGTCGTCAATAGACTGCTGGTACCTTACATCGCGGAAGCAATAAGACTTTTTGAAAGAGGTGAGTACTATTTTTAAGCGCATGCAAACATGCAAACAAAGGTACAACAACAAACAGCTTGCATGGCAGTCACGGGAGCGTTCAAAACAACGCCTACGGCAGCTATGAAAGTCTTATTAGACCTGTGCATATTGTGAGTTTGAAGTGAGGATGGCCTTACATAGACTAGAGCTGTGTGGTCTATGAAAACCGAACATGCCGATGACTCAACAGGATGATGCAGTTGGTAAGTGATAAACACATCTTTAAAAGAAACTTTAAATTGAGGATTCCATCCAGAGAAAAATGGAAAAAAGTAACATTAATCACTCAAAGTATGGGACAATATGTCACGGTTTTTTCTAGTAGAGACATATGCAATAGTTACTTGTGTTATGGAGATAATGAATAGACTTCCCAACAATAAGACTATTTATATTCTCAGTAACAGTCAAGCTGCACTACAGGCGCTCATCAATATCAATTCCAGGTTGGTGCTCAATTGGGTCCTTAATAATCTAGGTTTTTGGTTCCCACGACGTGAGGGTTTTGAAGGCAATGAAAAGCCAGACGAACTGGCAAAAAAGGGAACAGAGACTATATTCATTGGACTAGAACTGTTTTTAGGTCTTGAATTGGGAAAAATATATAAGGTATTTATAGATCACACCCAACAGCAATGAGAGGCTCTAAAACAGATTTAAAAGCAAAAATAGTTATTTGATAATAATTTAATTATGTAGTAGAATCACCTGATTTGTACATTTTGATTATATATAAACTTTTTATAGCGATCATTCAAAAAAAAAGTATAGGACATGTATAATTTTTGTTTGTCTATGCATCCCTATCAATATACTCATAAGCAGGTCCTATCTTACGCCGGTTTTGGAAAAAAAAAATAAATAACGTCTATACCACAAAGGTTCGAACCCCTTATTTCAATCTATTAAGAAATGTGTCTTACAGTTTATTCACAAATTTCGTTATAGTATGGGAGGGGAAAGTTGCACATTGCAATCTCACAGCTACTGGGCGTACTCGACATGGCTCGTTACGCCTCTCACAGAAAACTACCATGAAATGTACTGCATTTCCCATTTTACCCCATTTTCACAATACTACGTACGTGTTTCGGTAGTAAATGATATGCCATTCCATTCTAACTTATCCCTCCCCATTTTCCCCAACACTTTCGGGAGAAAGTGCGCCACTACCAGGTGGACTGTCAGCTCATCTGCTACTTTCTTCCCATAAAAAATCTTTTACAGGTGACGCTTCAGCTCGGGACATAGACATTGCAATGAAATTAGGGGCAGGATACCCAATGGGCCCCTTAGAGCTTGCCGATTATGTAGGTCTAGATACCAACAAATTCATCCTAGACGGCTGGCACAATAAGTACCCTAACGAGACTCTATTCAAGCCAATTCCTTTGCTCAACAAATTGGTGTCGGAAAAGAAACTTGGTGTGAAAACCGGCGAAGGTTTTTACAAATATGAGAAGAAATAAGACTGTTGTTTTTTTTAATAGATTTTGCATATTTTGTGTTATTTATTATATTAAAGTGTAAGAGAATTTTAATCAAGTGATAAATGTATTTTGGTATTGTAGTTTTGTTGGAAGTTTTGATGTTTAAATAATGTATATATTTCATAACAATAAATGTATATATTTCATTTAGACTTTTTTATACCTTTAAGTCCCACTGTCCCAATGCAACCAGTAAGCATAAAGGTTTTTTTTTTTTTTTTTTATATACGAAGGCGGCAGACGAGCATACAGTCCACCTTATGGTAAGTGGATACTGTCGCCCATAGACATCCGCGATACATGCCAACATTAGTCTAAAATGACAAATGTTGGCACGCCCCCGGATGCGCCGCCTACCTTTGGAGATATAGGAATGGATTTGGAGAAAGGGATAGGAAAATGGTCAGTGTTTATAGCTTACAACCTAGTTGTAAGCTATAGTCCTGGTTGGTTGTCTAGGGATGTTCATCTGTTTGGTGTCAGGCAAGAGAATGTTAAGTCTATTTGACAGCTAACTGTGCGACTAGATAGGTCACCGATACCGTATTTATTTATTCATACAAGATAAGTATCTTCATTATTATCTCGGTATACAAAAATAAAACTTCTGGAAGCTGTATCTTTCTATAGAATACGGCTTAGCTATAGAATGTTCGTTGTGTAACATGAACATTGTCCTATACAACATGTCACTGAAATAACAAAAAAACCAAAAAAAAAAAAAACTAATTTATTTATTTGCATATATACATGGTTTACATATTATTGGTAAATAGTGATTACCTTGGTACATGTGCCTGTCACAGAGCGCAGACATTATAGTAAAAAAATAAGGAATACATGTCGACAAACTATAAATTATAATTAAAAAATACACTTAGTAATTTATACACTATACAAAACTATATAATTTAGTCAACAACGAGATTATTATTATTACTATTATATTAGGAGTCATTATATATTACATTCATATTTAAAATGTATATAAAACTAGACAAATATAAAATTATTTTATGGAATCAAAAGTTACAAACATGTAAAGTTATGTTGTTCTATCTAACTGGCATAAAATTAATGTTATAATAGAAATTAAACAAATACGTTCTGAAAAAAACTTATTATAGAAACTGCTAGAATTGATTCTGCTCTATACTCTATTTTCAGTTTTTGCATTATTTCAGTGACACATATATGTAGAAATTGTTTTAAAAATCCTAAAATCTGTTCTTTCAAATGTTTATTAACAAGAAAATGTGTAGGAAAATTAACAAGAAAAAGAAAACGACTCGTGTCATGATGAACGACCTTACACTGATAAAAACAAACCTTAATTATCCTTAATATTTCCTTAATTAACAATAATCCTTATGATAAGAGAGGGCATGGTTACATATCATAATCATCGTCCTCCCGTTTCCGTTTATGCCTTTCCTCATCAAGCTCCATTTTGACCGGTCCCTGAGAAGATGGACCCGCAGTTACACGGACAGCAGGTTTTGCCACAACCTAAAAAAAGAAACAGATTTTGACTTTATTATTAGGCATACAATATCTCAACCTGAAAAGTAAGAAATATAATATTTGAAATATTCGCGTTTTTCACACATATTTATCTATTTACACGGGTCTCAACGAACGTGTATCTTATTTATTTTACTCAACATATTGGTTGGATTGCACCAACCACGGTCACGAGCTGACTGAAGAGGCGGGTAGTCCACGTCGAGAATCGTCTTCATAGTCCGAAAAGTTGCAGCACACAACCAGCGCCGGATTTATACTTAACGGGCCCTTCGAAGGCTGTGGGGGCCCCCTTGTAAGGAGCCCCCACAAAGCGAATTGATCAATATATTTTATATATTTCCAATTCCTCTAAAATTTTTAATCACAAAAAAAATGAAACAGTATCAAGATAAATAAATAATACATACAATATGTAATACATAAACATTTACAACATTAAATAAAGCGTAGCGTTTCCGCGCTTTTCTCTCAGCAAAAATTCGTTTTCGTTCGTCTTAGCCGTAGTTCTCAATTTTCTGATACACATTGTAACTTGTAAAAACAAAAGCCGAACGTCAGAGCGAGCGAAACGGTCAGGCGCCCGTTCAGCAATTCGAGGAAAATGATAGCCCGCTTCAAATATCGATCCAGTGAGGAAGTGCTACTGACAATTCTGTACTGAGCTGTGGATCTGTGCAGTGGACAACTCTACTCTAAGTTTTTTATTATCTAATTATATATAATATATTAAAAAAATATCCGTTATTAAATATTATATTTTCTCAAAGAAGTTTTATTATTTCAATGATCAATGTGTATGTTCCACGTTCTTTGATTTTTCGAAATGTAGGAGACAATAAAATGGGTTATTCAATATGTGGGACCCCCGGGCACATGCCCAAAGTGCCCTTATGTAAATCCACCACTGCACACAACACTCAATATATGAAGTAGCGTCAGACGAATTGAGAGCCGTTTAAATAGATAAATAAGTAAGAAACGGATTTCGACTTGATTATTCAATTTAGGGGATGATGTATTGCTATTCCAAAATCTGTATCTCTATGCAGCTATGGTCTCTATGTCTATGTCTGTAGCTATGGTATAGGAGGTTATAATAGGATGAAGAAATATCTTTCATTAGTCGTCATCATTTAAGCTGGAGTTCCAAAGATACAAAAATCACCCTCTAACAATCTCATTATGGGTACATATTTTTTATATCATATATTAGTACATATAGTGCGCATATTTTCGAACTTTCACAATCGGCCCACTGACTAGCACATTTCTAGAGCGTTGTTTATGAAACCACGCCAGTCCAATCTGAGGCAATCCTCATCAAATTTTCAAATTTGAGTTCTATGGCACATATCAAAGCTACTTTCTGATTAACACGCAAAGATTTTCTTTCACAAGCCATTTGTGTTTGTGTCACCCGCGTTGGTCAGGTTGTTTGGGATAGTCTAGGTGGGGGGAGCTAGAAGCCTTAAGGGCTTCCTCAAGCTTGCTCCAGTCAATAATAGTCTAGTCTTGGGGACGTGGGTCGGTTTAAAAGGGCAGTCTAGTATGTCGAGTAGATGTGTAACATTATGGGGGTAATGGGTTGGCGTCATTGGAGCTATACGTCAAAGTCGAGTTAGTTAATGGATCTGTCAAGGCGGCATTATAGCAAATAATGTATAAAACAAATAGCAAACCAAACAAATACATGTGAAATTTATGTTAAGTTTTTAGTAATAGATTTTCGCTATAGCTGATTTTGACTGTAATGAGAAATATGAGTGTACAGACATTACAAGTTCTTTAAAAATAATTTATTTATAGAATTATTCCTATCAGTCCAGAATAATTGAGTGTGGGAAGAAAAAATACCATTTGTCCCAGTGTCACTGGGATATAACATAAGTGAAATTCTTACCTTACTTCCAGAAGTAAACTTAAGCAGAGGTTTCGGCACAACATTCTGCTTGGATGACGGCGGGTTAACAATGTTGCCCTGTCTCTTGATCATTACATTCTGTTGGCTGGTGGGCGGTTTAGACGTGGTCATAGTTTTAATGGGTGGTGCAGATGATATGGTGGATTTTGTTGACACCTTCTTAGTTGCTGCTGGTTTTAGTTTATAATTGGCAGCTGCAAGACAGTAGCTGGAATATATAAAAAATTGTAATTTTGGGAAGAGACTGGGTACATGCTTACTTCCACAGCCGCTGGGCATATTGACCTGGACTTGTTATCTCTCTTCTCATAGAAGACTACCATGAAATGTACTGCTGTTTCCTTTATGTACACATTTTAGTAGTGAGATAAGCCAAACCCCTTTCCCATCCCATACTATCCATCCCCATTTTCCCAATCTTTACTCCATTCCTTTTAAATCTCCAAAGGTAGGCAATGTATCAGTGTCGCAACATTTGTTATTTTGGACTGATGCTAGAATTTATTGCGGATGTCCATATTATGTGACAGCATTCGTTTACCACCAAGTGTACAAGTCCACCATAAAATAAGGAAAATAAAATTGGAGCTGTTGTTAAATTTTAATCTTATGGGTTTTAATTGAAAACTAAATGGGTCTTACAGCTTATATAACCATAGTCAATCCAACCCAGCTTAAACTGAGTAAAATTATATAATAATAAAATAAATTAGACCATAATAATTAGAGAAAATGTGTTATAGCATTTTACTGCTATAACATGGTATGGTATATGGTATGGTATCAGAATAAAGTATAAAAATATTAAGGTAGGATCATATACTATGACTTTTATATTGACATTAAAAACCTGTGTACCAAGAAAAAAGTAAATAGGTATAGGTAGTATTACAGAATTGACAAGTGAGATTTAATCTACAGTAATATATATCTATTTAGGACATTAGACACCAAAAACAAAAGAATATCTCACCGATCAGGTGGCAACCGCAACCCACAATGTGGCTTTATCAAAGGCAAAGGATTTACGTTCTTAGTTCTAGCGATTTCTAGCAACACCTCGCGTGGTGGGGCGCTTGTGAACGATTTATCTAACTGCATTGATACAGCAAGCTTCACATCATCTAAATCTATCGTCTTCTTCTTAGCGTGGTTAGCGAATACTCGAGCGTCGTCTATAATTGATGTCACATATCTGTAGGTGAATTCTAGCATCTGGTTTACCACACGAGGTTCGTAGTCTGTGATGCCGACCTCTTTCATTATAGACATAATAACTTGAGCGTCTTTAGGAATGTGCTTTATTTGGGAAGCAACTTTCGCTTTGTCTTTCTCCGACATTTTAAAGATTAGCTATACTTTTAATTACACAAGCAAAAGTTTTTACGCAGAAATAAGATCCAGTTTTATGTACACTATTCGTCAATAAAATAATATTTTTGATTTGTTATCCGTGACTACGTGTTGTATATCTGTATCATACTCCTACTTTTAGCTTTTTGACAGACTGCCGACATATGTCACTTATAAATGTCATAATAAACCATTGAACAACACTTTTGAAGGTTATTGCACTATTAAAATTTAAAAACACATGCTAAAAAGTTAAAAATACACTAGCTATAGAGATGTCTAGTATTTTACCTTCACCCGTCACTAAATAAACATTTATCAAAATCATGTATTAGCTTCGTTTCACTTTGACATTCGTAGCACTGAGAAACCACTTTTTAGATTTGTAACTAGAGTGAAGTTGTCTTTGTTTGATTACAAAAAATGTGTGTAGTACGCTATGTGGTCTAATATGATAATTTATTAAGCTTCAAAGTGTTTTTGTGCATAATGTCTCCGTTTTCCGTGTGATTCCAAGGGTCTTTTGTTGTCCTCAGTAAACTTACTGATAGTTTACTGAGTGACTTGAATTCGACGGGACCGGACGTTGACAAAATACGTTTTATACTAATTTTTTTACAAAGACATTTGACACTGGCAGAATGTGCTAATTACACCATTGCCATATATGAAAAAAAAATACTGAGAGGTGTTATTGAACTTTGAAAAAACCTTAACCGTACCCTGGAACCCTTAACCTTAATTATGGGTTTAGATTATCACACATTAAAAACGTGGATTATATTACAACGGTCACGAGCATTTAACTCTCGAGTCTTAAAGGTTCATTAACGCAAACTTATCGCTCGAGCGTCAAGCGCTCATTTTACTATACCTACTTCTGCCGGTTGGAGTGAGGGCCGCCCACCCTAATTCTAACAGATTTTATCATTACCATTTACAGCGGACTCTTTAGTGGCTATACATCGCTTTATAAAGAGCGATGTACTGTAAGGGTCATCGCACACTATTAAGTGGCAAAGCGAGACGAGCAGTGATAGGCTAAATTTACACTACTCAGATCAAATCAAAGTGAGTAAGAAGTACCGTATTTTCCTTTTGTTTTGATCTATGTTACACTATGACATATTTACTACGACAGTGTATGTTGTCCCTATGCACCACTGGCAGGTGAGGTTGACTTGCCGTCCCGGAAGATGGTAGTTGGGACCTCTTGCAGGGGAACCTTCGGATGTGGAATTAAATCAACGGCCTCTTCATAAAATAAAAACCCATGGTATAAACACCAATTCCACATTTGGGGAATTAGCGTTGGGGGATAAAATAATAAATTATATCCAAGGTACATAATCGCAGAATGTTCAGTTTCTGATGGACCGAGTGGGATCTAATAGGAAAATATCAAGACGGCCCATATTTAAAGTTATGTATCACTTCCACTTCGTGTAGTTTTTAAGAGATTTATCACTTCACTATAAACCAATTTAGAAAACTAATTCTAGTTTTTGGGAAAGGTACTACTAATTAGTCATTTGTCATTTTGCCCAGGGGTGCTGCAGGTTGATTGAGTATGGCAGCTCTTAGAGCACCATACCATACCGTCAGCCTCTGTCTTTCCACTGCTGGATATAGGCCTCTCCCAAGGCTCGCTACCACACGATCCTAGACTTTTCTCATCCAGCCACCATTGACGAATTTAGTGATTTAATATGTTTTTTCGTGTTTATCCGAGCAATGTAAGGTAATTGTAGAAGAAAAAATGAAACACACCATTTATAATAACCACTTTGATTTTATTCAGTTAAAATATGAAATAACTTACGTGTACAGTAAAAATAAGTTATTTATAGAGTGTCATCGAAGTTAACTCAATTATGTATAAAGAGGCGCGCGGCCTCCGCAAGGCGTCTACCTTGTCAACCAAGTGTACCTACTAAAATACATTCTAAAGATTACATTATTACAGTAATTTGTATTAGGTACATTAACATATAAATGGACAATTTGGACGTACAGTTGTGATATTTTATATATTCACTATAGTTTTAGACAGAATGTCCTAGACATAGGTTTAGTCTGGCTTGCGAAACGTGGCACAACGGTATATAGGAATTCTAAATTTAAAAAAAAAAACAAATTAATATTTAAATTATTTATTTATTCTTTATATGGCAACATAATTTTCAATAGTAGAGATGTTCATAAAAAATGTGCGATTATCTCATGACAATCTGTGTCAATTTATAAAGGATACACCATATTTAAATTATTAGATACAGAATTCCGTACGTTTTGGAACGAAGCTGAAACTGAATTTGTAGTGTACCATAAACAATATGAGATACTTTCGATTTAATTCTTGTAGTTGTATTTATTGTTAGTTTGTAAATAAATGCACTGATAACTTTACGAATGTCGAAATCGTTGGAAATTATTAGGTATAAATTATGGAATAAAGAGTGGGAAATGTTTTCAGAAATTATAGATGACAATAAAGTCCATTTTGTCGCGAATAGAATAGGGTTACCAGCCCAAGATTCTTCTAAATTTGTTATTCTTGTGCCACGTTTCTTTCTAATGGATGTTATCTTCACTTTCGTTCCATTTATACTCGTTACTATCATTGTTAATATTTACACACTTATAATAATTACGTCTAAATTTTATTATTGTATACTCTCCAAGTTCAACTATAATTTTGCGTGACGTTTGCCGCCTTTCATAAACGTTATTTAAATTTAAAATTCTCTGTCACTTTCTAATTAGTTTAAAGCTCTAAGTCTTTAGAAAAGGACAAGACATTTTAAGCACCTTTAAACAATGATTAAAAATGAACAACGTTTATGAATAAGGTAGTTCATGGTTTGTTATAGACTCAAAGAAGTTTGTTGACATTTAAATACAAGCCTTTATAAAATAATTACAATTTGAATGTTAACAAAACTCGCTGAGACGACATTTTTAATAGTAACACGCTTTGAACTACACTTTAACACACATTATAACTGTTACATTTTACAGTCTCTTGTGTTAATGTATACAGTATTTTACAGTGTTTTCTGTCACCTATAATTTCACGGAACAAAAGCAAAGTAACATTTTAGAGAATATCGCGGTCAGCGAATCATGTTTGAACAGATATTGCTGAAAAATAAATTGTCTATTGTTGTCCGTGATATGTAATGAGCCAAAATGAGTAAAACAATGATGGTTGGACCGCTGTTGCAAAAAGGAGGTAATGATTTAAATGTATTATTGCTCTCGTAACAACATTTGATAAACAAATTGATGCGTACATCATTTATCGTCCTGTTATTAACTCTATAGCTAATAAATTGTGCTATTTGCTGAAACCAACCGATACGACTATCATCAATGTTTATTATCCTTAATTTATTTTATATCACCTAGTGAGGTTTCAAACAATAATCTACGAGGTACCCCACACGCTAAGCCTTTGCCGCGATTTAAAAATGTACAATTATCTATGGTAACGCGCTGTTAAATGCCGCCAAAATCTGACGTAAACAAAAGAAATGTACGTAAATAAAATAGTGATTATTTTACGTATTTGTATTTATTATTTAAAGTTGCGGCTCGTGTGAGGCGCACTATAAACACTACTTAGGTAGAAATGTACTTAATAATCTACTCTTATACAGTCAATACAATATTATCAACAACGTAATTAGGGTCTACTTACGAAAAACTATAAAACATCACAAAATCCGTAGTAACTTTGAAGGTGTGCGGTGTGGCCAAGAAATAAAACAAAATAAAGGTTAAACCATGCTTTTTTTTATTCACAATTGCAAATTTTCTTTATAAATATAACTGTAGCGACATATAATCTGGCTGACGAAACTTGGCACAGCGGTATGGTTGAAATATATTGACATGGCAAAATATTTTGTATACGTCGAATTTGTAGTGTAGTATAAAAATCTTGATACTTTAGATTTATTTGTATTAATTAATAATGTGGATTCATAAGGGATCATACAATAAAAGTGATCTTGTTGATAATTATTATGTATAACTACGGAAACTGAATTAGAGAAGTCAATATCAAGATCATTTTGTCTTAACGCCAATCGATGACTCGAGAACATCTTTTTTAAATTTACGGCCATTTTCTTGTGCCGTGCTTCATTGAGCGTGCTGCGAATGCCCAAAGTAAAAATTCATTCAAAAATTAATTATTATACATATTTTCAGTAAAAAAGGAAATTTGCAATTGGAATTTGCGTGATTATAATTTTAAAAAAATGGCTTCAATTGAAAAAGCTAAAAAGTATATAATATACTTTATGCTTATATTTATAAATCGTGATTGTTTGCTTAGGTAGTTGGTAATTTCGAAAACTACTGGTCTGATTCGGTTTATTAACATTTAACTTTCTTTTTATCGTTATAATGGATAGAATATATTTTTTAGAAACTATTTTTTTTTAGATTCGCAACTTCTAATTTCAACGGGCCACTACTTAAAAATAACTTTAACAACACACAGATCAAGCTCAACTTTCTATTATTAATCGTAATAATTAGTGCTATATTATTAGCTATATAAATAAACAAAATCAATAGACAATAATATTGCATGATCAAACACCTTCATCTATTTTATTATTATTAATCAATGTTCAATACAAAAATATTCAAAATTCAAACATATCAAAGTCAGTCCAAAGCTGTAAATCACCATTTTGATTACCAAAAGGCACTCCTTTTATGCAAATCATATGTCAAATGTTAAAAACGGGGACGGGGACGGGGGGGGGGGGGGGGGTAATAGGAACCAATTATACAATGGTTGAGCTTAGAACAAATGTCACCAGTAAAGTATTAACTGTCACTAAATATTTCAACAGTAAAGTTTTCAATGTCACCTGTGAAGTAAAATAACTTACACTAAATAACGATAAGATTACAGGAAGAGACTACAAGGAATTCAGTTAACCGATAAAAAATAAAAGTAACACAGTACAAAATTACATCGCCTACACTACGGTTATTTTCTTACGCTGCCTAAAAATTTCTTTTTTTTTTTTTCGTCTCCGAAACAATCAATCTCTTTACACAAGAAAATGAACGCATTAAATTGGATTTGCACTGGATGCAATACCGTCGAGTATTGCACATAACATTTTCACGATATATTTAATATGTACACGGTCCAGTTATTGTATACAGGTCCAGGTTTCGTCAATTTTCCCGCCGAATTTTCGAAGTTTTTGTGTTTCACGCAACACTCAAAGCTGTCCTTACACTGTACTCGTGGATTAAATCTCGGCGGTTAGTTCGGTCGAAACCTAGAAATATATTAATAAACCATAAAATGTATAGCTTTTTCATATATTAGGTAGTCGGATAAGTTCGCGGCCTTTTTATGGAGAAAATAATAAACTCTTTTGTGTTAAATAAATATTTATTGAACGGAATATTGTCCATATAATTCGATTATCTTTCGCCATTAACCTGGCGGAACCATTATCGGATCGCTATAAAAAAATTCAGGTATCTGAGCGAAAAACAGATTTAAATGGTTTATACAGGTATCTGTATTTTTACTAATTATGTACTATAATGTAATTTTACTCTATTTAAAGAATTTTGCAAAGAGCAGAATTAATGATAATCCGAAGGTGCTATGTCTGGACTGTATGGAGGTTGCATTAAAACTTCCCAGCCAAGGTCTATCAATTTTTGTTTAGTCATCAAAGATTTTGTTTAGTCATCAAAGATGTATGTGGTCGAGCATTGTCGTGATGGAAAACTTCACCTTTCTAGTGTTTGTTTCAATTTTACTAATTGCCGACAGTAGACATCAGAATTAATCGTTTGGCCATGTGGGTAAAGCTCGCAATACACAATGCCTTTCCAGTCCCACCATACACATAACATGACTTTGTTCAGAGGCCTGGCTTTGGCACTATTTGTGATGGCTCACCTTGCTTAGACCAAAATAGTTTCGCGAACATTGTTATGGTAGGTGATCCACTTCACCATCGTCTGTTACCAATCTCTTCAGAAATGGATCTATTTCATTTCGTTTTAGCAACATCTCTATTCACCTTGGAAATTCTAATCACCAAGTTTCTGTACATCATTTAATTTTTTTTACAAAATTCAGTTTATGCAGCTGATCCAAAACTGTTGAGTGGTGAATGCAAAGCTCTTCCGCAATTTGATGACTGCTTATGTATCTATCTGCTTCAACGTCCATAGCTAGGAACATCATTCACATCAAAATGTCCAGACCTGAATCGACTGAATCATTTTTTTGCAGTAGTTTCAGATAAAGCATATTCTCCGTAAACACCGAAAATCTCTTTTCGTGCACTAGAAGCATTCATACCCTTGTCGAAAAAAAATTTGTAAAACTATCTAATTTTCTCCTTATTAACTAAAATCGTTAAAAAATATGAAAAAATAAAACTTGTTAATACAATTTGCCGCCATCACAAAAAGTCAGCTGTCAAACGGCATATCGCTTTCCCGCCAGTGATCAGTGTTGCCAGTAATATAGCGCGCTGAAGTGATACGTTCAAACAGTAATATGTGTGTTATTGTATTATATTCTATATGATATAATACTTCCATCGATCAACCAAAATACAGAGATGGAGCATTATGGTCCTAAAAGTGAGGCATATGCGAGGCGGTCAAATTTACCTACTGTCAATTCAATCCATCATTTGGCGGCAAAAAACTATCAAGAACATATTATTGATGGTTTACCTTTTTTACAATAACTGGAATATTTTTGACGACATTTTGACGCGGTGTCTCTCTGTGTGCGTGTGTGTGTCAAGACGTGTGTGTGTGTGTGAGGGTGTGTTTGTTTCTATGTGAGGTAGGGTGGATCTAATTGTTTCTCTTTCCAACTCTCTCTCTCTCTGTTACGTAACACGTGTCTCTGGGTCTGTTTATGTAAGCATGTGTCTCTGTCTCTCTGTGTATGTGGCCACGTACTAATGTAGTGAGAGCGTGGGCTGCGCGTGGTCCGGCAGCAGTGTATGTCTCTCTCTCTCTGTGTCTTTGAGTGTGATATGTGTCACGTGACATGGGTGATGTGCGCGTGTGAGACTCGCCTATGTGGTGGGGGCGGGCTGCGCGCAGTCCGGCGGCAGCCCACTGCGTTTGTGTGACTGTATGTATGTCCGTGGGTGTGTGTCTAGGTGTAGCTGTGTTTGTCTGTGTCTGTCTGAGTGTGTCAAGTATGCGCGTGTGCACGAGCTCACCTATGTGGTGAGCGCGGGCTGTGTGTGGTCGGGCGGCGGCTGGTGTGCGGGCGGTGGCGGCGGCGCGGCGTACTCGACCACCTCCTGATAGATCAGCTGCTTCCACTGCTCCACCGTGTGCTCGCGCTCGTCCACGGAGTGGTCGTACGCAGCGGGCGCAGGCTGCAACAACCACATATACAGTGTCTTAGCTAAAATACAAAACGGTACAGCGACGCGAGCAAAGATAAGGGTAGTCGCGCACTGGTAGTCCAAGTCTAAGACCACGATAACACTTTAAACGCAGGTGCTTGTAGTCCAAACGGGCAACCAAGACTCACCGCTACGTCTAGTCACACGTCGACCTTCATTCGTAACATTGGCTAGCGCTGATCACTCTCACAGATGGTTTAGTCGCTCAGCATTCATAGAGATGTCGCATCTCTCTGCGTTTTCTACCGCCTTTATAATGGAGAATGTTCTAAAAAACTTCAATTTGATGTCAACTTCGGGTTTTTACCATCTCACCGCTTGTAGAGGTTGCTAGTTGTTGATGTAGAAGTTGCTTGTCGAGAGCAAATAATAAGCTGCTTTTTGGAGCTACGGATTTAATTGCACTACATAATTATAAAGTAATCTATTTTAAAGGCGCGGGGAGCACGCGCGAGTAGCGCCGTTTTCGTACTGATTAGTTTGATTGCTGTAGATTAATTTATGTCCGCGTTACCGCTGACTCGGCGATGTATGGTTGTGCGTAGCTACACCGTACATGCTCCCGCGCGCGAAATAAACACAAATGAGAAGAAAAAGGAGAAGAAAAAAAGTTACAAGTCTTCCTTAAAAGTTACTTTTCGTGGTAACGGGGAGGTGGCTATAGCTCGTTTGTTTGTAAACTTCACTTCACTAGGCTGACGATCAGCCGTGCTCTGCTTTCGCGAAAATGTAACTCCACTCACTTCACTGGCCTGACGGTCAGCCACAACCACTACACTGTTGACTTCAGTAGGCGGGGCTGTATCTAACGTGACAGTCCTTTGGTTCCTTCGCCTCCATAGGAACACGGCTGTTGCTACCAGCGCTGCCCCCACAAGGCAGTAGCTCACTGTGTACTGATGGACATCGTGAGATGATAATATAACACCATCTATTGATTCCTCTTTGCTCTTAATTTGCTCTATTTGCTTCCCTAGATTTTCTAAAGAATAGTTGGAGAAATCGGAAGTTTCGCTATAATTGAGTAGTGATATATTTACTAAATGATTTAGTTCTGTTATTTGTGGAGTTATAATGCTAGGGTCTTTTATTATTTTATTTGTTAAGTGTGATTGTGAATATAAGTCGAAATCTGTACTTTTTATTACACAGTTAGTCTCCATACTAATTACGCCGGCTTGTGATACCTTTTCACTGGTAATTTGATCTTGACAAATTATTCGTAGTGAATATGTGTCACAACAAAAGTATAGATATTTAGACGGGTCATTTAACTCAGTCCACAAGTTCTTACAAGGTGTTCTATTTGTTTTACATAGCTTCGTCCTGGGATCCACCTCACAGAACCTTTCATCAATGCGTAAATAACTTATAGGCTTATTTGTTTCACATAGGTAAGTACTGTCATGATGTAGACACGAAGATTGCAGTTCCCATGCCGACAATGGTATGTAAGCATCTCTTCTTAAGTTTATGGCTATGTATTCAGAAGTTGGTATTACACTGATCATGTCACTTTGAATTTGATGGGGAATTGGTATGATTTTATAAATGTTGTAGCTATCTCGATGTATTAGAGGAAATTTGATCTCAAATATGACGTATTTTTTCGTTATTCGTGCCTTTACTTTTAACATGTTATATAAATGATAAAGGTCCTTTTGTATGTCGTCAATTGGCAAAATAAGGTCCTTTGTCAGGTGTCCTGATATGACTTGCAACTCGTTTCGCATTTGATATGGAGTCAATAAGTGTGTGCTTATTTGTCCATGATATACGTCGGTGATGGTGTCCAGAAGCGTATCTTGAATTCTGTTCAAATTGTACATCAAGTTCATAGCTGTTAATGCTGATAACGTAAAATCCTGTACTAGCTGTGTGTTTTCAACGTTTTGTTTTAGAATATTTGCAGAGTTGTCTAAAGCGTTCAGATGCCTATTTATAATTTTATGTTGTAACTCTATGGTTTCTTTTGTTCTTTTTAATAAGTTGTATTCTACTTCAACGATAGAGGTTTGATTTTTTATTAAAGCTGCTAGATGATGTTCATTTTGCTGTACAAGCTCTATGTCTTTCTTGTATTGTTCGGCGAAATGTTGATCCAATACTCCGAACAAACTATTAGCGACGTAACCTAATCCGTTTATAAGCCCGCGACGCTGTCTGGAGTGTGAGTCGAAATGCTGATTTAGTAATAAACCGTTGTAATGCTGTAGTTCTTCGTAATCGTGACGTAATTGGAGTAGTAACATATTGCAATGGTCTTTATTAGATAATGTAGTGCATGTTTTCGTTAAATAGTTTATATATTTGTTTGCTGCTAAATTCCCTTCCCAGTATGGAGACATGTCATAATAAACAATTAGCGTCCATTTATCTCTTACTAGTTGCATGCTTTTCAAGGGTTCAAAAAACAAAGATTGATTGTTAGGGATATTTGAAATATGATATGATGCATATGAAGTTGTCAGCAGCGATAGGAATAAAAGTAAATATGTTGCCATTGATAAAAACGTAGTAGGTTTTGCTCCTCTAGCTAACCTACTTGGTCTAGTTTCCTGCTTGGGTATACAGTTTCTTATTTCAAGTTTATATGCCTGAATGCTGTTTACTTGTCCCTTCTCATCAGCTGATTGTAGCGGTAAAATTGATAGTTTGAGGACTGGTCTCTTAATGATTCCGCTTTTAGTTTTTAATGACACTACTCTGACTAAACCATCCTGACCCGGGTGCAACTCCATTACTCTGCCCATCATCCACTTCCCTGGAGGTAGATTGTCGTCTTGTATTGTTACTAAGTCTCCGATTTTTATGTTTTCATGTACGTTTCGCCACTTAGTCCGTATTGATAGTTGTGCTAGATACTCCGCTTTCCATTTTTTCCATATATCATTTGCTAGCTTGACGGATAGGTGCCATCTAGTGCGAGCATCTTCTCTCGTTTCAATGATCGTTGTTCCAGCCCTTCCACTCAAAAAGTGCGCAGGTGTAAGCACATTTAGATCCTCAGTGTTTTCAGATAGTTCACACAAAGGTCTGGAGTTTAAACAAGCTTCAAGTTGTGTTAAAACAGTAGTAAATTCCTCGAAGGTCAGTTTTTGCTGTCCGATTACTCTCCTGAGATGATGCTTGAGACTCCTCACAGCTCGTTCCCACAGACCACCGGCACTCGGCCACGAGGGCTGTTAAGTCTGTTAATTCCGCTAAAAAGTTATAATCACACATGTTTTTCATATCATGATATTGCTCTTGTATTAATCTATTTGCGCCAACGAAATTGGTCCCGTTATCACTGTAAAGATGCCGCGGGGCTCCTCTTCTGGCGGCCATCCGCCGCAAGGCTGCTAAAAATGCTGAACTGCTTAAATCCGATACAAGCTCCAAATGTATGGCCTTGGTCGCCATACAAATAAATAATGCGATATATCCTTTTGTAGTTTTAATCCCTCGACCCTTATTCGCTTTAATATCGACATAGCCTGTGTAATCAACTCCTGTATGATAGAACGGGTATGCTTGATTGCTCCTAGCTTCTGGCAAATCTCCCATTAGTTGTTCCTGTTTTATTGGGCTGTGTTTTTTACATACGACGCAGTTTCTTACTTCTTTCTTTACGGCATTATTTCCACCTATTATCCAATACCTTTGTCTAATAGCGGACAAAGTCAATCGTGGCCCGCCGTGGAATGTTAGTTGATGAGCTTGATTGATGAGTAATGTTGTTAAACGACCGCTATGGGGAATTATTGCAGGGTGTTTCATTTCTTGACATATGTTTGCTTTGCTTAAACGACCTCCCACTCGTAAGATGGCATTGCTATCCAAAAACGCATTTAATTTTAATAAATTACTTCTATTGCTTAATTTGTTGTATTTTTTCAAATGATTAATATCACCTGAAAATTCCGTTCTTTGTACATCTTTTATTATTAATTGTTTAGCATTTTTTAACTCATATAACGTCAGATATCCAGGTGTGTTGTTATGTTTGCTTGTCGCTATAGTTTTGCTCGCTCGTAATATTTTGATTGCTCGTAAAGTCCATGCTAATATTTTTGTTATTTTAGTGAAACAACTGTATTTTTCCAATAGTTGCTGTATAATATTTTGTTCACTACTTGTTTGCGTCATATTTGCTTGCATTGGCGTTAATGTATCTTTTTCTTCTTGATTGGTAGTGTATTTAATATTAATTGCTGCTGATTTGTCATCAAATGACTTTAATGAGTGTGGCCCTTGCCACCATAATAAATGATTCTTTAACTGAGATGCCGACAGACCTCGACTGGCGGCATCGGCCGGTGTTGGTTACGATATATATATTATATATAAGGCGGTGCTCGCGATCGATGTTATACCGCAGGGCCAATGTTGCAGGCCGCACGTTGCCTTCCAACGGGGGGGTGTAGGGGTGAAATACGGAAATAAAACGCTGCTCTAATTCACATTGAACCACAGGAGCGCAGGGAGGAAGCGGCAGTCGGCAGCGAACTCGCTTGTATGAACTTGTTAGGTATCTCCACTATGAGGAGTCTGTTATATCAAGTCACTACTTAGAGTGTTAAGTACGAACTGGTAGTTCAAGTTACTGTTTGAAGTGCTGAGGACGAACTGGCAAAGAGAGGTCGGAACCTATGCCTTTTATAGCAAGTTTGCTGCCCGTGCGATCCCCCTGCTCCCTGGGGTAGTTTATTGTGCTATTCGCTCTCCAACGTCATACATAACTTCCAGGTTACAAGTCACTTATCCTAGGGTCGGTTCTCCTCTTATGCGGAGAACAAGGCTATTTTCGATGACGATACATGATGATTTTATATCTTTCTGGGCAATTTAGCCCTTTTTTCCCTCCCTCCTTCGTTGAGTAGCAAGGGGAATGGGAGGACTGAAGGTAAAGGGGAAGTAGTGGCGCCGATACCGGAACTTCGTCATCTAGCCCGCAACTTTATATGTTTAATTCAATGCTTAATAAAACACACTGCGGGCGGTAGCCTTTATTTTGCCTATACCCTGACCTGCAACCTAGTTTCCCTAATACATTTATGGAGAGCGAATACAAACACATAGTTTATAAACAAAGACACTTTAAAAAAAAATATAATATAAATGTACGTACTAACATCCCATAGTCTCGTAGGAAAGGTGTATGGATTTGTCTCGTACGCTTTTATTAGTCTAATGTGAGAATTCATTCGTCCTCACCTCGCTAGTTGCGCAACCCTTGTGAGACAACCCCCTTTCTTCCCCGAGCCGTGCGATGCCAGCACGTACATATCATGTACACTTGATTTACATAATTTACACATTACATAATAACATATCTTAATTGTACTGCACTTGTGCTACGCCCTTATTTTCTGTCGTGCACATTCTCCCGCCGTCGCAACACTGCGAACCGACTGGTAGCACGACGACTTTCTTCGTAGGTCTGCGTAGCACGGTGCCGTTGCCCATGGTGATGTCGACGACTCGTACCTCGTTGTCTTTACCCGGGTAGACGTTGGTGACACGGCCTCGTGGCCAGGTGTTCCGGGGTAAGTTGGAGTCGCACACGATGACGATGTCGTCGATCTTCAGTGGTTCACCGGTGCTGCGGGGCTCCCGCCGGTACTGGAGTGAGGGCATGTACTCCCGTACCCAGCGGTGCCAGAATACGTCTGCGAGCCTCTGGGCGCGCCTCCAGTGATGGCGCGCGTTCAGGTCGCCTTCGGTGAAGTCTCCGGGAACCGGCATGTGACAGTTCGGGCCGAGTAGTATAAGGTTCGGCGTTAGTGCTGCCGGTTCGTCGGGTGTCACCGCCACATGAGTAAGGGGGCGGGAATTTATGGTCATCTCCGCCTCAGTCAGCAGTGTGCTGAGCGTCTCGTCACTTGGATGTTGTTCGTGCAGGGTGACTCGCAGGGCTTCTTTAACGGAGCGCACCATGCGCTCCCATGCACCGCCCATAAACGGCGCTGCTGGTGGGATGAACCGCCACTTGATCATGCGGTTTGTGGCCTCGTGCTGGGTGGCTTCAGCTATGGACTGGGCGAGCTCTTTATCAGCCGCCTTGAAGCAAGTTGCGTTGTCACTCCACAGCTCTGTTGGACAGCCTCTTCTGGCTATAAACCTCCTCAGCGCTGAAATGGCTGAGTCAGCACTTAGGGAGGTCACGACTTCTAGGTGTATGGCGCGTGACGTCATACATGTGAAGAGCGCTACGTATCTTTTCTCGCGGTGGCGCGCGACGGTGACTTCTATTGGACCAAAGTAGTCCAATCCGGTGAATGTGAAGGGGCGTGCGTGATGGGCCAGGCGAGCTGGAGGTAAGTCGCCTGTGGCCGGACTTGTTGGTTTAGTCTTTTTTATTCTGCACGCCATACAGCTCTTGATCACGTTTCGCACGGCTGGTCGGATTTTCATTATCCATAGCCGTTGGCGTAGCTCATTTACGACTGTTTCTACGCCTCCGTGATGAAGTTTCTCGTGGACTTGTTGTATATACAATTTTGTGTATATATGTTTTCCATTCAGTACGGCTGGGCTCACAGATTCTGCGTGTATTCCCTCGGCCGCAGTTATACGACCCTTTATTCTTATTATGTCGTCACTGTCGATGATAAGACTAAGTGACGACAATAAATCTCCGGTAGGTGGCGCCCTGTTCTCTTTTATGCGCAGCTTTTCTTGGTAATAGCTGTCTTGTTGTGCCGCTAGAATCCACAATTTTTGAGCCTTTTCAATATGACGCACTTCTAGGTCAATGGCGCGGTGGGTCGATGAACTCGTGGGAACCATCGTATCGGTCGATTGGGTTCGAGTTTGTTTATCTTTTTTCTTCCAGTCGGGGTCACGTGACTTGTTTGTCCGCGTTCTTTTGTAACGCGTAGCGGTGATTTGGAATTTATTTCCCCGACATAATTCGACAAATTGCAGCACTCTAGCTGTCGCTCTTATCAGTCTGATCCATTTTGAGAATCGTCGGACATCTGGCAGATGGTCATGAGTTGGCTTATCGGTTATTGCGAGACATTTTTCTCTCTCTTCCCCAGAGTTGTTGACTTTGACCTCGACTTCTGTAGGCCACTCATTCTTAGATAGTAGTAGATAGGAGGGGCCATTGAACCATCGATGTTTCACGTTGAAGTCGTGAGGTGTCGCTCTTGTTGCGTCGTCTGCTACGTTATCTGCCGTAGGCACCCATCGCCACTCATTTTTCTTAGTGAGTGTCTCTAATTCTGCGAGTCGGTGTGCTACGAAGGTTTTGTAGGTGCGTGGTTCGGATCTTATCCACGCCAGGGCCGTACGCGAGTCGCTCCAATATGTTTTATGCGCGACTTCAAACTCGTGCTCTCGTAGCACTGTATCGGCTAGGCGGGCCCCTAGTAGGGCGGCCTGTAGTTCTAACCTGGGGATTGAGACGGGCTTCAGTGGTGTCACGCGACTCTTTGCGGCTGCCAGCGTGACGTGTACACTTCCGTCGTTACGCACGATTCGCCAGTAAACGCTTGCGGCGTAGGCCTCCTCGCTGGCATCGACAAACGTATGTAGTTCGTAAGTGGTTGCCGATTCATAGTCGTAACATCGAGGGATGCGTAGGTCTTCTACCTTTCTTAGCAATGACAGCCATGCGTCCCATCTTTGCCTTAACTGTTCTGGAATGGGCTCGTCCCATTTGGTACCGTAGCGCCAGGTGTCCTGCATAATTCTTTTCGCGGGCGTTGTCATCGGCGATAGTAAGCCCAATGGATCGAACAAGGACATTATGACACTTAAGGCCTCCCTCTTGGTTGGTGGGCGCGTGTTTTCAAGCATTTCAGGTGCTATTCTCGTTTTGTTCAAGCGGAAACTTATGCAATCATCTCTTGTGCTCCATAGGAGACCGAGCGTTCTTTCTGTCTCGCTCGCACCTATTGGTATTGCGTTTGTTTCCGTTCTTTCCTTGAAATCTTTTATAACACTCATGTTGTTAGATGTCCACGCCGTCAACTCGAACCCTGCTTGTCGGTGTATAAAGTCGACTTCTTTGATCATTTTGATCGCCTTCTCAGGGGTGGGGAAGCTTTGTAAGTAGTCGTCCATGTAGTGGTTTCTTTCTATTGCGCACACCGCCTCTGGATAGATGTCGACGAACTCGTTCGCGTTTTTGTTCTTTATGTGTATGGCGGTGCATGGTGATGAGCACGCACCGAATATCACCGATGTCATTCTATATTCTTCTGGCGGACCCTCCCGCCGGTGATCTCTCCATAAAAAACGCAGGGCATCTCTGTCCTCTTCTCTTATGCTGATTTGCATAAACATTTCTTTTATATCTGCGGATACGGCGTATGGGTGTTGTCGAAATCGCATAATAACGCCTGGGAGGGACTGTAATAGGTCAGGTCCTGCCAACAACATGTCGTTGAGGCACAGTCCATGCGATTGAGCCGCCGCATCGTGTACCATTCTTATCTTTGGCTTTGCGGGATTGATGACCGCGAAGTGTGGGAGGTACCATGTTCTGCCGCTAGTTGGCGCTGCGGGGGCTCGCTCGGCGTATCCGCATTTGAAGAGGTTGTCGACCCGTTCTTGGTATTGAACTTTCAGCTGTTCGTCGCGATCTAACTTCCTTTCTAAGTTGTAGAGGCGCTTTAGTGTGTTTTGGTAGTTGTTGGGTATTTTTAGGTCGTCTTTTCGCCACAATAACCCGGTTTCGAATCTGCCATTGGGAAGTCGTCGAGTGGTGTTTTCGAGTATTTCCAACGCCCGTTGTTCGGGATCGTTCTTGGGTTTTCTGGGTTCGATTCCCAATGACTCCAGTTCGAAATATTTCCTCATTGTTTCTTCCATTGTGTCACCCTGTGTTGTGGATAGGTGACCACAAAAGGTTACGGGCTTACTTTTCGACGTGTGGCATCCGTGGAGTACCCACCCCAGTTTCGTTAGTGATGCCACTGGTTGGTCGCGCCGACCCTCTAGAAGATCACGTGACACTATTAGGTCCCAGTTGTCCTGACCGATCAGTATCTTTGGGGACGCGTAGTCGTACGTGAGCTCTTTTCTTATGTTTTGTAGATGAGTGCAGCCCTTCATGTTTTCCTCTGTTATGGATTGCGACGTGAAATTCAGCCTTTCTACTGTTCTGGCATTTTGAATTTGGAATTCTTTGCCGCTGAATTTCCCTTTAATGCCCAGGTTGACACTCCGACTTTGTTCGTGTTTTATCTCTGTCCCACTCACCCCTTGCACCCACATTGGTTGTTTGGGCCCATCTATCCCTAATATATCGGCCAGAGATGCGTCGATAATGGTTACTGTACTCCCCTCGTCCAACAACGCGTACGTCTCTATTTTATTCTGGGGACCGGATAGCACGACAGGTGCTATTTTCAGGTACGCCCGACGTCGCGTATTCGAGTTGGTAGCTACTGTTGAAGTCAGTACCTCTTCTGTTCTTTCTGGGATGTCTGATGGTTGATCGGTTTTTTGGTGGTGGAGTAGGACATGGTGTCTCATGGTACATCCGTCGCGGCCGCATGGTTTGACGCGACACGTGTTTCTTTGGTGCGTACCTTTTAAGCACCGGAAACAAGTATGGCTCTTTTTTGCCATCTCCCAACGCTCGTGTATGTTAGCGTTGAGAAACTGTGGGCAATGCACTAAGTGATGTGATTGTTTGCACTGCCAACATTTTTCTTGCCACTTTTCTTGCGGCTTGCGCTTTTCTTTTATTGTGTAAGCGCGTTCGACCCTTTTTCGCATAGGTCGCTCCCTCCCTGTTGACTCGTCGGCGATGTATTCTGGAAGGGCGTAAGCGCCAAACTTATCCGCTTCTTCGTTCAAGTATATTGACATCTTTTTGAAGTCGGATACTTCTGAAAGCTCTCTCGCCGCGTAGTCTACCCATTTACTTCTCAGGGTTGGAGTGAGCTTCTCCACCACGTTGTACAACATCTCAGGGTGGTGGAGGTAGTGTGGTTTCTTTAATGCTTCTATAGCAGCCACGATGTTCGCTAATTTACTTGCGAATATGCAAAGGTCACGTGGGTTTTCACTGACCTTGGGTAAACGCTTCACTTTTTCCAATTCTAAGCGGATGAGTGCCTCTGGCCGCCCGAATCTTCTCTCCAGCGTTTGTAATATGACTGGCGGGTCAGGCTCACTTATTAGTAGGCAACTCACGGCTTCCATGGCGGGTCCCTTTAGACATTTTCGTAGTCGGGCCACATTTTCAGTTTTAGTGAAGCGTTCCTTTGTTTCGTTGTACGCTGCTCGGAAGGCGAGCCAGCTATGGGCGTGTCCACTGTACACGGGTAACTCTTGTACGTACCGAGGTGAGTCCCTATTCTGGCGCATAGCTTGTGAGAAGGCCGTGGCTAATGTAGTCACGTCAATCGCCGGTGGAGAATGGTCTGAAGACGGGACCTCTTTCGTGGGGGTTCCCGCAACACCCGGGTCTCTTTCATTCCCGGCCGATTGTCTAATACTGCCTTTTTCCGACACAGCTGCCTCCTTGGGTTTGGGACTTTTCTCTTTCTCGGCGTCTTTGATGGCTAATATCTGCTTTTGATTGTGTAGCCATCGGTGGACACGCTGAGGATCTGAATCCTGTTCGTCCAGTTCGTCCTCCTCACTCGACGACGAGTCTAGTTTCAGTCGTTCGAGTTTCGCCTTTTCAAGTTCAGCTGCGGCCTGGATTTCTTTCGTTTTCCACTCGGCCTCTCTTAGGTACAGCTCGGCGAGCCGCTCTTTCGCCTCTAACTCCGCGAGGAGTCTCTTGCGTGAGGGTACGGAGCGACGTGACCGAGCGTGGCTCGAGTGTGGGCGCATCGTGTGGTCGGAGCACTCAGGTACAGGCGATGGTGGCCTGGAGCAGACGGCGACAGCGACACTGTCCTTGGCTTGTTTTTTATTGTTTGAGGACTTACTTGTGGTAGTGTCGGTCGCGGTTGCGGTCTGGGCAGTCGTTGCGTACGAGTCTGTGCTCGTTGTTGCGCCCGTGGTGGCCGTAGCTTCGGTTTGCGAGCTCGAGGATGCTTCTGTTGTCTCCTTGTCGCTTTTGCTTCTTGTGGTCGGCATTTTCTAAATTCTCTCCGTATCTCGATAGGCGATCTTCTGGATGCCGATGGTTCAGGAGATCCGGCTCGAAGGACCAGATGTTGGTTACGATATATATATTATATATAAGGCGGTGCTCGCGATCGATGTTATACCGCAGGGCCAATGTTGCAGGCCGCACGTTGCCTTCCAACGGGGGGGTGTAGGGGTGAAATACGGAAATAAAACGCTGCTCTAATTCACATTGAACCACAGGAGCGCAGGGAGGAAGCGGCAGTCGGCAGCGAACTCGCTTGTATGAACTTGTTAGGTATCTCCACTATGAGGAGTCTGTTATATCAAGTCACTACTTAGAGTGTTAAGTACGAACTGGTAGTTCAAGTTACTGTTTGAAGTGCTGAGGACGAACTGGCAAAGAGAGGTCGGAACCTATGCCTTTTATAGCAAGTTTGCTGCCCGTGCGATCCCCCTGCTCCCTGGGGTAGTTTATTGTGCTATTCGCTCTCCAACGTCATACATAACTTCCAGGTTACAAGTCACTTATCCTAGGGTCGGTTCTCCTCTTATGCGGAGAACAAGGCTATTTTCGATGACGATACATGATGATTTTATATCTTTCTGGGCAATTTAGCCCTTTTTTCCCTCCCTCCTTCGTTGAGTAGCAAGGGGAATGGGAGGACTGAAGGTAAAGGGGAAGTAGTGGCGCCGATACCGGAACTTCGTCATCTAGCCCGCAACTTTATATGTTTAATTCAATGCTTAATAAAACACACTGCGGGCGGTAGCCTTTATTTTGCCTATACCCTGACCTGCAACCTAGTTTCCCTAATACATTTATGGAGAGCGAATACAAACACATAGTTTATAAACAAAGACACTTTAAAAAAAAATATAATATAAATGTACGTACTAACATCCCATAGTCTCGTAGGAAAGGTGTATGGATTTGTCTCGTACGCTTTTATTAGTCTAATGTGAGAATTCATTCGTCCTCACCTCGCTAGTTGCGCAACCCTTGTGAGACAACCCCCTTTCTTCCCCGAGCCGTGCGATGCCAGCACGTACATATCATGTACACTTGATTTACATAATTTACACATTACATAATAACATATCTTAATTGTACTGCACTTGTGCTACGCCCTTATTTTCTGTCGTGCACAGCCGGGTTGTCTTCTGACTTCACGTATCGCCAGCAGTTTGGCTTAATGACCTCAGTTATACTTCTTGTTCTGTTTGCTACGAATGTTTTCCAGCGTCCCGGGTCACCCTGGAGCCATCCCAGGACAACCATTGAATCACTCCACCCATATATGCTGATGGGTGGCTCGCTTAAACAATTTACTACTTTCTTCATTAATTTTGCTAATAAATCGGCGCCGCATAATTCCAACCTTGGCAATGATACTTTTTTAGAAGTAGGTACCAATCGCGTTTTGGCGACGAGTAGCACTACAGTTGATTTATCACGTTTCTTGATACGTGCATATATTACCGCGGCATATGCCTTTGTCGACGCGTCACAATAGCCGTGCAATTCAATGACGTCACCGGGTTGGTACCCGATCCATCGAGGTATTTCAAATTGATTTATTCGCTCAATATCTATTTTTAATGCTGTCCATTCCTTTCTGATGCTTTCAGGGACTTCGTTATCCCAATGCATTTTGTCTATCCAAAGCCTTTGAAATATTAATTTCAATTTGGTTGTTATCGGCGCTAACCACCCTAAGGGGTCGAATAATTTGGATATTTCTGATAGAAGTATTCGTTTAGTCAATTTTGATACTTGATTAGTTGAGTTGTATTTGAACGTAAACTTGTCATCTACTGAGTTCCAACGTAGACCTAGCGTTTTAGATGTGTTTTCTGATTTGAAATTAAATATGATCTCGCCATCACATTTCCTGTTTTGTATATTTCTAAGAAGCTCTGGTTTATTTGCAGCCCATTTTCGCAACGTAAATCCGCCTGATTTTAGTAATTTATTTAATTCGTCGATCAGCTGGTTACCCTCTTCGATAGAATGGGACCCATGTACTAGATCATCAACGTAAAAAGCTTCCTCTAGGACCTTGGCAGCTTTGGGATAATTAAGGCGTTCGTCAGTCGCTAACTGCCTCAAGGTCATCATTGCTAAAAATGGTGCTGCTTTAGTACCGTATGTGACTGTAGTCAATGTATACGTGCGTAAGGGTTGATTTTGTTCGGCTCTCCACACTATTTGCTGCAATGGTTGGTCAGTTTTACTTATCACAATCTGTCTGTACATTTTTTCTATGTCGGCAGTATACGCATATTTATACTGACGCCATTTTAAGATAAGATTTTGTAGGTCCTGCTGCAGATTAGGCCCTTTTAACATCAAATCATTTATGCTGTCTCCGCTAGATGTCTCCGCTAGATGTTTTTGCCGATGCGTTGAATACTACGCGAAGTTTAGTTGTTGATGATTCCTTTCGTTGCACGGCATGGTGCGGCAGGTAACATGATAGTACTTCATAGCCCCTGCCGCGGCTCGGCGTCATATGACCTAAGGCTATGTACTCATTGATAAATATTTTATATTGCTCTGCTAACGAAGGCTGTATATTAAATTTTCGTTCCAAGTTATGAAACTGCGCTATGGCCATCTCCTTTGATGACCCTAATTTTTTATTTGCATCTGGATGCAGTGGTAACTTTACTTCGTATCTTCCATCTTCTCGGCGTTTTGTTGTTGCTAAGTAGTAATTAATACAGTCTTGATCTTCAGACGAGAAATTTGTTCCTTCGGTGATGTCTTCAATCTCCCAGAATTGCTGTATATCGCTAATATTATTTAGTGCAACATTGCATTGATAAGATGTAATTTCACTACCGCCGCCGTATACTATCCACCCCAGCTGTGTTTGCTGTGCTACAGGCTCTGTTACACACTCTCCTTTTATAAGACCATTTAATAAAATCATCCCGTGTACACTCGTGTTTAGTAATAATTCTATCGGGCGGCTAACGTAAAAGTTCGGATCAGCTAATTTTATGTTTTCAATATGTGACCATTGTGGCGCGCTAAATGATTTGCTCGGTAAATCTTTTAATAAATCATTCATAATAAGTACGTTTGTACTGAATGTAAAATTATTGTTATAGGAAGCGCAGTTAATTGTTAACATGCCTTTGCATTTGTTTTCTTTTTCTCCGATACCGTATATTAAACCCTTGCATCGTGATCTCTGTAAGCCTAACTTCTTAACTGCACTTTTCTTGATTAATGAGACTTGAGATCCTGGATCTATGAGAGCCCTTAGAGTTTGGAAAGATCCATCCACGGCTGCTACTTTAATCAACGCTGTCGCCAGCAAAGCTTCGTTTATCTCTCGCTTATTCTGCGTGGGGTTGGTAGTCACCGCCACATGTTTATTTGTTTGATTTAAGTCCAAACTTGTTGTTGCTGTGTTATTCGGCTGCGGCCTCGTTTTTACGCAGACGTCATGTATGACGGAGTGGTGACTTCCACCGCACTTGCGACATCGTTTCGTCGACGTGCAATGCTGACCATTATGATTGAACAAGCAATTCATACATAGTTTTAATTTTGTTATTGTATTTAATTTGTTATGATTTGGTAATTCTAAAAATGTTTTGCAATCATACACGGCATGCGATAGATTGCAAACTTGGCATTTGATTGTAGTCACGTTAAATGCCCTATTTATTGTTTTGGATTTATTATAACTATCCACAAATTCATGGTTATATTTTCTTGCTATTTCGTTATGAGATACCTTTTGATTTGGCTGACTGTTGAATTTTGATGCTGAATGATCTTGCTTCCTGCGTGATGACTCCAGACTTGTAAATTTGCTCTCTAAGTAGCCTAAAAATTCTTGTAATATCGGTAGTTCTTTCGGATTTTTAAGTGAATCAATGTAATCACTATATGTTTCGCTGTCAAGTTTCTGCGACAGTAGGTGCACAAGAAGTGGATCCCAAGTACTGGTGTTGATCCCTAAGTTGCGAATAGCATGAAGGCTTTCTAATGAAACGTCATGTAGTTTTTTAATATGCGCTAGAGATTGATGCTGTGCAGTCGGTAATCCTAGTAAAGTATTAATTATGGAAGTAAATATAAGCTTCTTGTTATTGTATCTATTGTTTAGTATTTCCCAACATGTGTTGTAGTTGTCGGAAGATATCGATAGATGCTGAATCAGTCTCTCGGCTTCACCTCTTATCTTGCCTTTTAAAAATTGCATTTTTTGTGCGTTGGACAAGGAAGAGTTGCTATGTATAGCTTCATTAAAAAGATCTTTAAAAGATAGCCACTGTTGACAATCACCTGAGAAACTAGGTACATCCATTCGGGGCGTTGACTGCTCTCTATTCGATACATTGTATAGCTTCATGTTAATCGCCTTTTTTAATTTATTGAACGTCTGTTCATGCTGGGTGAAACTAAATTCGTAGTCGTCATCTTCTTCACTGATCTCGCTCTGTATTTCCCAATGGAGAGAATCAATTTGAGACCATCTAATTTGCAAGGTCTTTAGTGCATCATCTAACTCCCATTTATCAAGGATCGACTCTAGTTCAATATTGCTCACTGTTCGCTTGAATGCTTTGAAATTAACCACTTGTTTACGTAACATGTCATCTAGTTTGCTTGTGGAACCTCGGGATTCCATGACCGTTACCGCTCTTGCCTCTCCTTCTTTTTGGTGCTTGTAACTCGCGGGTCCTGCTTGCTCTTGCTGTTCCTGCTCTTCCTGCTCTCCCTGCCTTGTTTGAGTACGCTGTTTTGATGCTGGAATATTTTGCTTGCTTGATAGCTCTAAACGCTGTTCGCTAATAAATATTTTAGTGGATGTATAGACCCTTTTTGTTTCCTCATACTCATTGTCTTGAAAATAAATATGTTGTGTGACCCCATACTCACAGATTCGCTTATGATTGCTGTGATAATCGGACCAATATCGCTCCAGTAAATCTAACCTCCTTTTGAAGTAATCTTCCGATTTTCTATCGGCGCTGTCCTTTTTAATATTCGTCACTATCTTATGTATACCTTCATTTATCTCGCATTGTTGGTTGTAAAGATCTTCCATGTTGCTGTTATCTATTAGTTTATCTATTAGTTATAAAAAGGAAGATCTTACTTTTACTAATCGTTCTAGCTGTTGCTGATGCTCTGGGTGTCTATGACCCGCTGTTGCTGGTGTCGACCACTTTGCTGACGCCGACTGTTGAGCTGCTATGCTGCTATTCTTGTCTTGACGCTCTCGAGTTGGTGAAGTCGGTGAACTGACGTCCACAATGCTGATTCAGTACGATCGCACTCACTAGTAGAGGTGTCGACTGTTTTGCTCGAAGGACCATGTAGAGGTTGCTAGTTGTTGATGTAGAAGTTGCTTGTCGAGAGCAAATAATAAGCTGCTTTTTGGAGCTACGGATTTAATTGCACTACATAATTATAAAGTAATCTATTTTAAAGGCGCGGGGAGCACGCGCGAGTAGCGCCGTTTTCGTACTGATTAGTTTGATTGCTGTAGATTAATTTATGTCCGCGTTACCGCTGACTCGGCGATGTATGGTTGTGCGTAGCTACACCGTACACCGCTCGTCATCGTCGTGCGGTTCATCCACACTTCCTTGACACGGAGTCGCTGCGTGCAGTGCAAACGAAAAGACACTTTACACCGCGAACCCGAAAGTTGTAGAATGAACTGCCAGCTGAGGCACCATTACGCTACGATATGGGGCTCTTCAAAAGAGCTGTGAACAGGATTTTGTAAGGTTGGCAGCGCGCCTGCTAGCCCCCTGGTGGTTGCAGATGTCCACGGGCGGCGGTGACCACTTACCATCACGTGGCCCGTCCGGTCGTCTGCCATAACTTCTGGACCAGTGGATCAGTAGCGAACAGTGTTCTTGACTTTGATCTACCAGTGCGCGAACACGAGAAATGTCATTATGACAATGTCATAACTACCCAAAAGTCCGCTTTCCATTGCGAAAGAATAATGAGCGGAAAATAGCTGTGCTGAATTAAATAAAATAGGTCTTCACACAAACCTTCCATTGCCTTGAACGTAGTTGCGGGCCATATAATAATACTTTAAACTTTAAATTAAATTATTATTATATATTTTATTATTATTATTATATACTTTTAATTTTAAAGTATCAATAAGAACCTGTGTAAGGTAAAGTTATTATTAAAACCAAAAGTAAATTATAAACCAGCATATTTGGTAAAAGTTTGATTATATTAAATTATCAAATCTTTTTCAAAAGGAGGGCATTTCAAAGTAATTTTCTGATTTTTTTTTGTCTCTTTCGGGGGCCGCACAAAACGGCATCGGGGGACCGCCAGTTGGACAACCCTGGCCTAGAACATCTCTCCGCACGGATCGCTCTGCGCTCAATATATCACACATGTGTGACTCACCGCGTTCACTTCGCCCTCGTCGTACCACACGTTGATGTAAGGGTGCAGCAGCGCCTCGTCCACGGAGATGCGCCGCTCGGGGTCGATCACCAGCATGCGCGAGAGCAGGTCGCGCGCCTGCGACGCCTGTACACCACAGCACACGTATATTATATATGTATACATTGACATATACTGATGAGTAATTAGCCTAGTTGGTAGTGCCCGGGACTGCTGTGCAATAAGTCCCGAGTTCGATTTCCGGACCGGACAATCATTTGTTTAAAGACAGGTGTTTGGATGATGCACATGCTGTGTTCGTCTTTGTATGTGTCTCTGGACCCACGACACAGGGGTCCTAGTGTGGGCCATTGAGTGTGGCGTTGTTCATTTATTTATATATGAAAATGATCTTGTCTATCTGTTGTGTTTGTTGCGTCTTTACGACTCACATTTTTGATGTGAAACCATTTTACGTTCTACTAGCGGTGCCTGCGATTTCGTCCGCATGAATTTAAGATTCCCGTGGGAACTTTATAATCGATCTAGATAAAAAGTATCCAAAATGTTAACACGGCACATAAACTGTAAACGAAGTTTCATTAAAATCCGTCCCGTAATTTCGCGTGGTGCTCGTTCAAAGAGACAGACAAAAATTCTTATAGTGGCTGTTTTGGCTTCTTTATCGTTTGTAGTCTCTTGGAGCTTACGAAGGGCTTTTGAAGAATTCATCGATACCCGTCCACGAGACTTTTACAGGAGTGGCATCAATCGACTGGCCGTGAGGGTCGTGAATACCGGTCAATATTTCGACTAACAAAATAAATATTTTTATAATCTTTCTAACCCTGCCACTTAGTGGTTCTATCTATATTGGTCTACTTCAGTCATTCCCAAAGTGGCATCTACCTACCTACGTGCAACCTACCTACCCACGTGCAATTATCTCACAAGAGAGGACAGAATAACGTATTTTTAGTAGGTTTTATTATATCATAAAGTTAATTCACTCGGGGGTTCATAGTTAAGTTTTTGTTATGGTAAGGGGTCCATGACCGAAATAAGTTTGGGAATCCCTGGACTCTACTCTATATAAAAATACACAAAATTCAGGATGATAGAAAAATTACCCCATCTCCATTAGTGTGCGGGGATGGAAGGGTCGACTAAGTGAGTTGCTTCTAGCTTGCAGCTCTCGCTCGATTCACTCGTTCCTCGCCCAGCGACATAAAAATACGTCGCATAGTTTAGCATTTTTAGTCGAACTGCGTCCTCGCTCCTTGTTACACGTTTATATAACCACTCATCGTTTCTTGTTCTTAGTTGGACCGCAGACTTAAGGTGTGGTTGCTAGTGTCGGTATTACCTTGAGCCGGTTGTGCTCGCTGCTGTCGCTGGGGAACAGTATGTCGGGGAAGAGCCGCTCGAAGCTGTACCCGGCGTAGCGCGGCCGGTTTTCCACGTAGTTGCGAACTGTTGTCTGTAGACGACCCATGAATGCCGCCGTCGGGGTACCTAGTTGCTCTATATGGCAACAATAAAACAACAATTAATGACTGAACTGATAAACTGAAGGTTTGCTTGCTTTAATCCCATCAGTTGCTGGTAGTAGAGGTCAGAATCAATAGTTTCTCCAGGCGTCATTAGTAGCAAATAAATGACTTATTTTGTTTATGGAAAAAAGGTGGCAGATGAGTATAGAGTCCAGCTGATGGTAAGTGGATACTGTTGCCCATAGACATCCACGATACATGCCAACATTAATCTAAAATGACAAACGTTGGCACGCCCTCGGATGCGCTGCCTACCTTTGGAGATATAGGAATGACGAGTTGGGAAAATGGGGAGGGACAGGACGGGAATGGGCTTTGGCACACCTCACATCATTCTTGCTTTCAAATTGCAGGATCGAGACAAAGTGGTACATACCAATGATCTTGTTCCACTGGTCGATGTGGTCTGTCCCCGGAAACAGTACTCCGCCGCGGATCATCTCGCCCATGATGCACCCCACCGACCAGATGTCCACGTTCTCCGTGTACCCCATGCCCAGGATCACCTATAAACAACGCATACAGTTATTATCCGTAACCAGCCCCTTTATAGTCCACTGTTCGACACGGACTAACTCATACACCATGTCTCGTGTATGAGGGATGTATGGCCCTGAAACGCCACGCTGGCCAAGCGGACTGCCGAGTCCAGTCTGTTAGAGGTTGTGTAGTTCCTCAGCGCTTGTGATGGCTATTATTTTTTAGTCGCCTTTAACGACAACCACAGTTACTCTCATTTAGAATACTAAATCAATCTTATTTATTTACTTATACTTAAATACTTATTTACGTAATTAAATAAATTATTGCATAATAACTAGGTATACGAAAATTAGGCCTTAACACTAAAGGCGTAGCTTAAAAGTTTATATTTTAAATGGTGGTACTTTTTGAGTATTTTGAAATGAATATACGACTGCCCACATATAGCATTTTTGTTGCATTATAGTAACGAGACAGGGGCAGACTGAAGGTCAGCGCTGCGTACGACCTTTGCACCTCAGTGTGGAACACTATACACTCTATACACCTGTATAGATTTTATTTTCTTTATACTGGCAGCCCTCGTTTTTACGGCAGGTTAAACAGAACGTTCTGCAACAGAACGACGTAAAACGGAACACATATTTCTATACATTTCTATGTAAAAGCAAGTAAGTAGTTAAGTTCTCAGACAGGAAAACGAAACATACTTTGAAAAATCAATCAGCTATATTAATGATAATCTATAAACAAAACAGTTACTGTACCATAAATATTAATGAAAGTTGTTTTTTTTTTTTAAAGTTTTCTATGAGCTTCTGTATAGCTTCTTTCTTTCTATTCTCGTGAATTTCTCTGTGAGATTTATAAGCTAGAGAAATGTTATTATTATGGTCTTTCGGAATGTATGTATGGTCACTTAGTCCATGTGAATAAGTGAATGTATGGTCTTTCGGGCGAGAAACAAAGATCCACATGATGTTCCACCTATTAAACTGAAGGTTCCCTTCTGAAGATTGTTTAATTGAAATATTGCACATTGCAGTGGTTAAAAGCTTTGATTAATTTCTTTGAAGTCAATTGTTTACTTTCGACGCTTGAAGAACCAGATGTCTCCCGATCATCCTTCTGTCTTTGTACCTCCAACTCAACTAAATCCCCATTAGATAAATCTTGAAAATGTGAAGCTAATAATTCAATAACGTTATCGATTTCGATTCCCGGCAATTATTTGCAATGTTCACGAAATCTATCCGCTACCCGCGTTCCACCTCTCTCTAACTCATCTAGTAATTTTCGTACAAGTGGCTGCGTGTTTCTGAAGACGCTTGACAAATGCTTAAAAAAGTGCAAGAGCCTAACGAGTGCAGTGCGGTCTTCAACATACTTTAAACCACGAACACGAAAGTTGTAGTTTAGGTCATTACCAGCAGTGGAACTGGAATCAAGCTGATAATGATGATCTGTTGTTACCCCCGGCGCGCGGTATCTGGTGTCGACGTAGGGCGTCATCAGCAGTGGGTGGAATCAAACTAAAATGATGATGACAATGATGATGGTGTGGTGTGGACGCGGGGACGTTACCACTGGCGCGCGGTAGTATACCTGTTAATGACGTAGGGCGTCATCAATAGTAGGTGGAATCAAGATGAAATGGTGATGAGAATGACAGGGCTCACCTCCGGCGCGCGGTAGTATCTGGTGACGACGTAGGGCGTCATCATGAAGGTGGTGCCGGCGGTGCGCGCGAGACCAAAGTCTAAGATCTTGAGCGTGCAGTCGCTTTTCACCACGATGTTGGACGGCTTCAAGTCCTGGAATGAACCACACATTTCACAAGAAAAATGAGTCCTGCCTCGACGATTACTTTCAGATTTTTTTATAACAAATTACGATTTTTGAAACGCCGTTTCTTGGGAACTATATAATGTAGGAAACTCGCTTTGAACTCACTTTGAAGCTAATTTATTCTAGTTTAGTTTACGAACGTATAGCTTTTTCCACCAAAGGCACCGTTTAAGAGATATGTTACAAAAACGGAAACATCGTTGAAAATCTTGCTGGTTTTCTCGAGGAGGCAGTGTCTGTGGCTGTCTGCCAAGGTCGAAAACTTGGATTTTTAAATAGAGCCCCGTACCAAAAATTCAAAACTACCCAATCTATTGCATGGTACGATGTATATAAATTGACTTGACCTGCTTGGAGTTTTCGATAAAACAAAAAGAATAACCATTGTTTATTTTTAATCCAAAATCCTTTTATTTTTAATGATTTCAGATTTATAATAAGATCGTAGTGGTACTCTTTACATGATTTTTTTTATTAATCATTGCAGTACAGAGCCTACAGAACAATACAGAGCCCAAAGGAACAATTTTCAAAAATTTTATCTTTCTGTATGACTGAACGCGCGCATCACACAAAAACCACTGAACGGATTTTAATAAAACTTGGAACAGTTTTAGCTTATGTGTCGAATTAACATTTATCCAGACAAATTACGAAGTTCCCACGGGAATCACAAGTTCACGCGAACCAAATCGCCGGCACCGCTAGTTAAACAATACTCGTAAATCGTTTAGATTCGACAATGTAATGTTGCACTCACCCTGTGTATAATCCCGGCGAGGTGCAAATGCTTGATCCCGCACAACATCTGATAGAGCAGGTAGCTCATGCGCTCGTGGTCCAAGTCCATCTGGATCACCTGGCACAGGTTTGCGTCCATCAGCTCCATCACCAGGTACACGTCCTGGAACTCCTCGAGGCTCATCTGGGGCGTGAACGCGTTTAGTAGACCAATTATCTGGAATACCAATACACATAGCTATTTATTTATGTTTTTTTTTATAGAAAGGAAATGGTAGACGAGAAGACATGCCAACATCAGTTTAAAATGACAAACGTTGGCACGCCCCCTGAAAATGAATTACTTTTATCAGGGGGAATGATGAATTAATAAAGGCGGGTTTTTAAAACGAAGTCTACACGAGTAGAAGCTAGTATAAGCAGGAGCAAATGAAAGAGCAGGTTCCCTGAGAGCCCGTACCCGAGGATGTCGCTTTTTGGATAATTTACTCCTAAAGGAAATAAAACAAGCTAGTGTACTCACGACGATCTCAGGCCCTGTGGTACCTGTTCCCTGCGAGTCCGTACGTGAGGATGCGCTGTCTAACTTTAGAGATATAGGATTTTGAAAGAGGATTGAGGAAATGGGAGATTTGTAGGTTCTATAATACTAATTCAATGAATCATGGATTCTCTTCATGGATTCTCTATAATAATCCATCGTCTAGCGAGCTGGTTGTCGCCACATTTTTTTAACATTTCAAGCCTTCAAAAAACTGCTCTTGAAAAATTAATTGAGATTTGAAATTTGTATTTTCAGCGTATCCGTTTTACTCCGATCTGAGTTTAACTAATCTATGTTGTAAATAATGTTGGAACAAAATGTATCCAGTCAAGACTATAATGGGAATAAGGAGTTCTTTAGTCCATTTTACTATTCGACGGGATAGAGTAGGTAATGGTCTCTGGCATATCCACTCACTAACGACACCTCTCCATTGGAGATGGATGGGAATTGGGAGTACATTGGAGATGGTTTCTGGTTCTCTTCTGTTTCTGCTTACGTTATAAGAGCTATAGCACTTCTGTAATTTCACTAATCAAGAAGCAAACGAAAACAAGTCACTTACATTTTTGTGATTGACGAGTTTCATAAGTTTGAACTCGCGATAGGCGCGCTTCGCGTGCGTCACGTTCTGGAAGGGCCGCGACAGTTTCTTTATGGCGACGTTCTGTTGCGTCACCGTGTCGTACGCCGCGCTGGAATGCATACAACGCAATCTATACTAATATAATAAAGAGGTAAAATTTTTTGTTTGTAGGTATGTAGGTATCTCTGGAACTGTGGAACCGATTTCAAAAATTCTTTCGAAAATAGGAAGCTACATTATCCGTGTCTAACTTATAAAAAACTAAAAAAAAACTTATAGACCGAAGCGAAGCGAGTACAACTTATAAATTGTATCTGGAGCTAGGAGAGCTTGTATATAGCGTCTCGAACTATTGACGATGACGCTGAAAAAGATATTGACGAATTCTCTACCTCAGTCATATTCAACATTAAAAGTAACGACTTTTGGGCATTGGGAACACGGTATCGCCGGTCGTGATGACACGCGACCGGGCGACCAGTAACTCGAACGGAGCCGTATAGCGTCGCTTAAAAGTGTTCACACGGCGTCGCGGCGAGTTGGTAGCTAGTCGCGCGACCAAGCGATTAGCCGCCCGAGGTGGCAGACAGTCTAGCTTGTATACACACGGGAGCGTATTTTAAATGTTGACGTGTGATACGACTGACTTCTCTACACTATTTGACCGGCTATAATCAGAATGGACCAACTCATATGCTGTTTTAAGATGCTGGAGCATTTTGTAAAATATAAAACAGACATAAAAACAAAAAATGCGATAAAGTACAAAATTGACAAAATTCATTAGGAAAAAAAGTATGATTGTGGGTTGGATCGATTCTGAGTTAGCGAGCAGCATCAGCGCTACAGTAGGTTGTAACCACGTAGGTGTTGTATGCTGAGTTGTTACCACCTCAGACCTCAGTCATTGGACTTGAAACAGACTTGTTTTCTTAAAATTTACATACTTATAAACTAAAATTTCACCTTCCTTATAAAATTGTGAAAATATTATTTTTACGAACAAATTATTCTTATTATAATATGAAATAAAACAAGTAATTAGCAGACGTATTAAATATTTACATTTAAAAAATCATGCAATTAGACTAAAGAAAGAAAAAAAGATAATAAATATATAAAGAGGTCATGCATAATAAATTTAAAAAAATATTAATGACACATTTATTAGTTAGAGATGTGAAAATTTATGTTGAAAAATTCATATTTAATTTTCTATGTTAATCTAACTAGAAGTGATGATATTCTAAACGTATCCATTGTCAATGTACAGTCGTGATATGGTGGGTTTGATCGCCAGCCCGCAGCACTGACTTTCAACTGAAGTATGGATATTTCCAATTATTACTCAAATTTAATCAATAACAACGGAACACTCAATGATCCACGCGCTGTTTCCCTGTATCGTACGATGCATGCGAAGACGAACCTACCAGCAGGCCCGAACGATCAGTTGTCGTTAAACAAATGAAAGAGGCGTGTGCCCAGCAGTGGGAATATGTAGGCTTAAAACTAATAATCACATTCACACTAATATTATAAATGGTGTTTTTGTCTGTCTGTTTGTTACGTATTCACGACTAAACTACTAAACCGATTTCAATAAATTAAATTTATTGAATAATTTCAATAATTTATCGATTCAATAAATAGGGGTTCTTCAAGAGAGCTGTGAATAGAATTTTGCAAGGTCGGCGGCGCACCCGCATACCCCCTGGTGTTGCAGATGTCCATTGGCGGCGGTAACACTTACCATCACGTGGGATCGCTTGCTCGTCCGCCCACTAGTATAATATATAAAAAAAAAAAAATAACCAGTAAGATAGAAATCCCGCGGATATAGGATACTTTTTTATCCCGAAAATTTATATATCTGTAAATTTCTATCGTTCTGCAATCACTTAATTTTTTCTATCTAAAGGTCTCCTGAAAGAGATCGCCTTAGCGATAAGGCCCCCTATTGTATTGTCATTTATATGTGCACATGTAATAGGCAATTGTATGCAATAAAGAGTATTTACTATTATTATTATAAATCGATTAAACAAAATCTAGGCAGCCTAGGCGGAACCGCGGGCAAAAGCTGGTAGGTAATTAGATGATTTTAACCAAAACATGAAAGACAAAATCGTTCTTAAAAAAGACAACGCCGAAACGCAGTTCTGTCACATATCTCTCTATCCTGTAGTCATTATGAGAGCGACTGCACAAATGCATCGAACAATGAAGCCAAGTCGCGCACTAGGATTGCTTGTTCACCGTAACTGGAGCGCTAAACGCGTTTCACGCGGAACACGAGTTACTGCAGGTGCGAAAAACAAGGAATTACTGGGATATTCGTTGCGAAATAGCATCAAATAATCTAAATGCCTAAGGGTATCTATTTTGGTAATTAATGCAAATTTCTGGTCGTGTGTTATCGACTGGTCGAGATATCACCACTCCATCTCCTCCAGGGTGTCATAAGAGGAGACTAAGGGATAACAAAGTCGCTACAATAAGCTCTGAGCAACTAACCGCATTTTGTAAATTTGACGTCTGTGCCCTGCAGAGAAATGTTATAGGTATGAACCTATCCGACCTATTTAACATAGTACAGAAATTTCCATTTTGCGTATAATATGTCCAGCATTTTCTAATTGTGGATACTAACGAAGAAAGAAAAGAAAAATACGAATACAACGCAACATTAAGGTCAATCTCATTTTAGTATCACATTTTAGATGCAATATTAACTTCAACAAATAGCGTAATAATTGTCTTTGAAAGTACCAACTATGTGTTAACTCGATACGAATGTGAGAATAACCCCGAGAACTCCAATATGTTCGTGAAGAATATACCGAACTAATTTATGAAACAGTTATTTCATAAATTAGTTCGGTATATTCTTCACGCGACACAAAAAGTTACACGGATTATTTTTCTAAATGAGAATTTTGGTAATGTCACTTTGAAATTAAGGGTTAGAAATTAGTCACAAAACACGTAGTCCCAGAAAAATCAAAACTTACCAACATGCTTAAGATATATTATACATCAAATGAAAGCTTTGTTTTTATAGAACTTTTAATGTTACGACAGTGTAAAAACCGTGAGCGAAACATTGTATTTGTATAAACCGCTTGTCTAGTCTTATCGTTTATGTGTCTTCCATCTTTTATGTGTTGTCTTTTATGTTTCATATGTTTATATTTAATATTTCTTCTTTCATATTTTACAGTAAAAATACCCCGTCATTTTATGAGTTAAAATTGCTTATAACGATTAAGCTAGCTCATAACAAATACATCGTCACTAATTTTATGTTTGTTGGTGCGTTAGGACGACATTCAAACATTTTTTTCCGATCATCCTTTAAGAATTGTCCTCTAATTGTAATATACAATTCGATTACCGCATATAAAAATTACAATTAAAACTATCGCAACTGATATTTTGTTAATAACACTAATTTCACTAGTGGCTAGTCAGATTTACGATTACAGATCTGATATGATCGTTCCAAATATAGCAATTAAAACTTTATATAACTGTTATAAATTTTAAAGTTACGATAATTGTGACAGTTCGTTACGTTAGCAGATTTACCAATATTTGGATGAAATATATTGAAAACATTGATAATATCAATCCAGAACTCTAGTTACAAATTAGAAATAATTAAGAGAGCAGCAAAGAAATATTAAATTAGCAGCAAATCGATGATAGCAAATTTAAATTTGGATTAGATTTAAATTCTATGGTGACAATGTAAAGAAATACGAGTCTCCGTCGACTTTTTTTGCTGCTTATTTAAATACAGGTTATAAATTAAACTCAGGAGTGACTCGGCTATGTATCAGTATATTCTACTAAAGAATTACAAAGTGGATGGTCAAAAATCTAATAATTGATCATTTTTAAGAACAATTTAGGTTAATATTGAGGCGAAGGTTAATGAATCGGCGGTTATTACAATGATCGGCGGTTTAGTTAGTGTTATTTGATGTCAAATGTTGACTCATCTGCTTCCATATCATCTTTGTTTTAATTCAATGCACCATACAGAATAGACAACGTTAACGAAGGCGACAGTCGTCGGGATGTTATTGTTGTATCAGATACTCCGAGGAGATCAAGAATCATTATTTTATTTTTTGTATTTGATTAATTAAACCATCGTTATTGTCATGGTTATTGGCTCAAGAAAGGGTCAAGAAAGAACCTCTCTAAATTATTATGCATATTTAAAAGAAACCACGTGTATGTATGTAGACGATTATGATTGAAGTATCCAAAGAGTTACACGTGTTAAGTAGATGGACAGAGTATTTGCATTTAATCGAAACAAAAACGAACAGAGGCTTTGATACTGTAAGTAGGCATTACGATCATCAAAACACATATTCCCATAACACCTTAAGATTTTGTTAGAAGCCTGGTCCAGTTAATTGGAGATTGCAAAGGACAATACCGAGTTTGATGGAGAAGTGGGCCAATATACGTACCTTGTGACATCAAAACCGATAGTACAAAAAGAATGAAACATGATTGGAAGTCAGCGTAAGATTGGATTACCGTACCTTTACCACGATCTTTTGTTCTCAATAAAGCCTCTTTCGCTCTCGTTCAGGAAATATACACAGTAAGCAGATGAGTCAAAACAGTCGAACGCACACGCGAAATCCAAAATGGCGTCCTTACCACACCACCCCCTGTGCGCCTGCGCCGCGCGGCACTAACTCCCTGTACCGCGTCGGTATCGTGAATTGGGTGTCTCCAATCTCGACCGTGTAATACTCATCCATGATTACTACTATCCACATCTACTAATACTCGATCAGCTATAAAGAGAAAAAACAGATTGGTGTGTGTTTGGAAGCCTGTGCAGTGGAGCTTGTATGTGTCAGCTGTTAGCAAATTAAAGGCGTACGTTTGATAACATGATACCATCACCTGCGGTTCTGAAAGATTCTAAGTATGATTCCAATGTTGATGGTAAGCGATGCTGGTATATAGCTAGATTATTTTTTTCATAACATTTCAAATAACCGTTTATCACAATCATAACGAAAATTTTAATAAAAAATAAATCGACACTTTATTATTTAAATTATTTACTTTCAAAGAATGATTTCAATTTCCAATATCTCTTTTTATAAAAATCAGACCGAAATTCACCGTCAAAGATTTTCAATTTATATAAGTGATATTAACAAAAGACAGCTCGGCGATGGATTTAGTGAAAAGTGGTGACAGTAAAGTGCAAATAAATAGTCATGCAAAGAAAAAAGTGCAATCATATACATAAATAATAACGATATACGATGAGCAACTACAAACAAAAAACTATATACAAATATAACCTGCTTAAAAATTTTGTTTAAATGAAACAAAACAGTTGCACCATATTATTTGCATGCTTATCATATGTAGGTGTACATACAGTGGTGGACATATAATTAGAAACGCCTAGTACTATGAGTATGTTGTGAATGTAAACATTATATTATTATCCCCTTTCCATGGCTGAAACTTTTTACTGATTTAAAATGTTTTTACATATATTAGATAAAACATATACATAGGTATATTTATTAAGATGAATACAAGAATATTTTATAATTAATAACAATGTAAACAAATAGCGATTTCTTTCATACTGGGCGCTGGACACCTAATTAGAAACAGAAAAAGATATCTGTTCCAAATTTGAGATTTCCAATAAAATCGGGCTCCTTCTATCGCCACGCCTCATTGTTAATATTTTTGCCGCTAATTTGAAATTTTTATCCTTAATTTTTCTAATTTATTGCTAACAATGGGTAAAAACAAGAGTTGTGACACATCTACTAGAAAAATAATAGTTCATCTGCGTTTTAATCGAAACTGGTCATACAAAAAGATTGCGGAACATTTGGAATGTTCCGTGAAAAAGGTATTTAATGCCACTGCACATTACAAACAACATGGGACAACCGACCAGGTTCCTATAAAAGTTCGACCAAGGAAGACCACACCACGTGAGGACATGCTTATGATTCGTTTAGCTAAGAAGGACCCTTTTAAAGGCTCAAATGAAATTCTAAAAGAAGTTTTCTCTCAAGAAGATCCTCGAAACGTATCCACAAGACTAGTCCGGAGGCGGTTAGTTGAAGCCAAATTGTTCGGGAGGCTTGCTCGGAGAGTACCACTTCTTACCATGCAACACAGAAAAAACCGTTTAGCTTTCGCTAGAAAGTATGGCAACGGGACGATTCGCCAATGGAGAAAAGTTTTGTTTTCTGACGAGACTAAAATTAATATGATGAATTCTGATGGCAAACGTTACGTACGTCGCCCCATCAACGAGACACATTAAATAACAAGTATACGAAGAAGACAGTTAAGCACGGCAGTGGGATACATATACATGTTTTGTATTACATTATTTGTATTTTGAATACATGTTTTTCGGGATACGGAGTTGGTCCCGTGAGAAAGATTGAAGGGATGCTGGATCAGTTCCAGTACAAAGACATTATAGAAGAGACGGTGATTCCATATTCTGACGAAAATTTACCTGTTACGTGGGTATTTCAACATGATAACGACCCAAAACACACGGCAAATAGCGTTAAAACATTTCTTAAAGACGAATCGGTGTGCGTGTTAGACTGGCCTGCAAACAGCCCGGATTTGAATCCGATTGAAAATTTGTGGTATACTGTAAAGAAAATAGTATCGGATAAACGCAGCACTAACACGAATCAACTTTATCACTCATTTGCGGAAGCGTGGAGATCCATCCCATTGGAACGGTGTCAAAAGTTAATAGAATCAATGCCACGTAGTTGTAGGGCTGTAATCGAAAACAGAGGCTACCCAACCAAATATTAATTGCCTGTGAGTAAAGTATTTGTGATTTCTAATCGTATTATTTCGTGTTTTGTTTCATTCGTTAAGTTTCATAGTAGTTATTTATTCTGTTTCTAATTAGTTGTCCACGTGTGGTTTTACGTTAAACGTTCACTTGTTTAACTACACAATAAAGTATTTTAATTTTACGGGTTTTATATATTTGTATACCAGAAAATTTAATGCAATATGAGTGTGGGTATATTATAAGATTATCAAAAGCCTTTTAATAGCAAATATATATACTCATGGTTAACTATATACTGAAAGTAGAGGTTTATTACAAGGCGTTTCTAATTACATGACCACCACTGTATATATTTAAAAAATATATAAAACTGAAAAATAAAACAACAAAATTGGAAGAAATAACAGAAGTTTAAAAGATTTCATAAATATTCTCAGTACATTGTAAATGACTATGAAACTAAAATATTTTTTAATAAATTCACATAGTTTATTCAGCGTACGTATATCCTCCTGTCATATTTTGAGTTCCTTGTTCTCAATCACACGCAGACAAGAGTTTATACGAATGTGGCGAAAAGGAACTGACCACAGCTATCTTAAAACGTCAGATTATTGACAGGTTTCTTTTTCTTCATATATGGTAAAGGTGCAATTAGCACATTCTGCCAGTGTCAAGTTTTTCTGCGCAATAAACAATTTCAAAGTCTAAAACGTATCCTGTCAATGTCCAGTCCCGTCGAAGTAAGTCAGGAGTCGCTCAGTAAAGCGATAGTAGGTTTACTGAGGACGGAAGCGGACTCCTTGGAAGCACACGAAAAACGTAGTCCCACGCTTTTATTTGATTATCACAAACACCACGCACCAAAAACACAGACGTTTAATAAACTATCACTATTAAACTTAAAAACATGTAAAGACATAATTTTTTGGATAATCAAACAAAAACTCAACTTCACTTCTCGAGTTCGCGCCAAAAAGTCTACTTTGCCAGATCTATCAAACTTACTAGTATAAATCCCATTAAAATATACAGGGTAAATAAAAAGCACCTCTTAACACCGAATGTCTATCATTAAAACTAGCAACTTTCTCACACGTTTTCTTTCTGATATTTTTTACATAAAAAGTTATTTTTTGGAGAAATCTCTAACTTTGTTTTTCGGAACCACTTACTACACGCCACAAAATTAAAATTGAAAATTTTAATTTAGTTTAATTTATAATTTTAATTAAAAAAATAATTATTGAAAACTGAATATTTACTTAGTAGTCTTAAATAATTTCAAGATAAAGTATATTGTTGTAAAATGAAAATACTTTTTATTTATGCAATTTAACAACGAAAACGTTGAAAATTTATTGTTATCTTGAAAATTATTTTCTCATTTAAATGTAATTTAATCGGAAATTTCGTTGCAAACTATTTCGCAATATATCCCTTCCGCATTAGTTTTTGCGAATATCAATGCGGGAATAATGAAAAATAAACGAATATTCGCGTATACGAATACAAATATGTATTCGTTACATCACAACTGCTACGGTTAGTCCACATGTATGCAAATCGGTGCGAGTGTACCGAGGCTGTGTGTGTGGTTTGTTGAAAAATAGTGTTGAATTTTAAAAAGTCCCTAGAGAATTAAAGTTGTTTGTATGGGCGGGGTGTGGGGTGGATTAACTTGTTCTGTCCGAGCGGGACACGGTGGCGGGGAGGATCCGGCAGGGCCCGGAACGAAGGACCTGCGGGGTGCGAAATAATTTGGGGAAAGTAAACTAAATGAAAATGATTATAGTAAATGTTGACACTTACCGCGGGAGACTCCAGGACGATCGGCCGAGACGCGGCCGCTGTCGCCGTGAACACTTCACTATTGGTCGCGAACCGATTGTTATTGTTTTCGACAAACGATTTGCACTGAGGTTGTAAAACCGTGACCAAACCATAAAGCGGCGGGAACAGTTAGTTTTCACGAAAGAAGTTCAGTATTATGGGTGTGCAGGTATTTTTTATTTAACCCTTTATACTTTCATGTAATTTTTCTAATTTTTGCGAGTTAGTATAAATTGTCGGTAGGTACTATAGTTTATTAGTTCAGACATTTGACGTAAAAACAGTATTTAATGTCTTTTACTTTCATCGGCGAGGCACTCTGTTCTCTTTGTTAATCGTGTCTTTACGATTTTCAATGTCTACGTCTTAGTAAATTGAATGTGCTTAGAAGTTTATTTTTATTTTACTATTCAACGAAAGAGCTTTTTAATGAGGTCTTAAGCATTTTGAACTTAAGCACTTACTTAAGCACCAACAGCATTTTGAATGGTAACCATTTTATAAAAGTTATGGAACCAGGTGTTATATTGCAGAAAGTTCATTAATGCAACAATGAGAGATGCGTTATTTCGCTGTCCTTCGCTAGGTATAGGCTAGTGATGGGTAACTCCGGAGTTAATAAATCATAAGAGTTGGATCCGCGAGCGGAGCAGAATCCCTTAATTGTTCCATCGAATTGTTATTCAATCCGATTCCGGCGCCAATCATAATTGTGAGTGTAATCGCGCATCGGCACTTGTTGGGGGCTCAAAATCGAGATGCAATGACTTATTTTTTACTTATGCAACAACCGTTAGGGAAAGGTAATGAAACGCTCTCGGAAGATGATTAAGTAGGTGAATCAAAAGAGTTAAGGAGTAACTAAGAAGAGTCGGATCCGCAAGCGGAGCAGGATTAAGTGAGTTAAAACACTCCGAGAAATCTTGATTACCCACGACTAGTATGGGCTTATGTACTCGTACGATGAGCAATTTCGTACGGTTAAGTGAAAATGAACAATTTCGCGTTTGACTCGTTTGACGGTACAGGACAGTGATAAAATTCCGGACAAGTATACATTTGGTAATGTTCAACATTATTATTGGCAGAGACATTAACAGACTGGTCATTGATCAGTCTACTTCTGCCTTCAGACCGGGTCGTGCTAAAATCCAATACGCCTTGTCATATCGGTATTGTACTTGCGTACATTATTCGCTGTTGGTCAATTGCAACTCCGCATGGCATATATTGTTTTAAGCTTTATAAATGTGTATTCTACAGCGATTAAGCAAATATGTGCATAAACTGGTACCTAGCGAAACATAGATCAGTGGAGGTAAAGTTAAAACAAGGTTAATTATCATCCCTTTACAAGGGTATACTTTCTATTTTGGCTACATAGCCAGACGAGAGGGAAGACTGCCTCAAGAAACTCGTCACCGTCAGCAAAGTGGAGGGAAAACGACCTCGAGGGTGATCTCTAAGACGATGATCAGATCAATTATGCAATTTGAATGATTTAGTAGATTGTGTAAAAGCCTCATCATAACATTGAACTTCAGGAATGAAAATACAATTAGGAAGAAGCGAAAAATAGAGCAAAGTAAGGCACGTTTCATTATTGCATTGGTAAACATTTTGATATCCTTAAAGATCTTAAACTTCTTATGAATAGACATAGGTATTCTTCTCGCAGACAAGTGACTTACCACACAATGCCCTGTGCCCCGGAACCGATGGGCTTCAAATTCTGGTAGCGCTTGAGGATGGTGAAGCGGGTGTCGCCGACCTCGACGGTGTAGAAGTGAGGGTGGCGCGGCGGGGCCGACATGTTGATCGTTGGCGCCGCGTGGGGCATCGACCACCCCTAGCTGTGGGAACGGTCGACGGCAACATTAGACATTAGGGTTGATGGAATATAGGCTTTAATCCTGGAAGGGTTAAAGCTCTCATCAAATTCCGTATCTATTGAAACTTATAGAGAGTCAACGAAATACAGACTAGACATTTCTAATAAAATGAGGAGCTTTTAGGATCACAAGGTGACATTTTTACACTTCTGTTAAAATCTGTTGAAAATGCCAACTTTTGACATAACGTGATATCAACTACTCTTTTGGTACATAATTTGACAGTTTTTTGACGCAAATAAGATCAGATATGAAGGCTTATATTGAAGGATTGGAGTACAAACGCAGTAAAAACACGGTTAATTCTAAATTAACAATGTCACCTTTTGATCCTAACCTCCTCAAATAATAGTGTGTATCTCCATAAAGGTCACAGGGACATAATATGTACGTATAAGATCTATACTTATTATTAAAGAAATCAAAAGTTTCAAGCCGCCCTTTAAAAACACAAATTTCTAATCTCGATGTCACTGTACACCTTAGAAATTTGCACATAAGGTATAAAAAAATTGCAATACATATTTATTGCAATGCATACATATTTATGCATTCCAATGCATGCAAGAAGTTTGAAGGCCTTAAAAAGCCACGCTGACCATTGCGTGTTGACGAATCCACTCTTTTGGGGAGTCATTTTACTCTTTTCAGGAGCTGGAGATCTTAGGAAAGCGAAGTGTGATGAGGTCGCCAACTAGACGGATCAACGAATTAAAAAACATTACAAGTTTAACAGGGACAAGAGAAGTCATTGATTGTTCCAAGTGGACAAAATGTGGAAAGGCATACATCCAACAATAGATGAAAATATGTAGAAAAGAGGATTACAAGAAAAATGTGGAATATCTACGGTTATATTACGTAAAAAAACTATAAAAATGTAATACTTGAAAATTGTCCTAATAAGCAACTGGAGTGTACATTATTACTAGAGGCAGTAAAACGCTGGACATCATGGGCCGAGTTTTTACGTGCAATAAAAATTGAATGCTTCACTTACTGTTCGAGAACTTCTTTTATAGACAAGGTGTATCCATATATTGAGTGCAGGCGTGTTATTGTCGCGTCGGCGGCCGATATCACAGGTTCAGTCTTGGTGCCGTTTGGAAGACTTCACAACGCTGATTACGTCTATGGACAAAAGAGGGAATTATTTATTTATTTTATTAATTTGAGCTTAATGCACTGAATTGCACAAAGGCGGACTAATTACTTAAGGCGTAAAGTCTAGTAAAATAGATTAAAAGTTAATCTACAGTTATGAAGAGCTCACCAAAAAAAAAAACGATAATAACAGATATTGCAAACACATGAAATGCACAAAAGGTGATCTTATCGCTAGAAAGCTATCTCTGCCAGACAACCTTTTTTGTGGACTAAAGTGGCAGACGAGCATACAATCCACCTGTTAGTAAGTGGATACTGTCGCCCATAGACATCCACGATACATCCCAACATTAGTCCAAAATGATAAACGTTGGCACGCCCCGAGTGCGCTGCTTACCTTTGAAAATATAGAAATGGATTTGGAGAAAGGGTTGGGAAAATGGAGAGGGATAGGATGGGAATGGGCTCTGGCATATCTCACTCACTACCGAAACACGTACGTACATTAGGGAAATAAGATAAAGTGGGAAATGCAGTACATTTCAAGGTAGTCTTCTGTGAGAATGAGAAATGAGAAATTTTACCTTTGGGTAAAAAAGAAATAAATATTTTGATTGCATTTACCAATATTTGTAAATCAGTAAAAAACGAATTAAGAAAATACAGCGGCCTAAGCCTATTAAGCAGCTTGAGAGAAGGCAGGGCGGCTCACTAGTATAGACTAAGTAGATAAAAGAACAACATATAAAAGAACTTTTTTGTCCTTTTGTCAAAAAAAGGGAATACATAAATGTTTCATCAATATCCACAAATAAACTTACACGTGTCGAACATCAATACATCACAGAAATAAATAATACATATCCGAAAATATCGAGAAAACAGTACAGCGAGGAAACATTTCTAAGTATCTACCAACAATTACTCATATTCCGAGAAGCACTCGTAGAAGTGTTTACTTATTTTTGGTAAACACCTTTAATATTCAAATAACGTAAAGTTGAACAATATAACATGAACAACATTTTTTTTTTGATAATAACGAGCATAAAATTATAATTAACGATATGTATCAGAGCATAGTGTATGCATCATGACAGGCGGCTAGAGACACTGTAGTTAAAAAAAAGGGGGACAATAGAAGAGTAAGTGTAAGTAAGAGTAAACGATTGGAACAGGCCCGTCTCTAAGCGCGTACAGGGAGCCTAGACTAAAATTTGATATGTGGATATGCTGTAGAAAACCCACCGAGGGGTGAGTGTTTGATGAAATGAAAGATAATAGGAACATATTTAAGGCGGAGGTCGAGGTGGTGCCAGGACTATCAGAAACAAATAAAAATGATCCGGTCCATTACAACACTCTAAGGGTGACTTTCAGAACTTCTGGCAGAATCTAGCAAAATGAATATCAAACCCAGCCTTCCTGTGAGCGTGAATATGGTGTGACGAATCCATAAAATATTGCTACAAGATCTCCAATTGGGCCACTGCTGCAGATGTCGGATGCTGGAGCACAGAGCGGTCAGGTTACTACTCTGATTAATGCAAAAGAAATTGCAACAAGTCTTACGAAAATGAGAAGAGGTAAATGTCCTGGTCACGATAGCCTTAGTATCGAACATCTGCAGTGTGAGGGGAGCTCGAGGAGATAGACTCGAGGAGGTTGACCTTATTGGAATATTTAAGTATTGGTATGGCAGTCAAGTAAATCAGGTGAAGGGGGCAGGAGTGCTGTCGGAGCCGTACAGGTTGGAGTACGGAGTCAGCTTGTCTGTAAATGCCCCGATCGTTGAGCTCAGCAGCATGCACGTTGGTTATGTCGATAATGTGTGCGTTAATAACATTAGCTACGCGGATGACATAAACAGTTATAATGATTTAAAAAGGTAAACATACATGTTTATTAAATATATGTTTTTTTCTTCATATATGGCAATGGTGCAATTAGCACATTCTGCCAGTGTCAAATATTTTCGTAATAAACAATTTCAATGTCTAAAACGTATCCTGTCAATGTCGTCCCGTCGAAGTAAGTTCGAAGTAAGTAAGTAATGATAATTCGTTGAGTACTTGTATCTTAGACAAATCTGTATGGTTTATTAGATACAATTATGTTAGCTATATACTTATTCTTTGTAAATTTGTTAATAAAAAAAAAAGTCAGGAGTCGCTCAGTAAAGCGATAGTAGGTTTACTGAGGACAGAAGCGGACTCCTTGGAAGCATACGAAAAACGTAGTCCCACGGTTTTATTTGATTATCACGAACACCACGCACCAAAAACACTGACGTTTAATAAACTATCACTATTAAATCGCAAAACACCTAAAGACACAATTTTTACAATAATCAAACAATCCCTTCTCGGGGAACTCGAGCCACTCGCCCAGAAAGTCAGGTACATGTTTATTAGACTTGTTTATATAAATTAGGGCCAATTGCAAACGCTCTAATAAATATGAACATTCATTACGTTCATATGAACAACCAAAAATATATTTATCGAACTTCAATTACTGGAGTTCACACCTCGCATAGCAACAGACTTATTACGTGACGTGATCGAAATCAAGCCTAAATTAAGTTTCCAAGCTCTGTAGGTAATTTGAGGCCGCGGCGAAATTACTAATTTGCATTTTTAAGTGGCAATTTTCTGACAGTCTCCGGTGGCAAAGCGAACGGCGGCGGTACTCACAAATGTAATTGGATATGACATTAGATAGATATTTTGTAATAGGATAGTAATAAGTGTAACTTGATCGCGTGTAGTTGACAAAACAACGTATTTAACTTTTGTCATAGTTGCTCCAGCCGACGAGGTACTAAATTCAATTAAAAATTTATTTCTAAACATGTGGTATTTACAACGTCTAACTAGTGGTTAAGACTTCTCGGTGTGTTTTAACTCACTTAATCCTGCTCCGCTTGCGAATCTGACTCCTCTTAGTTACTCCTTAACTCTTTTGATTCACCTACTTAATCACTTTCCGAGAGCGGTTCATCCCCTTTCCCTAACGGTTGTTCCATAAGCAAAAAAAAATTGCATCTCGATTTTGAGCCCCCGACAAGTGCCGATGCGCATCACAAGGAATCGGAATGAATAACAATTCGGTGGAACAATTAAGGGATTCTGCTCCGCTCGCGGATTCAACTCTTTTCTGCCATTGGAAAGGTAGAAATTGTAAAATAAAATTTGAATAAATATACCTAATATTAGTGAATAACTGCATGTTAACAATGTAAGGGAATAGAGTAGAGGAGAAGGTCCAAATATGAGCTACCACTTTTAATATTGAATTTTTTCCTTCAAATATAGAAAAATCAATACTATTTGATTCTTATTTGATAATTTAGTATTTTGAAAATTATATCTGAACTTTTATTAGAATGTAGGGCTTTGGGTTTTTTAAGAACAAAATAAAATAACAACTACTAAAAACTATTTTTTTTTATTGTGGTCTAAATATGGGCTAGAACTTTATTGATAAAAGTTTACTTATTTTATGACATATTTTTACACTACATATTAGTACATATTCGTTAAAAAATTTATTACTGAAATAGACACAAGAAGAAAAAATAATTTATTTACAAAAGTCACAAAAGTACAAGTCTTTTTAGACACCAGCACAGTCATTGTGTGCCCACATCGAACATTGGAAACATTGAACCCAAAGTTCCCCTCTGGCGTCTTGTGAAAATAGTGTTTGGCAGAACATACTTTCGGCATATTTATCACTCGGTTGCTTTCCGTGAGATAAACCAGAATCACAGTCGTCATCATCATCCAGAGGTGGGGGAATGATTTCGTTTTCAGAGTCACAGAGCTCTTAGTCCGCTGTGGCCGCTGCCGTTTGCTAGAACCCATGCCCCCACTTTTGTTCTTACCGTTTATTCTCTTAGGCTTCGACTCCTCGGGTTCGTTGAGTTGGAGGACTCATTTTGCCCTTGTTAGCTGTAGACTTCTCCAAAGACTATTAAAGACTGGTGAATCCTTTGTTGGAAAAACTTTTTCAATGAAATGTCTTAACCAGTCTCTAAAAAGATTGGCCTGAACCCAACCAGATGGGTGAGCTCGTCCAATGGATCCTGGCGGACTGCCTTTCATCAAAATTTCTGTCATATTCGTTCTTGGAAAGATGACGAGCGGAGGGACATAGTGACCAGAGGGCACGCAATAATTGTCATGGTAGAGCCCCGCTCTGCAGAGGTTAGTGCTGCTACCTGTCGCTTTCCTTTTCGTCCTATAACATGTGGGATTTTACTCTGGACAATGGAAAGTCCTGTCTCATCTACGTTGTAAATCCGTTCCGCTCCAAATTTGTGTTTCTAACAATTTGAAAAAAATTGAAACATTTTCCTTATTGAACCCAAGAGCTCTTGCAAATGAAGTTCCACATGGTTTTCGGATAGATAAACGCTGTTTGTGACGATTCAGAAAAAGATCACACCAAGCTCTGCCAGCTTCATTTGATTTAAAAGGAGTCTTGATGCCATTACGTTCTGCCAACAAAAATGACATTTTTCGCAAGTCACCCATAGTACAACCAAAAAAATTTTGTTCCATTACTAATAGATAACCAACCAGATCCTCTTCGATTTTAGTCCCTAAAATTGGTTTTCTACCTAGTTTGGTACAAAGAGCTTGAGTTGGAGACACATCTTCTTTTCGGCATAATCGTTGCAGTGTACTGCGAGGCACCTTAAAAGTCATTGCCGCTTTCAGAGTTCCCATTTTATTTTCTCGTACAGCTGTGATTGCTTGCTCCATGTCATCACATTTCCAGCACTTCCTTTTACCTTGTTTTATATATTTTGGAGTAGTTCTAGGCATTCTGCAATTGAGAAAACGCTATAAGTTATGAGATGCAGTAAAGACAATGTCATTAAAAGTAGGTCTAAATATGGGCTAGCTCATATTCAGACCGCACTTAGTAGCCTATATTTAGACCAACCGCTATAAGAACTTAAAATGATAAAAAATAATATTTCAAAACAGAATAAACCTCAATACATATCAAAAGGATATTGTATTTACATTCATTCATTACTTTGTAAGTAATGATAATTAACAGGTTTAACATGTTTTAAATTGGAATAAATAACATAATTTACATACCTCTTCAAAAGTTTAGACAGCGCAATTGTCACCACACAACGTATTTCTCAACACTGAACACGAAAACGTCGGTTTAGCAGTCTGTCTCGCTCATGGCTATTAGCCACCTTCGTGAGAACGAGTTTTAAGTGTTGTCTACTATATGGCAGTTATTTTATTAACATAAAGTCCTCCTAGCCCATAATTGGACCACTGCCCATATTTGGACCTTCTCCTCTAACTTTTTCTAAAATTGCTACAATAGAATGATAGCCTGCAAGCACAGGTACGAGGGACGCGGGCCAAAAGTTTCCGGCCTAACAAAGAAAAAAGGAAACTCGAGTTCAGGAAACTATTCTTATTTTTCAACATAGTCTCCCTCTATTTGAACACACTCTTCGGGTCGTTTAATTAGTATTTCTATCCCAGTATAAAAATAATAGGATGTTTCGTCTTTAAAATGGGCGAAACCCGCAGCGGTCATTTCATCATCAGTGGAAACTCATCTACCCCTTAAGTCCGCCTTGGGTTTTGAGAACAAATAGTAATCACTGGGAGCTAAGTCAGGACTATAGGGTGGGTGGCGAAGTTCCGTGAAGGCACACTTTGAATCAGCAGCTTTCGCAAGTGCGGCGGCGTGGCCGGTCCTTGTCATGGAGAAGCCGCACACCTTTGCTTAGTTTTCCACGACGTGTCTGCTCGATTGCTTCCCGTAATTGCTCTATGAGGTTTGCATAATAGCTTCCAGTCACCGTAGTATTGCGTTCTTTTATGTCTATAGGAAATATTCTTTGACAATCCCAGAATATCGAAGCCGTAATCTTTTTTGTGGAACTGAATCACCTTTGCCTTTCTAGGCGATGCTTCAACAGAACGACACCACTCCATCGACTCCCTATTGGAAAGGAGATAGTACAGAACCATGGTTTCATCCCCAGAAACAATTAACTCTAAAAATCGTTTCCGTTTCTCTGAGAGGCCTCCAAAAGAAGTTCCTTATATCACGCTACTCGTTCACTTCACTGCACACTTGTTTTGGCACCCACTTCGCACTAACTTTAGTCATATGAAGATGTTCACGAAGAATCATAAGGATTGTACTTTTTGAAAGCCCTGTCCTTGCCGCTATTTCTTTCGTCTTTACCCGTCGGTCGCTCTGAACTTCTTCTTCCACTAATTTGATGTTGTTTGGAGTGAGTGCCTCAAAGTTTAGATAATATACGAACTGGTATTGCATTTCGACATTTGTAATTCATCAAAATATCTGTTTTAAATGTTTTAATGTGTTTTAATATCCGTTACTGAAATGAAAAGGGCTTTTACAATATTTCAGCAGTTGAAATGTTTGAGCTGGTATTCAAACATTTGACTACTGTACAGCAATGAACGTAATGTAAAGCGGCCAACATACATACATATTTACCGAAAACACCCCAAATATTGGAAACTCGTTCAGTCGTTCGGATTATAAATTTGAGCTACGTTGTATTTAATGATTTGCCGACCATAAAATATATACTACTTATTTATATCGATTGAGCGAATAAGACTACCACATCTAGATTTTCTAAATTTCGTCAGTAACTGCAGACAGAAGCAGCCCAGTAAAATTCGATAAACATAAGATGAATAAAATAAAAGACAAACAAAAGGTATTTAACTTAAACAAATCTATCTTTATGTCCATTATTGTACTAATCCAAAACAAAATGACACTTACCAAAGTATCTTTGTTAACACAACTGAAAACATTTGAGTTTCAAAATGCTTTCTTTGTTCAAGACTAAAATTAGTATTAGCTGGAAACAATGGAGACGGTTCTAAATTTAAATACCAATGGAAAGTTTTAACTGACTTGTACTATTAGAGAATACACACTAACAATCAGTACTTGAATGACTTAAGAAATGTTTAGTAGATGATAAAAAAAAAAAAAAATATAAACAAAATTATGAACTACTTTCTCCCTATTGTAATATTATGCCAGTGAAGGTAGAATATTTGCTGGCTGTGGAGCAAATCAACAGCGAGGAGTTTAAAGAAGTTGCCTCTCATTCGCATGCGACAAGGCAAAGAGAAAATATGGCCCTGGTTGTTAAAAAATCTGCCAATTACTCTTGGAAAAGTACAAGAAAGTATCTGATGCCCCGAATTTTGAATGTTTTTCCACACTGTCCTATGCAATGTTATAAAAAATATTTTAAAACACATATTTATAATAGGCTAGAATACCGAGGGTCTTCCGACCAAATACACTGGCGAGGCGACTCCCAGCCATCAATGTACAATATATATTAGTTATAGTTACAATAACATAGTATGTAAAGACCATGTTATGTAATGTGTATAGTATGTAGTATGTATGATATGTAATGTTTACTGCCCGCAAACTGTATTGCAATTTGGCAGTTACAATTTGTAACGATTCGGTGTATGTTTTTGGATTCAAATGAATAAACAAAAGCCTAATTATTATTTTGTTGGGGTACTGTGTAGCTTGTGATCTGAATGAAGCCAAACGGTAGGAAAACGATAATTTATTTACAAAATAATCCGACTATATAAAGATGTTAAGTTGACAACTAGCGAGTAGCTTTAAAATCGTATTCAATATATCCACCAATCAGAGCCACATGTATAAATAAGTGAGTGAGAAGACGTGCGAGTAAGAGAGGTGTATCTTTTTCAACTCGCGGTGAAAGAGATACAAAAAAAATTAGAAAATTCTTTACCAATCCAGTGACTGCCATAATTTCATTATATTGGATAGAGTTCGTGAAACACTACAAATGTTCATACATATTTATTGAATGTTTAAAAGTATATGGTAGAGATTTCTACCTTTCCGACTGATGTATACCATCGTCGTTTTAAATTTATTTTATAGAGGCCTATTTATTAGATAAGAGATTATTTTATCGCTATTTTAATTATATTTTTATTTTATTTTATTTATTTTATTAGAGGTATTTTATTTATTTAGATAGCCTAGATTATTTTATCGCCAACCCGCGTTTTAAGGCAATACATCCCTCATGCACAAGACAATGTGCATTGCAATGAGGAAACCCATGTCCAGCAGTGGATACGAAAAGGGCTGAGTGCATTGTATATCAATTGCCTGATGTAAACAAATAAATAAAAAAATAAAAAACGAGTAATGAAGTGATTTGGCTACCATATTTTTTGTCCCACTCAAGCCTCAGTGCACTTGAAAACGAACGCATCGCTGAAACTAGCCAATTACAGCTGGGGGATGTTTGTGAAGCTTCTTGACATTTGAGAGAGGACCGTACGACGGCGACCTCTCCACTCTTCGACGTATAATTAACATTACCTTTGTGAATGAACCCTTTTAATTATAAGTACGGAGAAGGAAATGACTTAGTGATGTACAATAATATAGTCATATAAAGCAACCATGAAGGTGTGTTATTTCGATTGGTAAGAATTTATTTATGCATAATATGCTCAACAAGGGGTTTAAAAATTTCTGAAAACATTCTAGTGATTTATTGGGAGGCTTCTACCCTGTAGGGGGGCGTTACAGATGGTTCTAAAGCTTGTTTGGATATACACGTAAAAACGTTTGGATATACATGTGAAAAAGTCTATTTGTTACCTTTTCACGGCTAAACCACTGAACGGATTTTGATGAAATTTGGTAGGGAGGTAGATCGAAACCCAGAGACGGACTTAGGGTATTTACCGCGATAATCGAATTCTACGTGGGTGAAGCCACGGGCAGAAGCTAGTAAGTAATAATATGATACGGAAGCACGAAATAATTACTCGAGTCTGAGGGTTAAACTGATTGATTTATTAACTACCTGTACTAACAACAGAGTCATTGCATAACTACCCCCATATATGCTACAGTATATGTTATATCATAAATAGAGTACAAACGAGTAAATTCCAAATTAAACCTATTTTGTAATTAATATAATATAAAAAATCACTGTAAATCCATTTAGTGATAAATTAAATTACAAAGCCTAAAGCATGCGTCAATTTAACATGAAATGTGTATGTAACTTATTTTCCTCTCCTTTCTCATGAGACTATCGTGAAAAAAATGAGACAACTATCTTTCAACGTTATAAGTCATAATTTTACGGGTTACAATGACGGCTCGGTATCGAGCAGGCTGTGGGAACTGGCTGTTATGATTTTTTATAAATAACATAATGTTTTGGGAAATAAGTGCTGTACAGGATGTGTCCAAACTGAAATCAAGGATTCCGTTCATGATTTTGAATTTGCAATGCAACGCAACCAGCCTTTTTAGTATCCACTGCCTGCGTTGCGTTTTAAGATGATAACCCCTGTATTGCCTTACATCCCTATGTATGGTCTTAAAACTCTGAGATTTTGAGTTTACTGACATGAAAATTATATAAATTGTTTTTCCTTTTTATCAAATATTTAATAAAAAAAATTGCTAATTACAAAGCCCATAGATTTGACATTTTTATAAAAAAAAAATACATGTCAAGGTCAAGAATCATGAGCAGAGTTCCTTTCAGGTTTGGACACTATATATATAGTTTCTAGGAACATAAGTATGGTCTCCGTGACGATCTTTTTATGAATTTCTCTTTCTTTTACTATGTTGTCATGCTACCGACTTAACTACAAGCCTATTACCATAATGAGAAAACCTTCCAAATTTCTACACTGAAAAACTGCACAAAATAAAAAGCAACACGCAAGACACATCCGAGCCGCATGCCAGTCCGCACTCGCTCCAATTATTCGGCCCGCACTTGACACGAATGCGGTACTTGACCGACCACTTGCCTTGTAACGAATCGCGGCGAACGTAAATATAGTGCTTCACGACAGGCTACAGTCGTATAGAGAGGATGCTTGCGCAGATAGGTCAATGGATATACTCGTATCTTAACGTAAATGGGTACGTAAATACTCGTAAATGGGATCGTAAATTATGAAGAAGAAAAAACCACATTATTATTTATGTATGTATGTATAGGTGTATGTATTTTATTATTTATATATGTTTGTATATGTAAATTTGTATATTATGTATTTAAGGAAATTACACTGTTGTTGTTTAAGTTACATACAGACCTCCCAATGTATTTCTATGTCTAACCCAAAGGTCAAACCCAACAGCTGATAGAGAATGCCGGTTTGTTAAATAGTACCTAAATAAAACAAAGAAATACATTATGCAAATACAGTTGCATACAAACGGCAGAGATAGGCAGAGATAAGCAGTTTGATATGAGACTTGTACGTAATGATTCCCGCGGCACTACTGATGGGTAGCTCCGGAGTTAATGAATCAAAAGTGTTGAATCCGCGAGCGGAGCAGAATCCCTTAATTGTTCCATCGAATTGTTATTCACTCCGATTCCGGCGCCAATCATGATTGTGAATGTAATCGCGCATCGGCTCTTGTCGGGGACTCAAAATCGAGATGCAATGATGGCATGATCTTTTTTTTTTGCTTATGCAACAACCGTTAGGGAAAGCAACGAGAGGATTTTGCAAGGTCGGCGGCGCGCCCGCATACCCCCTGGTGTTGCAGGCGTCCATGGGCGGCGGTAACACTTACCATCACGTGGGACCGCTTGCTCGTCCGCCCACTCGTCTCATTAAAAAAAAGGGAATGAAACACTCGGAAGGTGATTAAGTAGGTGAATCAAAAGAGTTAAGGAGTAACTAAGAGGAGTCGGATCCGCAAGCGGAGCAGGATTAAGTGAGTTAAAACACTCCGAGAAGTCTTGAGTACCCACCGTTAGGGACGGATCTGGATGTGAACTGTTTTTTTATATATGTATATAGAAAGAAGGCGGCAGAATAACAGATTGTCTCTACCAAGTGTTAAGTAGATACTGTCGCTCATGGACGTCTGCGATACATGCCACCTCAGTCTAAATTGATAAACGATGGCTGGCTGAATAGTATGGAAATTGCTTATCAAAAACATTGTTTTTCGTGAAGACCCCTTAAAAAATTCCACATACAGTTTCATTATTTCGAATATTAAAGATGTATTATTGTGTCATGGTGTGTTGAAATTGATTGCGATGGCAACTTAATCTTGTGTGACGTAGTGCGACTCAACAAAAGATCAATTAATTAATGATGAAAATTTATAATTACGCTCATTATAACTACATAAAGTGAATATACGACAGAAAGATACAATAATGAAATCCCACATTCAAGTTTGTATATACACAGATGGACTTCTTTATAGAGTTCAAAGGACTTTAAAAACGTATCTTACATTTCTCCTCATTATAATCGTACTCCATACGGACTTAAATCCGTATCTAAGAAAACCCACCAATCACACGAAACTGCCGAGCCGTTTGCCGTGATTCTCATCCTATCCCAGGGGCCCTTTTGGGTCGGATAGCCAGTAATGTGTTACCGAGGTCCAATGAGCGATGCCACACAGTCGGGCCATGTTCGAGAATTAGACTGGCTCCGCAGGGAGTTGGCAATATTTGCCAAATGGTCGGATGCCAAATAGTAATGCCCTGCGGATGTTATATTATTGCACGACGCGGAGAATTGTGCTTTAGGAAAATTGTACCTATCAAGCTATATGACCTTTCAAGCTTCAATTGTTCTCTTGCTTTATTGGCCCTGAGGGGCCAAGCGGCGGTTGACTGGTCAAAAGCAACGCTTAGAACTAGATTGAACACACCAATTATAAAGGTTTAAAAAGGTTTCGTTAGGTTTGCGAATACTTCAGCTTTTCTCATCCAGCCACCACCGGAGGATCTTGCCTCCATTCAAGAATTAAAATATATTATACCTATATTAAAAAAATGTATGTAAGTATATCTCGAACTTTAATTGCTGAAAATACAGATTTCACAAGTCGCCGAAATGAGCTTTTAGTGCTGAAGCGGTTACTTATTCATCAACTTTATTAATTCGTAAAAAGCTGTTAAAGCTTCCGAGCAAAGCGTTCGCTAGGTCTATTTCTGGAAATTAGAAATCGATTTACTTGTATGAGTAAACACGGATATGTATGATCTATTACGGTGTTTACTAAACATGTACCTACTCGTGTTTTTATAGAGAAAGATGGCCGCAGACGAGCAAACAGGCCACCTGGTGGTAAGTGGATACTGTCGCCTATGGAGATCCGCGATACATGCCAACATCAGTCCAGATTCACAAACGTTGGCACGCTCTCTTTGGAGATTTAGGAATGTATTTATTGACAGGGTTGGGAAAATAAGAGGGAATTTCTTACTCGCTATCGAAACATGTAAGTACGAGTACATTGGAGGAATATGGTAATCGGGAATGCGTGGTAACTTGGCTAGTTCAGTGCGCCCAGTGGCTGTGGGATTACAGCATGCACTCTCCCTCTCCCGAACTTGTGCATTACGACAAATGCCGACTAATGTTGCTAAATGTTGTATGGATTCACTTAAAACATATTGTAAGGCGACGTGAATTTTTTTTATTCAAATTCAGTATAATTGTCGTACTACTCTACTCGTATATTAAGGGGCTCCCGACAAATTTCGCTGTTTTTAAATCCTATAAAGTATATTTGAACATGGTACAAAAATTCTCTAAAAAATATATGATGTAGTGTGGTATTTAATCTTCGCTTTTGACGTCGGAAATTAAAATAATATATCTAATTTAAGAGAAAATAAATCATCTGTGAGCCTCTATTCTCGTGTTAAATCCCGATAGCCTCCCTTACTATGGAACTTATACAAATGAAACTTATACTCAATATTAGACAACAATTTTCACTATAATCCTGTCGTTTGGATTTTTGAATTTATTTGTATAATATTATAGTTTTTGAAAAAAAAATGTATTATGTTTCTACGCATGTTTCTGGTTCGCGGTACTCTGCGGGGGCGACGGGCGGCAGTCGGCCAGTGGCCTTTGGACGGGGAACCCGTGTCGCTTTACGTTGTGCGCGCGCAAAAATCCTGCCTTTTTATTTGTTATTTAGCGTATTTAACACTTATTTTAATTACCTAGTGCTAGTGCGGACAATATGTGACAAGAGCACACATTTTAGTTATTATTAATTTTAATTTTACATTAGTAAAAGGTCACATTGTTTAGGTTAGGTTTTATTTTCTTGAAATAAAATTGTGACAGGCACTATTGATATTTAGTATAGCAAAAATTCTGTTTTTGAGTATAAAAATCAACAATGCCTAAAATATCAAAAGTAAAACGATATAGACAGCAAAAGATGCAGGAAGTGATCGACGTCTTTCTTGTAAGTACACTTTCTATATTATTAAATTATTAATAATTAACTAATTCATAACTATGGTAATTTACTCGTGTGCTTAGTAACTTCTAATGAATCATAATTCAATTTTTTCTCGGTTCTTTAGATTGATTTTATGAATGATCGGGGTTTTCTTCTCATTTATTTTATACTTGGAAAGATATCTAGTTCACAATTTCGACTACCTACCTACTCTGATAGCGATCTAGTGGTTTAGTACCTAAAATAGGTATAGTGTGCATCACAAACGAGAAGTCTGATGTCGATACCCATTGTCAAATAACATGCCTTTTTTACCTTATTTATTTATTTTTTGTATTATCTTTTTTTTTTTCAGAAGACTAAGTAAAAGGTCAGTTTTACATAAAATTTACGAGAACTACGAAAACCAAGATCAAAACTCGGCATCTTTTCAGCCTCGAGTGGATACTGTCACAAGTAAGTAAAATAGACTAGGAGCCCACGTATATTTTCGGAACGTAATTTAAATTCTACTTATTTACTGGTAACTTTTAATTAGCAAATAAAGTTATGAAATAGACCGAAAGCCCACGCATATAAAGAGTGTTAACAAGTATGTGGGACCGTATTATGCTTGATGTAATCTACTACTTTTTTTCAGCGCTACCCACAAAGTAATGCAAAGGCAACCCAATGAAGTAGTCATCAACATGGCACATGAAGAAGAACCAGTAGAATCAACCAGTGATGGACCAAATCGGAACCATGAATCTGAAAACCAAAAAGTGGTAATCTGTACTATGGACGTGAGAACGAAAAGACACCACTGACTCAGCTGAGTACTCAGATTAATAAAGAAATTAAGAAAAAAATTGGCCTATTTATTGACAAAGCATTGCCATTTCTTGGTGCCACCCGCGACGGGCTGTGTGGCGAGAACATGGTAGTTGAAGTTAAATACCCCATAACAGCACACGTGATAGGCATAGAGGGAGCTACAAATATAAAAAAAAATTACGTTTTAGCAAAAGAACAGAAAGTTGATAAAGAAAAAGAAAAAGTAAGAAAGTTAAGTAACAAAAAAGAAACAGTAAAAAAACGGGATTCGTTTGATAAAAGCGGGACATAATAAAAAAGCAAAGTAATTAGTACAATATTTATTAGATCAATGAGATCAAACTATTTTTTGTATGAGTAATATTCCCGTCGGGCAGTTCACTAGGTCGATAAAATAGATCGAATTTAAAAGAGCGTGACTTTCAGCGTCCCGAGCGGCATTGTATTTTACGTTTCAAAAAGCGGGACGTCTACCAACACTGGTTAATAGATTCGATGACATTCGTTGACACTTGTCACTAAAGCCAGCCATTCAGAGTCCCGCATGCAGGACGCCGCGCCGGCCTCCATGTTGGAGAAGTTAGTCCATATATGGTCCTGCATAGCATCCGATCACACACTGTGTTAAGCTGTTCCAACGTGCAGTAGTGCTTTGCGTGAAAAATGCCGCCATCAACGCGCATAAGAAAAAGAACAAAAAGAAAGAAATTGACTATCCTTTATTTACTTTGGTTGATGTCACAAAAACAACGGAAGTCTAGTTGGGTTAAAAAGCTATTACTAAAACGTGTAAATTATTGTGACGCCACCATGTTAAACGACATTGGCGAAGATGATTACAAAAACTATCTAAGAATGAATGATTCAACATTTACCCTCTTACATTTACAAAGTACCTCCATTAATATCTAAACAGAATACGCTAATGCGTGACAGTATACCAGCAGAGCATCGTTTAATTGCTACTTTACGTTTTTTATTAACCGACAGATTATGAAGATTTAAAATTCAGTTGCAAAATGTCCCCATAACTTCTTGGACGTGTTATACCAGAAACATGTTATACCAGAAAGAAAAACATTATGATTTTCTTCATGAAGAATACTTAAAACTATTATTAAAGAAACAGTCGTACTTATTTATTTTTGTAAATTATAAATTCTTTCATACATTTGAGAATCAACATTATGGTCACACAAATAACATTATAATCTTTTTATTTATTTCTTAGAAAACCAAGAAATTTTCTAAAAAAAATTGAGAGATCAATATCATCATTCTCATTTTATTGAGACAGTGATTGTGATGGCTCAGTCAAGTTTGACATTAGACTTGTCAAAGTTGAAAGAACTTGTCAAAAATGACAGAGCTACCAATATGGCCGTGTCTTTTTTAAATTATCGGCGGCAAAGGAATACGCCATTCAATCCTCATAACGACAAAAATGTCAATGAGAAATTTAAAAATGTCATATATTAAAAATAAACGAGCTAAAAATTAATTTGGTGGTTCGTTGATCCTTGGAAACTGGACCTTGATCGTCCCTCACTTGCACCGCCTACGCATCTGCCTAGTATTCTCCCTTCGGAATATGCGGTATGCACTCTACCAAATACTCGATGATCTGGATGTCTTCGATCTGGATATCTTTCCCGATAAAGTCGGGCTGCTTTTCTACCGATGCCTCTGCATTGGCCATAAATAAAATGCATGTCAGCATATTCACGCGGTGTGTACTGAGACATCGCCTAATCTTCACTTCACTGCACGTTTGTCGAAATCGTTGAGCAAATCAAAGTCCAGATAACGTAGCCGATGTCGTAGGGATTACAAAAACCTACAAGTCCAAACAGAAGCAAATCAGAGTCCTGGAATAAAACAAGCAATTCAACGGAGGAGATACACACAGAAACTAGAAGCGCATGCGACATACGGGATCACACTGAAGCATTTTAACTGATAAGATTATTACGAATTTCTACTTGGCATAGTCTGTCTCATTTATACTTAAGAGAATAGCAATAAAAAAAAACCTAGTCATTTTTTTCACTACATGAGTAGAGTAGCGCGCTACACCGAAACGTTTCAATGAATCTTTTGTTATCTGGCCAAGTACCTACCCTTTTATTACCTAGGACACATTTCTTTACCGGTGATATGTTTGTGCATGACTCAAATAACACTCAGCTGTTAATAGTTAAGTTAAAATTTACTTCTAATTGGGTTCAAAACATTTTGCAATACCGGTGAGTTAATTAAAATGAAAAAGTATATTTTTTGAATTCGGCTCCTTCTCCGTTGAAATGGCAATAACTTTTTTTTCATTACGAAATCGGTTATTATTAATACCATTTTAGAATCTGCATTTATTGGACAAGTTTTTAAAATAATGGGCACAGATAGTGTAGTACATTTTTTTTACACCATTCGCCTCCGAATTCACATGATTTGCGACAGATTAGAGTTAAAATTTGAAATAAACACATTTTTTCTTTAATATCTTTTAAGTTTCCATTAAAAAAATGATTGCATGTGATAGCACATGTATTTATCAATAATAAACAAGAAACAAAATAAAAAAATAATGTTATTTGTTGAAATAACAGCCAAATTAGTAACACAAGGTATCGATTTTTCAAAATAATAATAATAATGAATAAAACAGACCCGTGGAAAAAAAAAAAATTCAAATTCTGGTATGTGATAGCTGAATATATGGTGTATTTATTGACCCTTTAACGTTGGACCACTATTTACGACACACCCTGTATATGTGCGCCTATGCACAATACACCTACTTCACCAGGGGCACAGTTCTGTCTCGTATCGGTCGAAGCCCTTGAACCTTAAAATGAAAAAACACCAAGTGAAACGTTTCGCCCTTAAATTAAGAGCCTGTATACACTAACCACTGCCGTAATATTATTCATGGTAAATGTAAATCGGAGTGAAAGTCTCGTTAATCACAATGAGGTTCGTTAGATTTATTAGGAGATTATGCTTGCGGATTAAAAAAACTTTTTCGGTATAAAATGTACATGGCGACAGGACATAAGCGGAAAATATTCCTTGTGTCGATTTCACAAAAAAAGAATGGAGATGGTCTGGACATATATTATGACGATGAAAGACGACAGATGGACAAAAAGAACAACTGAATGGTGCCCTAGAGAGAATGAAAGATCAAGAGACAGAGCAAGAAAGAGATGGATGGACTATATAACGGAAACAGATGCTGCATGGGGAAGAAAAACAGAAAATAAAAAAGAATGGGGAATATTGGGGGAGGCTTTTGCTCAATACTGGGCTACCGAAAAATAACGATCACAATAATTTAATAAAACGCCTCTTTTAATTGTAGATTTAAAGGTAGATAAAATAAGGGCTAGCGCAAACCAGGCGAAGAACAGCGCAGCGCAGTTTTCATTAAAAAAAATAACAATCAACTTTGTCGACATTGAAAATAAGATCAAAACTTTACCAACACACCTACCAGTCACCGAGCGCGTTAAAGCGGACGTAAAACCTAATTTTATTAGTAAGGGGGTCATGACGTTATTTACTTTATTTTTGACCTTTTGAGGGGTCACGAAGCTTTTTAGTGAAACGTTTTGAGAAGCGATGCGATAGAGACAAATGGAGCGTACAAATCCGATCGCAGTTATGAACTCAATCAATCACAAAGTTTGTATCATTGTATGCGACAATTTTCATATAAACTGGATGGCAAAAATTCCGGGTCGCTAATAAATGGCGTGATAGTTTCTTAAATACATAAGACTAATTTGCGAAACTATAGTATATTGTAGATGACTGATTAATATATATAAAAAAATGTGTAACACGTTCTGTACACTATATAACTTTAATTAAATACTAAAAAATAAGAAAATTTCGCTTCTAACTTATGACAACAAAAATACACTTCGCAGTAAATCTTAAAAAATAAAAGTTTTTTAACAATTTAATATTTTGTATTTCTTCCACGAGCCCGTATCACTTCAATAAGACGATGTGGCATGCTGTAAACCAAATGTTTAATACGATTTTGGTCTATGTTTGCCCATTCTTCCACTAGCGCATTCTTTAACTCGTGTAAGGTAAGCAGGAGGAGGAACTGCTCTCGTGGAGCCGGAGAGCGTTGTCTCACGCATCTCCCGAGCTCGTCCCATGCATGTTCTATGGGATTTAAATCTGGGCTGCGAGCTGGCCACTCCATGCAGGTAATATACATATTGACCAAATGAGCAGTATGTGGTCGCGCATTATCGTGCATAAGAATGGAAATTGCACCCATATTCACTAAGAATGGACCAGCATGCTCATTTAAAATCTCTCCTACGTATCTGACAGCAGTCAGAGAACCGTTTTCTATGATCACTAACTCCGTGCGATCCTCTGAAGATATCCCAGCCCAAACCATTATTGATCCTCCACCGAATGGCACCTTTTCTTCAAAACACGCTTGATGATACCGTTCTCCTGGCCGTCTAAATACTCTTCGTCTCCCGTCGTGCGTAAATAAACAAAATCTGGACTCATCGGAAAACATAACCTTGGACCAATCTTCATCTGTCCATCGGATGTGTTCTCGAGCAAACCGTAACCTGGCAACTCGATGTTCTCTGAGCAGTTTGGGGCCGTTTGCTGGTCTATAAGGCTTTATATCAGCTTCACGAAGACGTCGCAGAATCGTATTAGAGCTCACATTGTTGTGGTGAATTTCTTGAAGACTGTTTCGGACCTGAACAGCCGTGAGATGTCGATTTCTTAACATAGTGCTCACGATGAATCGGTCTTCTCGTGTAGTTGTGCACCTTGGCCTGCCATTTCCTGGTCTCCTGATGTTCATGCCGGTCTCTTGAAATTGCTGGAGTACTCTTTGGACCGTTGATAAAGATACTCCCACTGTTCTAGCAGTGCTACGCTGACTTCTTCCTTCTTGTACCATGGTAATAATCCGTGTACATTCTTCAGGTGATAACGACATGATATTGCATTGAATACTCTGATCAATCCAAGGAACCATTTATAATGACAGCTCCGTTTGAAACAAAAGCAGAAAAAATATTCTTTTCCTAATTTTAAATTTTGAAATTTTTCAAAATGCAGAATATTTTTTTTTAAATCTGTAACTTGTACAAATGAAACCTCTTTAGAGATTTAGAACAAGCATTAGTAACCTCCTTACTACATATTATTTATTCGAGCGATCTAGGTATATAATTTATGGAGATATCACGGTTTTTATTAGCGACCCGGAATTTTTGCCATCCAGTGTATTATAAACCCAGTTACATTATGCGGGGTTCACTTCGGACGTAGATAGATAATATGCCTTTAATTTCATATTGAAAAAGGTTTGAAATATAATATTGAAATGCGTTGTATCTTATTAGGCTGTTTTCTAGTGGTACAACTAAGTCTACTCAGGACCACGGGGGACACTATTCCTACTGCTATATACGGTCATAAAGGATATAAATTTCCCCACACTGTAAATTAAAACTACGACGTTTCTAAAACGGTTCCATCCCGATTATATTAAGTACTCATTTAGGTGTACATTGACTGAAGATCGATAAATCAAGCTACGTTCTGTTCTTTTGCCAATCTTACTATTCATACTGCACTTTTACTTTTACCTTGGACGGCAGCATACGGATTAGGATAGTCTTAATTATGCCACAGCCCATTCCCATCGTATTTTATCCCTCCCCATTTTCCTAGCCCCTTCTCCAAATACATTCCTATATATCCATAGGTACGCAGCGCATTCGGGGGCGTGCCAACGTTTGTCGTTTTAAACTAAAGTTGGCATGTATTACGGAGGCTACAGTATCCACTTACGATCAGGTGGACTGTATGCTCGTCTGCATCCGTCTTCCACATAATTCAAAAATAATAATAATAAGTTATTTCGGTATGGTGGTGGTTGTCCGTGCCGTGTCTGCCAGTTTTTGAATAGCACTCTTCCCGTTAGTGCCGTATAACGTGTTAATAACAAAGCGTTCATCGATAACAACAAAATCGAGTTCATCGATACGAGACGAATCTCTCTCCAGTTGACCCGGTGAGGCACTCACTCCGAACAACATCAAATTATATGTAAGAAATTCTGAGCGACCGACGGCTAAAAACGAAAGAAATAGCAGCAAGGACGGGGTTTTCGAAAACTACAGTGGAAGCCTCAGGATTCTTCATGAACATCTCCATATTAGTAAAGTTAGTGCGAGGCGGGTGCCAAAACATCTTTCAAGTGTGCAGCGAGTAAACGAATAGAGCGTGCTCTAATAAGCTCTAAGAAACAGTTCATTCTTGTTGTTTTTTTGTTACTCAAGCGCTACTAAAATTATTACCGCTAACTGAAATAATGTCGACTTATGATTTTTTTTATTTTTATTTGGAGATAGCAATGGCATTTTACGAGCAAGCAAGAAAAGTGTGATAAAATTTAATTTCCTTAATACGATTACTTCTACAAGAAAAAATTTCATTAAAATCCATCAAATAATATATCGTTTGTCGAGCATAATCGCATTAACTTCCAAAAGTCGAGAGCAAATTACTCCATCGACCATGTTTATTTTCAAAAGAGGAATTCAACAGTGCGTTGTTTGAGCGGGAGGCGTTATACGGTAAATTAATATGTGGAAAAGAGAGGAATGTATCTATTATCGCGGTGTTATTACGATAAAAAGCTTTGTGAAAACGTTTCCATGTTGAGGCGAAGGCGATTCCATTCTATAGATTGAATGACTTTTATTCGTTTTTTTTTCTTTTTCCAACAATACGACTGGTAAACCCGCGAGACTGAAATTGCTTTACGAAAATTGAAATATGAAATTGCTTCGGAAAATATTAATCAATCGTTTCCTTTAAGAAATGAGGGTAGACTGGCGATTCCTGGTGATAAGTGGCAAAGAATGATTCAGAAATTCTTGATACTAGAGATAAGATGATATTTTACTGGTGCCTATTGTTGGATACATTGCCGCATTAAAGTATTGTAAATAATGGTTTTTGAACAAACAACAAGATTTATTGTATGGTAACACGTTGACGTTTCCTTCCCCCTTGGAACGACATATACAAGTTCCATTGCTTTATTTTCTCGATGACAGCTGACACACAGTGGTCGATATAACTTTGTTCTAGCGTCAACGCCTAAAACTCCGAACAAAAATTAGGCACCATGACGTCATATTTCATTAACAAGGTCACGTCAGCCAGAAAGCAATTTTAGGGATGTAGTTATCGATAAACGTAACACGATAACAGATCCGATATTTTTTTACAAAATGTAAGAAACTAAACTACTGCCGGATACTTTTGTACAAATTTATTAACTAATATTATATTTCCTTACAAGATGTTACACGTGTTAATTCTTGATTGATAATGCCAACTTCTTTAAAATTTTCGAAGCTGTTGTAAAATAAGTAGGTATAGGTAGGTACTCGACAGTGAAACGAAATAATTATAATGACAGGTAATCTTTATTTATTTATTTTAATCAAAATCTGATGAATCGTCACTGTCACTCGATGAGCTCTCCCCAACATTTATTATAAGTTCCTGTACTTCTATATTATCGAATGCCACATGAATTTCCCAATCCCACGCTATAATGTTTTGGGTTCTTCTCACAATTTTTTCCCAGTTTTCGGCAGTTACTTCCGCACATGCATTTTTTAATAAATCTAACATCTTGTTTGCCGTAAAAGGGGGATGGGTATTGCTTCGAGCGGCGTGTCCTTTGATTTGTGCTCATATTAGTTCTATAGCATTGTACTGGCAATGATACGGCGGAAGTCGAAGAACCCAATGACCACATTCGGCAGCTATTTCGTCGATAACATATCTTTTAGGGTGGCTTTTATTCGATTTTAAAATATTCACTAATTGTACTTTTAATAAAGTATTATCCACATTTTCGCCATGACGTTGGAGCCAGTCAATTATCTCTTGTTTTTTATTGGCCTGCGTCGGCATTTTATCAATTTGTCTGGAGTGATATGTAGCGTTGTCCATAATAATTATCGACGGTTCTTCCAGAGATTGCACCATTTCTTTAAACCATCCTTCGTAAATCTCCGCGTTCATTTCTTCGTGGTAGACCACTGTTTTCTTGGATTTAAAGGCCAGTAAAGCATCTGACATGAATCCTTTCGTAGACCCTGCATGGCATATGATGAGGCGTTCACCTTTTCCCATTGGCACTGAACTAGTGGAAGCGACGGTGTCGTCAGTCCAGTTCTTAGATACTGTGTAGTTTGCATTTAACCAAGTCTCGTCAGTGAAAATAACATTTGACCAATCTGATATCTTTTTGGCTTCGCTCAAAAATTCGCAGCGAGCCATAGCAACGTCGTGACGCTCCATCAATATTTTACGTTTGTCCGATTTTTTATAACAAAATCCAATTTCTTTCAAAACCAAGCTTAATGACGATTTTTGGCCATGGAACAAACCACATTCACGTAAAGAAACAACAAGTTTTTTAAGTGTTGGAATTTCTTTGCGCAAGTAATAGTCATATATATGACGGCGAATAGCGTCAGCGTCGAAGTTGTCAACCGATGTCACACGACGTGGTTGGCGTTTTTTCTTCGGCGTACGAAGCTTATTTTCCTGCATGCCGCTTGTACCGTAAGCTTCGGTAGTAATTTTTGAAACAGTAGGTCCACTAATTCCTAATGCGGCCGCAACACGCTCTCGCACTTGCGACAGTAATAATAGCGGGCCACCATTTTGATACTCTGCTTCAAAGTAATTACGAACCTTGATCACCAGTTCTCTCGCCTGCCTTTTCAGAACAGATCCTTTCGGCATTTTGATATTTGACAGCTGGGCAGCAATCAACACGGAGGAACACAAAATACACAACGTAACGTATGGATAATGTGAAAAAACTCACCGAACAGAAATGTAGTGACTAGCACGACCGTCTTGTTGCGAGTGACAGATTAAAACAAACACAAAATGGCGGTGGGCCATTGAGTGTTCCCACCTTGAAAAAATATATTTGAATGTTTTTGTTGTATTTGTCTTTGTTCAAAATATAATAAATATATGCGATCGATATCATTACTTATTTGGTCACAAAACACTACAACTATCAAATTAGAACTGTCATCGAGAAAATAAAGAAATGGAAATACTATAATGATGAAGCGCTCCTTACATTTTTATTGTAATTTAAAAAGTGGGTATAGATTCTTTTTTCTAAATTTTTGGATAATATTTTAGAGGTGGTGCAGTTCTTGAGGACTTGTGGCAGCCACTTTCTTATCCCTTAGTCGCTTATGAGAAGAGATGAAATGGTGCAACTTTAGTCTCCAAGTTAAATTAGTGGTAACTGCCGTGATATGGCAGTTACCACTAATTTTACTTGGATTTTCAAAAATTATAATATCATCAAATAACCTTGAACCAAGAAAAGCACAATAACGTTGCAAGGCGGGAGGCTTTTTATCAAAAAATAACAAATGGCGGCACTACATTCTGCCAGCGTGTGTGCCATATTTAATGCGGGACGAGGAAGGAACACATATTTCCTGCTCAGGTCCGACCAAGAAAAGATATTGGAGAATTTGTAGGCGTCTTTGATTATTTTTCGGAGAAATTCGGACTGTAACAGATTGTATCTCATACAACGGAGGTGTACTTACTAAGTGCCTTTGCCTAAGTTATTTCAATTTTAAAGATGGGCAAACTTATTTTATTCCTTCCACATGACAACTAGCCACTATGTGTATTGCCATCGCTTTGTAAAAAATAAATTATAAAATACAGACCACACTTGAAGATTTAAGCAGGTGTTTTATTACAAGAAAAAAGCCAGCACACATCCTGATTTACGGGTGTGCTATTAGAATATTTATAGGCATGATTTTCCAATTAGGTGGATTTCAAACCATTCTTCTCTCTCATTCGTTCTCTATTTCATCTTTTTGTCAATCTACTCGTGGATATAGGGCTTTTCCTAGGTACTTCAAAATGATCAGTCAATTGTCTTTCCCATTCAACCGCTGTCCAGGTTATCAGTTTATCTGGCGAGGAGGACATTATACAATGCGCTTACAAGGTTGCAATATCAGCCAATGCAGGGCACAAGCCTCCCCTAATAAAATAGTAGGAGGTCTCGGGGCATTATTACGACGCTGGCCCAGTACGGTTGCCACTGCAGGCTTGTACCCTGTAGTGGCACGTTATAGGCTGATATAGGAATAATAGAATGAGCAGTATAAAGAAAGAAAGAAATTGACAACAACAAAAAACATAAAGAATATTGATTGTTCTACTAATCGGCGCCAACTCAGCATGTCGCAACGTGAACCGCGACGCTGTTTTTCAGTTGGAGTCACACCGGTGACCACGGACTATCGACAGTGGAGACCATGCCATTTAATTTATTATTCAAATCTTGGCATGTAATAATTAAACATGAATACGAAAATTAATATATGACAATAAATAAAGATAATATACGAATATGAAGAGCGTAAAGAGGCATAATAATAGAGAGTACGAGTATAACGGGTTGAAAAGATACCTTGTCGCATTATGGCTCGCGCATATTACGGCGGGCCGTCAGCGCATGAAATTTCAAACATCCTCCGGAATCATTTTCATTCGTCTGGAAACACCCAAATCGTCGATAACCGCTTAGTTGGTGGGTCATGCGGATAGATCCAACCCCCATCTCCAGTAATAATATTAAATATATTCCGTCCCTCTCCATTTTCGAATTTTACAATCATTTCCCCACACCACGTTCACCATGTCACGCGGGCTTGTTTTAGTTCAGCCGTCAGTGAATGAGGAACCCAACGCGAACAAAGCTTCTTCACTTGAAGGTATAGGTGTAAAATTTCGTGAATGACGATGAAATCTTAAGTCTCCACTATCTCTTTGTATTTAGTTTTTGGGTCTTCGTGCAAATTTTCTTTACGGCCTCGATGTTTTCATTCGTTACAGAAGTCACAGGACGGCCACTTCTCTCATCATATTTCAAGGAAAATCTTCCTTGTTTAAATTGAGAAAACCGTCTAAGAATTATTGCACGGGACGGTGCGAGCTCCCCAAAAGCTGATACTAATATATTATCTTTACACTCACTTTTATTTAAACCAACCTTAAAATCGTATTACATCATTGCATGAAAAGGTTGTCGTTCGAATTCCATTGAGCGCGAAATGCAATAAAAAAGTGAAATAAAATTTTTATTTTTTCATTTTGACTAAATGGCTTTTGTAATTCGAATTTCAAATAACTGATGTTTTAAAAACGATACAGCTCAAATGAGTTCTCTTTCTGAAATTTGATTATCTCAAAATTTACCTATTCATCCTATGTATGCGCTGCGACGCGGCCCGCTTCAATGCGCGTTGAACGGGCGCAGTTAACAGACGTAATTTCAGAGTTATTTACTGTGCGATAACGTGAAGAATTGAATGTCAACAGCTAACTGACTAAGATCATTCATTGCGTTAAGCTGCGGTTCGCGTTGCCGCAATTTTGCAGTGCGATGCGCTGCGGTGCGACGCTGCCCTTAGGGAGACGAAATATTCCCAACAAATACGCTTAGTACTCGGTATTAAATCACCTTTTAAAAGGATCTTCTGTTATTTATGGAAATCCGATATATTCGTTTGTATAATAAAGTGTGGCGAACGGCCGTGGAGTCGTTGAGTCATTATTGTAGGCTCAAGGGATAAGCTGTGGGATGGCGTAAGCCGCATCCAAATCCGTTCAGTGGTTCTAAGATTAGAGCGTTATCGGCTCGTTTTATCTACTCCCTTTATAAAATTGTAGAATGCATTGTGTAATATTATTAACACGCTTTTCTTATTCAAAAATAAGGTGTCTGATGACCAAACAGATTGGGTAAGTGGATACTGAAGCCCTGTGAAACATGCTAACAACAAAGTTGGCACGCCTATCATTGGATATTTAGGAGTGGATTTAGAGAAACAAAAAGGGTTGAGTTGACAAGGAATTTATCTCACCCCATTACACTCCCCATATTTACTCTACTTACAGAACAGCTGTATTAACTTCATTGGTGATACTCCTGCGGTTAATACGAGACGGTGGAGGGTGGGGAAACGTGACGCGTCGCTTGACAGTTGTGATGGTAAATTATCATTCACAATAGTCAAGCAATGCGCCATGATAAAGCTTTATGCGAGTACTAACGCTCCTTGAGCAGTGCGGACTTAATTTTAGCAACCGTGTGAACAGTCTTAGAGCAGGACAAATGTTTCTAAAACCGTTGTATTTCTTAGACTTAGATCGAGTAATTCGAAATTAACTCGTCTATTTATGCGAACTTTAGTGACATACCGCCCTTGGAGGTCTAACACCCCATAGACAACAAGACAGTTCTTTAAACTCTTCTACGGACAAGTCCTCAATGCAACAGAGTATTTACGGCCACGTAACCCAAATCCTACTATTTTTCTCGCTCTTCACTTCATATCTTATATCTCTTTTTAGCCAAGTTACGTCTCGATGTGTGTAATATAATGTCTACCAAAAAACCCGCTAGGCGTTCATCTGTCACGTGTCAAAGTAAATGTAGACGGATGCGCAGCACTTTGAATGGGAATTCGCGAGAACGTCACGGAAAGGTAATCCGGGAAGGGACTAACACTTGTTATATTGTGCCTAATATGATGTTATATACTTAGGTATTTCGCGTTTAGTGGTAGGACGATAAAATTGAAAGATATAAGTAAAATAGATACGGTTTTAAAACTGGTCTAAAGAGTGTGTGAATCAATAAGTTTAGATTCCGTAGAAAGTCTGGAAATAAAGCGTAAGGCCCAAATGTATAAAATTGTCATTAATTAAAGCAATTAGTGCATGTGCCGTTAGTACATGTGTTAGTTTGTACATGTGTGTATGTGCCGCGCGATGTCGGGCGGCTTCAGAATAGCTCCACTCCATCTCTTCGCATAGGTGTCGTAAAAGGCGACTAAGGAATAACAAAGCGGGTACCACAAACTCTGAGGAACCACACCATCTCTCAAAGAGTGTACTCACCAACTCGCTTGGCCAGCGTAGCATAAGGCCATACATCCCTCATGCACAAAACAATGTGTGTGAGAAGACCCGTGTCCAGCAGTGGACAAGAAAGGTTGATTACGGATATTTTAGTAAAGTCATCCATTTCCGACAATAAAATCACAAAAGTGAAGTACGTTCTTGAGTAACAATCCTTACTCAGCGTACTTATATATCTTTGTTCTTAGAGCACATAAATAAAATATAAACTTTTCAAATAAATCGAGAAAAAAAGAACAAAGAGATAAGATAAGTTGTCTAACCAGACAAAACTTTCTGACAACGGAACATATGGAGTCTTAGCGGGAACTCAAGAAGTGAGGTTCAGTTTTTGTTTGATTATTGTAAAAATTGTGATTTAATAGTGATAATCAAATAAAAGCGTGGGATTGCGTTTATCGTGCGCTTCTAAGGAGTCTCCTTCTGTCCTCAGTAAATCTACTATCACTTTACTGAGTAACTCCTGACTTACTAGACGCTATGCTTCGACGGGACTGGACATTGCCAGGATACGTTTTAGAATCTGAAATTGTGTACTACGATGAAAAATTGACACTGGCGCAGAATGTACTAATTGCACCATTGCCAATATGAAAAAAAAACGTAACTATAGTCGGATTTTTTATTCGAGTCGGGGATATGACATGTAGAGCTGTAAATAACGTGTCATCTCCGTACAAATGTCACTCCGTTTGACAGTTCTACATATCATATCCCTGACTCGAATAAAAAATCCGACTTTGTCTGATTGGTTAGATAATAAAAGCGAACCAATCAGACGTAGTCGTCTAAAGTTCTAAAATCAAATACTGGCGCATCAATTAACTGCCAGTTATCTTGATTGCGAACTGACGTGGGGAGGCATGCTAATTCTATTGTGTTCGCGATCGATAGGCGTCTCGACTCCAAGGGCTTCATATGCAGATGTTGTGTGCCATTGGCAAATTTTGAATGTTAATATGTTCGAATATTAATTATCTAGAGCGAGATTGAAGCCTCAAAATCAGGACATGGCAGACGTGGCCACTTCTGCTATGACTTAAAGGTACTGAATAACTGAACCGCCTCTTGATCACACTGCGTGAAATTGGCGAGAATGACAGGTGTCCTGCGCCCGATTTATTTATTTATTTCTGCGCAAATACAGAGATTGGGCGGTAGGTGCAATGATGAGTAAAACTAAGTACAACTATATTAATGAAACGGATATAAATTTTATGGGAGCGGATAATTATCGATCAACAATATACTGCACTTAAAATGACTAGTCAACAAGAAAATTTAATAAGCGTAAATAATTAATCCCGTATGCATCTCCGTTAGCTGCAGAATAATCCGAAAAGAAAAGGAAAAATGTATAACAAATTTATATAATACTAGCAAAACCCCGCAGACGTTATCCTGCCATAGAAGTTGACAGCGCCATCTAGTAGAGAGTTATAACAAAGTCGATAGCTCGAAAATATTCTTCGTGCTCAAATACCTACGTATACCAATTTTTATGGTGATCGGTTGTACGGTATAGAAGTTGATGTGCTGCAGCGCCATCTAGTGGCAAGTTACAACAAAGTCGATAGCATAAAAACTTTGTCCATGAAAAGATACATATATGTGCCAACATTCATGGTGATCGGTCAAACGGTGTCGAAGTCTATTAATCTTCAATATACCAACATCTTCTTTTATAAATAGATACATATACATCATAATTTATATATGCAATGCAACCAGCCCTCGCAGTATACACTGCTGATACTGCACGTTGACTCGTGCATGAGGGATGTAAGGTCTGAACGCCACGCTGGCCCAACGGGTTGGTGAGTCCACTCTTTTACAGGTGACGTAGTTCCTCAGTTTGTGGTAATGGCTTTGTTATTCCTTAGTCGCCCTTTACGATATCCACGGGAGGAGATGGGGGCGGTGCTATTCCATAGCCGACCGACACCACACGGCATATACTTAACTATATACGAGTAATAAATACCTCCCCTAATTGCCTTGTTTCTGAGAAATAATCTCCACTTTGTCGCCTTAGTGGTGAATAATCATTAAACATGTTTCGAATAGTAAATAAACACTATTCGCGAATACAAATACGAATAGAGCATAACGCACTACGCACGCACTTGTAAATTAGTATTTTTCAGTTGAATTTAAAATTATTATAATAAGTAACTATTAGTACAATTATTAAGTCATGTTTAGTTAAATTTAAAATTAGGTACGTAACTGATTTCCAAATAAACTTTGATTCGTAAAGATTTTGTCTTCTAATAGAAAATCTCTTTTACACTTGATCACTTTCTACAAAAGTACGTACATCTACTACTATCTTTAGGAAGTGGTGTCTGTCCATTGAACAGATTAGTTATTAGTCAATGAAATATTTTCGTATTAAAATTGCCCGCTCAGTCGCCAACCGTGAAAAATTTTCACGATTAAATTGGATACATCCAACCGAAAAGTTGCCGAATCGGGTCGAAAGCGGTCAGAAAAATGTCCGCCGCCGAACATCGTCGGGACCTCGATTTATCACGGGCTTAGGTCGAACCAAGCCGGAAATTTCATTCTCCTTTCGGCTCCCCATTTGGCAGCGTAACGACACTTCGCGGGCTATCGGTGATTATCAGAAAATTTGAAGGTGTTTTATTGCCGTAGGGAGGTAGGAGGATTCTTTGCGGTTCGCGAACTATCTTTAATGCAAAAATATTTTATCACGTGTAAAATTATTAGTTATTATTCAAGCCTTTATAGGCTTCTAGAAATAAATAATAATTATTATTCAAGCCTTTATAGGCTTCTAGAAATAAATAATAATTATTATTTAAGCCTTTATAGGCTTCTAGAAATAAATAATAATTATTATTTAAGCCTTTATAGGCTTCTAGAAATAAATAATAATTATTATTTAAGCCTTTATAGGCTTCTAGAAATAAATAATAATTATTATTTAAGCCTTTATAAGCTTCTAGAAATAAATAATTTATAATAATACTCATAGATTCATTCATTATGTGAAATTAAAATGAAATATTTTGAAAAATTATAGAGGACAATGACATCATTTTAAGAAGTACCATTTACAACATAACTGAGATAGCAATAGCTCATAACAACGTCCCGACCTCAACTTCGAAAGAATGACCATTAAAAGGCTCAAAATCATTACATATTGAAAATTACACCTCGCAAGAGTTCGGTGGCCAAATATTCTGGAAATTCATTATCTCCCCTATTAACGATTTTTCCAAAATCGTTAAATGATGATTAGTTTCATATCTAATTGCTGATCCAGGTCTATTTCAGGAATAGTCAACTACAATATTAAACAATGTCATAACATCAGCCTTCGGGCTCTTCACTGCTGGATATAGGCCTCTTACAAAGCTCGTCACCACACACGATCTGTGGTTCTTCTCATCCAACCACCATTGGTGAACTTCTTCAAATCGTTTCAAGTGTGGGCCGGGGGGCGCTTCCCGGTACGTGGCCCCCATTCGAAGCCACGCTGAAATGCCATAGGCAGGTCACATTTGCCGCAGGACCGATAATTATAATCAATAGGGTGGACGAGTACTTGAATGGAGACCATATTAAACAATATACGCAATAATTTTCTTAAATCGTAAGTAAAGCCGCAGCAGAAGGCTAGGTTAAGTTAATAATGTTAAATTGTCTTCATGTTTGAAGGGCTCTTGATCTCATCGTAGCCGGCGGCGCAAAGCGACATCTTCGGAATGAAGCCTCCGATATTACAATTTAATGAAACTCTTACAGACTTCAGTTGTGCCGCTTATCTCGGAATTTGATACAAAGTGCCGCTTTCTAAAGAATATTCATTTTATTACTACATCACGCTATATTTTCCTTTTAGAAACAACAAAGCTTTTGTTAACTTCCACTTAATTAAGTTGTCGTTTTATTCGTTTTTTTGTTCACTTTGAAAGTTAAACTTGTGAATATTACAACAGTGGCTAATACAATACACACTCACCATAAGCTCCGTACATTCATTTTGTGATATGAGATCTGTTTTGGTTAATTCCCCATCTGTAACAAAAATAAATTATTCGTTGTAATTGAAAGAAACTAAATATGTTTACATATTATTCATTGTGTTAACTGCAACCATGCCCTTCTTTCATCCACTGCTGGATACGCGCGTCCTCCTGCAGATTGGCTAGTGCACGAGGGATAAGGCCTTAAAACGGCGCGCTGGCCAACGAGGTTGGCCAGTTCACTCTTTTACACTAAGAGAGTGGATACATACCCTCGAGCACAAGACAATTTAAGACATATTGAATACATCCCTCCAGCCAAGACATATTTAAAAAAGCCCAAAACGTATGAATGCTCAAGAGCCCTGCGCGCAACAGACAATGGTATCGATATTTTTTATAACAACATTAGAACGTTTAAAAGTAAAATTCTGCAAGCCTAATTTTTCATACTTTTTGTTTCTCTTCTTATAATATATATTACTACTTAATTTAATTTTTACGTTTGTACGTAGAATTTAATGATTAGTGCACCCATAAGTGAATTACATGTCTGAACTCATGTTATGTATTTCTTGTATGTGTAAGTACTTTGTTGGTTACCTAATAAAAAAATAAACTTAAAACGTTGTAACTCGTGTGAACTTCACAAGAATTTCAACGTTGTTCTACACAACTTGATGTTCGTATCCGTCGAAACCTATACCCTAAAACTATTTACATATAGCCAAATGTACAAAACATAGCCCAAATCAATCACTCCTCTTATCCCTTTATCTGTGTAAGCAGATATCAATTCGGGCGATACGTTTCGGGTCGTCTTCAAGGGTCCGCCCTGGAAAGGACACGATGCGTTCATGTGAACACGTCCGGAATAATTTCAAAGTATCCGATGCTTTTTAGTGTTCAAATATATTGTTTCAATAGAGATAGGACATGTCTGTAGCAGAGTTGTACTTTAATAATTTTTTATAAATGGTTCAGTCTATATATACATATGAAGAGAAATGTGATCAACTGACTGACTCATCAAAGTCGAATCGAAATCGCTGAAGCTAGAAACATGACAGCTGCATAGTAGATGCCTTTTATGACGTAAAGACTCATTAAGAAGCAATTTTTGGAGTCTCCTTACGTGCCTTAACGTTTTTCTAAATTGTGTCAGGGGGTGTAAATACAGTATGTCAAATTTCGTATGGAATCACAATTATACCCACGAGAGTGAAGTCCCGGACGACAGTTAGTAGATTATTATAAAACATTACTCATTAAGCGATTTTTGCTTCAACGGGGACCACAGAAGACAACAAACTGTCAAATGTTATGTTTATTTTTTTAAAATATATATAGTCTATATCTATATTATCGACAATGAATGATATTTGAGGGGGGAGAGTGCACGCTGCAATCCAACAGCCGCTGGGCGCGCTCGACTGGACACGTTACCCCTTTCTCACAGAAGACTACCTTGAAATGTACTGCATTTCCCACTTTATCGTATTTCCCCAATGTACGTACGTGTTTCGGTAGTGAGTGAGATATGCCAGAGCCCATTCCCATCCCATCCTATCCCTCCCCATTTTCCCAACCCTTTCTCCAAATCCATTCCTATATCTCCAAAGGTAGGCAGCGCTAACGGGGGCGTGCCAACATTTGTCATTTTGGACTAATGTTGGCGTGTATTCCGGATGTCTATGGGCGACAGTATCCACTTACCATCAGGTGGACTGTATGCTCGTCTGCCGCCTTCGTACATAAAAAAAAAAAAATGTTATATTACAAATTAAAATAATTTTATGACATTGTATATTGACCGTGTGATTTGTATGCTAATTTGTATATATGTTTTATACCTACAATCCACAAATGAAGAAATTTGAATTTGAAAGGTACACAATGCATAATATTGATAAACTTAACGAATAAAACTTTTCTTTGTGTAGATATAATTAATTATCAAGCTCCCATAACAATTTTATTCACTCCTAGTAGAATTTTTTGGTGTCCAAAAAATTTTGGTTTTTTATATTCCTACTACACATTTATTTGTAATCTAAACTGCTACTATCGTAATGCTTAAATACAAGTTCAAATACGATGTTCTCAAAATTTTCTCGATTCATTTAAAAGATAGTTAAAGTAAATAATATTCTTTCAAAGACAGAATTATGTAAGTAAAGTTATCCATTCTAAACTCAATTTGTAGTTTAACTTACTACACCTGTAAGTTCTAAAACTTACAATTTGTAGTTAAACGACTATAATCCGTTGACTGAATAAAATATTTGGCGACGCGGTTCAGTTATACAAAAGGGTTCAGTTATACAGTTATTCCTCTCCCCCTTGTCTGCAGACATAGAGAAGAATATAGACAGTAGGGAATCATAATCCCAAACCCCGCAAATTCACTCACAACATTGTTTATCATTTACACAAGAGGAATTTCTCGAACGCGTGCTGGAGAGAAAATCGGTCAAAGGCTAGTTATAAACAACTCGTTATCATCATGTGATCATTGTTATCATCGCGTTTTTATCAATATTTGAAAAGATGCAGACAAGAATTGTTTGAAGTTTGGTCGCATAGGAGAATCGTATACAATACTCTCGCCCGGATCGTTCGAGTAACTCTCCTTGTATAAATAAGCCTTAATGAAGTATTATACCTTATACAGTAATCACTTATATAATTATATTGAATTGATGACTGTATTGTTTATACAGTAATCACTTATATAATTATATTGATGACTGTATTGTTTATACAGTAATCACTTATATAATTATATTGAATTGATGACTGTATTGTTTATACAGTAATCACTTATATAATTATATTGATGACTGTATTGTTTATACAGTAATCACTTATATAATTATATTGATGACTGTATTGTTTATACAGTAATCAATTATAACCTTGTAATTTTAGTCATGATAAAATTTATAAACTCTTCTTTAATATTTTCTGTATGAAATAGTTTTGAAAGACCTTAATAATAAACGAATAATTTGAGAATTTTATTTACTGACACAAAATAATGACGACTGAACAGTTTCTAAAGACTATAAAATGGTACATAATGATGGATATTTAATTTTAGGAAACTGTCTAAAGATTATGAGATTTCGGCAAGTATGTGTAGTGTGGCAACGCATATTTATTTATTTTTTACTAGCGAACCGCCCTCGCTTCGCTTCGGTTTCGTTAAAACAATATCAAACTATACGTTTAATAATAAACCGCATTAAAATCTTAGTTAAACTGAAAAAAAATTGTTAGCAAGTAATCATTAATTAGTAAGGGAGCCGTGAGGTTATTCATTTTATTTTTGGCCCTTTAATGGGGTCAATAGATATATTGAGAAATGATGGTCTAGTCTAGACAGTGTGTTTTTAATTTAAACTTTCAAAAACACTTCGCAATACATATCGGCGCGATTATACTTCCTATTGTACCGCGGTACTTAATCTGTGCATATTTCCATGTTGTTTTCTCTTTATCTTTGATGTTACAAAAATATTGTGTGTTGTGTTGTCCGGAATAAAGTGTTGTCTATCAATACTATTTATTACAATTAAATAAATATAAACAGTGTAGGTTAACAGTTAAGTCAAAGTTGTCTTTGTTACCGTAGCTCGACCGACAATCTGATCAATCTGTTCGTAATTTCTAGAAAAAATGCCAAGTTTCACTACTGTTCCTTCTGTATTTTGTGTTTACAGCGACAAACAAGATCCCGTCGTGCCAGAGCAAGCAGAGGCTGTTTGCGCTAATCTTAAGCTTTCAGCTCCATGAATGAGGCACAGGTGGGCTGAGAGGAAAATAAATAGACAGACAAAAAGATTGAAGAAAATAGTTTGCTTTGAATCGCTGCGGTGGACGGCTTGAAGAGAAAAGATGACGTCGCAGCTTGGTGGGAAATGTAGAGGTTTAGTAGAATTACAAATAACTTATCGTAATGGTAACGATTTATCTTTACTTGTACACAAGCGGAATCGCATTTGTATAGCGTAAAACAAATACATCGATTTTGATAGTTCCTTGATAGAATGAATCGTCCACTGATAGACACGAACTTCCTCATGCAGACTATTTTGTGCAAGAGTGATGTATGGCCTTAAATGCTCGCGCATATTACGGCGGGCCACAGCGCAGCGTAGAACATTGCAAAAATCCTCCTGAAACATTTTCATACATTTTGTATAAACCACGCCGCAACGCAGCGTACTAGCGGACGGCTTGCCGGCCGTATTTATGCGCTAATGTTATGCGCTGCGACGTGGCCCGCCTCAATGTGCGTAATCAGTTATTCACTGTACGACGACGTGAAGATTTGAATGTCAATAGCTAACTTACTTAAATAGTTGCGTTGAGCTGCGAAACGCTGTAGCGCAACGCGGCTGTAATGTAAGCAAGCCTTAAAACGCCACGCAGGCCAAGCGGGTTGGAGAGTCCATTCTTTCAGAGGTGGAGTAGTTCTTCGGGGCCTGTGGTATAGGCTTATCTCTTAGTCGCTTTTTAGAACACCCACGGGAAGATGTAATGTAATGTAAATGGGGCGTTGTTACTCAAAAGCTGGGCGACACCACAGCGCTATATCACTATATCTTCTTTCTATTTTCTCTATATATATATAAAATTGGACGTTGGTATATCTGAGATTAATAGACTTCGACACCGTTTGACCGATCACCATGAAAGTTGACACATATATATTTTTTTTCATGGAGGTTTTTATGTTATCCACTTTGTTGTAACTCGCCACTAGATGGCGCTGTAGCACAACAACTTCTATACCGTTTAACCGATCGCCATGAAAATTGGTATACATAGGTATTTGAGCACGGAGAATATTTTCGAGCTATCGACTTTGTTGCAACTCGCCACTAGATGGCGCTGCAGCACATCAACTTCTATACCGTTCAATCGATCGCAAAATTCATATCGACGGCAAAACAGAATAATTTGTGATTTTATATACAGAGGTAAATAAATATGCACAGGCAGGACAACGTCTGTCGGGTTTGGCTAGTAAAATATAAATTTCTTTACTGTAACTTCTGTAAAGTAAAATATAACTGTAACTGTAAAATATAACTTCTTCTTTACTGACGTCGCTCGTCCCTAAAATAAGTTATAATCCAAAGTGTACAAAAATGAGAATCTACCTGTGTACAATACTTAAAGTGCCAGTGATTGGTGTTGTTTAATTGAGCCACGTACCTCACCAATACCAAGTATTGGTTAGGTTGAAAAACGGTATTGAATAAGAACCATACCATGGTATTGAATAACGGTAATGGCGAAAATTCCAAATATTAAGAATTGTAAAGTAATTGAAACAAAATTAATACAAATCACCGCCTTCTAACTGAAGAAATCATGGTTACGTCACATTATTAGTTTTTATGGTAATAGGCAATGCGTGACGGTAGTCGGTAAAAAATGGTGCGGGGATCGATATCCCGGAACTAGATTGGCGAGGAGAAACACGTGACATTTGCTAATATACACCTTTTAAGACTCCATATTCTGCTTTTATTTTAAACGTAAATAAAAAACAAAGTATTTGTAAATATATCATCAAGTATTTTTTGAAGTAGTTTTAACCACTTCAGACTAATTTACCATGACACACCAGTCTCTCCACTGCTGGATATATAGGCCTACCCAAGGCTCGGCACCAAACACGATTTTAAGCTCTTCTCATCCAGCCACCACCGGTGAACTTTTTCAAGTCATCGGTCCACCTGACTGGAGGACGTCCCACAGCGCGCTTGCCGGTACGTGGCCTCCATCCAAGGGCTCTTCTATCGATTTTATCGGTCCTGCGCCCGATATACCTATTGCCACTTCAGCGTGCTAATTCTATGAGCTATGTCGGTGACTTTAGTTCTTTGACCGAGTCTCTTTAGTTTGGATATCATCGGAAAGACTAAAATTTGTAATAAAAATATAAGGTATAAACTACCCTCCTGTATACCTAAAAAGTTTCATTCGTGGTGGAGAATTCGGATATGAAAATTTCCCTTGTAAGTAGTGTATTTCGGACGGACTAATTCCAAACCTACCCTCATTCGCACCATTACACAGCAAGTCTTGCGTGTATTGTCTTACTCCTATTCAATTTGAAGCTTTACAACAAACATTAACGGCGCAGATTACAGGCTTTCGGCCACTTTCGGGGAATCACATCAATGCATTGTGTAGCCCTTCGCCGGCTTATTCAGGGCGTAATCAATTACATAAAGCATTGTTTGGAGCCAGTAGGTCATGGTGGTGGTTTGGGCAAAAGTCGAATGAATTTCATTTGTTGTATGTCGACAAAATGTGTATTTTTTAGAAAGTTATATCCTAACTAATGTCTATATCTCCACCCACACACATGTAGAGAGAGATACACAGACACACACATATCCTGATAAGCACATTTACACATATATACGTACTATACGTTATATTAATAAAATGTAAGCGAGGCGTAATGACATAAATGTTTTCTTCTCAGATGAGCGGGTTCTGAGCAGGTATGCTGTGGAATTCCAAGAGAAATTGTAATAAATAATGTACGCGTTGGTTTTTATAAACTGTAATGTACCTTCTGTTATGTTTAAATAAATAAATAAATGAATATGGACATATACAAATGAACGCTAGCATTGGTAATTACCATCAGCTAAGGCTTTCAGAATTACAACTAATTTAGACTAATTACCATTAACAACAGGACCACAAGAGCTATAACAACAGGCCCAACAGAAGAATTAACTAAAATGAAAACAATTGAAGGTCAAAGAGCATATAACTTGATATAAGTAGAGAATGAAGAAATTGTCATCTCTGTATGTGTAACTTAACCATAATTCAACCTCTTAACAATAACAGAAAAACACAAAATAAAGATTATAAAAGCGAAAGTTGATTCATTTGTTTCTTACCTAATGATTTTGCAACAAATCAAAAACCGTTACCAAATTCGTCATACGTGTGAGGTGTATTAACACATGTCAACGGTTAACTAGATCAACGAGGTAGTTCCCTCAGGAAGAACCTATTTAAAATTTAATTTTTGTTGCCGCGTGTACACGGAGGCGTTAAAAAACCAAAGTGCGTGACACCTGAACATTATTCAATAAGGAGATACAATCGGCGCCGAATAGTTCAACGAAACACTCTTACCGAGCGGCATTATCATTGAATTATTTCTCCGCTAATGGTTTTTGGTATAGTTCGAAAAAATGTAGCCACTTATTGTTGATAATTTTGGCGGCAATTTTATTTTGATCGAATTGATATTTTTTTGTTGATGACAGTCTCATAATGATCATGATTAATTTTAATTTACTTAGCACTATTTAATAAAAACGGGGGCTGTTATTTTAATAAATGAGACCTTATTTTATAAAAATATTTTTTTTCAGAATGGGGTAACAGCCGTTCTCCACATCGGTAGATGCCTCACACTACATCCAAATTAATACATTTCGGTCGTGTGGTATGGCCGGCTTTACAATGGCACCAAATGACTCTACCCAAGGGTAGAGTCACAACGCACATAACATAATAAGACCAATTATTTTGTTCTCAGTCTTATTATGTTCTGTGATAAAACGCGACTAAGAGACAAACAAAGCCGCTACCAAAAGCCCCGATGAGACACCACCTCTAAAAGTGGACTCGTCAACCCATTTGGCCAGCGCGGCATTTTAACGCCATACATCTTAACTAATTCTTTCAGATAATAATTATATACCGTCCCAACGTGAAATTTAGCAATTTACATGAGACGTGGTAAACATCTTACCACTCGAAATATACTGTGTTCGAAACATCTTAGCTGGATAAAATCCAGACCGACAATGGACGACTAGGCAATCGAACTAACTCAAAATATGAGCAAGCTACCACAAGCCCTGAGAAACTACATCACCTCTAAAAGAGTGGACGCCAATCCGCTCGGCCAGCTTGGCGTTTCGAGGCCACATATCACTCATGCACAAGACAATGAGGAAGCCCGTGCCCAGCAGTGGATGAGAAAGAGCTCGTTTATACAGAACCAACAAATTTATTTCAATTAAAATATAATAAGAAACTTGGCAAAAATATTATCCACTTTTGTAAAAAAAACAACCTTCTAACACAGACATAAACAATGCAAGCCCTTCAATTAAAATATAGAATCCTTTAGAATTCTTATGAATACAAAACTGATGAGTAAAAAACATATTTTTCAAGTACCCTTAACAAAAAAATAACACGGGTATTTGACGAGTTTCCGTGGGATGGGTTAATATTACAGTTACTATTGCGTAGCCCATTAGTGGCGTATTGAGAGTACAAACAAAGGGTTAGGGAGAATAAGGGCTGGTCAGTATTAAAACAGACGGACGGGACGTGTTTGGGTCCACCGTGTCTTACTATTGCATGTGCCTGTTCTAAATGTATGAAAGTGAATTAATCTTTTAACGGTCGAACCTCATTCAAAAATGGCCTCTGATGCCAAGCTTTCACGTGTAAAGAAATAATGCCTAGGGATTACAGCTGGGAATCGAAGTTGTACGTATTTTGAAATTTTGACGGCTCATAACATGAACTGTGTGAATTTTGTAGTTTTACTTGTATTGTCAACCATCACCTGATGATAATCGGTTACTGCAGCTTATGGACATCACTGTCTCCTTCCGTCAATTTTGACAGATGTCGGCACATAAGTGAAAAATGACAACGTTGGAAGATTCGAAAAGGAGCGATTTCACGACTTAGCTTTGGATATTTCGAAATCAGGATCAGAGAAAAGGATTGTACGTAAATATCAGGAAAGATATCGAAATGAGGGAAGGCCTTTATTAAAATTCCTGTTCAATGGGATAGGAGTAATATAAAAAGCAAGCGCGATAAATGTAGTGTATTGCGACATCTTCACATTACAACATAGCAGGGGCAAATGGCAGGGAGGGCCTATCCATTATCATACAGCTGGTGGTGTGTAGAGTCGCGTATGCACGTAGGCAAAGGTTGGTATAATTGGGGAAATTAACCCATCGCTTTCGGGGGTCAATGAACTGCAATTGAAGGAAAATATAATGTTACAAGTTTTGTTGTTATGTAAAATATATCGCTAATGTTAAGTTTTTAAAATTAAATCTACGAGCGAAGTAGCGGGCAACGGCTAGTATGTTTATAAAATAATTTCATAGACATGCAGTGACGTTAAAAACGAGTGCAATCTAAGAAAAGCAATAATTTACATAGATTTGTTAAAAATACAGCATTAGTCATATCAATGTATAGATCGAAAAGTGGTGTATCCGCATCTCGATTCTCACAGAAGAGTAACTTGAAATGCATTGCATTTCCCACTTTATCCTATTTCGCCAGTGTACGTACGTGTTTCGATAGTGAGTGAGATATGCCAGAGCTCGTCCTATCCTATCCGCCCCCATTTCCTCAACCCTTTCTCCAAATACATTCCTAAATCTCCAAAGGAAGGCAGCGCAGGGGACGTGCCAACGTTTGTCATTCTGGACTGATGTTGGCATGTATAGCGGATGTCCATGGGCGACAGTATCCCCTTATCATCAGGTGATATAACTCATACATACATAGGGTGACTAGGTAAATTTTGAGATACTCAAATTTCAGAAAGAGAACTCATTTGAGCTGTATCGTTTTTAAAACATCAGTTATTTGAAATTCGAATTCCGAAAGCCATTTAGTTAAAATTAAAAAAAAATATGTGATTCACTTTTTTATTGCATTTCGCGCGCTTTTCTTTGCAACAATGGAATCCGAACGACAACATTTTCATGCAAAATGATGCTTTACGATTTCGACTTTAAAGTTGGTATAAATAAAAGTGAGTGTAAACATAGATTAGTATCAGCTTTTGGGGAGCTGGCACCGTCCCTCCCGTGCAATCATTCTTAGACGGTTTTCTCAATTTAAACAAGGAATATTTTCCTTGAAATATGATGAGAGAAGTGGCCGTCCTGTGACCTCTGTAACGAATGAAAACATCGAGGCGATAAAGAAAATTTGCACGAAAAACCAAAAACTACCCACAAACAGATAGAGGAGACTTGATTACATCGCCGGTCATTCATGAAATTTTACACCTACCATATACCTTCAAGTGAAGATGCTTTGTTCGCGTTGGGTTCCTCATTCACTGTTGGCTGAACTAAAACAAGCCCGCGTGACATGGTGAACGTGGTGTATGGAAATAATTGTAAAATTCGAAAATGGAGAGGGACGGAATATATTTAATATTATTACTGGAGATGAGAGTTGGATCTATCCGAATGACCCACCAACTAAGCGGTTATCAATGATTTGGGTGTTTCCAGACGAAAAGCCTCCCAGAAAGGTCAAACGTGTGGGCAAAAAAAATGGTGGCAACATTCTTCTCTGCGGTGGCCATTTAGCGACAATTTCTTTAGACGCTCAAAAAACTGTTAATTCCCAATTGTACAGTGAAGAGTATTCACCAACTCTATTCAATGTATTAAATAAAAAACGTCCTAAAACTGGTTTGAGAGGGCTTTTCTTGCATCATGAAAATACATCATCTCACAAAGCAAAATTACCCAAAAGTTTTTGAACACCACAGAGATCCAGAATTGAGCCACCCTCCTTATAACCCTGGTTTAGCTCCATGCGACTTCTTTGTCTTTCCAAAAGTAAAGCTTGGACTCTGTGGCATTCTTTTCGACAGTCCTGAGGTCTCTCGGAATGCTTTTATGGCAGTTGTCGAGAACCTCGCTAAAGAAGAGTATCGCCAGTGCTTTAAATGTTGGTTTAGACTTTAGACGAATGAATCGCTGTATACAGACTAATGGACAGTATTTTGAGATTAAAAATTTGTGTTGAAACCCAAATATTTTTTTTGTATCTCAAAATTTACCTAGTCATCCACGTTAATACGTGGAACGTCTACCGCTATCTTTCCATGACGAAAAAAAATCCTTATTGTCAAGGAACTATAGCGTATAGTGAAGTCTTCAAGACACTATACGGCGGACACGAAAATTATGGAATGAACTGCCAACGGAGGTACAATATGGTATCGTTTAAGTGTGCTGTGAATAAGATTCTGCAAGGTCAGTTGCATTCTCAGTAATATTCTCGTACTTGATTTCGATATGTTATTTCAAAGCTTTGTTTCAAAGGCATTAATCTCTGACATTGATACGTAGAAATAAGAAAAAAACAACGAAGTCGTTTAGCAGATTTTTACCCGCGTTTTCCACAAAGCGATCTGGCAACGTCGCGCGTCAACGGCCCGATTACGAATTCAACCCTCAGTCCCGGGCCACCCGGACCCCTAGCCAGCTCGCGTTTCGGAGAAAACGTTCCTGGTTAAAATGGTTTCCGGATAAAATGTGTCCGGGAGAAAGGTTTGTGATCCGTGTTTGCGGTTCGAATGAGCGATTCGATTTGTAATAAAATCATGTCATATGTAAAGGTGATCATTTTTGTACGTGGAACAATAAAGGTAGACCGCGGGTGTCCACGGGCGACAGTATCCACTTCCCACCAGGTGGATTGTATGCTCGTTTGCCATTTTATTTCCATTAATTAAAAAAGGGCCGAAACCCTGTAGTGATAATAATAGGAGGTTTAGGCCCTGTAGGCCAAAATCGAAAACACGATGAAGGAAAATCGATAATTGAATATAATTTTAAATAGGTCTATAGTACATTTTTTTAACGTTTGATAGTCCTAAACCTGTGAAGTTAAAAGCTATAATCTAAAACGGTAAAGGTTCTTAAGGTTATTTTTTATTAAACATAGCCTTCGCTTCGCTTCGGTTTGTGAAATCTTTCTTTTTCAAAATTTCAGAATAAAATATAGCCTATATTAGACACGGATAATGTAGCTTCCTATTTGTGAAAGAATTTTTGAAATCGGTTCAGTAGTTCCAGAGATTACCCCCAACATACAAACACACAATTTTACCTCTTTATTATATTAGTTATAGATAACCTTAAAACAATAGTTAGAAAATATGAACGAAAGTCCATAGGTCCTTGAACAAATAAAGCCCCTTTGGTCAGTGAACGTCAAATATAGTGAATTACTCTTGGCTCGCATATATAAAAACCGTTATGTAACACATTTTCAAACGACAAAGGATACGAGAAAGCGTATGAAGTTCCTCGAAGGCAAGCCTTTAAACTGTACGACATTAGCCTAGATATCCAGTACTATATTAAATTTCTTATGAGCTTACGATGCCGGCAAGAACGCGGCGTATGTCCTGCATGTGGTACACTCGACGACAAATAGCACACATGTAGTTAGTATGTACTAACTGTTACTCGTGGTTTGTCTAGGTTAGAACGTGGATTTGCCAGAAGTCTTTGAAGGTCTTGTCTTGCATATTTATTTATTTAAACTTCATTGCACGAGAAATTGTACAAATGGCGGACTTAATGCCATATGGCATTTTCTATCAGTCAATCGTAAAATCGTAAGTCTGTTCAAAATTCAGATTCCAAAATGGTCGCTAGTTGAAATTCGGATGGGGGTCGCATCGAAATGACTGGTGAAGTGTACAGGCCTCGGGCGAATTTCGCGGAAAATATATTGCTATTGTTTTGCGAGTATTGGGATAAAGTGCTCTTTTCGGTCGTCGAGAGTTTGAGAACTTAAATGGGCATAAGGCCGTGGCGTGGGACTGGTTTTGAAACTACGTACTCAGTAGTAGCAGTATGAATTTAAGAATTTAAAAAGAAATGTATCTTTGAATATGAGCGTCTGAAAAAAAAAAAATTTTTTATTTAGAATGAAAACAAATACCTACTTTAAAACTTACATGTTGTACTAATAACATGTATATAGATTAATTAAAGATTATTTTATTATGGAAATAATCCAACAAACAACTCTACACAGCTAAAATATTATATACTAGCGACCCGCCCTCGCTTCGCTTCGGTTTCTAAGTATTTTTTGTCAATTTTTTTTCAAAATTTCAAAATAAAATATAGCCTATATTAGACACGGATAATGTAGCTTCCTATTTGTGAATGAATTTTTGAAATCGGTTCAGTAGTTCCAGAGATTACTCCCAACATACAAACACAAAATTTTACCACTTTATTATATTAAGTATAGATGGGGATACAGATATATTTGTGTAAAAATAGTCAAATATCGCCTTCGAGGGAGAAGTAGGAGTTTCCAATCTAAACTAGGATGAAGTTCAATAGAAAAGACGCGTGACAGTATACACGCCCCAGGCTTAGTTTTGCGCGGAAAATATATTGTTATTGTTTCGCGGGTAGCCGGATAAAGTGCTTTTTGAGGTCGCCGAGAAGCTATTTGAGGTTTAAGTAGGTATTTCGAAAGCTATGAAAGCTTCGGGCGTTATTGTTTTTAATAACTTAAGTTTAGTTTTAATAGTTTTTAATCAAATATGTATTGAATTATAATCATTAGGGTGGTTAACTGTTTCCAAACTTAATTTTTAGAGAAAGTCCAGGTGGTTTTAAGTTTACCTAGTCTTATGTACGCACGCCGCTGAAGTCAATATCAGTCAAGTATGAGGAATGTCGACACAAATTTGGAAACACTACATTCATGGGATTTAATAGGAAGTAGAGTATAATGAAATAAAAAGTCCCCCCCCCCCCCTCCCCCCTCTTTATACATGATGAGACGGGTTAGAATTCTTCCGCGTATCCAACAACAGTCTTTAGAAACAGTCTTTTTGAAAAACATAAAATTTCATCTCAATTTACAAGGATATTTTTTTTTATCATAGAAAGAAGGCTGCAGAAGGAGCATACAAACCATTTGGTGATAAGTGGATACTGCCGCCCGAGGACATAGCGATACATGAGACAATATCAGTCCAAAATGACCAACGTTGTGTCATGTTAGACACAAAGAACTACTAAAAGTGACTACTTGGAAGGAAAGAGGTCAATTATTGTCCCAATAGCTTATATTGATTAAACAATAGCCAATTATAAAATCTGAACTATATTGTAGAGTCCGTGATTAGGTGTAACTGATGGTGAAGAGTCCGTAGCACAAGATTAGAATCACGTGACTCACGCATGGACGGTAGGAGAGAGCCCCACCACCCAGAGAGCGACGGGTCAGAGCTGCGGCGGTCGGCGAGGGTAGTGGCGCCAACTGAACGTCGGAGTATTGCTGCTGTGGCTGCGTTTAGGCTTATAGGAACGCTGGAGGGCGAGATGATGCATTCCAGGGCAGCTGGACCTCGAGGCCGTCCTGTGACTTTTATTTCAAACCTTCTTATACTGATCGCTCGGAAAGAACTCATTCGGACGGCCCCTTAGATCTCCCTTCATGTCTTAACACAATTTGGACGACTCCTTTTACAAATTATAGATTTTTCAGACGTAAAGCTGTTTCCTACCAGCATTTATTGCTTTCGACCAGTGCTATTAATTCATGCCAAGAAGATAAGTAATGCGTTTGAGCAATAAGATAAGTAGATTGAGAGATCTTGTAAGAAACGCCGGTTAATATATAGAAAATATATAAAAATATTAATAAATAGTGAAATACAAGCGTTGATATAATAAGTGGATTCACATAGTGTGACATACAGAATACAGATATAAAAAATATAAAGGATGAGCTATTAGAACAAATGTTACAGTTGGCACGCCTCCGGATGCACTGCCTGCCATTGGAGATTTAGGAATGCATTTGGAGAAAAGGTTGGGAAAATGGGGAGGGATAGGTTAAAGTGGGAATTGCAGTAAGTATATTTTACTTTAGTTATTATGTGAGACATAAATTGGGGTGTCCAACTATCTATTAGGCTATCAATCGTAATATTACACGAACGAAGACAACAAATAAGAAATATCGCAGTTGACGTACGTACACATTAGTAAACTTCGTAATGGTCGTGGCGGGATACAGAACATTTAACTTGAGTACAACCCATTTGCAGCTACTGTACGCAATTTGGCACAGGCACAAATGTTAAATTACACAACTATTTGCAACTAAGTACTACAATAATATTAAGGACCTAGGATAAGTATCCTAGCAACAACCGCATGAAAATGAATCGTAGCAATCGTATGAAAAGCACAAAAATCTTGTAAGTATGTAGTTGCAATTTTGTTTTCATTGCGAGCTTCAAAATTTGAAGTTATAAGCTACTATATATAAGCTATTTGAAGTTTGAATTTGAAGTAGCTATTGATCCGCGGTTTTGCATGTTTTTTCTAGGAAATTGTAATGTAAAATTGTCTCGTTTTAATGGTCTTCAGTGTCGTAGCTTTCTATTGAGACCTAAATGCTGAGTAGACTTTCTTTTGACATCACAGTGCACAGTAAATGTAGTTTTAGTCCCCATAAAAAAAAACAAGAAAAAAACAGTGAAATTCTTTTAAATTTATTGATGGTAAAACTCAATTTGCCACCACCTGTGTGTTTTAAAACCCACTTTACGACGCAGACGACGATGTCGTCCCCGAGTCGCGACGACATTCTTTCCACTCCACTTTATTAAGTCTGAGTAGATTACTCTGATAAATCATTTTACTCGCAGCCTGTGGTCTTTCGTCAGAATGAGTGAAAAGTGTCATTTGTCTGTAAATTAGATACGTTCTCCCTTTTTAACGACAAAACGAAAAGGGGAATTGGTACATTCACTTCAAGTTGATTATAGTTTTGTACATCAAAATACGGGTCACTTCGGCACAAAAGCCGACTCTATACGATGAATTTAGGAGATGATAACATCTGCAGAGCCTTACAATAAGGATCTTACAGCATTATTATTTATTTATACTTTAATACACAAAGTGACAAAAGGCAGATTTAATGTTTAGAAGCACTATCTCCCAGTCAACCTTCGGGCTTAAGATTAAGAGTTAAGATTAATTAAAACTATAATATAAATAAACATATACTACATAAATATATGCATACATACATAGATACAATATTCATAATCTTTATAAGAAATAATATTATTGTGTGCGAATGCGACGGTCTGGCAAGAATGAGTTTTCTAGGTAGTTATAATCTGGAACCAGAAGACTACAGGCCCCTACGAGTAATCCCTACAGGCGGATATCCTGGTGTATATACGGATATTATATTCGGGAACCAAGAGTGGATGGAGTTAGAGGTATACAGAAGATCTCATTGGATGGAAGTGATTGGGGATCCATATTGATGATCACCCCCGATAATATGATATTATCTTCCCTTATTAAGATTACTCGGAAGAAATAGCTATAAAACAATAAGTCGGTTGTATTTTCTTCTTAAAAGATTGTTCCATAATTTTGTCATAATGCAATATATTATAATAACGCTACACTCAACGACTCACACTAGGATTCACTAATGTTGTGGGTCCAGAGACACAAACAAAAACAAACACAACACGTGCAACACCAAACAATAAATAATTATATCTATAGTACGCGTGCGAGCTCCCTGCAGTCGGGGCATGAGGTGAGGCGCGGGAATGCTTCCCCTCTCAACGGTCGCACGCCGTGCGATCGCCTTAGTTCTAGTGGTGTCCTTGGCGCAACTGCACATTTCTCGATAACACGAAATACCGATAAGTTATTTTAACTATTTATTTTAATTGCTTTGTTTGTATAGATTCGACCTTTCTTTTTTTCTATTCAAAATGGATAACAGGAATGAAATCGTCAATATCAGACATTTCACAGTCTGATATTGACGATTAATAAAAATATTTAATAAATAGTATAATACTTCTGTACTTTTTTCGTATGCCATATACCTCATCAAATAATATAATTATAGTATCATGAACATGATTTATCGATATTTGTCGTTAATTACTAATTTTGTTACAACACTGGCCGCATTCCTTAGGTTGGCATGGAGCTCGAGCGCTCCATGCTATACTTATATCTGTTTAATTCCTCTCTCATAACTTACGGCAGAAGAGATTTGTCACAAGTCGATACGCATGACTATGGAAGATATCAAGGACTGTTACTGTATTTATTTTCCTTCTCCATTTGGTCACTACGGAACGAACAGAAAGTAACCTTAAAAACGAATCTATTACAATAGAGGAACGTGATAGCTGATACGTTATATCGTACCCATAAACCGCCGGCGGCGAAAAGCGAAAAAGTATAAAATCTAATATTCAGGGCGTTCAAGCTTGAGCCACTGAAGGCAATTTCGTGTGGGGTTCCATTGCGGGCGACGGAAACATTACAGTCTTCTTAATTATAGAATAGAAGTTTACGTTGAAGTCAAGAATAGAAGTGGGCAACGGCTTAATATAATGTAGGAAACTTAGGATTAAATATAATCTATAATAAAATAAAATCGTAACACGAGCCGTGTCGTAAATGAAATATTTTTTGAAAAAAGTAATTGCAGTATACAGGGATATTCGGAATAATCGTATTCGTTTTGGCGAATATTCGCGATTTCCTATACGAATACTCAAATAATAATCGAATGAAGTTTTCTATAAAAAGAAATGCTTATAAGATTAAATGTTCATTTGAAGATCAGTTGCGTGGCTGGCTTTTTTAGTTTAATTAGTAAGTGCTTTTTTTAATTTAATTTAAACTTAGGTACCTATCAGTAAATTAAACCAAACTCATTGATCAAACCCACAAAAATCTTGTAGCACTAACTTTTAAATTGGACTAAAAATTACCTACTTACAAACTTTACAAGGGAGTGCGTATCTTCAAACCTTGTTGAAAAAACTGTGCCGCTCCCCTATAAATGGGGGATGTTCAGTTTCTATTTATACAGTCATTCCCTGTGTCGGCAACTAAATAAATATTCGTAAAGAAACACGCATGTCCAAGAAAAAAAAAACGCCGATGACAAGATAGTCTTGACTACTTGTCATAAATTTAAAAAGAAAATGTTAAAGCGAAAGTATTTCAACTTATAGTCGTATCCAACCATATAATTTTTTTATATTTGTGTTAAGAAATGCTCCCTCCAGTTTGACCCCTGCTAATCTACAAACGTACACAGCTTTATGAGAATTAACTATAAAAGTCACTCCGTTTTGTTAGTGTTTGTAATCCCCGCTCGTGCTGGCATCGCAACCTTATGCACTCGGGTTCGCGTACATCGAACAATTTACTCGGCAGCGGGTGATTTCAAATTTACATGGTACCGCAGGCACGTCTCGTTCCGAACGCTATCTGCGTTGTATAAATAAAATTAGTTCGCTGATATATTGAGTATACACTTGCCACATTACATCTATCGCTTTTTTCGATTTCTGCCATTTTCGTGTCCTTTTCTGTAAGAAGCGGGAAGCTGAAGTGAGTGAGGTCCTACGACGTAAAAATCGACCATAACTGACATTAAAAGGAAGAAAGTTCTAACTGCATCATTGGTTTTCATTAACTGCAGCATATTCAAGGTAACCCCTTGAACATGCAGTTAGAACTGATACTACCATCTCCTAATCATAAATATGAGGAAGATCGAAGCGAAAATGCAGGTTGAAAAAGAAAATCGTGCCTCAGAAACATCAGTGACTGAACGGAAAAGCCAATGATGAAGAGCTTTTTCGCTTGGCTAGAGATCACGCAATTTATGCAAATCTGACGGCCAAAATCCAGTACTGAAGAGGCACTTAAGAAGAAGAAGCAGAAGTGGAGCAGACCACATCTGTGTGTAGGTAGGGGAAACGTAACGTAGGACAGGTGGACTGGCAACTTGAAGAAAGTCGGTGGTAGAGGCTGAATGAAAAAAGCAGCGGGCATTGGGAGAGACCTATAATCAGGAGATACAGCTGTATCTCATTAGTCTCTACTAATGGGAATAATTTCTTCTCCCAAGATACTTCACCTCTGTATGAGTATTCAAAAGGGCGAGAGCGATACTGTATTCTGCAGCTAACTAAAGGTGTCGGGTGTTGAGAGAGTGAGTGGAAGTTGCCATAACCCATTGTCCTTTTCAATCAATTTCATCTCATCCCCTCGAATACGTTTTTTTTTTTTTATAGAGAAGTGGGCGGACGAGCAATCGGACCTACGTGATGGTAAGTGTTACCGCCGCCCATGGACACCTGCAACACCAGGGGACATGCGGTTGCGCCGCCGACCTTGCAAAATCCTATTCACAGCTTTTTTGAAGAACCCCATATTGTAGCTTAATGGAAAGACCCCTTGAAGCAGTTCGTTCCACAGCCTACGGGTTCGCGGTATAAAATAATTTTTGGACCGAACAGTAGGCGACACCTCTGTATCGAGGAAATGCCGATGTACTGCACTTCTGTGACGGGAGGTGCGGTTGTAGAAACCCGAGGTGGGAATTATATTGAACACTATTAAATGAATTAAATTGTACAACTGGGAATTTATATTCAACAGTATAGCGGGATAAGCGAAACCACTTATCCATTAAACTCTTACCCTCACATACACCCAGGTTAGGTAAAAAAACAACAATGCAGCCGAGGCACACGTTAGTGCTTTCTCTCCACGCAAACCAACGCTGTATGCTTAAAAAAAACTAGCCAATTCACTGGCCAATTACAAAAACATAGCTACCAAGAATAACATTAGCGAAAACTAGGAATAAATTATCAGAACACACGCATCGATGCGCGGGCGAGCGCATAGCTGAACAAAGTTCAATTAACTTTAGACCAACCCCCTCCCCGAGGCACACTATATCATGACCCCGCCGCGGTTTTGGTCCACGTTCGAGAGGACACACGAACTAGAAGCATAGCGTACTTGACATAACTATATTCTATATTGATTTAATTTACAAAATAATATTTTTTTAATCATTTTATTTTTCTCTCAAGTTCCGTTTAATTCAGTGATACTTATAAAGTGATATCTGAAAAATCCGTTAAATATATATAAGATATAATAGCATAGAGAGCAATTTATTTAAATAAAATTAGCTATTGCGATAAATATTACACAGTAAAAAATGAAGATTTGTGTAGGTACGTATTTCTCGATCATTCTAGTTTTGTTATCCGAAAAAAGGAAAGGTCAAAGTGCAAAGTGATGTGCAAAGTGCATAAAAAGGCAAAACTAGAGACTAAAGACTAAGAACGTACTAATACAGACTAAAGAATAGAAGTTTGTTGTTCCGTTGCCCCTTCTTTACAGCCATAAGTAGACCTCCGTGGAGCACATGGCTCTGCATTCACTGACGCGTGAAAACTCCAATTACAGTTTTGTTTTATACCGCAAACTTGTGATACATCTCCGTACATGTAATTTAAACCTTATTACTTTTGCAGAAGGGTCGTTACAAGATGCAAGGGAGGACAAAGCGGGAAAAGATAGATGCCAGAGTAAACGGTAAGAAAATATTTATTGTTATTAAAACTTGGCAGTTGGGAGGAAACTGTAGCAAAGTTCGTTGACCTATTTTAGGGTGAGGCTACATCTAGATCACAATAAGCGGCATACCAACTGTTAGCACTATACAGATATAATTGTGTCATTTGAACATTTAATCACGTTAGTAACATTTACTTACAACATTACAACTTACTTACTTACTTACAACTTACTTACATTTACTTAGTAAAACCACTTACAGTTGGTAACATAATTATGTAACTGGTCATATGCTATGTAACAAGATCAAAGTAAGAGTATTGTATTAGCTAATCGTGTGTTAGAACAAAATCCATTGGAACAAAATATTGTAGAACAAATTTATTCACTAAGTATAAGTATTGATGAAAGGAAACAATTGGCCATTACAAACAATAATTAAGAAGCTTAAGTTAAAATACCTGAGCCATTTACAAGTTTTCGCCGATAAGCCGATAATTATAACGATAAGGTTATTTTTAACTCAGTCATGAACGTGAAAAGTTTTGCTCTTGTCCTCGTTTTGTTAATGCTAATTGAAAGCTTGTTAGGCTAATGCTTTCAAGTAGGTTTACGTTAACGTAGCTACTGATTACTAAATTAGCAGGTAATAATCCGCTGCGGATTCAGTTGGTAAATCAACACGTATTATTTCTTAAACATCGACTCATCATAAAGATAGATTCTAACAAATCAGATTGATTGACGACGACCCGTTAGACTAGTACAGAGCACTGATTTAGGGACGCTTCATTAGTCAGTCAGTCAGTCGGGCGTTAGTCAGTTCCATGGTGCACTTGTTTAGAATAAATAAAGGTAATAAATAATTCTAGCATGAACGGAATTAACACATCCTTTTTTTACACACACAATATGACCTATAACAATCCAGCTCACACTTTGCAGCTGACTGTTGGCTAGATGTGGCTTCAACCTTAGTTTATGTGTGAACAAACTAAAATAAATGTTGATTTCTATGGTTTGTTAACTACAATATTTCTCTCAAAACAATTTATGCCAGGCTTACCATTTGTATACACGCCAATGGCTTCTGTAACAAATAAAAGTGCATTATTAAATAGAAGACACAGCAGGACCCGATAATGGGTGGGGTAGATGAGTCCTCGAACAGAGGCCACGTACCGGGAAGTACAGTTCGGGACGCTCTCCTGCCAGGTTGATCGACGACTTGATGAAGTTCGACAGTGGTGGTTGGACGAGAAGAGCCGAAGATCGTGTGTGGTGGCGAGCCTTGGGAGAGACCTGTATCCAGCAGTGGAGAGACATAGGCTGATAGTAAATAGACAGAGATAGGGAGAAAGGGATCATAAAACAAAGTCATCTGTTATAAAAACCCGACAAATTCCCGTATGTTAAAACAGTTCCATTAGGAACAGTAATGGTGACTGCATTGCAGTCGTTTCTCGTGTGCGCAGTTGCACGGCTCACAAAACTTAGTAAGTACTTGCAGTTGAAATTCATTTTAGGATCGCATACGGTTTTATATTTTAAATCGGATTCTAAACGCGTAAAATTAAATACTTTTATTCATTTACTTTCAATAAATCTTGATGATAAGTGTCTGAATTAATACGTTCAGTTACGAAATGCTTGCTCCCTGCAGTTTGTTCATAAAATAAGACCTGTGAATAGGGCTGCCACCTTCAGAATACTCTAAACCCCGAGATTAAAAAAATGGGACAAAAACGAAACAGGAGGTAGTGGTAAATTTTTAATTTAAAGTTAGTACTTTAGTTAGTACTAAATTACGAATAAAATTACCACAAGACAAACATATTCTGTCTTTGATACACACAGCGACGCTTTAAATTGTATCTTTGCATTTGTCACAACAGTAATCTTTAAAGTAATCTATCTTAGTGGGGGTATTAGGTAATGTTTACCAGAGCCGGTTTACAAATTATATTTCTATTTTTTCTGAGATTTTTAAATGTTCAACGTCACAGTCGTGCCGCCCCGAGGTTTACGATGTTAACCCGTAGCCGGCGGACAAGCGTCCACCGAACCCGGAGACTCCGGATCAAACCCGGAGGGGTGGCAGCCCTACCTATGAGTAAGACCTTCAATATCTTAATAAGTACCTAAGTAAGATAAAAAAGGCTTCCCTATTTATAGAAAGTTAGTTTCCTGTAAAATCAATAAATGTTGAACTGTGGTCAAAACAGACAACTCGCCACTCTCTTTCAATATTTTATTCATGCTGGAATTATTTATTGCCTTCCAAATCCTACCGTGGATTTGCCGAGACAATATGTCCGTTCTCATTTGCAGTAGCCGTATTGGAAAACTGGTGACTTTATGAAATACACCGACTTGCCCTAGGGCGAAGATTTATGGGGTTTTGTACCTGTGATCCTTAATTTTTTCCGCTGTATTTTTTTATTCGCTTCGGTTTATGTCCACTTCTACTGGGTTAGATTTCAGCGCCGTATTGAACTTAAACTGAAACGGATTTAACTTTAGATGACGTCGAGGGAAATGAGTAAATGGTAAATGAGAGGTTTATTTGTTATCAAAGGACATACAACTTGGTAAACATTTGTAGTAACAAAAAAAAATTAATACGCCGAGGCGCTACAATTTTCATCTGCTACAATTTATGGTAACGTGTCCTGTCAGTTATGTTATGAGTTATATGGTACGGTGGGGAAATGTGGACTCCGACGGTACACTTGATCCATAACTTGAAAATCGCTCAGCGAGTTATGGAGATAGTTTCTTTGCTATGCTCGTAGTGTCTTTACGGGATAAGATCCGAAACGAAGAGATCACAGAATCAGCATGCAAAGTGGCAATGGACAGGTAAGAACTGGTAAGGGATAGGATAAACGAGTCCTCGAATGGAGGGCACGTACCGGGAAGCCCAGTGTGGGACGCGCTCCGGTCACGTGGACCGACGACTTAAAGAAGTTTGCCGGTGGTGATTGAATGAGAAGAGCCGAAGATCGAGTGTGGTGGCGAGCCTTGGGAGAGGCATAGGCCCACTTCACTGCTAGATATATAAGCTAATAATATGGAAACGTATTCTAGAATGTTTATGTTACAAAAACCTTGTGTTCGGGGATTGATAATATTCGAACTGAATATTGCAACGGTGTCCAGTTGCAAAAACGGAACCGGCGACGGAACCACACTTTTTGTTTAATCGGCGGCAATTAGTTTTCCGGTAGTTGGTCTATACATATCAATACATCTGTAATGTTACAATTTCTCTGTGTGTGTGCTCTGCTGCTGCTGGCCAGTTGTCGAAGGTCCCTTCCACGAACACCTTGAGTTCGAATTATGTATGTTTCGATATATGTGTAAACGTGTGGTGTAGAATGGCTTTAGAATAGCACCAGGCCATCTCTTGGTGTGGATGTCGTAAAAGACGACTAAGGGACCACAAGCATTACCCAGCCCTGAAGAACTGTACCACCCCTAAAAAAATAGACTCGCAAAACCCGCTTGACTAGTGTGTTGTTTTAAGCCCATACAACCCTCATGCTTGCACAATGTGCGTGAGGAAGTCTGTGTCTAACAGTGGACCAAGAGCTGGATACAGTATGTTATCATTTCATTAACCTCATTCTGATCTTTTATTATTCATAGTAATATGTAAACACCATCAAACGAACACAAAGGCCATGTTACATAAATAATCGCGTTACCGGCGTCAAAGCGCGGTTTGCCTTTCAAATTTAAATAAACCGCATTGGTTTTCAATTCAATTTAGTGAATACACGACGCGATATTTGCGTGTGGCGTCCCTTTGAGTGCTGCAGAATTAATCTACGCTGATGGACTGGTAAACAGCACTGTAAACAGTTGAACAGTGTACTAACTATATGGAAACGTTCAAATGCGATCAGCGCACGTACACAAATGTCACAGTTTCTTTTTGTGATGAATTTTTTTTTAATACAAAAAGAGGGTGTTTTTTTTATCAAGTCTCCGTGTGTATGTGCAAGGAATTTTGAGTAATTATATAAAGATGCTATACTGCTTCTCTATGTACTGTGGAACTATGTCAGAGTTCCGGTAGTGTTTGGAGGCTTAATTGTTCGTTTTGTCGTGTTTTCGTTCGCGTGTCTATTAGTACTTGGGCACAAACACATAAACCGACGCTACTACGGCAGAGTCCCTCACCATCCGAACCCCCTAGTAGTTGACAGCCTAACCTATGTCCCCGATAGGAATTACCCTCCCCGTTGGCGACGTCGTCCTCGACACGTCTTAGACGACCTCGAAGACTCAATTATTGCTGCCAATGACGTAGGCGGAGACGAGGACGTCACCCTCGCTACACCGTGAACACACACCGGTCCTTCAGCCAACACTTTTATCAGGTATCGGCACGTGCCTGGACGCTTCTCACCGACTCGCGATCCTGCGGTACCCTCCCAAGGCAACGCCCTAAGCCGAGGTCCGTTCCTTCCGCCGGTCTACTGGCGGGGGAGGCCTTAGGCTCGTTGCTGCACACACTCTTTGCTCCTGGCTGAGCGCCTTCTGCGCTCGTCCTAAACCATATATGTCCGGTGACTCTAGAAAGGCCATTCGGGGTCAGAAGAATTTAGCCATACCGAAAAAAATACATGATATTTTATGGGCTTAGTATATAAAATATCATGTATTTTGTTTATATGTACTAACAAAAATGAAGTTGCAAGCAGACTTAATTTAGGTATAAGAAAATTTTATATGTCGCATGCAATACAATACTCCCAATACTATTATATATTCAAAAAATATATAGTTTTGGGAATGATTATTAAGTTTAATTATTTAGTTTTGATCAGCTATAAGTATAGATCGATAAACGAAAACGATTGATCAATTAGCGATTACATTGTCACACATGGATTTGAAGTGTGATAAGCTGATAAAGCGAAAACGAATAGTTCTTATTTTTATTATGAACTGCTCTAAAATTAAACGATGAACAGAAAATACAAATAGGGTTTAAAATTTAACTTTTTAAACTTTCGCGTTTTGTACAAATTTTATATTCTAAATCGGGTCTGAACGCGTATAATAAAGGTATTTGTTTACCTTAAAACACTTTTGATAGACTTACTTTAAACTGCACATAATACGTTTTAGATCAGTTCTAAAAGTAATTATGGGATACAAAAATAAAAATATGTTAGACAGCGATTGATCAGTGTTTATTGATCAGGTTTTTAACGAAAAAATATCTCTAAATTTTGTTAAGTATCACTTTAATATGATTTATGCAAACGTTAAATAAAAATGCATTGTAATTGAAAATTAAATGTGAATACATCACAATAATAATATAATAACTTTACTTTTCAGATACGACGGATCCATTAAATGTTATTACAATAAACTTACAAACTATGATATTAGACGTAAAATTGACGCATTGAGATACACGTAGCGTACATTGCGCGCCAGATGCAACTCAATCCGCTAAATATTGAAGCGATCGCAGCACCTGTCGCATCAGGCTACTACTCTCTTGCGCGTGATGCCATGGAAACCATAACGCAGGAAACAAAAATTCTTAACACTAATGGTGACACGTATATTTACTGAATAATCAGAGCACGCTTGGCTTTAGCGGGACGTCCCCTCTTACGTTTTTCTACAATCGGTATATTTGTCGCTTCCGGGGGTGGTACTACATATTTTAGTATAATAGAAAGCCCTATAACATGTTTGCAAATGAATATGTTATAAAATTTGGGGCAGTTGCATTTTCCTTCGATCCAATTTTCTTTGTTAAGTGGCAATGCAACTTGACAGCTGCTGAAATGTTGTTTCTTAAACTCATCAAAATTTTCCCAATGCTTTTCGAAATCATTACATGCCCCCCCAGTGGGCACCTGATAATGGTTGTAATTTTCATCGCTGCGTAAATCAATCACAGTTTTTGGCAACTTAGCCCAATGATATGCCCGGGTCCATTCGTCCAACGTTATAGTAGCAAATCTTGAAACTACTGTTGCGTTGTCATTTGCAGTATATCGTTTAGACCATTCGCTTACCATCTCTGTGATAACGACTAGGAATCTAGAGAGCGGGAAACGCTCGCGCAATGTGTGACTGTTTTTTATCACCTTGATGAAAGATTCGAGAGCATCGTTAGTAGATGGTGATGCTGGAGCTGCACCTAAATACCAGTTTCTATTTTGTCTCAGCCACTGCTCTTTGAAGTATTCAACAAACTCTTTATGATGTTCATATTTACGCAGAAATGCTTCAGAAGCGGCATCAAAAATTTCAGAACATGTTATATCATGCAAAGCATCTATATCTGTCAGGATCTCCTGAGAATTTTTCTTAAACAAACTATATGCTTTAACTTGCATATTTTTCTTTGCTTGTGTCCAACACATTCTGATAAAAAATTCGTTACCGAAAACTTCAGTGAAAGCGTTTTGAATGCTTCTGGAGGCATCGCATACTAAAACTGCCGGTTTTAATTCACTTGAGTACAAAGATTGGACATTATTTTTCAGAGCACTAAAAAACATTTTGAAGTCATCTGTTTCTTCAGAGGCAGCTACCGATAAGCACAATGCGTGGAACTTTCCATTTTTGTCTGTAGTACCTGCAACTAAGACTGGAAATCCCTGCCAAACTAGTTTAGAAGTAGCATCAGCATGCAGTACTTCTATCTCACGTGCCAACCTCAATAAATATTTAGTTGAAAGAATAAAACGAAAATTTTGCGCTGATTCAGCATCCGATATTTCATACGAAATAACAAAAACTTCATGTGCATCTTCGGGGACGTTTGAATGGGAGAGTAACCACGTTTCAAGTTGACCCAAACTCAATATAAGATTGTTATATTTAGGGCGGCGGTGATCAGTTAAATAATTTCGTAATTGAGACATTCTAGGTAGCTCGATGCCCTCTATTTTTGACAAACCTTGCATTATTGCTTTTGGTTTCAAATTAAGTTCCAACAATTTATTGATTTCCATTTTGACGTGCTCACTTAATCCATAACTGGAAGAATTACCGTTGTCGTCATGATCATGAATGGCGTCTGTTCGATACATGAAAACAGAATCTGATTGAGAATCGAATAGCAAATATACTTGTGCTGAACATTGGGGTCCACGTAATTTTACTTTGTTGCACCTGTAGTACCTTTTCTGGCCTTCCTCTGTTTTACGTGTATAATAAATAGACCACGTACACTCTTCTTTCAAGGCTACTTCAGCGTCTTTGCAGTTTTGAAATGTTTTCACAAAGAGCCAGTCTTTATTCTGCATCTTCTTTTTTTTCTTTGTTACTTCTTCCTCATATTCGTCATGATCGTCGCAATCAGATTGAAAATACGTAATAGTACACTCACTTGAACTTGGACTTGGAACTGTAACTTTAGACTCCATGGTAATGCTAAATAAATTGAAAGTGAACAGCAAAATAACACAACGCAACTACATTCACCGAAAACCAGTTGGAACTGATGCTTGCAGGTCGATAACTCTGACGCGACAACTCGTGCGCTGATTGGCTGTTCGCGGCCGAAGCTCCACCCACGTTAACGGAATTCATTGGTGTTTACAATAAATTGACCTATCAGGACGCTTTTGAAATAATCGAACTGTTTTAATAGCCAATCAAATAAAATTACGTCTCGTCACTGTTTAAATACGTCTGATCAATCAATTATCGTTCGGTACAAAGATTAAATTTTACGTAGATTAGAGGTTCGAATCAAGGCAGTTTATTTAGCTGTTCGAAGTTTAATTAAATCTTGATAAAGTGCTGATTACATTTTAACAGATTAATTATAATACTGGTAGAATGTTATTAAGTCAGTTAAGTCAGGCTTTAAAATAGCACTATCCCATCTCTTCCCGTGGGTGTCAGGACAACTAAGCCGCTACCACAAGCCCTGAGGAACTACACGACCTCGCCATCCGGCTTTGCTAGCGTGGCGTTTTAAAGCCATACATCTCTCATGCACAAGGCAATGTCGAGTAGTAGACGATAAAAGAGATGGTGACTTACTGTTGAATGTTGTGGAGTAAATTCTATTAGCAGTTAAAGCTGAAACGACAGAAAATATTGCATCGTGGGGCACTCTAATAACGAGCGTCCATATTTTAAACTGAAAAGTTTGGATGGGGTAAATTCGGTCGTAAAGTAAGTTAGGAAGTTTCGAGTTAGGGCTGAGCACACCCGCGGGAGAGTGTTGCCAGGCTGCCGCAATGTTCGTCAAGCAAACTGCTTAAACATTTAAATCAGATTGTGACAAAAGAGATAGATGTTTTGTATTTATTGATTGACGAGTAATAGTTACGTCACATTTACACAGGAAGACTTTCTCGAACAGTTCCGGCGAGAACATGCTCGTATGCGACCGAAGCTCATCAAAATATTATCACAAACATTCGATGATGCAGTGATCACATGATGATAACAGTCGTTTCTATTAAATACGCGGCGAACTCAGAAAATTATGCGAAAAACTAAAAAAATATCTAAGGGTTTCAATTATTTTATTACAATTTTTTTTAAAGTACTTCCCATTTGCATCTATACAAAGTTTCATGCGTTTGAACCAATTGCGAAACCATTTTTTCCACTCTTCCTCAGGTAGGTACCTCTTTCACAGCTTCTTCGAATGTAGCCAGCGGGAAGCCGAGCGACGAGCACTACTTCCCTTTTAGTTGGGATACAAGATACCAAGTCGGGAATGTAAGGAGAATGGCCTAAAACTTTAACAATGGTACTGTCCAAAAGTCCCTTATTTAAGCGCTGAGTGAGCGCCCGCTCACGGCGTTGCCGTGGTGCAGCAGTAGTCCGCGGAGACGTTGGACGTTGTGTTTGGACGGTTGTTAATCACTGCACGTTTGGCAAGGGCGTGGCTACGTACCATTCTAGGTTAATGCTGTTTTGGTTTCGTAAAGGTACAGACATCAGGTAGCTAGTTAAAGTGAAAAAACTTTCCAGCGCTTCTTACTCTTTTCACTTTGGTAAGAGTTGGCTCACTTTGAAACAGCCAAACAGTGGATTGACGCTTAGTTTCTGAATCATACTATTACTGGAAGATCCTAGATTCGTCACCTGTGACGATGTCGTAAACGCGCCGAGACGACCTTGCTTTAAATTTTGTTATCATATCACGGCACCATTTGACTCTACGACTTGTGAGCCTCCGTGAGGTTGTGCGGCACCCAGCGCGACCCCAGAAGGGAAATTTGAATTTGTAATGTTTTGTTTTTATGTTATAGATAGTCATAGTTTTGACGTCAAAGCCAGAGTTATGAGGGGGAGAGTGCACGCTGCAATCCAACAGCCGCTGGGCGCACTCGACTGGCCAAGTTACCCCTCTCTCACAGAAGACTACCTTGAAATGTCCTGCATTTCCCACTTTATCTTATTTCCCCAATGTACGTACGTGTTTCGGTAGTGAGTGAGATGTGCCAGAGCCCATTCCCATCCTATCCCTCCCCATTTCCCCAACCTTTTCTCCAAATTCATTCCTATATCTCCAAAGGTAGGCAGCGCATCCGGGGGCGTGCCAACGTTTGTCATTTTGGACTAATGTGGTGCGCATGTATCACGGATGTCTATGGGCTACAGTATCCGCTTACCATCAGGTGAACTGTATGCTCGTCTGCCGCTTTCGTCCATAAAAAAAAGCCAGCCAGTGTTCCATAGATAAAAACTATCTTTCGCAAAACATTCCGAGTAGCCTCGTACAATGTAAATATAAAATTATATTAATACTATTTTCAAATGTACAATATAATTGTTAATTACACCCTTTATCTTAAGTAGTAATATTATAAAGTAAGTTTGTTTAGTGAACAATTTTTAAGAATATCTAACCATATAAACGCCATATTGTTTTAACATACGTATACAAAGTATACAATGTCGTAAAAGTTAAAATATAGGTACATTTATAATAAATTTATTCTGAATTTTCCGTCGCTACGCTCAGAAAAGCCAGAGAACATCTTGTTTTAAAATGAACGATGAATACAAAGTAAATATTTATTACAAATTTTAATTACAAAGAAGAGTTCTCTTTCGGCGAAAGACACTTGAGTATCCCATTTACGCATAATGAGTGGAAAAATATAAATTATAACGAAAAAACTTTGTTTGTTCCCATTGGATAATATTTAATTGTAATTTTGGTGTATTCTTAGATAATGTGTTTTTTAATAAAATATTTCTAAGAATCTCTCTCAATATCTCTTAAAAGCAATTTTATTAAACTTTACGTTTATTTTATTTGCGCTTATCTGTTTTTATTGAAGTATCTACTCGTGAAATACGTTTGTTCACTCGGTGAACAAGTGAGACTTTTTTTTATATAGTTAACCTATGGTTATTGCAATTAAAATAAATGAACTAAGAATTTTTCAACTGTACTATGCTCTTTTTTTTTCTTTATATGAAGAAAGCGGCAGTTGAGCTCACAGTCTACCTGGTGTTAAGTGGATATTATGTATAAAATAGCATATTATCAAACAATCAATTAGTTTACAACTAATACACTGTACGTTGACGCCAAATTTTCGCAATCAGAAGCTACTGTTCGAAAAACAGGCATTATAGAATTTCATTTCGAAGTAATGGAAAAAATATGAAAGTTCATTTTATACAATAGAGAAGGTTTTAATACATACAATGTAATATTGTTAATTTGTTGCATGTAAAAGTACTCAGTAATAGACAGCATTTTAAGTATACAGTGTTTTTATTGATAAAAATAAGTGTATAAGATTGTATCTCATAAAATATCAGTGATCGATCTCCTGACCCATTTTGTAAACGTAGAACGTTTCTTTCTACGTTTACACAATACAACTACGCAATCCAAAATAGGTAATTGAGATGATTAATTTAAATATGTTTTTTTTTTCAAGATTAATTAAACTGAGAAATGGAATCTGGGCAGGATTAATTTCTTGTTTGAACAGGACTTATCATGAATAAGGCCTACAGGGGTGACACCTTAAAAAAGTGCGCCAAGTACTCTCAACTCAAAGGTGATGTTGTAAAAGTGGGCATTTTTGAAAAATATTAGAATAACAATTATTGACGTGGGCGTATTCACCAACGGTCATTCGTATGAAAAAAAAAGTATTAAGAACTTTTTGTGGGAAATTACATGCATGGGCTGTAACGGTAATAATTATCTTAACCATAAGAGATCTTAACTAACCATTTAAGAGATAATCGCCAAAAACAGTTTTTCTAACTTTTTGACATCCGGTAAAATTTTCGTCAGTGTGCTGATGACGGAGACTTTTGACATTTCATTTAGAAGGATAGTATGAAAGCCCGCACAAAAAATTTGCTCCATCGGAATTATTAGACTTTTCCGTGTCTATTTTGACTGGACTATAATTGGACTTTTTGAGGGGGAGAGTGCGCGCTGCAATACAACAGCCGCTGGGCGCGCTAGACTGGCCACGTTAACCCTCTCTCACGGAAGACTAGCTTGAAATGTACTGCATTTCCCACTTTATCTTATTTCCCTAAATGTACGTACGTGTTTCGGTAGTGAGGGAGATGTGCTAGAGGGCATTCCCATCCTATCCCTCCCCATTTTTACACTAAGACATATTAAGAGAATAAAATTCTGTAACGATCAACTGTCAATTTATGTTAGACTTTGACTTTTCATTTGCACACTACAACGCGTAATTTAAAAGATTACCACACTGCCACCATCTAGACTGGCTCTAATAGAAACATCAACAAGATATGCTATCTTTAATCCATTAGCTGACCACTGCGTTTATTTTCTGCTAGCGTACACTTGAGGCCCGTCCGCACCGCACAGTGATATAGTGAGGACATCGCCTAGTTTATTTATTTCATTAATTTAATTAATCTATCTGGTCGATTTAGCTCTGCTTGAAATGGGTACATTTTGCGTGTACCACACGACAAAATTAGTATTGCTTTAGTATTTAATTACGATGCAAATTATTCTTTGCACGCCCGTTGAAGCAGCACTTGGGAAATATATACAATGTAACGGCATATTATGTTATCTATATTCTTGTATAATTTCTTTTTTTTATGAATGAAGGCGGCAGACGAGCATACAGTCCACCTGATGGTAAGTGAATACAGTCTGTCGGCCATAGACATCCGCGATGCTTAGTCCAAAATAACAAACGTTGATGCACTGCCTACGTTTAGCCTTTAGAGATATAGGAATGGATTTGGAGAACGGGTTGGGAAAATGGGTAGGGATGGGAATGGGCTCGGGCATATCTCACTCACTATCGAAACACGTACGTACATTGGGGAAATACGATAAAGTAGAAATGCAGTACACTTCAAGGTAATCCTCTGTGAGAGAGGGGTAACGTGGCCAGTAGTGCTCCCAGCGACTGTGGGAATGCAGCGTGCACTCTCGCCCTACAAAGATCATGAGATAAGATTAGTGAAGCGTGTTTTGTTAAAAAAAGTCAAGCCTTCAACAGCAATAATTTAGACACTGAAGAAAATAGTGAAGGATAGTTAAAAAATACATGGTAAAAGTTGGATATCTCGATATCGATAAACTATACAATATCGAAGAACATATATGGGGGTGAAATCGTATCTCAATACCCATTGAGGTATCCCAGCTCTCTGTCTGCTTTGATCTACCACTGATTGAAACGACTGTATATTCTTATTAATTAATAAATAATTATTAATGGTTCTCAATGGAATGTTCTTACGAGTACTTAGTATAATAGCAATAGCACTTCTTTGCGATTAAAATCTCGTACCGAAAAAGATAAACAAAACAAAAGGGGGAGAAAACGATAATTAAACTCCGGATAAAGCGAGTTTCAGTTTTAAACATCGTAACACCGTTTGATCGCATAAACTCAATCGTATAAACTTTATAATGGCCGCCCCAAGTTGAACTCCCCTGACCCTTTTGCGACACTAATTAAATAACAACAGCTTTACTAAACTAGTACCCGCATGTGTCCTAGTGTTTATAACATAAAAAAACTGGGTTATTTCATACGCCCTCGTGACTTTTTTGTAGAAGTGGTCACCGCCGCCCATGGACGCCAGACACCAGACCTCGCAGACTCCTTATCACGGCCCTTTTGAAGAGACTTAACTAAGCGCCCGTGTCTACAAGGGAAGGCTACAATGGGATAATATAGGTTGATATATATAACGTAACAAACGAACTTTTGTATTTATACTATTAGTAAAGATATAAAGTAAAAACAAAAAAGAAATAATAAAAATAAAAGCTACATATTAACCACTTTTCCTAATACAAGTAAAAATAATACAATAAATCACTCGTCCAGCTTTGTGACATTTATAAATTGGAACAATAGATACTGTACAAATCTGGTGAGCCTAATGACCGTTCCGATTTACATAAAACACGCGAAAATACAATTGTTTAGAGCCCAATAGAGGGTTGACGCGAACGTACAAAGAGCAACAGTAGTTGATCTTAACAGACGCCTGAAATGTGTCTCATGCCTACAGACGTTGCGCTGTATACAACAGGTTGAGATACTGGAACAGGTTGAGATAGGTAGATGGAAGTCGTATCTTGCTATTTTTTATGGAAACCCAGTGTGGCCCCTCTCACATATTGAAATAACGACAATACATCAATAAAGGCATTCTCATTGGCTATATGTGTTTTACAAAAAGTACCGTTATAACTTAAAGAGTAAACATTTGAGTTACAACTTTATTATGAAAACAATAAGTCTTATTTCTTTTTGTAATATACGAGTAACACTTTTTTGGCGAGGATTGGATGTTGTGTCAAAAGTACATGAATACATGCAATGAATTTAATACTTTATGATATGTGATATAAGATACGTATGTACTGTTTGATTTTATAACTTTTTGGTATTTAAAGTTCCATAACAGGATTAGAGTTGGGGGATAGCTGTCAGAGCGTTTGTAATCGTTTGATTACCGATCATGATCCACATTTGATTGTTCACTTCCTCAGTCCTCAGTCTACATGCAATAATAGAACAATAAGACATTTTTATGAGAATTTTTTAGCTCTTTACAGTAATACGATTCATCAATGCCTGATATGATATTTCTTGTTTCCCTTGTGAGATATGATCATATCTGAGGCGCTTGTGTAATGTCCTCACGAGTCTTCTACTTATTAACAAGGAAATGCCAGTTCTGTGGTTATGCCCATTAAATAATAAAGTCAACATTATCCGCTGAGCGAGTGACTTGTAATGACATGCAGCCCACACGCTTAATTCTAACAAATCCATGTATGAATGTTTAGTTCAGGCATTTTGTCTTAGTGTGAACATAAACAAAGCGTCTTACCTGCTTTCAAGTCACTATTGACAGTCATAGCTATTTTAAACTCCGCTAAAACACACAGAGCTGTAAATAATTAAAGTATGTCAGCTTCTAGAATCCGTGCCGACAAACATAGAAACATAGAAAAAACAGACTATACTTTAGATTATTCAAACTTGTTTACTTGAAAGCAGGTATTACTTGAGAGCAATCTAGATTTTTATGTAGCAATGTTGTTGACAACACCAGAAATTTCATAGACTTTATTAAGATTTTTTTTTTTACCATCTTTTGTTGTCTACTTTATGCCTAGGCACTGCACATTCGTATACAAACTAAGTTACACATATATATACAAATTAGTTTAGTGACAAGTCCCAGTCTAATGTTCGTGATAATTTCAATAAAGGCACCGACTTGCGCCACTGTCGGCTTCATGTATTGCGTATGCTATCATTTAACACCTATATGTTAAATGATAATTGGAACACGATAACCGGACGTATGAATATTCAAAGGATCGTTAAGATCGGGTTTAGGCTACAAGCCTTCATATAGGTTCGATATGTGTAGGTGAAATAAAACCCTAATCAAGGGAAACACCATTTCCCAAATGACAATTTCAGATTTTTTTTTAGTAAAATACTCTACGTATTTTCCTATATAGGATAATTTGAATACTATACCATAAGCCTACATCTCTCCACTGCTGGATATAGACCTCTTCAAAGGCTCTAAATATTTACATGTAAAACAGGTGAATATTATTAAATTATGTACGACCGCATGTGCCATCTATGGTCGCAAATATATATATTTTTGAACATTTATAAAGTAATTATATTGTATTTGAAGTTCTGTTTCTTGATTTAGTTCTTGGAATTAAATAGTTTTAAACAAACCAGCATATTTGGTTTCTTATTGTAAGTGAAATATATTTTATAGAAAGACGTCGGCGAAAAAGCAAGCAGTATCCACATACCAACAGGTAGACCCTGTTGGTAAGTGGATACTGTGGCAAATGAACATTCGCGACACATCAACTTCAATCCTGAGTGGTAAACGGTGACAAGACCTCGGATACACAACCTGACCTTGAAGATTTAGGAATGGATTTGGAGAAATGAGACGGAAAATGGGAAGCGACAACAAATGATACAGAGTCCCATACAATAACTTTTGAAATTCTTGTGTGTCTAAACGCCCATCACTCAAAAGTTAGTTATTAAAATACACAGTATACATTGAAACCATAATTTGAAATATTTAAATGTCACATAACACAAAAACGAGGAAATGACAATGAAACTACGAAGGAGGCTTTTAATAAAAGTAACATGATCCGTCAAATAGAAAGCTCGCCATCTTTACTTCTGGTCCCGGGGGACTGCGGTCACTTCGAAGCCTTCTGCTGAATATATATACGTGTATGTCAAAGCGTATACGTATATATGTGATACCAAAGGTTTCCAGGTGAGTTAGCAACTCCGTCTAACCACAAGGGAGAGATTTGAGTAATTATTTAACTATCTCCTTCGTGAAATGTGACCCGCGAACTTGGAATCCGAATGAAATGTGTGGTTAAACGTCTTGGGTATAATCTAAATTATTGGTTTTCGTATTGTTGTAAGTCCAATATTATGAGACGTAAATTAACTAATTGCGAGTTTTTGGCCGGAACTCGAGAAAAGTGAAATTGAGTTTTTGTTTCATTCTATTATAAAAATGTGTACCATATGTCAATCGATTGTATGTGTATGTCTCATATCAATGACCGAATTTCTTCCATCTCGTGGCGCGCACTTTAGTTTATTGAACTTCAATATGTTTTTTGTGCGTAATGTTTGTGATAATTAAATAAAAGCATAAAACTGCGTTTTTTGTGTGCTTCCAAGGATTCCCAACTCGTTTGATCTCAGTATACAAGTCACTCAGTAAAGTGACTTGTTAACTTACTTAGGACTGGAGTGGACACTGACGAGACACGTTCCACTTTAAATTTATTAATTACGAAGGAAACTCGACACTGGCACAATGTGCTAATTGCACTAATGGTACAATTTAAAAAACTTGGTACAATGGTACAATTTTGCACTAATTAAAAAAAAAAACGAAAAAAAACTACTGTATTGACCGGGTTGAAGGTTATGGCGATAATACGTAAATTAATTACGATTTTATTTTGTGCCTCAAAGTAAAAAACGGTAAAGAGCTGCGATATGAAGGGAGAGGGGGCCGGGAATGTATGCGTTTCGTTGCCACCCAAATCAAGAAGAAATATATAGCAGACAGAAAGAGAAGGAATGCACCAAATTTACTAACGGCTAAAACATTGCTATAATCTAAAATTAAGCACGACAACGACCACCACACAAGCAGGCTATAACACTCCTAACAGAGTTGTGGACATATGGTACGAATTACCACAGATGGTATCACGACAAATATCGCCTAGACTTAATCCAAGTCTGTACTGGTTTTCACAATAACATGGAATTTGTAGAGGACAGATAGGTTAAAACACTGCAATTATCTAAAATTAAGCAATGACCACCACAAAAATAGAAAATAATACTGTCAACAGAGTTGTGGATATATGGAACTACCACAAATCACATTGCGGCAAATATCGCCTGTCTGAATCCAAGACTATCAGTCTTAATAAAATTCTCTGCGTAGGTTTTAACGTAAATACTAGACTGAAATCTAGGGCATGCCATTAACGGCCGTATCGATGTTCGATACGGCTGTTGTCAGTGAAATGCAGCCCGCTATTCAATATTCCCCTGAACGTTCTCGCTTTGAAAACCTTTTCATGGTGCAGTGAAAGATATTTTTAATAAAAAAAAATGTTTTAGTTAACAATATCTGTCGGATAGTGAAAACAAGGAAATACATTAATAAATACCATGCCATACCATACCATCAGCTTATGTCTCTTCAAGGCTCGCTACCGAAAACATAAATGTTTTTTTTTTCGGCATGGCAATTTCTTGTGGCCCTATTGACCTTTCAAGTCACCGGACATGTATAGTTTAGCAGCCAGGAGCAAAAGTGTGTGCAGCAACGAGCCTAAGGTCATCCGCGGTAAACCAGCGGGAAGGAAGAGACCTTGGCTTAGGGCTTTGCTTTGGGAGGATACCGTGGGATCGCGAGTCGGTGAGAAGGGTTGATATATCTTTATACCATATGTAATATGTGAAAGTTATAAGGAGGTCAAAGAAATCACCATATAATGTATATATATACAAGTGTCTATTTCTGTCACCGAGTTCGCAAAGTGGGTAAAAGGACGGCTAACGGCAGACCAATTAGGACTGCTTGAGTTTCCTTGCCTTTGAGAACCACTGTCCAGTTTACGCAAGGGTAATGAAGTTTCCTCTGATTTCAATAGCTTTAGTCTTCGTTCTAATTAGCTGTGCCATTTTAGTAATAACCGACAGTGAATAAATAAGGCAAAAGAAGGAGATTTTATTTTACATTTATTTTATTTTATTTAGGAGTAAGTGGGAAGGTGTTCATGTCGATGAAAAAGCTGTATCTATAATATAACACTGCCTTAAGATATCGATAATTGGACCCCTGACATACTGTATATTTTTAACCCAATATTTGTAATTCACCTGAGCGCAACTAGGATTCCAGTAAATGATAAATTGTTCGTTACATCTTTCATTTACACTCCGTCACATTTGTCAATCAAATATTCATTATACAATTTACAAATGTACGTCATCGATCACAAAAACAAAATTCGTGGCTACCGGAATACGCCCGGAATTGATCAACCCGCTAATCACATGAAACATCATATGAATGTTATTCCTGTTATAGCTCTTATGTGTATCAAATTAAGACCGTCAGTTGGAATAGCTAACTTCGGCAATCCCTTATCCCCTAGTGGTTACAGTATGATTGATCAGCTCCATATTGACTGTGAGGCTATTCATTTTGTCGTTGGACTGTTAAAGGCTTTTATAGTGCTTAATTTATTAGCTGACTTTACCTCGAAAAGGTTTTTGGATGTTAATAATGACCATTCATTGAAATATTTCGACAAAACAATCCAGTGTTTATAAATTGTATGAGATTTGGATAAAAAGTAGATTTAGATGTTTTGCATGTTTCACCAAAACAAAATGTTTAAAAAAAAGTTTTAGTTACTTACAACATGTACTTTATTAGTTTCCTCGTTCGTCATCATTTAAGAACCACTAATTTGATATACGTAGTATATCTATTAACTAAACATAGTTAAATATAAAAATATTTTTAAATTTAATTCAAATAAATAAGTAATACGGCCCGAAACACCTCGGTGATGTGCTAGGGGAGGCTAAACAAAATAGCGCTGGACGCACTTCGGCCAGGTGGATTGACGACTTGAAGAAAGCCGCCGGTAGTGGCTGGATGCGAGAAGCAGAAGATTGTGTGTGGCGGTGATCCTTATACCAGCACTGGAGAGACAAAGACTGATGGTATGGTAATAGGTGTTTGTGTGAATGTATTACCAATCCCTTAAAAATCTAGCTGATACCTTTAGCGTTACACACAGAAACATTTGAACTATTTCAGCTATCACTTAACATTAAACATCCCTTGTCAAATGTTTATGTTGGTACACGTCACGCCTGGCGCTGATTAGCAACAATCTTGCCGGAACCGTCCATTAGGGTAGACGTCTTGACATGGGACGACTGACATGTTGGGATTAAATTTCCATGTTTATATATAAACTAGTATTTGCCTGCGGTTCCGTCCACATAACTTACAACCGTTATAGCAGTTATGTAAGGCCTTTTTAAATAACGCTAGTCAAAACGTCAGTTCATCTTTTGTACTACTTCCAGTTTTCTATTTCATTTTAGTGTATGTATCACATTATGTATATTTTTTTTATAGACTAGTGGGCGGACGAGCAAGCGGTCACACGTGATGGTAAGTGTTACCGCCGCCCATGGACACCTGCAACATCAGGGGGTATGCGGGCGCGCCGCCGATCTTGCAAAATCCTATTCACAGGTCTCTTGAAGAACCCCATATCGTAGCTTAATGGAAAGACCTCTTGAGGCAGTTCGTTCCACAGCCTACGGGTTCGCGGTATAAAATAATTTTTGGACCGAACAGTGGGCGACACGCGAAACGAGGAAATGCGGATGGACCGCACTTCTGTGACGGGAGGTGTGGTTGTAGAAACCCGAGGTGGAAGTTATATTAATTATTATATTTATATGTCTATGTGTGTATTTTTGCATTTATGTATGTGTAGGTATATTCATGTATGTATGCATGTCTATTTATATGTGTATGCATTAAGTTACATTTCTTTTTGTGCTTTCTACATAATCTGTATAATCTGGTGGTTGATTGGTATATAATGCCATATAGCATTAAATCCGCCTTATGTATATATTATTTTGCTTAAGTTTGAATAACTAAATAAATGAACAAACTAATCACTAACTGATATTTCAATCAGTTTTTTAGTCACAACAAATGTATTTCAATTAGTGCCCGCACACAATGCTATCCGTCAGTAATCGGTCGATATTTTAACAAGTTAGTGACTAATCTCGTAGTTTCCAACGATATCGGTCAAATAAAGGATAACACCTTCACGCTACAAATATCTCTCTCTGTTTAGTCTTCAAGGACCTATCTTTCGGGCCTAACAAATAGGTCTTGGTTCGCGTTAGGTCATGCTATAAACGAGCATACTCGTACTTAGCATTGTCTTTTTCTACTAACATATATAATCCAGGCTTAAGCCATTGTTAAAAACGTAGCATTATCATTCGTTTTCTACCATGTTTTTACGTACAGCAACGCGTAGCACCCATTTAACTCTCAATTTTGCAGGCTAATTTAGTTGCCAGATTTACCACCGGGCGGGAGCCAGATAATTGCGACCACATCGTTGTTATGCAGAAGCAGTGCGTTAGAGCAGGGGGCATAATCTTATATCTCTATCTCGCACGAGGATGCAGGCACACCGGATAAATATTCATAACAATGATGCGCCTGTTCCTCTCCACTACCTCACAGGCCTAATGAAGTGATTATGTTGGTGTTTGTAAATTGAACTTTGTTTAAAGGCAATGTGGTTTAGATTTGTGCTCAGAGTAAATTGCGTTGGACTTGTGTTTTACGTGTTGTGGTAAGAAAGAAGATGGAGGGAAAAATATTGTCGAATACGATTTTTTTTATATAAAAGGTTTGGCAGACGGGCGGGCGAGCCACATGGCGGTAAATGGTTGAAGACTGCACTGTATGCAACAGCTTCTTTAGCACCGCTTTTTGACTATGGTAAAAATGCGACGTTGGTATTAGATTGAATATCTCTTCAGAACGTTCCCCATTATACAAGGGCTAAAAGAGAATCTCACTGGACATTCAACGATTCTAATCCGCTTGTTAGAGTGGATATGGATTATTTATTTACTTCGGAATATACACGAACATAAGAGCGATATAATGCAAGGATACCTAAAATGCAACAAGCAATCTTTAAGTTTTTTCTAACGGTACATTTTAAAAGTTCATTACCATCCAAAAATAAGTACAGTTCAATAATAGTAGTCGCCGTGTGGTGTCGGCCCCGGCTTTAGAATCTACCCCATTTATAGCCGCGTGTAGCGTAAAAGGCGACAGGGGATAACAAAACGGCTACCACAATCTCTAAGGAACTATACCACCTCTAAAAGAGTGGACTCGCTAACCTGCTTGATCAGCGTGGCGTATAACGACCCATACATCTCTCGTGCACAATACAATATGCATGAACAGGCTCGTATCCAACAGTGGACGATAATTGGACTGGTTACACGTTGCGGTAATACAGTTGAATATGTATTTTCACTGTATGATAAATAAAACTGCGCGATTTGTCCCAATATGTCATTCATTCTTATGAAGATGAGTTCATTAAATTACTATAAACCTTATAAGAATTATCTATGGTTTCGTTGTAACTTGACATTATTTATTGACATTGACAATGTAAAGCATTGACATTCTATAAATGATTCTCTATCTTGTTATTTCATTGTTTAGCCATTTGACATTTGTAATTATGATTGACTGCCTTTCGGTATTGACTCTTATATTAATTACGCAATTCTAATTATGCAAATTGTCTTATTATGTTAAATTTATTAATGCGTTACATTTAAATTTTGCGTGTCATTTCTATGACAAACATGTGGAACTTCTATTCATTTGTTTTGCCATCTTATTATTACCATGTTTTAGCAAATTAATTATGAATTATTATAAGAATAACGAGTTTGCCAGAGTCGTATTCAAAAATGTCTGCATGATTTGTCTTAATTAGCCCTTTGTGATTGCATACTAATTAGTGATTGCAATTGTTGGTTTTTCTGTTGTTACGAATACAACTCTGGCGAACTTGTCGTTCTTGTGGATGCAATTTCATAATAACGCTTATGAACGAAACTTATCCAACTTATTCGGCGGCGGTCCATTGAACATTGGGGCGGCAACCCCATGCCGATCAATCAATACCGTTCCCCTATTAAACTAAGCGACTTAAGCAAGTTACGTAATTAAAACTTAATACTTTTTATTGTGAAACTTAAACTTTAAGGTATTACAACCATTGGATGCTGATCGGTTCATTGGCCGATAAAGTGGGGAAATTGGGAAAATTTGGGAAAAAATGCAAAATTAGTGAGAAAATGTAGGGTAACGGAACTTGAGATAGTCTGTATTAATAACACTCGGGAATATGAATAAGAAAGACATGGTGGATTGTGTATAACATGTTTAATATTACAGTGGTGGAACAAATGAATGGGGTCTAGGGGGGAAAGTAGCTTAAATATTGAAGATAGTAACATTTTACACAAAGGAAACCTTAATTTATTTAAAAAAATAAAAAACATAACTTTCATAGATTATTACAAGAATAATAAAATTATCTCAAAAAATGGTAAAAGGCTCTCTCCAAAAAGAGAACACGGCGTTGTCTTTTTCTTATTTACGACGTGTAATACCTGCGATTTGTTAAATCTGGTACAATACTGTTGCGCTGGAAGAAGCGCGCTACATCGCATGCCACGCCTACCATAATTAAACTTTTACTAAAACTAAAACAAGACTAGACAAATGGATGTCGGGGCAAAATTAATGCATACACCAGCATACGATATAGGCCCATCAGCTGCTCGGCTAACCTATACTAATATAATAAAGAGGTAAAATTGTGCGTGTTTTTTTTATTTTTTATGTACGAAGGCGGCAGACGAGCATACAGTCCACCTGATGGTAAGTGGATACTGTCGCCCATAGACATCCGCGATACATGCCAACATTAGTCCAAAATGACAAATGTTGGCACGCCCCCGGATGCGCTGCCTACCTTTGGAGATATAGGAATGGATTTGGAGAAAGGGTTAGGAAAATGGGGAGGGATAGGATGGGATGGGAATGGGCTCTGGCATATCTCATTCACTACCGAAACACGTACGTACATTGGGGGAAATACGATAAAGTGGGAAATGCAGTACATTTCAAGGTAGTCTTCTGTGAGTACTGAAAGTACTGTCTCTGGAAGTACTGAACCAATTTCAAAAATTCTTTCACAGATAAGAAGCTACATTATCCGTGTCTAATATAGGCTATATATTATTTTGAAATTTTGAAAAAACTTATAAACCGAAGCGATGCGAGGGCAGGTTGCTAGTATATTTTTTGCTAATAATAAAATGTGAAACATGGGATAATAATATCTAAAATTCAGAACGCAATAATCACTTAGCAACGAATTCTTACACCTAATTAGAGCAGCGCTAATTGTAAAATGCCTACACTAATTTATTGTAACTAAATTGTTGCGGTTTCCAGCTATTTCGTTGACTTACAATATTATGAAAATAGTTAGTCTAATAGAGGTAAATTAAACCACAGTATATAGGCATTTGACTACAGACGAATCTATAATTTAGTTATTTAGATAAATATTAGATAATTATTTAGATTCCCACCTCGGGTTTCTACAACCGCGCCTCCCGTCACGGAAGTGCGGTCCATCCGCATTTCCTCGATACGGAGGTGTCGCGCACTGTTCGGTCCAAAAATTATTTTATACCGCGAACCCGTAGGCTGTGGAACGAACTGCCTCAAGAGGTCTTTCCATTAAGCAACGATATGGGTTTCTTCAAGAGAGCTGTGAATAGGATCTTGCAAGGTCGGCGGCGCGCCCGCATACCCCCTGGTGTTGCAGTTGTCCATGGTCGGCGGTAACAGTTACTATCACGTGGGACCGCTTGCTCGTCCGCCCACTAGTTAAAAAACAAACAAACAAACTATAATTCTGTTGATTGAAGACCAATTCAATATGTACTAGTATCAGCGACTAGTAAAAGCGACTTTAATAAGAGGGAAGGATGAGCGAAAGCGGATTTCGAAAAATAGGTATTTTTACAATTTGTTGGTGTGTGGGCAGCGAGTGATGAAACTTTTGAATTTACAATTGGAAACTATTTATTTTCTTATTACAAGCACAGTGGAAGCGTGCTAGGCCCATAGCCTGTTGAAATGAAACGTGAGACTTGAATTTACAATTGGAAAGTAGTTATTTTCTTTTACAATCGGATTTTACAAAACGTACGGAGCAGAGAGAGTGCGTCGGAATAACGCTGTATTGTACAAATGTCGTTTAGCTATATTGTTGTTATTCTAATGTGATAGGCGTTATATTTGGTTTGCATCTATATTTCAAGACATTAAAAAATAGTTTCTATATGTCGGTACGTTTTGCTTTTTAAAATAAGGGTTGTTAAATTTGCACACTTGTATTATTTTTGCAGGACCCTAGCTCCTATAAGAAAGGACTAATCAAAAAAATCAAAACACAGGACATGCTCATGGTAAATATTTGTAACATTCTAAAAAATAATTTCCCTATTGCTATTATTCAGGGAGAAATTAGGGAAATACGTTTGAATGGACTGCACGCATCTCGCTTCCGCATCCTCCCCTCTTGAAAAGCGGTTTATTTTTTCCCTCTTTATGCAGTATATTGAAAGACGACCGCAAAACATTCTCCCCATTTTGATAAGAAATGAAAAAACGCTGATGACACGCGACAGATGTTAATACAAAATTAATGAGCCGTATACAACAACATACGTATCTTTTGTATGTAAACGTATACGTATCTTATAACCGGAACCAGCTCTTTTATCGTCTATTGCTGGGCCTCCTCGTGCACAATGTCTTGTGTATGAAGGATGTATGGTCTTAAAACGCCTCGCTGGCCAAGCGGGTTGACGAGTCCACACTTTCAGAGGTGGTGTACTTCCACAGGGCTTTGCGATACCCACGGTGAGACTTGCGGTGGTACTATCCTAAAGCCGACCGACACCACACTGCCAACTGAATATCCGTTCGTTTATAAATATTTGAAAATTGCGGTTTGGCTGTTTCCAATACCACAGACATACTAATTCAGATTCAAAAATTCTTTCTTATGAAAATTAAAGCGTCGTTTCCTGCATGTTGCATTTCCATTTATGAATTTTAAATACCAACGCTCGTCCGTGAAAGCGACAGACGTTCATTGCGAGGCGTTAGAGCGAGATAACATGACATCTTTTATTTATAACCTTACTTATAATAGATCAAAGGCTGCAGATCAAAGGAGCGAAAAAATGATAGAGAATTATTCATTGCTTTTGTGTTAACTTAGAGTCAGCGGGCAGCGAGGTGAGTGGTGAAGGGCATTGAAATTTATCACGTGACACGGAAAGTAAATGAAATTATCGCTCCTGAAGGCGATCCTTCAAAAATTAATTTGGAATTTTCCTGACCCAAGTAGATGAAAACACTTACCGAAGTTGGGGATATTGAATATCTGAAAAGGAAAGTAAATATAATTAATAAATCTTGTAATAAAATTAAAGAAACTTATTAAACACTAGGGACCCGCCCTCGCTTCGCTTCGGTTTATAAGGTTTTTTTTCAAAATTTCATAATAAAATATAGCATATATTAGACACGGATAATGTAGCTTCCTATTCGTGAAAGAATTTTTGAAATCGCTTCAGTAGTTCCAGAGATTACCCCCAACATACAAACACACAATTTTACCTCTATTATATTAGTATAGATTTACATAATATTAGGTGTTTATTTATGTAATGACCGATTTGTATGAGAAAGTAAATTTTTTTTTGTTATAAAATTATCTATTATGTTATATTAGTCTAAATATTGACCCGTATTATTTACACACTTTCGCCACCTCACGGGCAGTTGATTGATGCCACTCCTGGAAAAGTCTCGTCCACGGGTATCAATGAATTCTTCAAAAGCCCTAATTACAGGTACTTCGGTATCAAATTTTTTTCCTAGCAAAAAGTTGTCCTAATTTCGAAAGAAATGGAAATCTGTCGGGGCAAGGTCCGGTGAGTATGGTGGGTGAGGAAGAATCTGCAGGTCCAGCTCTTGAGGTTTTAACTTGGTTGTTTTGTTGCCAGCTTTTCCATCATCGTCCGCAGCTCCTTACAGTATACATCTGCATCAATCGTTTGACCAGCTCCCAAGAAACTGTAGTGGATGCCGGCACAGGACCACGAAACTGATACCAGTAGCTTTTTCTTAGTTATCTTGCGTTTTGGACATCGTTGGCTGAAACTCCTGGATCCAGCTACTGATACGAACGTTTGCGGTTATCGTACAGGATCCATCTCTCATCACAAGTCACGACGCGATTCAAAATTCCTTCGTTTTGTGACAGTTGAATAACACAGTGCATACTTCGACGGGTTGTTGACGCTGACGGTCGTTCGGTTCATAGGGTACCCACTTTTCGAGGTTCTTTATGCTGCCGATTTGACGCAGATGAACCAACATTGTTTTGTTACTAACATCAAAACCTGCTGCTAACTAGTTGTACTTTGACATGGATCTGCTTCCACTATAGTCTTTAATTCATCGTTATTAACCTTAGTCGTAGGTAGTCCGTGGAGCTCATCCTTAAGATCGAAATTCCAATGGAAATACAACCAAACCAAACCATCGACGCACGGTGCGATCGTTTGTAGTGTTTGGCCCATACACACTATTGATATTGTGAGCTATCCGACTTGCGTTGGTGCCGCGACGAAACTCATATTCAAAAATAGCACGCATTTTCAATTTATCCCTTTTAGTTTCAAGACATGAATCACATGAACAAAAGATACAGATTTAGGTACAGAAAAACAAATGAAATCCTGAACTGATTTTGAGATAAGAACATCGTAGTTATTAGATGAATTTTGTTTTCTTTTGAAATTCGAATTAGAACTGAAGATATCGAAGTTCAAAGTGGCCAGTAATAAAATCGGCCATTTCATAGATAAGCACCTAATAGTATTGTATCACATTAATTAGACATTTCCGAAAATTCAATTTATTTCTACCATTTGCCCATATATTTACTTCGAACGCGATATGTCTGTATTCTTTACTTTAACACGGTACTGTTTCTGTAAAATATATAATCCATTGTATATTATTGATGTAGTTAAAGAGTATATGTATAAATATTTATATGAATTGAAATACATATTATACAAATTTTAATTCAAAATACATATTTGTTATAATATTTCTAATTCTCATAATACCTTTATGATGCGATGCACCCCTCTTGTCTGTTTGCCTTCTCTGTTGACTGGTAGAGAATGTCACAGACCATACAAATTTTGTCTTTACAGGAAATTTGAACCAAAATAAATATAAAAGTACACAAAAGAAGTCAGTGATCAGCGTAGAAAAAGTGACGTAGCAGTGCTTAGACAGGTAAACATGACATCTATGCTGTTAAAAGTGTCGTGTCACAAACTGTTATTATTTTTTATCAAAAGATTACTATAAGAACGAATATACAATAATGTCGTTAGACTTTCAACTTCACACGAATTAAGTTGCATTTTAGCTGCTACACTACGTAGCACAATAGACACGTCGTAGAGGATGTAGGATGTAGACACACACAGAAGAGACGTCAGAAGAGCCCTTCCATGTTATTAAAACACACAGACGCGACGTGGCACGCACATGTCTCTTGGTCGCCCGCTTCGCGTCGCCTGGAGACTGAAGCGATGCGATGGATCGGAAGTTTTTTTGGACAAGGACCCTTGTACGTCCTTGTGTAAAAAAGAGCTACGACATTGAGTATAACTTTTACAAATTAGCAAGTTGCACCAGAAATATCACATCTTCGTATTCTGAAAAATACATGTTATAATATCAAAATCTTACAAATGAATGCAGCAATACCGCGCCATGCCACGCCCGCGCCCCATCACTTGTATTTTAAAAACGTCGTGTCCGTACCCAGTCCGTGTCATGTCTCCCCCGATGTCTCTTCCGTATGTCTTGCGGCGCCTAATAATCTCTAAAAACTTGCCTTAACGAAATTGAAATAAAAAATGCGTAGCCAGGTCTCGTAGACGTGACCACTACGCCGTAGCAAGTATCGTAGACCTCATAGACGCGTTCTAGAGGGTGCGTGATTGCAACTTGTAGTCATTAAAATATTTGCGCGTGACTGAACATAATAATGAAAAAATAAATTTCATTATGGATAATTATGAAAAAATAACACGAAAAATAGACCTCACATTATTTTTACACAATGAACATTTTATCTGTTATCACAATACAGAAGGTACCAATATATTAGCTTTATTAGATATCGTTAATCCATTTTCACGATATACATTATAAAAAAAAAGATCTTGGCCCATTAAAGCGAGGAGCGATATCGATTTATTTTTCATATTTCTTGATGAAACACAACATGACATATATGTCGTGGATGACATAGACTACCAGTGAAGTTCTGTCGTTCTTCACTGGTAGTCCAGTCTGCAGACAGAAAACGATTTGAGAGAAATTCAGCTTACCTTTGTGACCCATGACTCTTCGTTCGATAAACGTAAATCACACTACGGTCGTCGATTTTTGAGAAAGCAAAGTCATCTTAAAACTGTTCTTATATGGACTGGGAAAAAAACCTTTCCGAACTATTAATTAGTTAAAACTCATGACTAAGAAGCTTACTCACATTCTATAATATTTATAATTACATATGACGTTATTTTTATTATTTTATTAAACACTAGCTCGCATGTTTGTAAATTAGAAAAAAAAAAAATGGAGCAGGTGTCCACTAATCCAACTCGGCGTCGCACAGTGGATTATAGTTCTAAATCCCTAGTGGTTTACTACTAGAGGTGGCCCGTGGCCCGCAGTGACATATCATAGGCCGATATGGAATATTGAAAAGATTAATTAAGAGTAATAATAATAATAAATCTTTATTGGTAACATATTTTTGATCACATACATAATATAAAACCCCAACTCCTGAAGTAGGTAAAACCTGCATCACGGGAGCTAGTGTCCTCCACAATGATATGACAATAGTCTGCTTATACAATTATTACAACTTATATAATATTATATTAAAAGTACAAAGAAAACAAGGCTATAAACAAAGGTTAAATTATAAAAACAAATATATATATATATATAATAATTTGTTGTGCATACATATGTATATAAGAAATTGCATGTATGTATGTAGACATGTAATGAATGAATGTCTATTTATGTGTGTGTGTAAGTATAATATATGTATGTATATATGTTTATTTGGTTTTATAATAGTATATAATAAAAAAATATTAAAGATTTAAAGTATCAATATCCTGGAAATTAGAATCGATAATAAGTTTATTTTCTCACAGAATGTAATACAATAAATACAATGGTACATAAGAGTCATCATAGCGTGCCTCGTCATTCTCAACGAATAATAAATTGCTTTGACGATAGACATAAATACATATATTATATAATAACATACCATATAAATTCTTTCGTTCATTATTCTGATAACCCGAAAAAGGCACATTATTTGTAAGTAATTAAAGCAGATACATTAACTTAAAAAATTAGATCAATTAATGTATTGTATATACTAATTAATTAATAGAAACATTAATTAATAGAAACATTAATTAATTATTAAACATTGTATTTATAAATTGAAGAAGAAAAAGAATTCACCCTTTAGAAGAGGCCTATATCCAGCAGTGGAGAGACTTAGGCTGATGGTATAGTAAGAAGTTTTCCAGTCCGTTTAGATGACCGTGGAAGGCGACCCTTGGGAGAGAACTGTATCCAGCAATGGAGAAATATAGGCTGATGGTATGGTATGATAGATTTAATTAATAAATGTATTAATTATTCATCATTAAAATAATGAAAAATTGTCAGTAACGTCTAATGTCATTGAGAACTTTGCTTCTTACAGAGGTATTTGAAAAAAATCAGTCTACCCAGATTCGGAACAAACACACGGCTTTAATTTTTTTTGTGTGAATGGGAATCGAATCAGTAACCTTCCGCACAACAGGAATTACCAACTTTTTTTTTTATGCATGAAGGCGGCAGACGAGCATACAGTCCACCTGATGGTAAGTGGATACTGTCGCCCATAGATATCCGCGATACATGCCAACATTAGTCCAAAATGACAAACGTTAACACGCCCCCGGATGCGCTGCCTACCTTTGGAGATATAGGAATGGATTTGGAGAAAGAGTTGGGAAAATGGGGAGGGATAGGATGTGAATGGGCTCTGGCTCATCTCACTCACTACCGAAACACGTACGTACATCAGGGAAATAAGATAAAGTGGGAAATGCAGTACATTTCAAGGTAGTCTTCTGTGAGAGAGGGGTAACATGGCCAGTCGAGCGCGCCCAGCGGCTGTTGGATTGCAGCGTGAACTCTACCCCTCAAAAACTGACATGGTTACAGCGTCAGTGCTGTCAGTAATATCTAAATCAACCTCAAAACTCTACCAAAACACAGAAAGAACATTAATAGCAATGAGGTCATTCGCCCGGATCCCTTTACACCCTCGTCGTACCAAAATAAATTAAAGGGCATTAAATCCCGAACAAACAGAGCAAAAACATTAAAAAACGTTTTTTTTCTTGTTTCTCCCTATTTTTAGAAATTATTAAATCCCCTGGAAACCCGGATTTTATGTCCTCGGACGTTAAAACCTGCATTAACCCTATTTTTGTGTTATTCATTTAACTGTATCAAAAATCAGATGTAATTAGAATAACAATACAATTAATTCTACGTGATTCATGGGATAAGGGAACAATTGATTATTACTATGCTATCTGCACGTTTTGAAACTCAACAAGAAGGTTTCGCTTTCATATCTCTACAGATATTACTATTTATAGGGATAAATAGTGAGTTAAGAAGTGTCAAGAAATGCAAATGCATTCAAGGGGACGCCGCAACGACCACAGCTAAATTATCATAACGCTAAAAAAACGCACCGTGACAGATTGAAATTAGTTTTATTTTAAATTCTCAAGCGTGGGGATTTTCTAACGATGTTTTTCATCATAGCGTAGCTAGTGTTAATACTAAAAAATGTACCTAAGCAAAAATGCAGTTGTACAGGCCCAGGATTAGAACTCACGACCTTCATGTATGATAGTCGAGAATAAGATACGTCCAGGCTTTAGTATTAAATTCGCTACGAAAACGCCATATTCGCTACGAACTGCGCCAACAAAATGCTACGAAATGCTCGCTACGAAGGCGGCTACGGCGTAGCTTATAAACTCGACAAAAATATAATAGCGACACATTTAAATTTAGCCAGAATGAAAGGTCCTTTTCAGCAACATTCTCCGTCGCTATTTAAGAAATATTTGACGCGGATTTTTTTATTAAAACAAAAGAATTTGGTAATATGAAAATATAGTTTTGCTCTCGGTGGACTAAAGTTACACTTTGTGTATACATAATTTTATTAATTGTATTTTTTTGTATCGCTGCTTGTTTGTTGTTTACCCGACTAAAAGAAACTTTTAGATCTACCCTATTTTATCTATCTATGGCTACACTCTTTTTGTGGTATTTTGTGGAATGACCTAGGGTAGGGACCCCCCTACATTATCAGCACTGTCATTGTAATAATATAATAAGGACACATTATACATAATACGGTACTGTGCGCGGGTGTTTGAATATGGCCCGAAACCCCCTAGTAATTTTCTTGGGAGCGCTGTGGCCTGCAGTGGGACGGAAAGGCTGACATCACCTTTTTAACGGCTGAAATGAACAGCAATAAATACTGAATGAGCAGTAGATCGGTGGTAGCAAATCAAAAATCGGTTAGGTTTAGGTGCTCTAGTGAGAATATAGAAACAGAAGTCCAGCGTCTTGTCTCAATGCAATGCAACCAGCCCTTTCAGTATCCACTGCTGGACATGGGCCTCCTCATACACATTGCCTTGTGCAGGAGGGATGAATAGCCTTAAAACGTCACGCAGGCCAAGCGGGTTCGCGAGTCCACTCTTTTAAAGGTGGTTTAGTTTCGGTACCGCTTTTACAATACCATCAGCCTGTGTCTCTCTACTGCTGGATGTAGGTCCCTCCCAAGGACCGCCACCCCACACGGTCTTCAGCTCTTCTCATCCTGTCACTACCGGCGCTTTTCTTCAAGTTGTCAGTCCACCTGGCCGGAGGGCGTCTGACGCTACGTTTCTCGGTACGTGGTCTCCCTTCGAGGATTCTTTATTATTAAAGTAATCTATTAACAAATTATATATTATCAAATTATCTATTATCAAATTATTAAAGTAAAGTAATTTATTATCTCGCAGTCAACATTGGGGCTGTTACAGTGATGGTAAGGTAGGTGTAAGTGAAACATTATATAAACTATGTGGTACTCGTACAAATATCATACAATCCAAATAAATAAGATTACTTTCATGTTTTAAAAAAAAAAAACATCAGAAAAATCAGAATTTTTAGAACACCTAGTGTTCTCTTGTGGCTCAGTTTAGAGTGGTTGTATAGCGTTAAATAACAAGCTAGATAAGAGATAATAATAGAATCTTGCCGCGTAGCGAGCGGATTATCTGGCGTTTACGACGCATCGGCGATAGAACGCGGACTTTTGCGTAGATTGAAAATTTACATATTTCATACATCTCCATACATATTTACTCATTATATAAACAGAGATTGTGAGTTTGTTTTCCTCTTTTATTAGGTTTTATGTAATGAGAAACTAAAAAAACTATTAGACCAATATTGAAAGTTCTTTCGCTTTTATAAAGCTAAACTAATGTTGTTAAACGTATGCAATGTTAAGAGCCCCTCGGAAATAATAGTATTTGTAAGTAATTAATCGTAATTTTTCGAAATAAGACAGCGGCTCGGGCCTATTATGAAACGTTAGTATTAAAATCATTTACGAGTATTAACAAGATTAACCGCCTACGCCTATCACAAAAACCTAACTAAGATCAAGAAAAAAATTATGAAGTCAAGATATGTAAATTAGCTTCTCACGCCTGAGATATTGAATTTGGTGTGACGTGTGACGAGTGCGTAACTTTTTTCCAGTGGCGACCGCTCGGCGCTCATTTTTACATCAAAGGTTGACACTTTGACACTTTCAGGGTATTATTACACGTTTTTATCAACAATGCGCGGTTGAGGAACGTAGTTTATGATGTAAAAATGAGCGCCGAGCGGTCGCCGCTCGAAAAGAGTTAAGCACTCGTGAGCGTGATAGTACAAATATTAAATATTTGAGGTTAAAATCTCGGGTCTAGAACGCTTAAGGTTCTTAAGGTAGCGCTCGAGCGCTCAATGCTCATTTTCACATCTCTAGTAGTCTGTGTTTTGACCACGAGTTGACAACTCGTGGTCAACTCATGACCACGGCTGGTGTAACCCGTGCCTAAACATCGAGTAGGAATAAAAGATAAACAAATACCTTTATTATACGCGTTCAGACTCGATTTAGAATATTAAAAATATACCGTAAATGTAAACCCATTCAATAACTTATAATAAACAACTATGAGAATTTTTATTTAAATCCGTGTAGTGGTTTTTGTGGGCTCTATTTCATTCGCACTTTACACTGCACGGAAATATTCAAAAAATATTTCATGTACAGACAGACATGGTTTTGTTGCAATTTTATTATATGTATAGATTTGCTTAAAATTTACATTTTGCTTAGTCTAATCTATCTAAAACTCAGCAGGAGTAACATCTCAACTAAAATATTATGTAGCCAGGCCCAGCAAGAGAAGAGAAGAGTAAATATAAAAAAAAAAACAGAATTTAAATTCTTAGCACGTTCATTTGTCGACCAAACTCAGAAGTACTTGATTTAACCTTTCCATTGTAATTTTACCCACATATTTGCTTGTCACGAGAAACTTGACACCCTGAATTCAATAGTTTTGTGAGGGTCAGATAAAGGTTTCCCTCAGGGCGACCGAGTCCAGTGGTATCAACGCGCTGTTATTTTAGAGGGAAGCTGAAATGCGGGCTAGGGGGTGCGACATAATGGCTCTGTGTTGCCATAGTTTTTACTATGCTTTATTGTGTTCAAACTTGTACAATTTCAGCATATTTCAGCAAGTTATAGTTGTATATAAAGGTTTGTCCAAGGATAGGAATGGGCACCGTAAAAATGATTACATAAAATTATGAAACATGAACGCACTATATAGTCATAAAAATAGTGTAACTGTTGCTACAGGTCAAATGGGTTACTCCGATTACTGATTACATAAGTGGTAGCGGGATAATGCAACTAGTATGGATAAATGGTGTATAAAAAAGCCCCCTTTGTCGTAGAACCTCGCTTACCTCTTAAGATCTCGGAGAGTATCGGGATCCTTGGTGTCGACATCTCCAGCAAAGTCGAATTTAGGGGTCATCTGGAAAATAAGGCCAAAATGGCCTCCAAAAAGCTCGGTGTGCTGAACAGAGCGAAACGGTACTTCAGCCCCGGGCAACTCCTAATGCTTTACAATGCTCAAGTGAGGCCCCATATGGAGTATTGCTCTCATCTCTGGGCCGGCGCACCGAAATACCAACTGGACCCATTTGACTCCATCCAACGACGTGCTGTTCGTATTGTCGACGATCCCACTCTCACGGGCGGTTTAGAACCCCTCAGCATTCGGAGAGACGTTGCGTCTCTCTGTGTGTTCTACCGCCTGTACAATGGGGAATGCTCTAAAGACCTGTTTAATATAATTCCCACCTCGGGTTTCTACAACCGCACCTCCCGTCACAGAAGTGCGGTCCATCCGCATTTCCTCGATACGGAGGTGTCGCGCACTGTTCGCTCCAAAAATTATTTTATACCGCGAACCCGTAGGTTGTGGAACGAACTGCCTCAAGAGGTCTTTCCATTAAGCTACGATATGGGGTTCTTCAAGAGAGCTGTGAATAGGATTTTACAAGGTCGGCGGCGCGCCCGCATACCCCCTGGTGTTGCAGGTGTCCATGGGCGGTGGTAACACTTACCATCACGTGGGACCGCTTGCTCGTCCGCCCACTAGTCTATAAAAAAAAAAAAAACATACAGAACCACGTTGTGCGAGAGGGACGGGGGACCTTTGAACCGAATCCAACCAAAAATTGCATAACCTCAATCATGATGTGTCATGTACATATCCGGATATTGTAGTCAAATGAACCATTAAATCGGAAAAGATTTAAATCTTTATGAACAAACGGAGCCAAATTAAATTTTTGTATGTATACCAACTAAATTAATGAAGCAAATATATCAACTTAATCCTCTTTGACAAGATTTATTAGAACAAATATCAGTTGTTTATCGAACGTCGCGGCGGTGAACTTGGAGAAGGTCAGTGAAATTCTTCACTGACCTCAAATTGTTCGTATTTTGTCGTAATCCAAACCTTGTATGAATTGTCTCTTACATTTAAATTCAAATAATTTATTTGCAGAATATGAGGGTACAGACGGAAAAATATATAAGATTGCATTCAATAGACTTTGTTCACAGACTAGAGGCTCAACTAACTGAGCTTACGAAAGCTATTAGAGCAGTCAGTAAAATTTTGTTACACATGCAGTGAATAACTTAACGTCGTACTGCTGTGCGTGTGCTGTTTGTTGTAATAAATAAATAATCATATTAAATTACATATATAACGAATATTTAATAATCATATACATATATAATCATATATAACGAAATATTCACGAATTTCTCATTAATAAAAGGTAGTCGGAAAAGTTCGCGGCCTTTTGGTACGTATGACTTTAGCATGCTATATTTCTGGCAACACTGGCGAGAAAGTACTTTAATACACATAAACCATCGATTTGAGAATACATACTAGATATGTTATACAAGCACTGTAGGGCAGCCACGTTACAGTGTAATAGTGTTCTATGTTCACTAGCTCTCCAATTTTTTAATTCATATGTTTTGAATATAGAACATTACTATTACGTAGTACTCTTACTTAAGTCTCAAATTTGACCTTTTAATTAACCCCTCCTCACCTACTTCACCCCCCTTAGAAGTTGACAACCAAGTTTCTTTGATAAGAATATATAAGATTGATACATATACATAATGATTTGATAAGAATACATCGATGACATAAAGCAATATAAATTACGTAGTTGAAACTGCGATTCGTTTAACGTTCGATGCGTATCAAATATTCAGCGATATCACGCGTGACGAGCCGCGCCAGCAATATCGTTTCAACAATTTACGACGGACCAGCGAAAGGTCACCGACGTAACATATGGAAGCAAATTTTTCAACTAGTTTAAATTTAATCTATGCCTCATTTGAAGCTTCGATATGGGAATAGACTAGATGACACACCTTACGTTCTTATCAAAGAGACCTCGTTGGCAACTTCTGCTGGCGCAGAATGAAACAGATGAGGAAGGGTTCATTAGAAAGTCGAATTTAAAACTATGTAATAAGAATGTTCGGTTTTCAAAACACATATGAATTAAAGAATTCGAGAGCTACTGAACTTAGATTTAGATTCCAACGTGCCTGCCCTAGAGTGCTTGTGTAACATATCTAGAATGTATTCTCAAATCGATGGTTTGAAGTAACTAAAAGTAAAAATTAATACGTCATATTATATACCCATACCATCAGCCTGTGTCTCTGCACTGCTGGATATAGGCCTCTCCTAAGGAACGTCATCACACACGGTCTTCCGCTCTTCTCATCCAGCCACTACCGGCGACTTTATTCATGTGGTCAGTCCACGTGGGCGGAGGGCGTCCCACGCTACGTTCCCGGTACTTGGTCTCCATTCATTCGTCTCCCCCATCGGTCAACGGTCCAGCGACATATGTGGCCCGCCCACTGCCGTTTCAGCTTGCTGATCCTTTGAACTATGTCAGCAACCTTAGTTCTTATAAAAAATAAGAGATATCATAAAAGTCATACTCATTACCGAAACGCGTGCGTACATTGGACAAATACGATAAAGTAGGAAATGCAGTACATTTCAAGGTAGTCTTTTTGAGAGAGGAGTGACGTGACTAAGTCAAGTGCGCCCGCAGCTGTGGAAATGCAGCGTGGACTATCCCCCTATATTGCTGGGAAATTGACTCGGTTCAGCAATTTTGTTTTTTACAATTGGTTGTAGCTATAGCGCAAGTGGGCAGTTTTTGTGGTAGGTACGTAATACGAGGATTACGAGAAGTAGGAGCTCAGAGCCAGATTTGAGCACGCAGCGACGGACAGCTTGTTATCTATCCCTGTATATCTGTGCTCGTAAACAACGATGAATAACGAAGAACACTTTAGCGATCTTCATCAGCGATAATTGGTAAAATCAAATCTATTCTACGCAGACAATCGATATTCATATTCGAATCATTCGCCAATCGAGCCATCAAAGCAGTCTGTAGTGGTGCGCACACAAAGGCGAGATACCTAATCCGTTCACGTTTCTCTTTGCCGAGGCTCTATCGCTGATCGCATCTTCCCTTGTATAAGCCCTAAAGGGAACAAACAATACAGCATGTAAAGGGGCTTACACATGATATGTTTCATTCATTATCAATGACGTGGATTCATCATCCACATTACTTTGTAACATCTCACTGCGGGGTCATTCTTTTTTCTAAGATTTCTTTTTTAATTCTTCAGCATGCCGGTTTCCTCGTGATATCTATAACTCACTGCCGAGCTAGTGATAACTGAAAAAAATGTGCTTAAATAGAAACTCAGTTGTACGTGCGAGGTTGGAACTCACGACCTTACGAGTGATAGTTGAACTGGATTCAACAAACGATATTCTTAGATAATAATAAAATCATATGATATCATATGAACATGATTCTGCAAGGTCGGCAGTGCACCCGCAAGCCCCCTGGTGTTGCAGGTGACAACTTACCATCATATGGCCCGCACGCTCGTCTGCCATCTATTAAAAAATAATAAGTTTTACAATATATATGTGGTTTGGAAACATCACACATGCATCACATTTAATAGAAACCTTGTCCTATATACTATACTAGCAAAACCCAGCAGACGTTGTCCTGCCATAGAAGTTGATGTGCTGCAGCGCCATCTAGTGGCGAGTTACAACGAAGTCGATAGCTCGAAAATATTCTCCGTGCTCAAATACCTATGTATACCAATTTTCATGGCGATCGGTTGAACGGTATAGAAGTTGATGTGCTGCAGCGCTATCTAGTGGCGAGTTACAACAAAGTCGACAGCATAAAACCTTCTCCATGAAAAGATACATATATGGGCTAACTTTCATGTTGATCGGTCAAACGGTGTCGAAGTCTATTAACATCAGATATGCCAACATCCTCTTTTATATATATAGATATATTGTGTATATACAAGGCTAGAAAAGGTTTCAAATTTACGGATGCTTTTTTAAGTCAATTAAGGGTTTGTTCGAACTAAACGCCCTGGAACCGGCAAAATCCGTATTATATCCACGTGGAACCTTGAATTTTGATTGATCGAATCCTGAATTTGAAAGTATAAATCGGTGATGGTAGTGACAGACGAGCGAAGGGCCATAAAGATGTTGTCAGTTACATAAGATTCTAAGGCCCAGAAGCTTGGTGCTTATACAAGAAAATGCTCTACAAAGAAATTTTGATTTTATTCTCTTATTCAATTTATTTCCTCTTTACTGATACCGTTAATTTTTTTGGGTCCCTGAAAAAAAAAACACGATCTTCAAGCCCTATCTATACATGCTAGACTATATCCAGTGAGGGCATTAGAGGGGTTCGAGGTAGGGCGACCACTCAGGACGCCAAATATGCAGGGGCGCAGAATTCCAATTTCCTTATAATAAAAAAAAAATAAGAAGCTATAAAATTTTTTTACGTCCAGATCGTTATCTCTGGATAGTGCTAAGGTTTCAAAGTGTCAACAGTTTCTAGAAATTTCATGCCCCTTAAGGGGCGCCCCGACAATGATTATATCGCATGTAATAATTTTATATCTATGCAACATTTGCTGAAACATGACATTACACAGAAATAAGTATTTCTGAATGTTTATGTGCAGTTCTTAATATGCGTCTTTAGACAACTCAAGAGAAATCTAAGCGATGTGTGAGTACCTTAACAATGACGTCACAGTTCCGCAGCACCGCGTGAGCTGAATCGATAACTCACTGCTACAGCGCGACTTACAATACAATTTATGTACTGCCCACATACGACCCGTGAAATAAATTGTCTTGTAAAACTACATTAAATAAATGGACGGGCTTGGCATAATGTTCACTTTACTTCTGGTATTACAACGCCATTAACCAAACAAATTGCACAACAAAAAGAACTATTTGTACATGACTATTATAGATCACTTATAACCACGGCCGACACCACGTGAGCCGTGCGGTGTCGGCCGGCTTTAGAATAACACCATCGCATCACTCTCCGTGGGTGTTATAAAAGGATGACAAAGCCGCTATACCACAAGCACTGAGCACCTACACCACCTCTAAAAAAGTGAACTAGCCAACCAGCTTGGCGCTTGAAGGCCATACATCGCTCATGCCCAAGTCAATGTGCATGAAGAGGCCAATGTCCAGCAGTGGACGCTCAAGGGGCTGGTTACGGTAATTACAAACGTTACAATAAGGAACACTTTCCTCGACTTCCTGAGGCAATAGACAATATATCCCCCCCCCCCCAAGTGACGCTAACGATGGAAACGGTTGCAGTAATTGTCAATTTAAATAGAACTCAGAAAGGATTCACAAAGTGTCATCATTTGACTGTAATTGAATAATATTAATAACATGCTCGTCCGGATACTTCCCTATAACAAAAATATGTTCGTATTAGTTAGTTTTCGTGTTTGCGTGACGCGCTGTAATCACTGATATCTTTCTTTCTTTGTGTTTATTTTTAGATAGCATAGAAAAACGCAGTCCCTACATCGCCATTAGTTGAGTCACTTAAAGATTTCCAGGAAGACACACTAAGTAACTTCCCCCTATAAAGGGGGACAGAATATCAAATAAGTTTGAGAACCTCTGTACTAGACACCTAAACGGTACCTGAAGGATATAGGGTGTAACGATGTCACGTGGCGCCTCGTGACTTGAATGCTTAACAAACAGTAGCAACATATGGATATTCATAGATTATGTTTATAAACTACAATAACATAATCTATACTAATATAATAAAGAGAGAGTGCGAATTTTGTCGAAGTTAATCTCCGGAACCACTGCACCTATTTGAAAAATTTTTTCACCATTTGAAGGGTACATTATTCCAGATGGACATAGGCTCTATATTATGTGCAAAAAAATTGGCGCGCATACAACGCATGCCGGGCACAGGATAGTATAGGATATAGTAAAAAATGACAGCTAAGAAAAGGAGGCATTGAGTTGATAAAAAATGTACAGTCATGTGAATTAAAGACGTTTACTTAACAACTTGGCGTAAGACCCATATCATATGTACCCACATTCTTAAGCAAATTAATAAACCAAATTAAATAAATCATTAATTCATTTATGAGGTCGTGAATCCAAATCCTCGGCCCCTTGATTACTACCCCTAGACTAGGGAGGCCTGTGCGTTGCAATGAGGCGATAATATCCACCAGGCCTGCGTGATTGATTATGGTGTTTCATTATATCTCTATTTAATAATTTAATTGTATAGCCATGTGACATTAATAATTACGATTGATTGCCCCACAGTACTGATTCTATCAGGTAACCAAAAAAGATCGTGCTGTTTTTCTTATACAGATCTACTTCGGTCTTCCAGAGCGTGCTTCATCGATCAAGCTGAAATCTCCCGAGGAAAATTTCTTAAACCACTTCTGTGCTGTCCGATCACTTACAGCGTCATCTCCGAATGCGGTAAATATTTTTCGCGCCGCTTCGGCCGCTTTGGTGCCAAGTTACTCATAGAGTAAACAACTTCGAATTAACGTTTTGTTCGTGGCCATTTTAAATTACATGTTTCACAATAGGAATTAAACAAATGTCGCAAAATTTGTGTGCATCAAATGAAAGAGGAATTCATACGAAAGTAAATGACAGTATATAAACAAGTGCTAGCAATAAATAACTAAAAAAATATCCATTGCAAATCTGTATAAGAAAAATCGCACGAACTTTTTTTGGTTACATTATATGTATATCAGTTTTCTTTTTATGTTAAATTCATTAATTGATATGTACGATACATTTCAGATTTTGCATGTCATTTTTATGCCAAACATGAAGAAGTACTTTTAAATTTCCAAATTATGATTACCATGTTTTAGCCAATAAATAAATTATGATTATGTAACCCCTCTGTAATAAGGAAAACCTGTGCCCTGTAGTAGGACGTTATAAGACGATATCTACCACTATTGAATATACTTGTAAGACGGCATAATTTAATACATTAACTACACTTGCGCAGAATGTACCAGCTGCTGCGAGCTCCGTGTGGTTACGTAGTTACAGACAATTGATAAACTTGTCACTGGAGACGCGCTGATGTTGGCATACAAATAACTTTTACAAAGCGCCTCCACACCGCGCTGACAGACGAATAACAGCGCACAGTATTCTATAAATTCGAGGATACAAATGAATTAAAATAATATTAATGGGGGTTTGTTTATTGACTATAAACAAAATAACGAAATTATAACGTTAACGTATTGACGTCATCAATGTGACAGTTAACTATTTATGTAATTAATGTTATATAGGTTAATTGGCAATTAGATATAAAAAATATCAAATCATATAATTTATTTGGATAAATTATATCAATGAGAAATATTATGTCGAAGGGAAACTGAAGATGACGCTAGTTGACGGTTTTTACACTACACTCACAGGCTACACATGTACACCGTCCTCGCCGGCGAAGACGAGGACGTCACCCTCGCTACACCGTGAACACACACCGCGGCCTTCAGCCGACACTTTTACCAGGTATCGGCACATGCCAGGTATCGCGATCGCGCGGTGCCCAGCCAATCCGCGGTTCTCAGTTCTATTATTGTCTTCTCAGTTCGACAACTTGTCTCCCAAAAATATATACAATCCAAAAAAACTTTAAAGTTGACGCTTTAAGCGTTTATTTTATCTAAAAAATTTAATTGACTTACAAACTAAATCATGGTGTCGATAACAGTGTAAGCAGAAGTGAATACATACGAAGCTATCAATCTATACATATTTTTTAGAATCCTGGGATTTAACAGTATAGAAAAAAATGTATAAAAAAGTCAGCATGCAGCTACAGGACAAAGGAAATCAATGCTCATAGCACAGTTGTGTCCTATTTACGTCGGAACGCTTTGTACAACTCGAGAGCTCTCCAAAAAGGAAACAATAAAAATGTAACGAGTAGTGTTTTTTTGTGTATCATTATTTTCGCCATTCGATTACATTCGAAATTGAACTTTAAACCCATTTGTAATAAAAACAAGAATTCTATTTAAAAATATACATTTGTGAAGCACATGAATACTAACGACGCAGTTAAAATATAAACTTGAAAAATTAACAATAAATAAACAACAAGAATTAGCAATAATAATTAACAAATAATAATAAATGGAGATGATTTCAAAGATATACTTACTGCTTTAACATAAATTACGGTTTAACTTAAGTAAATCATCTCCATTAAAAACACATATAAAGAAGAGAATACATCAACAATTGTGTCCTAAGTTACACAACGGTTACATTGTAGTGAAATACCGAAAAGCCGACACCGTTTTGACTTTAAAATCCAACATAAAACATTTCTGAAATGTCACCGTCCGGCGCCAATAGTCTAGACACAGAATGCGATCTGCCATTCACCTTGAGTACTAGTGCAACGTGCCAAGTGTTATGTCAACCATTCGCTACGGAGTCTCGTAGACCACCGGTCTTGTAACTATTTCGTAGACTTATCGTAGCAAAATTGCTACGATTGGATCGTAGGCCATAGACTACGTTCCAGTGTATAAATAGCAAATCAACGAGACATGAGCTTTGCATCTGTGTGAGTGGGTGCCGAATTGTCCACTCCGATTGTCGAAATAACACACGAACCTTGCATCTGTTGGGTGGGTGCCGAATTGTCCAATACGATCGTAGAAATGGTTCACGGTGTACACTATCGGTGTGCACTCACACAAACGCAAAGCGCATGTCTCAATATAACATTTGAAATTTTCGCGTTTTTCACACCGAAACGTCGAGTAAAATAAATAAGGTAAACATTCGCGTCAAGACCCGTTTAAATAGATAAATAAATAGCTCATGTCTCGTTGAGTTTACTGTACTGCGTTCCAATTACACATATCGTAAAAGTATTTTTATAAGATAAAAGAATTAGTAATTGAAACCATTACACATATAAGGATTTTACGTGATATTTACGTGAAAGTAGTAGTATCATAAAGAAGTGCTAGAGAAATTTTGAGAAATTCTTATCAGTTACAAATAAATCACAAAGAAAACGTGGTAACAAACAAAATGTACACGCATTAATAATATCGGTTAGATTTGTGACTTTAAAAAATAATAAAAGGTGTACCAGATTGCGCGCCGGATTTAACTTCGAAAAAAAAAATTGTGTCTCCGGATATGTGACGCGTGGCACCGTCCTGTTGGGACCACAGTTGATTGAGGTCCATATCTTCCAATTGGTGCCAAAGAAACTCCTGTAGCATGTTCCGATACCTCTATATGCCTACTTAAATACCGATACCTAAAAAATGATCCTATGATCCCGCCGAACCAAAAGTCGCATCAAACTGTAACTCTTTGAGGATGCATCCGTTTTTCATGAATCTCATGAGGATTCTCCAAGCCCCAGATGCAACAATTTTGCTTATTGACGTATCGGTCAAGGTGGAAATGGGCCTCGTCACTAAAGATGATTTTTTCGTGAAAATGGTGGTCCACTTCATACTGCTCTAAAATTCATACTGCGTTGCTCTTTCGTGTAGTGTTCCATGTTGACTAATACTGTCATATGTGACATACATAAACAAACTAGAGTTGTCAATCGCCAAACGCAAATAGGGCGCGAAATTTAAATCCGGCGCGCAATCTGGGACACTCCAAACGTGTTTTCAAACAGACTTTAATTTTTTTTATTTTTTCTTCATAATTTTCCTTTGTTCATCAACCAGCTGTTTAAAGTCTCAAAAATTATTAAGTATATTTCCTCAACAAATTTATATACGAGTAACATTTGACCTTCAGTTACAATTTTAATTTAGTTTACTTTAACAGTCACTAATCGATAGTTAATTATTCAGTTTCCGAAAGAAAAATAGCGAAATTAAATTAATACTTACATGGTATAATAAATAACATATCGCTAGAAACATGTGTCCAAAACTGCCGTGATTTATAGCAAACATACTCTTATGCAGTATACGCCAGACACCCAATAAGGAAACAATTTGAACTAAGAAGAACCACCTATTACTGGCAACTTATGCAGTATACAGACCTAAAGGGTAGTTAAACTTGGTGATATTTTCGAAATAGTTAGCTATACATATATTTGGCTAAAACCAAGTGACCTACTCTAGACGAAGTCTACATGCAACAGTAGAGAGATGTATTGTATGGTAAAAGTTAACATTCAAACGTGTTTGGGAGTGGATCACCGCCCCAAAATGTTTTGAACTTACACTAGATAGAACGTCTTTTCCTGAAAATACATTAAAAAAACAATATGGGGCATAGTCTATATCAGGGTTGTCCAACTGGCGGCCCGCGGGCCGCATGCGGCCCCCGATGCCGTTTTGTGCGGCCCCCGAAAGAGACAAAAAAAGCAGAAAATTACTTTGAAATGCCTTCCTTTTGAAAAAGATTTTATAATTTAATATAAACAAACTTCTACAAAATATACTGGTTTATAATTTACTTTTGGTTTTATTAATAACTTTATCTTACACAGGTTCTTATTGATGCTTTAAAATTAAAAGTATATAATAATACTTTAATTTACAGAGCGAAGCGGTACTTCACCCCTGGGCAACTCCTTATGCTTTACAAAGCTCAAGTGAGGCCACATATGGAGTATTGCTCTCATCTCTGGGCCGGCGCACCGAAATACCAACTGGACCCATTTGACTCCATCCAACGACGAGCAGTTCGTATTGTCGACGATCCCACTCTCACGGGCGGTTTAGAACCCCTCAGCATTCGGAGAGACGTTGCGTCTCTCTGTGTGTTCTACCGCCTGTACAATGGGGAATGCTCTGAAGAACTTTTAATATAATTCCCACCTCGGGTTTCTACAACCGCACCTCCCGTCACAGAAGTGCGGTCCATCCGCATTTCCTCGATACGGAGGTGTCGCGCACTGTTCGCTCCAAAAATTATTTTATACCGCGAACCCGTAGGCTGTGGAATGAACTGCCTCAAGAGGTCTTTCCATTAAGCTACGATATGGGTTCTTCGAGAGAGCTGTGAATAGGATTTTGCAAGGTCGGCGGCGCGCCCGCATGCCCCCTGGTGTTGCAGGTGTCCATGGGCGGCGGTAACACTTACCATCACGTGGGACCGCTTGCTCGTCCGCCCACTAGTCTATAAAATAAAAAAAAAATTAAAGTTTAAATTAAAGTTATATGGCCCGCAACTACGTTCAAGGTTTTAATTTTGGCCTTTGGGACTTTGTAAGTTGGACACCCCTGGTCTATATGATAAATTTGAATATATCATTGCCTCATTTAACGTATACTAGGAGTCAATATGTTAAACGGTACCTTATGGTACTTTTTTCTTTACTGAAAAATATATTTCCAAGTATACACTACTACTTCATGTGTTATCAACAACTATCAACAGTTCGAGATAAGTTTTTTAAAAATATACAGGTTTAAGTATGCGACATCTAGCGTATCGTAAAATAGTTTTAATGAGTTGCCATTTCATAAGGTTTGAGGATACATACATTTGAGGACTGAGAACGCTTGAAGATTTTTAGTAAGGACCAAAGGACATGCAACAATTGTGTCTGTGTGAGTGGGATGTATTATGTATTTGAGATGTATGTATTGTGTAGTTTGAATTGACAAGTTGAATTGAATTCTATTATTAGGAAATTGACTTATACCAATATATTAATTTATGTGAATATATATTTGACTTTATAATGTATTAATTTGATGGGTAAATGTAAATATGCTAATTTATGTGATATATATGTGTAATGACTGTACTCAACTTTGTAACATAATAATTATGTGATATATTTGTACGCCTTGCGGCAGAACTAATGCGTTCAGAAATAAACGGATTTTGTTTGGGATTTGGGAATTATTTAAAACATTTTCATGAAGCCTTTAGATACTGCTTGTTCTAAGTATTGTGCAATCCGTATGTTCTCCCCAGTGACACGTTCCACATATATCTCAGAACCGACGCGCCGTCTGCCGACAAAGTCTAGACTAGATCTAGGCAAGAAAGTTATAAATGCATTCCTTGGGAATAATATAATATATCCAACCAATTTTAATTTAAAATCACCAAGTTATCACGAAAAAGGGACCTTGTCCGTTCTAGTTCTCGAGATATTCAGACTTTAGTGAAATCACAAAAAAATATGATTTTTTATGTATTTCTCGAGCTCGATCAGACACTAAAGCGTGTTTTTGATTAAATACATTCTAAACACAACTCCGTAAAAACAACCGTAAACGCCGCATAACCTTCCACCATGACAATGCCAGCTCTCACACGGCCAAAGAGACAAACGACACATTGGCACCTTGTGACTTCTTCTTGTTTCCAAAAATTAAGAACCGATTACGCGGTCAACGATTTTCATCGTCAGAAGAGGCTGTCGAAGAGTATGAAAGACATGATATCGAGGTCAGCACGGAGGAGTGGAATGGAAATTGGTTTATTCGTATGAAAAAGTGTATTGACGCTCACGGAGAATATTTTGAGAAACAATAAATTGATTTTTGGCCGTTCATTGTATTTTATTCTTATTCATTCCGGAAACTTTCAGTGTGGCCCTCGTACATGTGTTGTACCTCGTACATGTGTTGTACCTCGTACAAGGGCTGATTGAAATGAATTGATTTATTAATTAGCACAACACAAGTGGCATCGTTTTTGTATTGCATGAATTTATGTTTGTGGAAAATGTTAAAAATTCGCGTTATTTTGGAATATGAGTTCCGTCATGGCAGCAACGCAGCTCAGACGGCACCCAATATCAACGATGTGTACGGAACAAACGAACGCGTGGTACGTTATTGGTTTGACCGTTTCCGTTCTGGAAATTTCGACCTCAAGAACGAGCCCCGTGGACGACCCGAGACTAAAGTGGATAATGACGAATTGAAAGGAATAGTGAAAGCGGATTCATCTCAAACAACGTCTGAATTAGCAGCAGCCTTCGGGGTAAGTGACAAAATAATATTGATTATTTTGCGTAAAACCGGGAAAGTGAAGAAGCTCGGGAAAGTGGACACCGTATGAGTTCAATGAAAGTCAGCTGCTGTGTCAAAGCTTGCCATACTTAGTTGAACCGGCACAAAAATGAAAAAAAAAAGGCAATTTCATAGGTAAGGACCTAAATATTTTAGAGGGAGAGATGGAGACTCTTTTGCATATAGGTTATTTTTTGTTCGGCGGCTATGACTTTGATGGCAAGCAGGTATGCATGCTGTTAAACGTTAACAATAACGTTAGCATACAAGTTTACAAACTTGTATATAAATATTTACCCAAAAAAGGGATATTAAAAGTGCAAAATGTGATGGTTGTAAACTATCTCATACCGTACACGCCGACGTCTAGTCTAGTGACATTCTCTCTCGATCTACGGGGAATAGGCTCTACAATAAGTATCACTGAATTTTAAATGCAACTTTTGAATAGGGTCAGAAAACAATGTACCTAATAGGATTAAACAACCCGGTTTCCATTTTACCTTACCTTAAAAACAAAGCCTATTTTAACCCAGCAGTTCCATAACTCACCCTTTGACAGTATTAGGGTACGCAACTAAAGGGTTCCGCGGTCGACGGCGCGTATGACTAATGGCAAACACTTCGCGGACCGACCCAATCAATACATAATGGAATGTTTTTTATCTCTGTCCGTTTTTATAGTGATTGAAAGTCGAAAAAAATGCGAGCAATTATTTTTTTATGTGTTAAAAAATTACTAAAATAACAGACATCCGTTTAAATTTTTTCGAGATATACGAGTACAGTGAACAAAATACACCCAGTACTCGTGCAAAATACTCGTGTCCTTTTTTTTTATAGACTAGTGGGCGGACGAGCAAGCGGTCCCACGTGATGATAAGTGTTACCGCCGCCCATGGACACCTGCAACACCAGGGCGTATGCGGGCGCGCCGTTGACCTTGCAAAATCCTATTCACAGTTTTCTTGAAGAACCCCATATCGTAGCTCAATGGAAAGACCTCTTGAGGCAGTTCGTTCCACAGCCTACGGGTTCGCGGTATAGATGTTCCTTATCGAAGTAACTCAAGGCTTTTCTACTAACAAAGTTTGAATCACGTATCACTGCTCTACGGCCAATAAAGAATACTGCCTCATAGTCAAATCACACCAGTAGTATATCGACAAGCATTGGTCCCGTCGTCACACAGACTATAGACACTCCATATGTATGAAAATAGGGTGGTTCGCGATTACAAATATTAAAAAATATTCGAAATATTAAATCGGAACATCCGATATACATTAATTGACATCTGATATTACAAACTTCCCACAGGGCAGAGTACGACAAAACGGCTATGAAACAGGTTCTGTCACGCTTTGAAGTAACATAATTACAAAGATTATACAGATAAATTCTGTTTCTTTATTCATAGCGGTCTGTCGAGATAATTACTTCGATTGGGGTTGTCTAACGTGCGACGTGAGTATTTACTGAGAACCTATGTAATTGTGTGTTCAAACACGGCGATACACGACGCCTGTTAAAGATAACCTATTGGTAAATTTTTTACTATGAGTAAACGATGTAAAAACACGTGTCGATAAACTATAGATTTCCTAAGAGGTCAAGGGTAAAAGAAATTTACGAATTTATGAGTAACTTAAGCTTTAACAAATATTACACTTTAAAGTTTTTACTACTACTATTTAAACCCATGAATAGAAGTCACGATTCTTATGTTTCCTATTCAATTGAGAAATCAAACCACACTCGGACTATTGTTTCTATATCCATATGCACACTACATATATTGCAAATATGTTTGTTTGTTTGTTAGGTAATAAGGTTATTACCCTACAATAAACCAATTAATCGCTACTAAATTTGACATACGTGTAGTTCGTGTGATTAAAACGCAGGACAAGATTTTTTATCATAATTCCATGCAAGCAAACCTGCGGACAAGTTAATTTATAAATCATATGCGCAGAACTGTGTGTAGGTATCGATTACCTTACGCAGTGTGGCGAGTTCAAAGCCGGTGAGGGCACATTGAGGACACGGAATGGCGTAAGTGGTTGCTCCATTCAACATAAAGCCTCCTACAAACTTGTCGGGTTTCATATCTTCGACATTACATCAAGTTCAACTGCGAGGCGTAAAGGTCAATAAGGCTTGCTAAATATCACCTTAGCAATAACTCGGCGTTGAAAGAAAAGATAACAGAGAAACACACGAAACATCAATCAATCCGTGTGGTGGATTATGGGCTGAAAGTGAGGTCTGTCCCGCAGTAAGACATTATAGGTGCCCGAGAGACACTTAAACGACAGAATTGGAAGAACCAAAACATACTAAATGAACAACATACATAGAACATAATAATACTTATACTTTCACACATATGTACACACATAACATCCCATAATCATGCCAAAACATGCACTTAATCCTATTTTCATCCGTTTGAATTTAAACGTACCTCCCTGTTTGTAAGCTTGCTGCTCACTAAGGCGTTTGGCAATCGCCTAACGACATGGCCCTCACGATACAGGCTCTGCCCAGTGTGAGGGAGCACCTCTGACACTATTATATGAATATGCGTACTGCAGAATATGCGGTACAGGGAAACTGATGTACTTTAGAAAATTGTTAAATTAGGCCCTAATTTTTTTATTTTGTAAGTGTATAATGTACAAATAATTGTAAATTACTAACAATGTCATCACAAAGTCGAGGGAGACTTCTATTTCCTTATTGTCACCAGAGAACCTCAACCCAACCCATCTTTATATTTGCTGCCATATTCAATATTGTATGCTTCTCATTTCATTTTCTTCATTAAAATAGTATGCAATTTTAGATTTTTCTCCGGATCTGTCTTCTGTATCGTTTGACATCGTGTCGTCAATACCATCCCTCTGCCTGCAGGTACGTTGTGAGGGTCGCTTTACTGGCCCGGGGGGCCCGTACAGACATGTGTAATTATTCGGAGAACCCTCCGCCAGAGGGAACAGGTAGAGAGTTGTTTTAATCGATTTTGAAGGTATCTTGCGGTTGTTATTCAAGCTTATATTTGCAGCTCAACGGATCTCGATACAATACTTGTACACTCCTTGTCGTATGCATTTTGATATGATTATTATTTTATCGACTTTATTAACTTTACGATCCTTGCTGATCAATTTGTCGACTTCAATCAACCAAGCAATTTAATAATCTTTCGTTTTAAAAACAATTTATAAAATGTCTAAGGTGAAGTTTGAAATTGATGTATTTTTAGAACTTACTTGTGAGCACATTATCTAAGTGTCAGTTGCAAGCCAGCCTCTTAACCGGCGAACTAATGAGGCGTCAAACAAAAGGGAGAGCGGGAATAAATATAACCACAGACACGCACCACCCGGGCTTTATTAAGCAAAATATAATATCGTATTACTATAGTGTAGTGTGGTGTCGGCCGGCTATAGAATAGCACCACCCCATCTCCTCCCGCGGGTGTCGTAAAAGACGACTAATGGATAGCAAAGCGGCTGCAACAATCCCTGAGGACACCACCTCTAAAAGAGTGAACTCGCCAACTCACTTGGCCAGCGTGGTGTACATTCTGCGAAAGGACTGACTGCATTGGTACACTTTGGAACTCGTAATATCTGGCATACTTTACAAGTATATGGCAACATTGTTTAATAGTAAATTGAATTTGGAGTGTACGTACAATAAACATTTTGATACTTTCGTATTACTGGCTTTTGTTTTTTGATTGTGGGTTTGTAAACTGATCAATTAATAATGTTGAAAATGAAATTAGGTATAAACTACTGAATAATAGAAAATGAATTAGAGAAGTTAATAAGTTTTAATCAAGTTCTTTTTGTCTTGATTATAATTAAGGATTATAATTTTCTAATTTTCAATATATTATTTTTATGTGCCACGCTTTATTGGCTATTCTCTATCATTACTAATCTTAATAGCGTTATACAAGCGAAAGTTGGATGGCTCACTTGTTGTATAATAACTCTGCAACAAATTGATACGAAACTTGGCATTCGTGTGGTTGTGAGATGGATTTAACATACAAGGTGGTTTCAAAACTTAATTCTACAACTTGCGGAGGAACATATTTAAAAAATAAACTGTTTTTAATACCAAAACTCACATTGATGCCAACCAACCAATATTGCTCTAAACCAGTGGTCGCCAAAGTTTGAAGCCACTGAGCAACCGTACTGTTCGCAAATCTTACTGTGAGCTACCAAAAGAAACCGAGACAAAAAAAATTTTTTTTCTTAATCACACATATCACCTATAAACGTACATTTCTAGTAAATATTACATTCAATTGAATGAAATTCAACACAAGTTCTGTTGTTTACGTGAGTCATCGGCCTGAGCTGAATAGTGCAACTTCCAACCTGAGCGTGACCGCGATCTACGTAAAATTACTAGTAGCTCGCGATCGACGGTTTGGCGATCTATGCTCTCAACATATTGAGTTACGCTCCTTTAGGCTAAAGAAAGATCAATATACATCTGTAACTGAATGTATTCAAGTGTAAACAAGGAATCCAATAATCGAATTACTCTTACACGTCATACGCATCTCGATCCACCTTCAAGTCCAATCCAATATTTCGGGTATCACCTTTACCGCAACCTCCCCGGGAAGCGGAGTGTCGTCGCTCCGCTAATTTTACGTCATCTCCCCCCATGTCCCCCAGCTCAAAGGAAGACGGAACCCCAAAGTTACAGCTCATTACACTTTAACTTAGCTATTTATGGATGTTGTAGTTATTATGCATATTTAACTTACTTTGTTGCAAATAGTTTCCATCTTCCAAATGGGATATTAAAAACTAACTTTATAATAAACTTAAAATTCTAAAGAAAATATGAATTATATAAATAAAATAATAAATACATTTTCATACACAAATCGTGTATACCTAATTCAATTTTTATTAAAAATCTCTAATTATTCAAAATTTAACATTGAACTTTCTATTACATTTTTAAATAAGTACGATAAAAATTAATATGTTTTGATCTCAATAGATGGAATAAAAGTGTAGCGTGTATGTGCTTCTATGAGTATACATGCGTGCGTGCGTAAGCGTGTGTGTATTTAACCGCCGTTTAACTTTCTAACCCGATTTTAGTTTTATCTCTTAGAAAAAGAGTGAAGATTTTAAGCAATCGTTATATTTTGGATTGCCGTGGATATACATACATAATCCAGATTTAACCGATATCACAGAATAACTAATAGTTTACTTACGAAAGGCGCACTCCCTAGTTGAGACTGCAAATACGTACAAAGTAAGAATTCTCTGTGGGCGATTGCGCTCGGAAGTTGTCGCCGTGTTAATATTTAACATGGACTTCAATGCTTTCAATAGAATATTCCCTCTCAAGGCGTCTCTGGGGTGCAGGATTTTGCCGAAGCGTCATCAATCAAACAACGAAAAGGGGACCTATGTTTATATATGGCAACATGTGACGTCATTTTATTAACAAAATTAGTTTCGTCCGAAGCATCTTTGTGTTTGTAGTAAAAAGGTGGTAGACGAGTACAGTTGACTTAGTGGTAAGTGGATACTGGCGTCCATAGACATCACAGCTCTCTTGAAGAACCTCATAACCGAAAAACCTCAGCTGACACTACACTACTATCACCAAAAAAAATCAAACCACTCAATAAGATCTAACATATATCTATTCAATCTCGCAATTGAGCTAAAACCACGACCATTCGGATAATAAATCATTTCCCACGATGACAGTTGTATCGTTGCTACATTTTTCTGTTCAGCTCTAAGACGGGAAATGACAGCCGGGAGTAAGATTTATCTCCCTCCACGAGAGGGGCGTGGCTTGTTATATGGAATTCACAATCGTGGAGTAATGGCACTGCTCTGTCGCAATTTTTAAGTGTCAGTTATTCGTGTCTCCGAACACGGTTGAAAGTGTCAAAGTCAGTCCAGAATCATAAACGTTAGCACGCCTCCGAATGCGGTGCCTACATTTGAAGATTCAGAAGTGGATTTAGAAAAAGCGTTGGGAAGGATTAATGGGACAAGGAGTTATTCTCATTCGATCCGCTGTCCATTTTGGCTTGGGGACGTGTTCGAAGAACATTTTACTGCAATCTTCTGTGATTGGAAAACATTCATACATTCAAGTTGTCAAACGAACTGCTTCCAAAAGCCCTAAATATCATTAATAAATTGTCAAGACAATATTTAGGAATGAAGTCAAAAATTCATATCATCTAATTAACCCTTAACTCAAATCTGCATTAGCCCTATTGGAATATGCTCCGACGGAGAACCAAATCCAATTACTAGTTAATTAACTAGGTGTCGGAACTAAATGCTAATCTAGAGATCATAGACTATGGTAGATGGGAGTGGACTGGCGCGACGGGGTAAACAAACGTTTAAGATCGTTCGAAGATCAGAAACTTCTGGGGAGACTTTCAAATGCGATCACAAACTCAAGATGTCACTGTTGGAACTTTTTTAGCAGCCAATGATATAGGACTTATGTATAAGTGAAAATAGCAGACGACATGAGAGCGGCAGCGTCCGCGACGTCCCATCATCACTCGCAGTGCCACCTAGCGCAAGGAATTGTATTTGCTAATTTGAAAAAAATGTCCATTTCAAAGTTGAAGTAACTCCAAATGTCCTCAAGACAAGTTGCACATTGTTACTATTTTATTGATAGCGGATCAACCGTAGTGCACTCTGGAAGTTTAATGACGGTAGATGCGTGCATCTCATTATAAGTAAATAAGTACCGCTTACCAATTACCGATACTGATCTACGCCAAACGTACGCTAGTGCAGACGAAATCACGGGCGATCGTTAGTCCTGTTAGTGGTCTTCACATTTTCCAAAACACAATCTTTATTAATTTTTAAAGCACCGGTGTACCGGCCCTGTACTGGCCGTGTAATGTCGACAAAATAGCATCATCCCATCTCTTCACAGTGGGTGTCTTGAAAAACTACCAAGAGATCATAAACCGACATTTTCTTTTAGATAATACAAAAATCCCGATTCAACGTAATTAATCAAAGAAACTTTTTCTGAACAGCCGTAACTAAACAAGTAATACATTAAGAACTTCCAAATGACAAGACCGTTTTAGAAGAATCTCTGTGTAGCGTCCGAGGTCGTCACGTTAATGTGTTTCAAAGCGTTCCTCGTAAAACGAAACGCCGTTTATTTCGACTGCTAACATGATTCGTAAACGTCTCGTAAGTTTTGTTGCGTTTGTGAAGTTTACCAACAAAATTTTAAAGGATTTTAAAGTGTAGGAATGTTGAGCTTCTAGTGATGTCTTTATGTGAATAAATAAATATTTCGATGTTTAAACGTTTCTATGGGTTTATTGTCATCCACTTCTGCAATCATTGAATCATTAATTGATTCAATGTTATTAATGATACACCCCTGATGTTCGGTTTACATATTAATACAAATTATAATAACTCTGACAAATAATTTACAAAACGTGTACTAATTTAGAGATAAATGACGATTATTTTAATATATTGAGTTTATAATAATAAAATTGATTATTATTCTGTCTAGGTCTATATCGGATATTGAAGCAGTGGGGACACATGCTGACAGTATGATCAGCGTGAAGACAAGTATATATATCAAGCGAATGTATTTAAAAGTTAATAAGATAAATAGCTTGGTTGCATAAGTAATAAATTGCTAATTGATACGCGCCAAATGCAGCATATTTATATTTATTACTGTATATTTGTTATAATTGAATTAAATCACTCCCTCGGCGTGGCACTGCATAGTATACTATACTCGAATAGGTCGTAAACATTTAATTTACTGCGGGCAAAAAACTTTGACGCGTCCAAGAAGTTGCTACGATAAACAACTTAGGAGTTCGTCGTAGCAAACTGCTACGCAGCGCTACGTGTCATCGTAGCCGCGTAGCACTACGAACTTTGTTGAAACTCCCCCCCAAGTCGGCCGTGCGAGAAATATCAACGGTTTAGTTTACGAGATTAAACGCTGCGGAGAAAAATATAATTCCTACTTAGAAGTGATTCTTACTTGAAGTTGGGAGTGGAGTTGACGATGTTGCGATTACCTGTAAAAGATAAAATGAAATTTTAGATCTACCAGTCCTAAAACAAGAATTGAATAAAAATGTCTATGAACGACCGGATACACTGAAAAAGATACGAAGATGGATACAAATTGGGTCTATAGGATTTTTTTCCAGCCCCGATGAAACATTTGTTTTTAAACAAATGAATGTCTGGTATTATCAGGTAGGCTAATCGGTTGTCAGAATCTCTAATATAAATTTCTATCGTTTACAAATAATAAAACTGCGAACGTTTTTATTTAAATATTTTTCTTTTTTTATGAAGAGGTTAAGTTAGGTTAAGTAACTTTACAAAAAAAAAATACACGTTACACAATTACACGCCTGGCAGATTCTGGGCTATAGCAGATTACAAGCCCTTTGGGTTCAAATAAATCGGTACTGCTAATTAATGCCTTCGGGTAAACATTTAAACTATTAAAACGTAATCTTGATGGTATCCATGTAAAATGTTACGCTGATAGCTAGTCATCAATACTTTAATGAATAGATATATATCTACAATAAGTATTCAAGTCGATATTTAATCGAGTCGAAACTGTTAATCGGATTTGTGCCGATCAGATTAACAAAGACTATCAAATTACCTATAGTAAGTCGATACCTACAAAGGGTGGGACAAAGTTATCGCATCAATACTATTAGTTTTAATTATATTTTCTAGATATGGTTTTAAGAGAATTCCGTTTGGTTTTAAGAGAATTCCGTTTGGTTTTAAGAGAATTCCGTTACTGTATTAGCTGTATATATATATATATATATATATATATATATATATATATATATATATATATATATATATATATATATTGTATACACAGCAATGTACATGAACAACGAAGACAATGTACACGAGAAGGCCCATGTCCAGCAGTGGATACTGATATTGCTGATTCAGCGATATGAGAATAGACCAGATGACACATCATACGTTCTTATCAAAGAAACCTGGTTGACAACATCAAAGGGGGGTCAAGCAGACAAGGAGGGGTTCAATAAACAGTCAAATTTGAAACTTAAATACTACGTAATAATAAGAATGGCCCATTTTCAAAATACATTCTATATTTGTATTAAACATACATGATACAATTTATAATGAGCCTGACTCCCAAACTAGAAAAAATAAAAAAAATCTGTATCTTGGGAGCCAGTACCTTCCCAAAATATCCAATTTTAATAAAAATATTTTTTTTGATTTACTTCTTTATGATAATAAAGTCTATTTATTTAAGACATTTACAAATTTTCACTTATAATGTAGTTTACAAAAAAACATCAAGTTTACAAGTAGGTATTCATAAGGACAATATGTACTGACATCTGTACTAGGATAATCTTTTTTACAGCTGTCAGCACACTCCCTTATATCTATTCTTAGTACTAGGTTACAGTTATTTAAGAAAAACAGTTTATTCGGGTGGTAAATATTGTGTATAAAATGTACGTCGTGTGTGTGTGTTTTATGTATGCGTGTATGTGATTGTCCGGGAGTGTGGTTTTAGATATCCGATTTTAGAAAAACCCAGCATATCAGCATAAGTAATTTAGTGTGAATTGGTGTATAATAACAGTATAATTGATAATTGATGTATTTAGTGCGCGAATAAGAGTTACAGATGCCAAAAAGTGCAGACTGTGAAGAACAATTTAGAGGACATTGGTATAAGTAAGGATTCGGTGACATTATAATTTAGATTTAACAGCCAGTTATTGATTATGTTTTTAGTTTTATATCTAGTCAGGTGATGAATCCGCAACTGTCCATTAATCTTATTGTATAAACATCGCTGTCGCCGGATAAATGAAGTTTTATATATCTTTGTGTTGCACACAATATCGATTCGGCGTTTGTTACACTGCAATTTAGGATCGAAAGGAAGAGTACTGTGGAGATGAAGAACATAATTCAGTATGTATAGTTGACTTACAGTAAGCAGTTTGGATTCCGAATATAGTGTCCTAGTTGGAAACCAAAAATTTTCTGAAGGTCATCAGATAACCTTTAAGATATACATTTGAGCCCTTTTTAAACGTATGAGGTGAGTTTTTGCAGCTTCTCGCCATATATATTAGATATGAAAACTTATTATAGATAGACAGATATTATAGATTAATGGTTTAAATCGATAGCCTGATTGCATACATACACACATATCTATACATAAATATTGGAGAAAAAAGTTTAGGTCCATATGTAGAGTAAAATTCGTACATTATGACGATATGAACTTTTCAAAGATTCCAAAAAGTTTCGGCGTCTATACAAACAAATTGTATGTCGTTGGATACGGCTCGTAAAGCTCTACAACATATGTTGCAACACTTTATTTCTAAAATATACGGAATACAGCGAAATGTCTCTCCCAACTGCCATGCCATAGCTCTTGTAAATTTTTGTTATGATTATCTTTAACCAAAATTATCCTAACACAATTTCGATTTCGACAAATTTATTGAAATAGCAAAATAGATTCTGAATTGCAGGACTGTTAAACTGTAATACTGTGTTTCATTAATGGCAGACATTAATGGAGGAACAAGATGCGGTTTAGAAAAATATACATAGTTTAAGTTACATTTTATTTCCCCGGGGGTAAGTGGCATCGCATTTCACGGTTGAGATAATGGCTTGAATAGCTCAGAAGTCATCTGTGCCCTATATGAAAAGACATTACAAAATGCATTGACAAACAGAACATATATTAGGGATATGAGTGTTTAATTATATGCCATGTCCCGTTTATTATAGAAAATAAAGCGCCAGGCGAGCATACAGTCCACCTGATGGTAAGTGGATACTGTCGTCCAGACATCCGCGTTATATGCCAACATCATTCCAGACAAACGTTGGCACGCCCCCGGATGAACATCCTACCTTTGCAGATTAAGGAATGGATTCGGAAAATGGGGAGGGAGAGGATGGGATGGGAATGGGCTCTGGCATACCTCACTCACTGCCGAAACACGTACGTACATTGGGGAAATAGGAAGTGAGAAATACAGTACATTTCAAGGTAGTCTTCTATATCCAGCAGCTGATGGTATGGTATGGTATAAATAGTTCACCCATATAGAACACCGTGTCGTTCGCATTTGCTACCTCGACACTGCATTACACATACCTACACATATGTGTAAATAAATATTTATCCGACTACAAACCAAATCTAAGACCTTTTTGCATACAAATCACTACATTTCAAAATAATGGATTCGTCAAACCACACCCATCTAATTTCGTATACCTACCTCATTATAGTGACAATGCCCCTGAAGTCTAGAAAGCTTTCGTCTCAAGGTCAATAAGGTTGTATAACAATATCAACCACGACAATGAGCTATCGATCACGGAGACAGGCAAAGGCTATAACGGCGCTCATTAATTACCGTGCAAGCTTCTAGTCCATCACAATTACATCGACGCGCGACTCGAGGGTACAGTCAGCGACAAAAATAACTTAATAAACTGTTGTGATTTTGTCACAAGTTAAAGCGTGGATCGGTCTTTTCTCAACACTTATTGGTAAAGTCGTGCGTGAGTTCAGCATCGCATCGCAGATGTTTACTGAGGCTCACGTAGATATATTCCAGTCCATCGTAAGTAGTGGAATAACGCCAATGATGCGTCGCGTGCGAAACAACGCCAATGGTATCCTGGCGACATTGGCGGAGGCTGGTCTGCCTTATACTACGGCACTGGACAGGCATTGGACGGCATAGCAGTGCCGTTGTGTTTTTAATACATACTTGTAAATTAATTATTAATTTTAGTTTTTTTCTAAATTTTAAATTTGAATTTAGAATTTAAAACTTATTTTTTATTGTTTCAGTATATTTTTATGTATATGGGCATAAGCCTGAAATAAATTATTTGTTTATTATTACTTAAACACTTCGGCCCGTACCAATGATTTAAAAGTTTGGATTTTTAAAAATTATCATCAGCTCGGCGGTGAAGGAAAACATCGTGAGAATAATAAAAATCTGGAACATGTGTATCCGCCAATTCGCACTGGGCCTGCTCGGTGGATTATGGCACGAAACTTATTAGTAATTTGTCAGGTTAGACCTGTGACCTGCAGTGGGAAGTCATAGGCTGATATCGAATTGTAACATGTACAGTGTATACAAGACTGGTGCAAGTAAGCGCTTTTAATAAAAATATTAAATAACGTAACAATGTGAACAAAACAACGAGCTATTGATCACGGAGACAAACAGAGGCTATCACAGCGTTCGTTAATTATCGCAGAAGCCTTCTAGTCCGTCACAATCACACCGACACGTGACTTGATGGTACAGTCGGCCGTAAAAATTTTGAGTAATAATAAGCCTTGACAACAATAATAAGGAAAAAGCTGTGTTGGTAGTTTAGTTTTTTACAGAAAGAAAGTCTCGATGGCAAACGAAAGCAGTTAAGATAATAATGTTAAGAGATGCACGCTGCAATGCCACAGCCGCTGAGCGCACTGGACTGCCCAAGAAACCCCCTGTGTCATAGAAGACTACCGTAAATGTACTGCATTTCCCATTTTATCCTATACCGTCCTATGTACGTACGCGTTTCGAGTGAGTGACAGTGAGTGAGATATGATATTCACATCTCATCGTATACTGTCCCATTCGACAGGCAGCACTCTTTTGTTTTTCACCCCTATTGATTGTACTGCCTTTATAACATATTTTCTCTCTTTAAGGTTGGCTGGAAGACAATGCCTTGTAAATTGTAGCCTTAAGCCTTCCCATCGTATTTTGTGCAATAAAATAATTAACAAAAAAAAATGTCAATACCATGGCAGTGAGGTTCACAAACACTAATTTAACTTGTTTACGAAATACAATTATACTCGTAGATAGTTGTGGACCCGATAATCTATGAACGTTGAAGAGTTCTCGAATGGAGACCACGGGAAAAGTAACTTGGGACGCCCTTCTACCAGAGGACTGCCAACTTGAAGTAAGTCGCAGGTAAAGGCTGGATGAGAAAAGCAGAAGGCGGTACGTAACAACGGTTCTTAGGAGAGGCCTATATTTATTTAACATTTCTTTACATTTAATATTTAATATTTATTTAATATGGGGTTCTTCAAGAAAGCCGTGAATAGGATTTTGCAAGGTCGGCGGCGCACCCGCATGCCCCCTGATGTTGCAGGTATCCATGGGCGGCGGTTACCATCACGTGGGATCGCTTGCTCGTCCACCTGCTTCTCTATAAAAAATAATAACAGTATTATAAACCGAAACGTTACAAATAACATGACCTAAACTTTAATGTATTAAATTCTCCACTCACATTCTGGCTTCGAGCATTCTCTTACATTCAATCGTGAGTTTACCCATCCCAGTCACAAACATATCAGACTCTGATGCTGAGAAGCAGTATCCAGCAGTGAAGAAACAAAGGCCGTTAGTATGGTGTGGTTTGCACTTTTCACGTTACACTTGTAGCTCTGCGCACGTGTGTTATCCGTCAAGTCTCGTGGAAAAACTCTTCACATATTTACTCAGCTAACTGTATCCACAACAATGACACGGGTCGATACAAAGTTAAGAGTTTAATTGGGTGTTGTGCAAACTTGCGGAGGACGCGCTATTAATCATTGGGGTTTGTTGTTAGTTTCATATGACAGGCTTTTGTTCAGGACTTTTAGAGGCTTTGTCGTGTAGGTTTTTGGCAAAACACCTACCCATTTACCACAATTTCACCTATAAAGTAATGTTCAACGCTGGTTAACAGGTTCTCAATCAAATGATATCGTTCAATTTTTAAAATGTGTCTATTTTAAAGAGGGTAGATGTCAAAATCTAACCAACAACACGTTACTGATATCACTATGTCAATTATAAATCTTTGAATGAAGAAAAACTGGAATCGGTGTAATGGCATTACTGACACAGTCTGACAGAGCGTATCGTACATGCAGCTTTTCATACTATGCGACGCATGTAGTTAGGTATATTAGGGATCAAATCAATCAGTGTATTTCAAATGTGTCAATTTCATTTAATACTACAAATAGACGCCATGTTATGCGCTAGCGTTTAGCACCTAACTTTTTATAGACATGACGTGTTCCTATATAGTCTGTGGTTTATTTGTTTTACTATTAAATTTAATATTTTATTTTCCCTTATAAAATTAAATTAATTTGAAATTGATCACAGCTAGAAAATATTTGGATATACTGATTAATGATTAAATTGCAATAACTGCAACTTAGTAGATTATGTCATCATGACGACATTTGTTTTTTGGTCGTACTTATTAACGTTCATTGTAACACGCAGCAAATTTAAACGTGGGTCATGGGTTAGGTTTCGTGACAATACAGATATAGGAGTCCCGCAAAGGTTTGTGTTGATTCTTAGTGATTTTATATATTCGTAGTAGTGAGTGAGAAATGGCAGAGCCCATTCCCATCCCATCCTATCGCTCCCAACCCTTTCTCTCAATCCATTCCTTAGTCTACAAAGGTAGGCAGCGCATCCGGGAGCGTGCTAACGTTTGTCAGTCTGGACTGATGTTGGCATGTATCGCGGATGTCTATGGACGACAGTATCCATTTACCATCAGGTGGACTGTATGCTCGTCTGCGGTCAATTATCTAAAAGAAAATGTTTAATATTCAAGTCTTAGTAAAGTATATAAAATTAATAATAACACATCAATAACATCCTGAACATATTCATTCATTAAAAGACAATTCATAGGTTCAAAGAGTACTTACATTAATAGTGCACGTCGTTAAATATAGTTAACGGTAAATAAATCTAAACGGCGACAAACTAAACACTGACCACTATTAACCAACCTACTAACGAGCTACGTCGTAGCGGCTCTACAGCGTAGCGTGTTACGAGGCTACAACGCCTACGAGGGAGGACCGGTGGGGGACGGAGGCTTGTCGGAGGATCGCAGCTGGGGAGATCCAGCTCAATGAACGTTTATTGCTTTCTACAACATGCATTATGGGTGTACTGAAGAAACTCGATAAGAAGTTCGAATTTTAGTTAATCTATACTAATATAATAAAGAGGTAAAATTGTGGTTTTGTTTGTGGGTATGTTGGGGGTAATCTCTGGAACTACTGAAACGATTTCAATAATTCTTTCACAAATAGGAAGCTACATTATCCGTGTCTAATATAGGCTATATTTTATTTTGAAATTTTGAAAAAAAAAACTTATAAACCGAAGCGAAGCGAGGGCGGGTCGCTAGTTTGAAATAAACCTTCTTATTATAAGTTAATTAAGTTAGTTAATTACATAATTAAAAAATCCTTCTTATTTATAAGTTTAACAAATAATTTAAGACAGTGTCCATAAAAAAACTTTCAAATACGCACTGCGACTGTGATGACGTCATGACGGCTACACTATGACGCCATGAGGACACAACTGTTGACCGCGTCCGTACTGCTTGCCGCTCAGCACCGATAGTTGTCGTCAACATGGTAGCTACTCGTAGTAAGCGTTGTATGAGCAATAACACAACACAGAATATCAGGCATGACAGCCCGATCCCTGGGTTACCAGGGTGGATTCTACAAGCCGCGGGGTTCAAATAAACCCAAAAAACAGTGGACTCGTCAACTAGTCGCACTAGTCGGCGCAGCGTGGAGACGTGAATCCACAATATGTCATGTGACACATGTGACATTATAAATGTTATACTAACAAGACGTTTGCGAGACGTACTCGTAGTGACATCAAAGGGTTGTAGGGATAAATTTATAAAACGCCACCTCCATCTGCCCTTCTGTCTGTCGGTCTGTCTGTTTGTAACTTGAATTCTACGGGATGTATTTTGATGCGGTTTTCAGTATAGTGTAGATTATTTGTTCCGGAAGGTTTTAGTAAAACATCAGTGTATGTAGAACGCGAACGGAGCAGCGGGCGAAAAGCTAGTTTCAAATAAACGAGTTGTTGTGGAATATGAATCAGTAGAATTCTCAACGGAATCTTTTTACTAAATGACGCTATATTTTTTTTTAAACCATTTTGTTCAAAATTAATAAACAATTTAAAAGTAATTCATTCAATATGTAATTTTCTAAATGAATCGTTGTCTTTTTGTAAATCAGATGATCAAATGTTGATAAAAGTCAACAACATGTAGTTTAATGTTCCAAGTTCACTCCATCATTAAAATGGAATAGTTCCATGTATACTAATTATACTAATATAATAAAGAGGTAAAATTGTGCGTTTGTAGGTATGTTGGGGGTAATCTCTGGAACTACTGAACTGATTTCAAAAATTCTTTCACAAATAGGAAGCTACATTATCCGTGTCTAATATAGGCTATATTTTATATTGAAATTTTGAAAAAAAAAATGGAAAAAAAACCTTATAAACCGAAGCGAAGCGAGGGCGGGTCGCTAGTTAATTATAATGTCATAGAAATTGATATTTTTAAAGCGAATGAAATAGTTAAGGTTCATAAAAAAATCAAAAATAAAACATCAACAGTCAAAGGCTGTGCCGGGTAATTTTCATTACCTTACGAGTAGTTTGTGGTGTGAGCAGAGTGGTTACTACAGTATGTAACCATAACAGGCCAATTTAGGACATTGGTATGTGCGTGAGGGATGTTGCACAGTCTTAAAACGCCACGCTGACCAAGAGGGTTGACGAGTCCACAATTTTAGAGGTTCCTAAGGGTTTGTGGTAGCCGCTTTGTTATTTATTATTTCGCTTTGTTTGTTACTTTGTTTTGTTATTTGTTAGTCGCCTTTTACGACACGGAATGACATGGGCTGGTGTTATTCTAAAGGCGGCCGACACCACACGACATATATTCTATAGTATTAGTGAGTAAATATTAATATTCGCATTACTATGTAAAATAGCGAAATTTAATAGGAAAAATATATTTTGCCATTTTTACAAAGAAATAGGAAAATGTACTAACAGAACGCAATAACAGTGTATCGAATACCCGCATAGCAACGGGGTGGTTACGTCTGACATTATTTGTTTTGTAACCCTGTACCCTTTAGGGGCACAAAGTTTATCTACGTAAATATATGTTACTATGAATGTCCAACTATCAACATTCATGGCAGAATTTAAGTGGAAAAAAGACTCAAAAATATATCGGAATGCATATGCATATAAAACTTAAAGCATGCATGTTCACATGGGCCATCTGCCACCTCTTCTATAGTGAGTAAAAGATGGGTGGACACAAGCTGTAGATGATGATGAAAACATCGTAGTATGATCAACAGCTTTAGATAAGTGTCGACATTTGAAGCACTTCAAACATTGAAAATAACATATATACCGCTCTATATAGTTCGCTGTCTCGATAGACGTGTACCTAGCGAAAGACGAATCGGAGTAATATTATGATTTATTTGCAGCTGAATAATTAACCTTTTTATTAATCTCTGTTTGTGCTCTGTATATTTATCTCTGTCTTTTAATAGATGTGCAATTAGCGAAACACAAGCAAAATAAGATTTCGATAGTACTTAACGTATTTATTTAAATGTTTATCTATACTAATATACTAAAGAGGTATAATTGTGTGTTTGCAGGTATGTTGGGAGTGGGTAATCACTGGAACTACCCTGGAACCGATTTCAAAAATTCTTTCACAAGTAGGAATATACATTATCCGTGTCTAATATACTCTATATTTGTTTTGAAATTTTGAAAAAAAAATACTTATAAACCGAAGCGAAGCGAGGGCGGGTCGCTAGTCATTAATATAACTGTTTATCATCTACTGGAAACTCTTCTGAAGAATGTTTTTAGGAACTGTTAAGATATAATAACATTTAGATTTTCGCCGAACACATGCCGAAACGCTAACTAAAAATAAATGCTTATTCCAATATAAAAACTGTTAGGCAATGACAAAAGACTAACGAGAAATATAACCATTACACTCGAAGAAAACTACTACTTCAAAGCAAGCGAATCTGTGAGCAAAAAAGCCAGTTTCTGTTATAAAATATCGAGTCATTTATTAGGTACTGCGGAGCGGATACAAGCGTGGGTCGAATCCGGCGCGCTGGAACCTTGGCAGAGTCGCAGAAATAGCGGCAAAACGGGAAATCAATGGCTCGGAATTAATGTATACTGATATTATAAATAAACGTTTGTTCGTTTGTCGAGGTAACGTCAAAAATAACTGATGCGATATTGAGGACACCACTAATTAGTAACGTGCAATGGTATAACAGAATTTATTTTAAATTTATTACTAAGATAACAGCTAGGGCCCAAATTTGTGAAACAAAAATATTTGAAATGATTTTGATAGTGGGACATAAAAAATATAGAAAACTAAATTGTATTATATTGTATCAATTAGACAGGGTCTAAGCACAGTGACTGTTCAAAAAAATCTTCGACTTTATCATGCGAATCTCCAAATTTATGACACTAATCATTATGCGTCTCTGTCATTTTAGGACAATGTCATTTTTCAAATAGATTTCAAGTATTAAAGTGTATACTTCAACTTTACACGTTTGATTTTGAAGAAAAAAGATGACAGACAGTCACCAATAGATATCTGTCATCAAAGATATAATCATTGTCAACATCGCAGATGTGCTGTCTATATTTGATGGTTACACACCAAAATTTTGAAAAAGGTTTAAGAAGGATCTGGAATCGTTCTATGTGTAAGTTCTATCTAAAAATTCTATATGTAAATCTAAATCATTTTGCACTGTCTATGTCACTTTTATTTTTCTCTGTACAAGGTTGCCTGGAAGAGATCGCCTTACCGATGAGGTCGCCTATTGTATTCTGTCATTTATAATATGTGCCACATGTAATAACCACTGTTCGCATACCGTGTTCTTGTCTCGCCTGTGTCATCTATTGACGTCCAAGGGATAAGGGAAACAAATTTTAATGTTCAAAAAATTAGACAAAAAAAACAAAAGCGACTCGTCACTGAAAATCCTGCCTTCCTGCTTTTCAACGACTATGCCGTTATTTCCCGATGCATAGCTAACAAGTGAAGGGGTGAACACGAGTAGAGTACATGTGTGTGTGGGTGGAATGAGACGCTAAACGGGGTTAATGGCACAACCGTGTACTGGGGACATCTGCAGGCCTTCTAGATTGATGGACAGTGACTTTTGACATTTTGCACTTGGAGTTGCACAAATCATGGCAATGCAGTGTTGTGGCATTACAGCGATTAGTTGATAAATCTATATATTAAAATCGTAACAAACCAGTGTCTGTACATTTAAAGTTTTATTAAAGAAAGTCGTTGCCGTGTAAAGTGCGAATGATATAGAGTCGAACCAACAATTTTTGTAAAGTTCGTCGTTCCGTCAGGACGCGCATCACGTTAAAACCAGTGAAGGATTTTATTGAAACTTGGCAAGTTATAGATAGCTATGTGCGAGGTTAACATTTAAGGTACTATTTATGCAGATCAATTATAAAGTTCCCACGGGAATCAAGCTAACAACACATACTCTTAAGGCACACGAAGTCGCGAGCACTGCTAGTAAAAAATAAATAGTTAAAAAAAAAAGTCAAATCATTGTCTTTTACATTTAATTGTTTTATAAATTGCAATAAACGTTGCATGTTATACACCTACCTACTTGGAGATTATAAAAACAAATAGTTAAAGTAGCCGTTTTAGTCATGATAATTAGTCATTTAGTTTGCATTCGTAGTTGCAAGATAATATTTGTTTTGCAATGGTAAAGTGCGGAAACTCCAACAGAACGCCCGATTAAATGAAATAGTCTTGAAATATTTCACCATTTCTTTCTTATTTCTTACCAGCGACCCGCCCTCACTTCGCTTCGGTTTATTAAATTTAAAACAATCGATATAAGATATTTTCCTGCGATAAAATGGAGCCTATATTTTAAGTTAGACCTCTAGCAATACATTGGTGAAAACTGCATTCAATTCCATGCGGTAGTTTTTGCGTGATGCGTGTACAAACATAGACAGACAGACAGACAGACAAAATTTCTAAAAACTGTTGTTTTGGCTTCTGTTGCTCTAATAAAGACCCCCCCTCCCCCCATATTAGTTTTTTTTCAATATCTATAATGTACAGACATCGGCCTGTTACAATTTTATTATATGTATAGATATAGGATAATGAACTAATAAGTACTTGAAATCCTATATAGTGCCTTGAAAGTAAAGAGCGACTATAGAATCGCGAAAATTCAAAGAGAACCAACTAAATGGCCAACAGAGAATACTGAATAGTCAGCAATCGATGGCAGCAAATTTATTGATGGGTTAGCTTTAGGTTCACTGTTGACTAAAGAAATAGGAGTCCCCCCCACGTCGATTATACGATGGTATTCTTGTAATTAAAGATTACTTATTTTCAGTTATTCAAAAATAGATCGTTTGATTAATAGTGATTTTATGGCGGTTTAGTATTTTTTGCTGTCCATTTAAATATAAGCCAATTTCAAATGGTTTAAAATATTAAAACTCAAATATTATTAGAAATTATAGAAAAAAATTAGCTGGTTGTGGGCAATTACGGTCTCCGTCTACAACATCAGTGCAACTTAACCTTGTTGCACTGCTCTACAAATTCGATGCAAATTGAGTCAAAAAACTAAAAAGAAAGCTCTGAAGAACTAAAGGCTGACTAAAATGTAATGCATATTATTATGAAGTATTTTTTTATAATTTCATTAATTCTCTTTTTAATGCGTTTGATGTAGGCATTATTTATTAATTATCTTTATTGTATTTGTACAGGTAATTCAATGCATTACACGTATCCATAGCCCAATACAATCTAAACAATTTAAAGATTAATATGAATACAATAAACTAAAAGTTATATAATAAACTATTATCTATCACAAAGAAAAGTTATAAAACGGTTACGACTGCAATACGGACGCCGGACGGCAGCGCCATCTACCGGACGCCGATTTACAAACATTTCAGGCTATTCCTGTAAACATTTAAAGAATTCATACTCACCTAAGACTGAACTGAAAGCTATTTCGAAGCCAATCACACTCAAAAAATCACTTGGGGAGTCACACAGTGATAGGTTAGTACGAAAGTTGTGTTACACGGCACTCAAAAAGCAGCGAAGTTAGGAGTATACGTAAGACGTGCAGAGTAACCCGGCGGCGCGGGTGGACTGCCGCGGTGCTCTCCGCGCTGCGCCCCGGCCTGCGCGCCATATCCTAACCCCATTCCGAGTTTTCCAAGGCAAAGAGTTGCTAATTTGTAGAGGAGTCAGGTCGTTAATAGTTATTGTTAGTAATGCAATCTACATAATCATGACTTTAGTATGTTGGTATCAGGTATCAATACAGAATATTTCGTTTAACACTGTGGCTAGCTTCTTTGAAGGACCAATGCTGGAGCAGACATGTTGATCTTTTCCTGCAACTGGGCCTTGTGATCGTGATGCGTACAGTACTGAATACAATGACAGATACAATGACGAATAAATTATTATACATCATTGTCTTTGTTAATGTTTAAATCTTATTAATCTTAATGTTAAGAACATTAAAGGAAAAGTTTGAAAAATTGTTAAAAAAATAAACGTTATGTGAATGTTTAATGTCGCATCTACGCAACGTTATCTCTATATGTTTCCTGGAACACAAGTAGCTGGCGTGTCCGGGATATTTGCCGCCGATTTTATTATAATAATGTGATTAATACGGCGCCTTCGCTCCCCTTTTCGCAAAAAAAGATCAAAGTAGACATTTTAATCAAATAATGAGAATACAATTGAACAGAACAATATACGTGCTTGCATCTTACATTCTTAAAAGTTGGACAGCTAGAAGACGGATTATTCAACGGTGGACATGTTATTTGTTTGGGGACGAGTTACAATATATTGGGTAGGTTTCCCCGGAGAGAAAGTTGTTTTAATAAATAGAACGAGTTCTGGGAGATGGATTACCATGATAAGGTCATGTAAAAATAGAAAAAAAAATTTCATTGTCGAAATATAATTTCTACTGATTTTTTATACGGTATTTTTGTATAATTACAATATTTAGTAATTCTATTGAATATGGTTTCTCAAAAAGTTTACCATAACACACGATCCTCAACTCTATTCGCCTAGTCTCAACCAGCAGGCTTCTTCAAACGAAATATTTATTTATTTATTTACTCTTTATGCACTATATTGTACAGAGGCGGACTTAGTGCTTTAAGGCATTCTCTACCAGTCGACCGTTAGTTAGATGTAAAAAATTTTGTTTGTATGGAAGAAAAAAAAATCAGTTGTCGGATAAATTATAAGACACTAATTTTATGTATCCATTTATATAATCTATACATATAAATCTATATCATTGCATGTATCTATAGAATTGTATATGTATGTATGTACCCATCAGGAAAGGGAGATTGGCCGGCGAATACAGCTAGGTTTGGCTGCATTCAGAAAATTGTCCAACGTGGTCAAGGGAATGATTCCAGTATGCTTGAAACGCAACCTGGTCCCTGACAAGGAAAACTGCACACCGTCTGCAAGTAGCACAAAGAGCGATGGAGAGAGCGATGTTGCGTATTACTCTGAGAGATCGTGTGGCTAACAGTGAGATCACAAGGCGAACAGGACCGTCTGACATTGCTCGGAAGATCGTTATGCTTAAGTGAAAATGGGCAGGTCACGTATGTCGTAGAGAGGACGGGCGTTGGAGCCGAAGCTTCTGGAATGGCGACCACGTATTGGCCGGATAAGGGTGGGCAGACCAATGGCTCGTTGGCGGATGATGTCGTTAAAGCGGTGGGAACAAGGTGGATTCAGCAAGCGACTAACAGACAATGATTGATTGCACAGGAAGGGGTCCAATGGACTAAAGCGGGCTGATTATGATGATGTATGTATGTATGTATATAAAGACATTATTTCTTTATAGCAACATCTAGCTCTATTTCGTCTAAAGACTTCTCCTTATCACCCAAAGGTTGCCAAAAGCGCTTGCCACGAGCGGGAAGAATTTTCGGTTATTGACATGAGGTCAGCGGAAACTGGACGGTAAAGAGCTTTGTATGAAATCGTCGTTCATCGACCCACTTTACTAGACCACTCATATTATTGAAAGTTTTAATCAAGTTAATTAATAATAGGTTGCTTTGTTAATAATATATTGGTTTGTTGATAATAGGTTGCTGTGTTGATAATTAATAATTGCCAATATTTGATAATTACTTTACTGATCATGATTTTCTGCTTATTTATATTTTTTTGCTGCTCAGTTAAATACAAATCATTTTAGCAACGGTCAACTACCCTCATTATTAACAGCTGCAAATATTAATGTTGAAGAGTTTTTTTTTTGTTTATATGTAAGAAATTCGAAAACTACTAGGCCGATTTTAAATATTATTTCACTTTTACGAAGCTAAAATAATGTAGACGGACATAGGCTAGGTTTGGGTTACCTAGTATACAGTTTTGTTATTTGGGCGAAGCCAGGGTGTGTCATTAGTTCTTCTAAAACCCATTTGTCTACGTAAACGTTAAATCCGCCGCCAAGTAAACATCACAATTAAAGAGCGAGGAAACCGTTCAACTGTCCGATCTATTTATATTCTTGACGATACACTTAAAACCTGCGAGTGGCCTAGGAACGATGGCTCAATGTTTATGTACAGTAGGCCGATAATTATAATTTTGAGTTCCAATTTGACATTTTTAAACGACCCGCCCTCGTTTCGCTTCGTATTATAAGTTTTTTTTTTTTCAAATATGTTTTCAAATTTTCAAAATAAAATATAGCCTATATTAGATACGGATAATGTAGCTTCCTATTTGTGAAAAAATTTTTGAAATCGGTTCTGTAGTTCCAGAGATTAGCCCCAACATACAAACACACAATTATATTAGTATAGAAGTATAGATAGTATAGATGAGGGCAATTTTCGATTACAAAAATGTCTTGCTAATGTCTGTTCTTTCAAACAAATCGAAAGCATACTTAGCTGGGCCCGTGACTTCGTTCTGTAGTAAGAGACTTCGGATTATTGCTACAAACAACTTACACCACTGTACGGTTTTTGATGGAATCTATGTATTATCCAAGCTCACGTTACATCAAAATTGGTGTAGCAATTTTCCGAGATGCGCGTGTTAGTCACTACTTTTCAATAATGTTACAGCATAAACAGTGACATATTACTAAAGCACGCGTCACAAGCAGGAAGATTTCCGGTCATTGACATGAGGTCAGCCAAGACTGGGCGTAAATAGATTTGTATGAAATCGTCGCAACGCGACCACTTTACTAGATCCTTCATATTATTCACTGAATTTCAAGTCTTTCAAGGTTGAATTTGTTTCAAGCTTTAGTCTCCGTATGTTAGAGTACCGTATGTTGATGGCGTCCAATTTTTTTGTTTAATCAGAATTCCGTAGATCCGAAACCTAACAGATATACAATGAAAAAAACCTATAATACTACCGATAATGGAAAACCGACAGCTGGTATTTATGGCACCGAGCGTTTATCCCTTCCCGCGTCCCTTCCAGCACACACTCTCCACGGACGTAATGACGATTCATATATTACTACGTTCAGACACCTACGGAAAATCGACAAACACTATTTCTTGTGAACGACAATGTATTGGAATGAAGGCTTGAAAACTTGATTGTTCCGTACTTTGTCTTAAGTTCTTTTATATGGGAAGAGGGCGGCAGATGAGCACACGGCAGACGGCAGTCCACCCGTTGGTAAGTGAATACTGTCGCCCATAGACAGACGTTTATCATTTTTTATAGAAAAAGGCGATAGACCAGCATACAGGACTGTATGCGGTCTATCCACTGACCATCAGGTGGACCTGATGGTTAGTGGATAGTCGTCTAGACATCCGCGATACATATCAACATCAGTCCAAAATGATAAACGTTGGCATGCCCCGGATGCGCTGCCTAAATTTGGAGATTTAGGAATGTATTTGTGAGTGAAATGGCAAAAATGGTGATCACGACGCGGGGCGTCAGAATTTGTTAACGATTATAAAACAGGAAATAACCTCCACCTTTGGATAGGTTAATATTTATAATAACTATTAAACGAATAGAGCGAATGTGCCGTACTAAGATAAACTATTCAGTTTGATCGCACCAAGCAACCGATGTATTTATCTTAACATCTGCAAACTATGAAATAAATAAATAAAAAAATGGGGAAGGATAGAATGGAATGGGAATGGGCTCTGGCATGCTCACACACCACCGAAACACGTATGTACATTGGGGAAATACGATAATGCAGAAATGCAGTACATTTTAAGGTACTGCCTTCTGTGAGAGAGGGGTAACGTGGCCATTCGAGCGCGCCTAGCGGTTGTGGGATTTCCCCCCTCAAGTGTCGCAGATCGGTATACGAAAATTCACTTGGCACGAGATAGATTGACTGTTCGTCACCTTGTTCCTATATAAAAAATCTTACTAACTGGTATTTTTAAATCAAATTCAAGCCATGAATTTCGTGTACTTTTCACTAGGCCTTAACATTCCCACTTTTAACGTATATAGACTCAATTCACATTCACACAATAAATTTCCTTCACCTCTTAACATTCTTTTGACAAAACCCAATTTCGCTAATGCAGATCTGACGGTAAGACGACGTTTTGGCGAGACTGACACCATCAATTTACTTGAAAGGTGTAAGAAGGTAGTTCAAAAGCTCGAGTTTTGAAGCCTTTGAAACTCAACGTCCAACGTCTTTCAGACGCCTAAACAATACAACAATACAATTGCTAACTTTTCCAAGCTACTGTTTTCACTTAACATTCACTTTTGAAGGCCGATTTTATATTGCCTACATCCAATAGCGTTATGCTTACACGACGTCTTAAACATTGGAGATACTGTGTACGAGATAGTGACCAGACAGTAGCAGACAGTGACGTATGCAGGTATAATCTATATAAGAATGGCTTGTATTTAAACGAGGAGCATACGAAATGATCATCTAATCTGGTAAACTATACGGAAATAAACTATTACTGGTCCTACATGAAATTTGAACAATATAATCTATTTAAAACGGCATTCATTAAGAAAATGTTTTTAAAATTCCACACCCAAGGTTGGTGAAAGGGTGATGAATTCCTACGCTATCAGTGCGAAGCAGTGGGCGGCCGCTAGTTATGTACCTACATTCGTATAAGATATACATATATATATACGTTGCGAATAACTCATAAAATGCTTACTAATAAATGGAATCATCATTAACAAGGGGATTCCCCACGAATTGTCGAAAGGATCTTAAATTTAATATTAGAGCTATTTTTAGTACAAGCGAAATAATTTCGATATGTGAGAGTTTCTATCTTGTGTCGAAATCTACGAATTGGAAATTAATCACGTTCACTAAATACACGTGGTAAGATCTAAATTTGTATTGGTTCAGTAGAATCAAGCTGCAGTTAGTTCTAGTACATTTATAGGTATCATTAACTTCTATCTTATTATAATCATCTATAGTACACGACAGCGCGGGAGTGCGGTTTGAATGAATCTTACGGCGATGTAAAAACGACCTTAGGTCGATAGGTACTACTAGGTAATTATAATTTACGTTTATTATTGTAAATTGATATACTTGCTTATAAAATAATTTAATTAAAAAGAACCAAACAACAAAACTAAAGCGATTAAACCTTAAACTTTCCCATCTGGACCGCACTCGCGCGCTGCCGCGTACTGTACTTGACATAGATATTATGGACTTCGATAATATTATAATACATTATATTTTGACATTAAATTACCAAATATGACAATTTCAATTTTAAATAATTATATTAGCAAAATTTAATTCAATAGTTACACTATTCAAATGTAATTTAACGCTCACACGTTAAAAATTTGTTGGACATAATTCATTGTATAAAATCAAAAATCATGTAACCGATTTTCACGCAAACAAATTCGTTTATTAATTCATAACATTTTAATTTAAAATTATCAATTTTACAATTTTTAAATAATCAGTTTCATCTTTTACATAGGAACGTTTTAATCGGTTTTAATCTATCCACAAGCTATTTCTAAATTATTTGGTAACATTGTAAAAGAAATTGCAAAAACTATTCAAAAGTCCCCCTCGAACCTCTTTAAACTATAGCACCACTATTGTCGTATAAAAGTATGGTATCCATCGCATTCCGCTCCTCAATGTCGCCACTCTTATATCTCTCAGATCCAAATAGGCCCCGAGGGGAATCGGTGTTTCCACTATTTGCACTGATAAAACACCCTATTGTGGAAGCTAGAGGGAAGAAATTGTTGGGACCATAGGTTAAGGAATTTTTGGTAAGCGCAAAAAGACGAACACAGCGTGCGAGTGAGAATTCAAACCATAAAGCGATGATTATGCGAGTAAGTGAGAAAGAGCCAAACTGACATGTTACACGTATTTTTCAATTATTAGAATTCAATTATTAGTACCGTCACACGGAGTGGCTTATACGCTTCTAGCGGGCCCAAATCGCTAAATATCACCAATCACAAATCACGAACGCTCAAGAGATTGTTTTTTTTTTGTACTGCGCTGAATTTATGTGATTAGCTAGCGCTAAATGAGGATCTGACCACAATGTTATGGGTTCGTTCCACAGTAAAAGTTTTACGGACTTTCAATAAGTAATTCTAAGGGTAGAATGAATAATTTTATTCGATTTGCTGGCGGCAAATCGAACCTACGTAAATGCTGACAAAAGATAGATAATAATATGATAACAGTATAAGTCTAGACTTGATAAATGTGCCTGATCGACAGATCTGTTTGAATTTAGACTTATCAAATATTGTTACTAATTGTAGCCCTAGGGGGTATGCCCATCACAGTTGGTCTATAACAACTGTGATGTACCCCAGGTATGGATGGCATCTTGTAACGTAGATAGATAGGCGGTACAAAAAGAAGTGGTAAAAATTAAAAGAATAAGTATAATTATAAAAACTTTATACGAATGCAGCGATAAATAAATATGTGGCCATGTAAACCTGCCGCGACACGGAATATTCACATACACGTGGGCAAACTCCTTATTGCATACATATTTTGTAGAGGGAGAGTGCACGCTGCATTCCAGATATGCCAGAGCCCATTCTCATCCCATCCTATCCCTCCCCATTTCCCCAACCCTTTCTCCCAATTCATTCCTTAATCTGCAAAGGTGGGCAGCGCATCCGGGGGCGTGCCAACGTTTGTCATTCTGGACTGATGTTGGCATGTATCGCGAATGTCTATAGACGACAGTATCCACTTACCATTAGGTGGACTGTATGCTGGTTTGCCTCCTTTTCTTCTATGAACGATCTAAACGATCAAAATTTCCGAGTTATTAAAGAAGATATATTTAGACCATCCTACAGCGAGATTACAAAAAAGCCACATTTCCTAACAAATTTTTGCTGTCGACTTACCGACTTTAATAAAATAGAATTTCCCAAGTCAATCTATACGATGAAACTTTATTTGTAGCGACCTTTACAAATCGATTAGAAAAACAATTGAAAACACGTTTGGTGACCTTTTACTTTACAAACTGCGGAAATCCAATAAAAGACTAAAAAGGTAACATAACGGCAGCCATTAACGTTGTTCCTCAAAAAAAAATCCCGCCAAAACTCCACCTGTCGCCAAAAACCCCGTTTCAAGTTACGTAACTAAATCAACTGAAATCCAACTTAATTGTAATTGAAATAGAGTCTACGTCAACTGTATTAGAAATTGCAGGAGCCAAAATTCGATATTCCACTTTCTCTGGAGAGGTCCTAAGTTCAGCAATTAGGGATTTTATTGGAGAAAGAAACGCTAGTGTTCCAACAATTTCACGTTAAATGTTAAATAATTCAACGGTTTGTAAGGCGCGGGCTTGTGCTCGTGAATTCATTATTGGAATTTATTAGTTGATGGAATATGTTGATGGTTGCTAATTGAAAGGACCTAAATTATTTATATTTGCCTATATTTCATACAATAATTTATAAAATGATTATTATAGACTAGCATTTTTCTAATCAAAAACATAAAATTGAGCTCCTCTAACACTTCATAGTACAAGGGAAGGAGGAGTCTGGAAGGCGACGGGCATCCCGACTAACTTACACCAGTGGCACGGCAAGAGCACTCTGTCATTATTCGTGATGCAATTTCTAAAGTATAAATCGCCATGATGATTGCTAACCTTCGTTAGAAAGAAGCACTGGAAGAAGAGGCGATTATTTGCGACTTCGGCTGCGTAATTACAATTTCGATATTAATAAAAACCACACTTGTGGACCAAAGGTGGACCAACGGCTTAAGTTCACAGGTAATGGCTGGATGAAAAGAGTGAAGATCGTGTTTGTTGACGAGCCTTGAGAGAAGCATATGTCCAGCAGTATAAAGGCATAGACTACACTAAGCCCACTGGAATATACCTTAATAGTGAAAACCACATCGTAATACCGCATAAGTACGTCCTCACGGATCAAACGATAGATATCATAGCCAATGAGTCAGTGTTCGACGTTTGATGTGTATTTCATATTTAGAAAGCAAAAATAAATCGTACAGAATCGTATGATATTAAACCGCAGAATCGTTTTTTGATGGTTACATTACTGGTCAGTAGGGGTTCTGGTGAATATAGAGGCCGGGAAGGCAGAAAGAGACATGGTGTTTATAGTGTTACTTTCTTTATAGTGTTTTGTATTGTTACAATATTTTTTTTAAAATAAACATGGAGCGAGACTGTAAACTCGACCAATATGTGAGCGTAATGTCACTGCAGTGTTTACAAAGAATGAATCCTAGTGGGAAATCAACGAGCTCGTCGAAGGTGTCAGGCATTAACACCAGGATCGGGTAATTTAGGGAATTGCTGTGCCGTTTTACACTAATGCACGTCAACTCCACACATGTACACAATAAAATATATATACAGAACACATGTATATCGCAAGTGGATAATAGTAAAAATAGATAGAATTTGAAGGTTTCTTCATAGAAAAATACTCTCTCTCGTGACTCTGTAACGAACATGATTGTTAAGTCGTATTGTATTAGAGAAAATACAATAAATATTTGCATATCTCCTGTGCGTGTGATCGTGTGTCGTAGTCGTGGGAGAGGTCTATCTCCTAACGTGGAGAAACAGATATTTGGGAGATATTTGGATATATAGACCATAAAAAGCGAATGCAGCTCAGACTACAGGTTCAGTTTTATATAAGTATGTAACATTCAATAACCCACACTAAGATTCCCTGTCATGGGTAAATTGACACATACTCGTATAAAAACGAACACAAATCACTTCAACCCATACGATATTATATCTTTAAGCAAATATTTGTCTGTCCAGGACCCGAATCCTTTTGCAAAACAGGCGGAGACTACCATTTGAGGTATTGTATAGCTATAAAAACCATTTGAGCACTGAAACCATTGAACTATAGAAACCATTTAAACACTGCCACTTGAGCTAATCGAACCGTATCGTATATCTATAAAGTCTTAATATTCTATAATACATTTCTCGTAGCTAGTTGTACATAAAACCGAAACACAGGGGCCCATAAACAATTCAAAGGCAGCGAATCTAAAATAGCTCCGACTTAAACTTTAACAATTTTCTCTGACCCCATCCACAGTCCAGACAGTCAGTAGAACTTTAGCACATCTGTAGCTTCGCCTGCTTAAGCTATTGTCAACCCTACTGCAAGAGATGTAAGAACATTCTGCATCAGATACAAACAGAACACCTTTTACAAAAAAAAAAATACAGTTGCTGGAATCGTCTGCAATGTTGAAAAGGGTTCAAAGTGCTTGACTAGCTTGTCAGAATTTTTATCTCAGGTACCCTAACATTTGTAAAATTCCGACATGCATTTAAGTATCCTCTGTGAGATACGTTCTTAAAGCGAGAATGAAAAGTGAATGATGAAGGTAACGTAAGTAGAGCATTTAGGAGATTTCACGTCATTCAGTTGCAACTAGCGAACAAGACTAGTTAATTAAGGTCTACATAGAGGTTGAATTAACATTAAAACTGCACCAGTTTCTGCATTCTGTTTGATCTGGTGAGTGAAAGGTAAAGAATGCCGTAAGTCCGCTTTTTGTAAATGTCAAATACTTTTGCAATAAAGTTTAAATAATTAATTAAACAAAAATAGTCGTAGAGGTTTTGGGACATACGCCACCACGCGAACCAGGCACGGATTAATTCTTCCATTCTAGGACGAGCAGGTTACTTCATGATTTTCTTCTATACTGAGCTGCTGATAATCGAAAAATCGGTACAGTAGAAACTCAGTGATATCTATGAGCTGAGATTTGAACACATGATCTTACGTTAGTGAGTCGAGATACGCGTAGGCTATCAATAGATACACACACATATAAAGTTTAATATGACAACAAGATTACAAAAGCATTTGCAAAAATATCTTGGAATTGTAGTGAAATTTAACGTGAACCCATACATTGTATTATAAAAAAAGATCAATTTCCAAGGGATAATATGAATAAACTAGTGTTCGAGACATCCCGTTCAAATCTTATTTTGTGTCGAGCAAGGGATCCCAATATCCTGTATACCTTGCAAAATCACAAAAGTAAGATACCGTAAAAAAAAATCCGTCCACTCTAATATTCTATGGAAAGCATAAAACGAAATGATGAGCGTATCAGAAAACGCTTAGACAGTACTTTTTATTGAAATATTTTTTTGTAAAAGCTACGAAAAATACTGACTTTTCTAACTTCTAGCACTGAAGCAGATGAGGAGGGGTTCATTATAGTCAAATTTCAAAACTTCGTACTATGAGAGCTGTGAATAGGATTTTGCAAGGTCGGCGGCGCGCCCGCATACTCCCTGGTGTTGCAGGTGTCCATGGGCGGCGGTAACACTTACCATCACGGGGGACCGCTCGCTCGTCCGCCCACTAGTCTATAAAAAAAATTAAAAAAAATAAAACTGTGGTAATGAGATAAAAAATGAATTAAAGAATTCGAGAGCTAGTGAACATAGAACACTATTAGACCGTAACGTGGCTGCCCTACAGTGCTTGTATAACATATCTAGTATGTATTCTCAAATCGATGGCAATGAGAGATAAAGAAATAAAAAAAATCTCCATTTTCTCTACTATCGATTCGCGTTAAACAATGCAGTGAGTCATCGACAGTAGACTCATTGCATTATTAAGAAGACATTAGGCGTAAGTTTTTTCGGCCAATAGTGAACCAGACCTAAGAATTCTAAACAACACTATTGGTTAAAAAAGTGACGTCTACTGTCTGGAACGATGACTCCTCGCTGCCTTCTAAACGCGAACAGAGTTTAATGACATTATTAAAATAAAATTAATAGAAACGATATTATCTATAGTAGAAGTATCACATGTGGGGACATGTCTAAGTTTGCCATTTTGAAATCTTGGTGGTATATATGTATATCACAAATGGTCATGTGCGACAGTGTCCATTACTTGCCACTACAGTATCCACTTGCCACTTGCCTAACACCTTATTTACACGTATATAAAAGAAAAAAAACTGAGTCGAGCAACTTGGTGGAGTAGTTAAGTAATGGATGGGCCATTACATAGATCCTCTATTCCGGTTAGCCCATTCGTCCTTACGAGGTCACATCTTACGTACCAAAAAAGGGCCGCGATTTCTACACCCTCATGTATGCCGACAAGAATCTGTGTGAATTATGAGGGAACCCGCCATTTATTATTAACAAAACTAATTAATTCTTAGAGCTCGACCCATTCTCTGAGGGATCGAATTATTATTATTAATTGGTGTATTTTCTTCCACAAAAATCCCAAGACATTGACATAGTAAGGAAACTATTTTTATAGACGAGGACGTGGACGAATTAGCGGCCTACACGATGGTAAGTGGTTACCGCCGCCCATGGACACCTGCGACACCAAAATCCTGCAAAAAAAAAAACCTTGTAAAACCCTATTCACGGCTTTCTTTTAAGAACCCCATGTCATAGAATAACGGAAATACCTCACGATGAGATAATTTGAGGGGGAGAGTGCACACTGCAATCCAACGCTGCTGGACGCAAAGCTCAAAGAATCAGCAAGCTGAAGTGGCAGTGAGTGGGCAGGCCAGATTTTTTTTTTTATATGTAAGTGGGCGGATGGGCAAGCGGTCCCACGTGATGATAAGTGTTACCGCCGCCCATGGACACCTGCAACACCAGGGGGTATGCGGGTGCGCCGGCGACCTTGTTGAAAGGATGATTTGTCGCAGAAATGATAACCGATAGTGTAGATGAATCCTCGAATGGAGACCACATACCGGGAAACGTCAAGTGGACTGAGGACTTGAAGAATGTTGGCGGTAGTGGATCGATGAGAAGAGCAGAAGACTGTGTGTGATGTCGGTCCATGGGGGGCCTATTATGGTGGAGACACAGGCTTATGATAGTGGTAGTAGTAGGTCACAAAATATAACAAGTAGAGACAATAGGAATATTAACATAAGCTTGAATTTCAGAAAAGAATCTAACATGATAAAAATATCCTATAACGGTGTATTTATTTTGGCTCTGTCTCTCAATCATAAAATAATTGTTATTTCCTGTCCTAAGATTAACTCAATACACATTTGACATAGCTACTAAAAACATAACAGTAGTTTAACTCCGGCCCCTTTTTCCGAGCGGTCTAATTTCCTATGGTATAAATGGCCTTTTAAGTCACCGAGCGTGTATAGTTTGGGACGAGCATTGAAGGCGCTCAGCCAAGAAAAGATATATGTACAGCCAGGGCCGTCTTTACCAGGGGGTGCAAGGGGTGCGGTGCACCCCTGGCGCCCCGCGCCCGGGGGCGCCTGTCGAGCGCTGAATTCAGTGCCGGCTTTACCTATGGTGCAGGGGGTGCGGTGCACACGGGCGCAGGGTCTTAGGGTGCGCCGGGCGCCGCTCGCGACACCTCCAAAGAGTTCAAAACGCCTACTAGAGGGCGCCCTGCACCCGGGCGCTACATGAGCTAGAGCCGGCGCTGTGTACAGCAACAAGTCTAAGCCCTCCTACGCCGGATAATCGGAGCTAACGGACCTCGGCACACCACGTGATTCGGATCGATGAGAAACGCCTGCCTACATAGATGCTAATTGATATGTGGTCGAAGTGTTGGCTGAAGGCCGGAGAATGCTATAGGTGTCGAGAACGGGACGTTCTCGTCTCCACCAGTACGGACGGTGTGTTTATGAAGTATATACGTGTTGAGCTTCATTTCCATCATTGAGCTAATTACGTACTTACACTTGGCCGCGTGGTTTTTCCGTGGATGTCGTAAAAGGCGACTAAAGTATAATAGGGTGACTGCCACAAGCTATACATCCCTCATTCACAAGACAATGTGCATGAGGAGGCCCATGTCCAGCAATGGTTAATAGAGAGGCTGGTGACGGAGATTCGATTCATTGTGAAGCGCGACGCGGCATCGATTCACCGGTATATGGCGCACATGTCATGAATGTTCAGTGAGATTCTACCTATGTAGATGTGCCATGCTGACACGAGGCGCACATGGGTAAACACGTCTGTATGAATATAACTTACTGCTATATTTTTACTATGCCTATGATCGGTCAATATAAGAACCAAAGTCGTTCAAATGTCTTCCAGGAATGTGATGTTTTCCCGCCCACATCGCTAATTATCGCCATTCCCTTCAGCAAGACAACGGATTATTTATGATTTACCTTAAGGTCAAATAGTGGGAAGATCCATCCCTCCATGGACACCTGCAACACCAGGGGGTATGCGGGCACGCCGCCGACCTTGCAAAATCCTATTCACAGCTTTCTTGAAGAACCCCATGTCGTAGCCTAATGGGAAGACCTCTTGAGGCAGTTCATTCTACAGCCTACGGGTTCGTGATATAAAATAATTTTTGTATCGAACAGTGCGCGACACCTCCGTATCGAGGAAATGCGGAAAATAAAAGTGGAAGTAAATAAACTAAAACGGGCATACAGATGCTATTTTCGATGTGAGTCTATGACGTCCCATTACAAGGGCCGAGCTTCCCCTTGCAATCACAAGGTGGTCGCAGGCTGTTAACCATAACGACGTTATATTAGGTCCCTTACCTATGTAATTGCCTTTTTGTATGGAAAAATTCAAATATTCCTTTTTTGTATGAAAATTATTTAATTAATCGAAGTATTATCCGGTATCATTAATGCACTTTAGCCATTTTAATGGAAGTTGATTGATTCCTCTGCTATAGAACTCCTGGGGACGGGAATCGATGAATTGTCGGAAGGCGTTATTCACTGCCTCATGGGCGAGATGATCCGCGGCGGAGTACTGTTCCCGGGGACAGACCACATCGGGTGTAATTTAGACCACATTTTAGGGGTGTAAGAGGCTCACCTACCATCTTTGGAGCCTAAGCCAACCTCACCTGCTCGTGGTGCACCCTGCTATTAACTAACGAGGCAATGGCGTTCCCTTTTTGCGGTGGGAGGGTTACTCCGTCGGCAAAGCTACCACCCTTCCGTCGGAGTCCGCCGCCATAATGGTGCCTTATTAGCCGCGAGGCCCGCATCGTGTTCCGGCGGTGCACGGAAGAAGCCGTCCCGAGAGGGAGATTGTTGCTTGAGGAGGGGAGGACCGGCGGTTGCGGGGAATTACAGGCGCATGGGCGTGACATGGTGGCGCGGGGATCAGGGAGACCCGGTGAAACGGTTGTCCGCTGACCGCCCGCGGGTTGTTGGGGGCCCGAACCTGGGGATCTTTCTTTAATCTTCACCCCGGGAGGCTGCCCCGCCGCACGCGAAATGTCCCTTGGGGTAGCAGTCGTGCCGGAGGAGACCGGAGTGGAACCCGACTGCTGCCCCCAGGGGGGGACCGGGGGCCCTTCCGTACCCCGCGCCAGCAAGTCACACAACCTTTGTGACCTAGTTTTTCTCTGGTCCGCGCTTTGTCCTTTGATCCACATACAACCATCTCCCTCTCCGTCCCTAACTTTTTTCACCCTATTCACACCTCAATTCAATGGCCTACAAAAAGAAAATGTTTAGTGATGACTCAGCGTCCCATCCTTCACGTTCCACATTTCAAGTGGACTTTTGCAACATCAGAGGGATGCACAGTAACATCGATGACATCCACTACCACCTTGAGACGGCAAAGCCAGCCTTCCTTTTCTTGACGGAGACACAGATATCCTGCCCGGCCGATACATCGTATCTTCACTATCCTGGTTACAAACTGGAGCACTGTTTTGTGCGTCGTGCTGGGGTATGCATGTACGTCCGGGAGGATATTTGTTGTCACCGCCTCAGCCATTTTGAAGACGGGGACCTGTCGATTCTCTGGGCGCGTATTGATTACGGTGGTTCCACTAAAGTCTACGCTTGCCTTTACAGGTCCCACAGCGGTGATACGGAGACGACTCACTTTTTTGAGCGCCTACAAGAGACGACTGACAGCGTGCTCGAGCAGTTCCCTTGCGCGGAAGTGGTGGTCCTCGGTGATTTCAACGATCACCACGAAGAGTGGTTGGGATCCCGAACTACCGACCGCGCAGGGAGAGCAGCCTACAACTTTGCCCTGGCTTATGGTTTCTCGCAGTACGCGGCCGGACGACTACAATGTTGTTACGATCATCCGTTAGGATCATCCGACCATTGTATCGTTCGAACTGCTGTGCCAGCTAAGCAATCCGTGCCGACCCATTCACAGGGAACGCGCAACGTCTGGCACTACAAGTCTGCAGATTGGGATGGGTTGCGAGAATTTTACGCTTCTTATCCCTGGGGGCAGCTCTGTTTCTCGTCGGGAGATCCGGATACCTGTGCAGACTCCGTTGGCGACGTGGTGTTGCAGGGCAGGGCATGGGCAGGCCCCTTTGTCGTAGCACCTCGCTTTCAGAGCATGCCTCTTAAGATCTCGGAGAGAATCGGAATCCTTGGTGTCGACATTTCCAGCAAAGTCGAATTTAGGGGTCATCTGGAAAATAAGGCCAAAATGGCTTCCAAAAAGCTGGGTGTGCTGAACAGAGCGAAGCGGTACTTCACCCCTGGGCATCTCCTTATGCTTTACAAAGCTCAAGTGAGGCCCCATATGGAGTATTGCTCCCATCTCTGGACCGGCGCACCGAAATACCAACTGGACCCATTTGACTCCATCCAACGACGTGCTGTTCGTATTGTCGACGATCCCACTCTCACGGGCGGTTTAGAATCCCTCAGCAGTCGGAGAGACGTTGCGTCTCTGTGTGTTTTACCGCCTGTACAATGGGGAATACTCTGAAGAATTGTTCAATATAATTCCCACCTCGGGTTTCTATAACCGCACATCCCGTCACAGAAGCGCGGTCCATCCGCATTTCCTCGATACGGAGGTGTCGCGCACTGTTCGGTCCAAAAATTACTTTATACCGCGAACCCGTAGGCTGTGGAACGAACTGCCTCAAGAGGTCTTTCCATTAAGCTACGATATGGGGTTCTTCAAGAGAGCTGTGAATAGGATTTTTCAAGGTCGGCGGCGCGCCCGCATATCCCCTGGTGTTGCAGATGTCCATGGGCGGCGGTAACACTTACCATCACGTGGGACCGCTTGCTCGTCCGCCCACTATTATACATATATATAAAAAAAAAAAAAAAAAAAAAAACCGACCAGTGAAACAAGATCATTGGTATGTACCACTTTGTCTCGACCCTGCAATTTGAAAGCAAGACTAATGGGCACCTTTTTGATTTTTGAGGGGGAGAGTGCACGCTGGATTCCCACAGCCGTTGGGCGCACTCTACTGGCCACGTTAACCCTCTCTCACAGAAGAATACCTTGAAATGTACTGCATCGTATTTCCCCAATGTACGTAGGTGTTTCGGTAGTGAGTGAGATATGTCAGAGCCCATTCCCATCCCATCCTATCCGGGATAGGCTTTCCCAACCCCTTCTCCCAATCCATTCCTTAATCTGCAAAAGTGGGCAGCGCATCCGGGAGCATGCCAACGTTTGTCATTCTGGACTGATGTTGGCATGTATCGCGGATGTCTAGACGACTATCCACTAACCATCAGGTCCACCTGATGGTCAGTGGATAGACCGCATACAGTCCACTGTATGCTGGTCTATCGCCTTTTTCTATAAAAAAAAAGATGACTATTCAATACGTAAATATTAGTAGTCATATTCACTTAATATTAAAAAATACCATCTCTATAATAATATACAACTTTCTATATGTTTGTTCGCGTTAATTACAAGATGTACTGTAACAAAATGTTTTTTCTATTATATTTTGCTTAGCCAATCAAGCGTTCGCACAAATACAAACTCCATTGCAGCTCGTTATCAACTTATTCAATAAGCACTTAGGTAGCGCCAACCGCAAATATAACGTTGTAGAATAAACGTGTCCATTCCGATGGAACAGCGAATATGAACTTTAAAATCACCGTAATAACTAATTATACCAACGTAAAAAATGTTTGTGATCGTGCGAACGCTCGGTTGGCCAATGCTTCAACGTGCTTATGCTGGAACATTATAAGATATTTTTTACCAAAATTACTAATAATTCTGATAATAACGGGCTGGGACCATCACGGTCCCAGTAATGGTATCATATCATAGGAACATAAATAAGATATCATATCATAGGAACATAATTAAGGCCACGTAGGCTGTGGAATGAACTGCCTCAAGAGGTCTTTCCGTTAAGCTACGATATGGGGTTCTTGAAGAAAGATGTGAATAGGATTTTGCAAGGTCGGTGGCGCGCCCGCATATCCCCTGATGTTGCAAGTGTCCATGGGAGGCGGTAACATTTACCATCACGTGGGACCGCTTGCTCGTCCGCCCACTTGTCTATAAAAAAATAAAAAAGGCCATTACGCTATATTGATGGCATCTATTTAGAATAACTATCTGACCACATTGTGAAATTAATTTAGAAATTGACTCCCAAACGGTCGAATCTGCGGGCAAATGCTAGTAATACTTATTTGTAAATTATTTCAAAAGAATTACATGTAAAATAAAAATAACACGGCGATGATAAAATTACCGAAAGTTAAGATAAATTATTTATATAAAATGTAAGGAATGTAGTATGTAGTTGAATTTTACCAAATAAAAATACACCAGAACGATCAATTCGATAGTTTAACTAATACCTACGAAAAGAAATATTTAGTTCACTTCAAAAACCGTACAATACAGCACAGAAACAAATTGTATTGAAATTGAAATGAAATAGTATATTAATAGTTTGTTTATATGTATTTTTGTACACAAGTTCAAACTGCCGCATTAAGCAAACTGCCCTCTCAATCGGCTTCTGAACGCGCCCCGGGCAAAGGCGCGAACCATGTTCAGCCACGCGACCGTTGCAGTGGCGAGAGCGCGTGACGTCAACGCGCGATCAATGGAACTGACGTCGAGTGTCCCCGCCATCCGCGCACCACCCCCTCGCGCCTACAATGGCGCTCAGCGAGAAATTTTGAGGGTTCCGACGCACAACAGGGCAACGTCATACAAAGCCGGTGATATTAATTCAGTTATAATTATATGTTAAGTAATCTAAAACGTAATACCATTTTGAAAAGTAAGTATTTGTAAAATATATCATCTGGCAATTACATTACTCTGTACGTTCGTGATTATTATTATAATTATTTAATCTGTTTATCTATCTATCTATCTATACTAATATAATAAAGAGGTAAAATTGTGTGTTTGTAGGTATGTTAGGGGTAATCTCTGGAACTACAGAACCGATTTCAAAAATTCTTTCACAAATAGGAAGCTACATTATCCGTGTCTAATATAGGCTATATTTTATTTCTTTCACTATTTGAAAGGTACATTATTCCAGATGGACATGGGCTATATATTATGTGCAAAAAATGCAAACGCATGCCCGGCACAGCTAGTTAATCTTTATAAGCCCTGAAATGAGGCGTGTATCGACAAATCTGTGCAAAGGAATTTATCTAATATTTTTTTCTGGATAATAAAATGACTTTTAAAACATACGTTTAATGGAACGTCTAAGTGAAGGGTACATGATATTTTAATTTAAAATTGTTACAAATCGTTAAATTAATACAATATTTACAGCCTCTCTCGTCACCTCCTGATACTATAACAGAAGGTATGAGAAAGTCAGTTATACTTTATCAGAAAGTCGGTATCAGTTAGATTTAATTGGCAGATATCTACCAAATTCTTAACAGTTACCCTATTAGGAGGTGGTGAGAAAGGCCCTTAAAAGATCAAATGTGATGCCCTCGTATGAAGCTACCCTAATGTGTGACGTGACATACGCAAGGAAATATCGTTGTTGTTCTCGAGGCATTACCATTTCAACGTTTTGAAATGTTACGAGTAGCTACGCGCGAAATGTTGATTGAAATGACGCACGAGACGGATATTGTTAGGTGGATTATGAAATAATTTATTCGTTTTTAATGTATTCCTATTCGTTAAGCTGTAATTCTCCATGAAAGAAAATAAATCTCGAATAATTTAAGAAAACATACCGTTGAACTATATTATTATATGCTTGTGACTATGCTCTATTCACATTAAGAAAAAAGTGACGTCATCCGTCCAATGTAGAACACAGCGTTAATTGGTCAACGGAAAAACGCTCCCTCTCGTAATTGGGCAATAGGTGAAATCACGTGACTGACAAAATTGCGGAAAAACTTAAGAATTATGTGAAAAGGAATTGCTGAAAAGTGGGAAATGTATCGCAATACTTATATCAACCGATGAGTCAAGATGAGAGGAAAAGATAGAGTTAGATAGGTATGTAAAGATAGATAAAGATCTAGGATAATTTATTAAAACATTTTTTTTAATATTGAACAACTAACATCTTAAATGTTTAAGTCAATTTATTTATACATATTATTGTACATGCTCGTATATTATTATAATACGTTCGGTTCAAAATCATTATTTCTAATGGCATAATGAGTCTGCTAAGTTCCCCCCCTCCCCTGCCCCCCGCCGGCCGGTGAACTCACGTGGCAAAAGGCGGAAGTGGCAGATCCCTTTCACTTGTAACATTTCCCTATCTACAGAGTAAGAAAATTACCTTCTGCAAGAGCGGGAAGTCGTAATCTCCTCTAATTTATCTGGCACAATATGTTTTGACTCTGTTTTCGCGAGGTTCCATCGGAGAAATTAGCGTTAAGATGTAAATGTTTGTGAATTAGAGCACTATTTAATTAAACATGTACTGAAATATTTATAATGTGTCTTTATTTTTTTAATATAACGGTTAATAGCCCTTGTAAGTTCTTTGTTAAGAAACAATAAGATTAAAGAGAAACTTTAAATTGTGTGCGTACTTTTCAGGACTACAACTCCAAACATATTTCAATTAAGATTAATCTGATAAGAATTTACACAAATTAGTTACAGAAGTACTTGTCGCTTAGAGAAAACTGATTTATAGTTTCTTTGTTTTCACTAGTGTTTTAAAGAGGGTAGTAACCTAAATTTTTATTTATTGAAACTTCATTGGACAATGATATGTGCAAAAGTCGGACTTAATGCCAACGCCATAAGGCATTCTCTACCAGTCAACGAACAGATTATATAGAAAAAGGATCGTTTTTCTTTATTTTATACTAGCTGTGCCCGGCCACGCGTTGCTGTGGCGCTTACCCTGTTTTTGGATAAAAAGCATGTTTTTTTTAAACTGTCATAGGTATATAAAAACACGCGCGTATTCAAATGCAACGTTGTGTCAAAATTTCAAAGCAATCGGTGAAGAACTTTCAGATTTAAGATTTTGAACAAACGAACGTTTACATTTTTATTTATATAGATAGATTATATGCAATTGTAAATGATATTTTTTTATAAATGGATCTGTCCTTGTCCGAAATAAACTGAAGTTTAGTAAGTTGGTGACTCAGTTCCTCAATGACTATTCCTTTTCTTTGTTATGCTAGTGACTCAATAAATCGATGAGATTTAATCGATCGGTGAGATGAGATCGATCGATGTTATGCGTCATTCTGTCATTTTCTTTTAGCTACGTGTGTCTTACATAACAAGTACAGATATTTCTTAATCTAAGGATAAAATAACAGATAGCAATCGAGATCCACAATAGTGTCCGATTATTTAAAATATCACTAAAAAAATAATAAAAAGTGTAAATGTGTGCACGAGCACACACATCCGGACACACCTAAGCAACACACAGACTCATAGCTTTCTATCGCTAGCTGCTTACATAACAAGTACAGATATTTCTTAATCTAAGGATAAAATAACAGATAGCAATCGAGATCCACAATAGTATCCGATTATTTAAAATATCACTAAAAAAATAATAAAAAGTGTAAATGTGTGCACGAGCACACACATCCGGACACACCTAAGCAACACACAGACTCATAGCTTTCTATCGCTAGCTGAGAGGCTTCGCACTTGCAAATTAGGCCTAATGTTCGTTAAACATATTAAAGGACAACCGAATAAACCTTTTCATATTATACAAATAACTTTATACAGCTAACCAAATTGAAACTGAGAATTGAATACGAAAATGATTACAAATGGGCCGCCAGCGATCCCTACTAAATCTAGTATTCACTATTAAACCTAACTCAATACTGCCTATTTAGGGCCCGGCTCCCCTCTTGTACTGGCACTCCGCCTCCAACTCCCCACGATCGTGATTGCCGGCAAAAAGGTCACACTGAGCTAAGCAAAGAGCCTTCAGACTCTTCACAACAGAGTAATTACCTCATTATAAATATTTATTTGTATAGAATCAAATTATATAATAAATATAATAAGAATAGAATTACCTTTGACCTTCAATCAATTGTTCTCTTTTATATGAGTGGCCTTATACTGCGTTAAACCACGTTTGCCAGGTCAAATAAAATACTAGAAATCGATCCGCTTTTTATAGTTCAATACTAGTCTTTTTATAGTTCACTGCTGTACATGGGCCGCATCATACACATTGTCTTGTGCACGAGGAATGTGTGGTCTTTAAACGCCATGCTGGTCAAGCGGGTTGGCGAATTCACTTTTTAGAGATGGTGTAGTTCCTCGGAGCCCCTTTGTTATCCCTTAGTCGCCTTTTATGATACTCACGGGAAGAGATGGGATGGTGCTCATGTCCAGCAGTGGGCGATAAAAGGACCGGTTACGATTACATTATCTTCTCTATTTGTCGAATAAGCACATAAAGCATTTTATATGTACAATCAACTGCCGACATTTTCTGATAGCCCGTGACACCAACTCTGAAACTTTCATTACAAATCCAGACGAGACGACATCGACAAAGTAAAAACTACCAATCCACACTGGGCCCGAGTGGTAGATTACGGCCCGATATCCTTTCATTTTCGCGAGACCCATGCCATGCAGAACAGTATTGGCTGTTATCGATATCGACAAATGGAAATTAATAAATCCTCAAGAAAGCTGAATAAATACAAAACCAGTCCGAAATGCGAACACTGATTGGCCTATTACACGACTTGTGGAATACATGCCGTTTGTTTCCCGTACTGTGAATTACATAAGCCTCTTGAGGTGCGGGACGCGGGGCGCCCCTACAACGGGGGCGTATCGAGCGACGGCGCTCCCTCTCTCACCCATCACTCCATCCCTTTCTCTCTTACTGACGTACCAACGTACCCTAGACATGACTGTCACAAAAGCTTTTCATAAACCTTATTCACAGGCTTCCTTCCTTTGCGTAACACAATAAAACTGTGGGTGGAGGCAGCGATGAATCGCGTGCAATTGTAAATAGATGCAAAGACCATTGATTTTAATAGTGCCACCTGCAGCAATCGTTTATCATGATGAGGTGATGTCCACTTTACAATATTCATAGCGGATATTTATAATTTTTTCTCCAATATTTTCTTTTTATTGAGAATTTAAGTTAGAAAATATCGTCACGTCCATGTCGACAATCAGTCCCTTTGCTCGGATAATGTCTCATATTTTAATGTCAAGTTTTAACTGGGGCGTGTATGGGCGACAGTCCAAAGACATCAAGATTGATAACGACAAAAAAGCTTGCTGCGAAGCTTTGAGACTTGTATAATTTGCAATATATCTACCTAAAGTCGTGGGTAGTCAAACTGCGGCCCTTGGCCCCGCAGTGATACCCGCGGATTTTAGTTTTCCCTGTAGGAAATGTAGCCTATGTCTATTTCGTGGTTTCCACGGAAGGTCGGTGCAAAATTTAAGGATGATTTGTTCACCCGTTGATGCGTAAAAGCGGTTCATACAAACAACATCATTTCATTTTTATATATTAGTAAGGATAAGGATGAATGCGACCAGAGGTGCCATCCCCCATGGATTCTATTGGTCCTTGACCAACAAAATTTGATAACCACTGTATTGGCTAACCAGAATGTCGAATGATCATAAACACCTTTGCAGCTCATTATTGATTCATCCAAAAAACAAATTCCTTGTGTATATCTTCACTACTGGCTACAAGCCTCTCCCAAGACTCGCCACTACACAATCATCTCGGCGCGGCCGCGCGAATTAAAAACCTAGTAAGGGCTGTCGAAGACCAGGCGAATCGCACCGCAGCGCTATTATCATCAACAAACAACAATCAACTTTGAGCGCGTTAAAGCGGACGTAGGCGGTAGGCGGTTGGTGAATTTTTGAACTTATTCCAATGTTTACAAAGTTGATTGTTGTTTGTTGATGATAATAGCGCTGCGGTGCGATTCGCCTGGTCTGGGACACTTTTATAGAATATATATTATAGATTTTTCGGATTTAATAGTTAGCGCTTCACAAGCTTTGCATCTTAATGAGTAAAAATCCTCGGAATTCCAGGTTCACTATTGGAAGCATGTAACAAGCTCAAAGAATACTCAACTGCCAGAAGAAGCTGGAGTGGTTCCAAGGAAGGGCTCTCAGACAAAATAGCTGCTTTGTTTGACTAATTGTGGAAAAGAGTCGGTCAAGAAGAAGGAGTATGATTACAATAGCCAAGAATTGTCACCGCACATGTTCTTATAATCTTCTCATCCAGCCACTATCAATAAACTTGTTCAAGGTATATACTGTAATTTAATTGTTTGGCCGAAAATATGTGAAATAAAAATATTGGGTTGTATCTAATTTGCACTGGGTGTATGCATTTGGTAGATTAGGTCAAAACTTGCCTTGTGATCGTAAGGGCAGGCCTATTCCTAGCAGTAGAATGTTATAGGCCCATATTCATGTGAATTGCACCACTTATTGAACCCACAGAGTTAAAAGTCATTGACACTGACCGAAAAGGACTAGGTTAGTCAGCTTCTTTTTTCTCTATTTTGTCTTACTGTCATCTTAAATATGCTTTTAGTTTCGGGGTTATAAAAATTGAAAACTGCTCAAGAATCATGCATAGCATATTATAAATAAAAAAGTAGTCAAAATATTTTAATTAGTATTAATTTTCTTCATCCTTGCAGGTCAGTGTTTAAAATACTTTAATTATTTGTAAACTAGCAATTTGATGACACAAAACAAATGTTTCATGCGAAAAATCACAAGTATCATCAACACACTCATAAACTAATCACAGTCAAAATTACCTAAGACATTTTGATGACTTTTAGAATTATATCAAACTCAAATACCGCCCGCATGGTGAAATAAATAAGCATTAAAATCTTTTGAGTATTATTTAATTGCGAAATTAAAACAATAAATACTCACTAATAACAAATTCCTTGACATTCTGTAAGACAGAAAAGTAACTAAGTGATATTTTTTCAATTTTCTCTATAAATAAAGCTTTGCCGGACACATTTTATACTGTTGTATAAAAGATTCCAGTTTTATCCTATTACTATCCTAAGCTATACTACTGTACATACTAAGCCATCCTATTACTTTTTGTTGGTAAAAAAAACGAAAATGAAACAAGTTCATTTTTTTATTTTATTTTAATCTTCAAATGTATATATTTCGAAACTAGGATTTTATTACTTAATGACTTTTCGCTCTACAGGGTCGATATGGTCTTTATAATGCTAAGATACAAAATTTTATTTCAAAATCCTGGTATGCATAAAGAAATATATTTGAGTTCATTGACCCAACCACTATCTACTTCCATCATTCATAATGTAAATAAGATCATATTGAGAATAAGTGATAATAAAATAGTTGTGAACTGTATCCATGTCAAACAAGAATATGTACAATCATAGCAAGAGTTCTTACCTTAAATTCTTTACCCTTTTTGAAATCATGTAAAATTACCACAACATTCCTTCTTTGTTTTTATATTATATATTTCAATTTGTTTAAGTTTTTTTAAGAAAGTGTGTTTATTTAGCCTATGAGTATGCTATGTACAAATTAAAATTATATCCCATAGTATTTACCATGCACATTAGTTATCAATGCAATGCAACCAGTATCATCAGTATCCATTGATGGAAATCGGCCTTCTCATGCAAATTGTCTTGTGCATGAGGGATGTATGATCTTAAAATGCCACGCTGGCCAAGTGGTTTAGCTGGCCACTCTTTTAGAGGTGGTGTAATTCCTCATGGCTTGTGGTAGTAGCTTAGTTACTTTTACCACACCCATAGGAAGATTGGTGGTGCTATTCTACAACACTTTTATTTATATGAAACAACAATATAGCCTTAAAAAATCAGCCTTAAATCACAAGTGGGGTGGTGAGTCCATTCTTTTAGAGGTGATGTAGTTTGTTTTTCAGGACTTGTTATCCCTTAATCACCTTTTAGAACACCCACAGGAAGAGATGGGGTGGTGCGACGGGAAGAGAGAGAGATTTTATAGCCAGCTGAAACCACACCATCCATATAAAAATAATAAAACAAAAATAATATGTAACTAACAAGGTATTTCTTTTCCCGTCAATAAAAAATTACAACTGAAATAAACAATAAATGTGAAGATTACGAAGAAAAGGATACACATAGAATTCGCAAACAATAGATTGTTGAACCAAAATATAGGAAAATAACATTTGATAGAATTTATCATAGAATTGTCACCGGTTTTATACTACGCAATCTTTTTATTATTTAATCGATTTCAACAATTAAAACTTTATTTTATTTTACAAGTATATTTGTAGACCTATAATGTTATTCTTTTATTTACATATCTTTATCTTCTATAGAATAAACAGTTAAGACAAGGATAGTTGTCAGTCTTCCACTATTGATAATAATGTAATAAATCCAAAAACCACTGATCTATTTTAACATCTCATAAACATACATTGCAGTAATGAATAGTAACTTACCAATTACAATCTGACTCGATGTACTGCCCAGGCGGTTATGAATTTTCACAAAACACAATATTTCACAACAAAAAATCTTAAAATTTGAGATTATTCAATATTTTGCGAAGGAACAAATTGTCTACAGACATGAGACAGAATGATGATAGCATTTGACGTTTTAGGTTTTATTGCCATAATTAAAAAAATATTATTTTTAAAATATTCCTTGGAGAATGCAAAGATGAATCCATGTTATTTAAAATTAAATAAAATTGAACCTTGAGAAATAAAAATATAGACGAATATTCAAATAGAAATAAAAAAATAAATAGAAAGAAATTTATTTTATGTGTGATATATTCGTAATCCGAATCTAAAAATTATATTTCCAATTATGCATTCGAATCACTTTCACGTACATCTATGTGGTGTTGGCAGCACGCATTTGCACGGTACTTGTCTCCTTTTGTGTGAGTAAAACGGCAACACTTCCCGGAAGTCGTATATTGTCTTTGGTATTCCACCAAACGTTCTCGCCATTTTTCTTTCTTTCACTGATCATTTTGTATAACTTGTCGCCATTTTGCGGTGTATTTTGCACAACAGAGTTTATAAAGTGTTCTACGTGTGTAATATTTAACTAAATAGTGTTTCTTTGTGGTTTTACAGTAGTTAATGACGGGTAAGTGCTAATTATCTACTTTTTCCCTCCCAATAATCTATATCCTACTTCGGTACTGCGTAGCTTACATGAACGCTTCTGACTCATTTCGTCAAATTGTGTATATGCGTTTCAGAATCTAAAATGCCGGGCGCCGGTACTTTCAAAATCTTCGTCGGGAATTTATCCGATAAAACTACGGACGCCGATCTCAGACCGCTCTTCGAAAAATACGGTACGGTCGTAGAATGCGATATCGTCAGAAATTACGGTTTCGTGCACATGGAAAACGAGCAAGCCGGCCGCGACGCCATTCAGAACTTAAACGGAGAGACTGTTCACGGTCAAGCTATCAAAATAGAGGCGGCCAAGAGCCGGAAGGCACCGTCGACGCCGACTACGAAAATCTTTGTCGGTAACCTATCGGACAAGACGCGCGCGCCGGAAGTCCGCGAGCTGTTTCAGAAGTTCGGCACGGTGGTCGAGTGCGATATCGTTCGTAACTACGGGTTCGTGCACCTGGACGCGTCGGGCGACGTGAACGAGGCTATCAAAGAGCTGAACGGTATGATGGTGGACGGGCAGCCGATGAAGGTTCAGATGTCGACGAGTCGCGTCCGTCAGCGGCCGGGCATGGGCGACCCCGAGCAGTGCTATCGCTGCGGTCGCGGCGGTCACTGGTCCAAGGAGTGCCCGAAGGCGCTGGGGCCGGACCGCAACGGTTTCCGCGATCGAGCGTTCGGCCGCGACCCGTATCCTCCGCCGCCGCCGCCGCCGTTCCTCCGCGATCGCATGATGGGAGGATTTGGGGTAACGCGTTCACTTCTTTCCCTTATCGAACCGCCGGTTAATATCCGATTCCCGATGCATCACGTAGGCCGAGCGCGTTGATACACTCTTCGCACGCGGTACCTAACTCGTGCCGACAAACACCCGGGCTCGATGATGCTACACATGTCAATTACTAACATTTTAATTTTTGGTCTTAATCACTTCTATATACAGATTTTCATGAAATTTAAAATTTATTATAATATTTTTACTATATTCAGAAACACTCAAATCTTCTATATTTGCTCAATGCCACCGTAAGTAAGACAGGTTTTTATATATACAGGATCCATATGATGGATACTATGATCGTGCACGATTTGATTCACCCCGGGATCTGTTCGAGAGACGTTATCCTGCATCCCGAGGACTGGACATGGGTGCATCCCGTGGAGCACGAGGCGACTTCGTGTCACCCCCACTCCGTAGAGAGCCGATGCCACCAATGCCCAGCCTTCCCCCCATGAGGAGCAGCATGGGATCCATGAGGTCATCGTATGATCCTATGTTCAGCCGAAGGAGCCCCTCACGAGGACCGCAAATGTCCCGGGGGTGAGAATTCCTATCACAGTTTGAGTTGTCACACCCTAGTTTGCTGTATATATCGGCTAGTTCACATTACACAAATCTTCTTTACTAAGTCCAAAGTTTGTGCTAAGTTATAATAAATTATTATATAAGAGGGGAGCAGCCAGCAGCTGATATGCCTATATCTTGTGCTGGTGTGTTCATTAATATTGCTCCAACATTTATGTAGCCACCATTTGTAAAACCCCACTTAAGCAATCCACCACTATTTGTAGCAATCTAATCCATGTGTAACTTTGTTGTACAGTGCATTATATGCGACATGAGGTCAGAAATCTTTTCAGTTGTTATTGCAGTATCTGGCTCTGTATTCTGTCCTGAATTTGAAGATTGATGGCAGGTCAGGGCAATCTTATTTCTTATTTAGAATTAGCACAGACTTTGTGTACATGTGCAGACAAATGTGTTCTGTGAACTAGCATTAGCTGAATCTTAAATGCTTTCCAGTTGTTTTCACATATCACTCTCCCATGGACTGATTGACAGACAGTATGTGGAAACTAATAGTTTTGTGATGCTGTTTTAGTCCCTGGCATTTGCGTGCCCGTTTGGGATGTGGGAACATCTATGAACTGTGTTCAAAAACTGTTTGCATTTCTCCCACATAGATGTTATTCTACAATAGACTTACAAAAGTAAAATTACCAGTATTGACTGATCCCTTAAAATTTTCTAAGTTACTAATTTTACGTTGAAATAATCAAATATCTTTTTTTAAGATGTCACAAATTTAAAAAATTGTGAAATATAAGATTTTAGATAATATCACAAGTAGATGATAGAGTAAGTGAGGTGGAAAATATTAAGAAATGTGGTTTTTGGATGCTCCCTAATAAAATTACAATGTAGTTTGTACTCCTATTCTATGTGCAACACAGTCAAGGTAGTTTTTTTTTGTTCATATTGAAAGAACATTTTAAAATAGTGACATAAATCATCATGATTCACAAATTTAGGAGTGATGATTATTCATCTTTCTGTATCAAACAAATATCACTGTAAAGCCAGCCCAAGACCGAGACTGAGCCAGCCCATCGGTCTTAGGTGACCGAAATTCTTGCTTGTGCCGCGCGATTTAGTAGATTCACATTACCAATATTAGTATTGGCCATTCGGAGAATTTGAATGAACACAACGCCTTTGCAGCTCACAATCAATATATTGAATAGAAAATGCCTCCAATCGCACATATATTATTGTAAAACAAACCTGTTCATAGGGTTAGAGCAATTAAAATGGAACAATACAGTGGACTTTGAGTCCACTCAAAATCCTTGTGTGAATCCTTGTATAGCTAATATCAACCCATCACCCTAGATATAGGCCTCTTGTAAGGCTCTTTACCACACAGTCTTTCAATCTCCTCATCCAGCCAGAATGGTCTTGCTTAGTTTTTATTTTACCTATACAGGTGTGTATAGAAAAATAACGGTCGTGAAGCCATGCATTCAATTCATAATTCTGAGTTCATTGACAAATATTTCACAATTTTTTTTTTCATTCTTTACCAAAATTTATTTGCTAAATCTAAAGTCCAAAACACAAATATTTTTGCAAAAAGTATATAACATTTTATGTCAAGTAGTGTTTATGCACTACTTCCCTTTACTTATGTGGCCTATGTATTAATCTATTCCTAGATTACAATCTACCTATATATTCAAGAAATTAATTCAGTCACTTGGACTTGATTAAGTAACAAACATTTAAACTTCTACATGAATATTATTAGTGAGATTACCTCTGTATTATGAGGAGTTCCGACAGTTCTTACCCTCACAAAGAATTGGATTTATGAATGTGTATGAAAGAAACTTGTTTTATTTTTTAATATAGTCTCCTATATTTGAACACCCTTTTCGCATCGTTTAATTAGCATTTCTATCCCAGTAATAAAAATAGTCTTCAACATGGGCAAAAACCATAGCGGCCCCTTTATCATCAATGGAAAATCTACCCATTAAGCCTGCCTTGAGTTTTGGGACCAAATAGTAATCACTGGGAACCAAGTCAGGACTACAGGGTGGGTGGCTAATTTCCGTGAAGCCACTAGAATGTCAGACCAGAAACTTGGACCTCGCTGATATGAGCAGATTCTATGGTTTCAGCCTTGTGCGACATTCAGCCACATCCTGTATTTCCTCTTGTTAATTACGATTCATGACAGATTACATAACTTGCACTAAATCTCAAGAGTTCAAAATATTCTTTTTTAAAATGAAGGTATTTATTACTGCAAATGTTAAAAGTGGATGTCCGCATACATCAGCAAAAGTTGACAATCACTATACTGTAACCAGTCCTTTTAACCTCCATTGCTGGACATGGGCTTCCTCATGTACATTGTCTTGTATGTGAGGAATGTATAGTCTGGAAACTATGCTAGCCAAGCATGTTGGTGACCACCTCTTTTAGAGCTGGTGTAGTTCCTGTTTGTTATATCAATCACTATGGAATGATGGAAATATTTCATTTAAATTATTATCAATTATTATTACAACCCACAATGAAATGCTTGTGGACATTTCATTACAACACATGTGGACATTACAACCCACAATGAAATTGGACTGATGAATGTCGACATTCAGCACTTCTGAAAGTGCCAACCAGAAGCATGCTCAATAATAGATAACCAGATAATTATTAACTTGAATATCAAATGTAACTTGTAATTTCCTTTTTACAGGATGTATGAAGACTTCAGTCGTGACACATTTGATGATAGAAGGTATTTTTTTTTATAGAAAGAAGGTGTCAGACGGGCATATAGTTTACCTGGTGGTCAGTACATATTGTCCCCCATACACATGCACAATACATAACAACATCAGAATGACAAACATTGCCCCCCTGGATGGGTATCCATCCCTACCTTTGGCTGATTTGGAGTGAATTTTAGGAAAATGGGGGGGGGGGATAGATATGGGGATAGGAATGGACTGTGGCATATCTCACTCACTACTGAAATACTTTGGGTTAATAGAATATAGTGGGAAATGCAGCACATTTCATTATAGTTCTGCCATCACTTGTAATACTCCCTCCCAGTGTCATCATCATTGATCACCATCAGACATGACAGATTGTAATGTACTTTAAACATACATAATATACATCATACAGTAATAACTGTATTTATCAGTTGATGAGAAAATGAACATTGCTGGTGGCTGTCCGGAGCATACTCCTCGCAGCGCCACCTCACTACATAGATTTTCCAATGACATATGCTACAATTTAGACCGTTTCCTTTGGTTGACCGTTGAATCTGGTAGTCTGATAATTTAAGTAAATTCAATGGAATAAATAATGGAACAGCTTCTTATCTCTTTTTTCAGAATAAGTTTTAGAAACAACTATATTGAACAGAATGAAAATACATTGATATCAGAAAGAATTTTACGTTGGAAAGTCCTGAAACTAGCGCAATGTTTTGCTTTTGTAAATCTAAATATTCAGACGTTTTCAATGTCTAATTCATTGACCGAAATGAAGTAAAATTCTTTCTGTTATCAATATTTTTTCGATATATGTACATAACAAACAGCGTTCGCACATTAACTAATTTCAGGAAATGGTATCATATGTCATTGACAAGTATGAGTACTGAGGTGGTGCTATGAGAGAGTATGCTCCCTCGCAGCACCACCAACAATGTTCATTTTCTCTTGTAACTGGTGTATGTACAGCTATTTCAGTCTGTTGTACATTATGTACGTTAAACGTATATTACCATCGTCGTGTCTGATCGCGATCGATGATGATGGCGCTGCGAGGAGCATCATCACACTACTAATGTGGTCAACTGACACAGCCTTTATTCACCGATTTTAAGAAGCATGCACAACATAAAATTAATAATGCCGATTAACGACATTAGACCCTGCAGTTTGTCCACGATTTCGTTAATTCCATAAATTAAGGGCATTATAATTTCAACTGTTGACTTTTAGTAGAGATGCAGTGGAGTTTTCCGAAATCCGTAATTTGTGATTCCCTCAAAGGGTAGATTTTATGAAATGTTCAAAATAATAATAAAACATAACATGATAACGAAATTTTGTTTCTATTCCAGACCGGGAATGCGCGGTCCCTCGCCGTCCAGAAGATACGCCCCATATTGAGTCTTAGTAAACGTGCAATACGTGCACAATGACTTGTAATAAAGCTCATTTTGCAATGAAGTCAACATTCGTACCTATAAGTTCTTACGTTTGTTGTGGGACAGTGACACGTGAAAGTGAAATTATATGGACTTTTTTTTTATTGAGAGTGATGGATTTCTATAGTTTATTCAATGTGACCAGTATGAAAGAGAATGTATTTTGCAGTGGTATGTATGTAAATAAATATCAATTTAAGTACAAAATTATTTTTATTTCATTCACTATTTTTAAAAGTGCTGAACTATATCATTCCATCGAAGGCAGTTTTGAGAACCGGTTTTCTTCTTTATAGTGTATCAGGGAAGTTAATCTTGTATTAAAAAAATTATACAGGTTAAATTAAAATACTTCACCATCTTAACACGAAATTTATATAATTAAAACAACATTTTCTAAACTTGATGGTATTTTGCCCAAAAATAAGTAAGTATTTTGCCTCACTTAGTAAGATTATTACTATTCATATAGTATTATTGGTATTACTATATTCTTGAAAGGAACGAGGGCAGAAAACAAATTAGAAGAGCACAAGAAAGTATAGTAGTAGCCTTATATCTCTGTTATCGGTGAGCAGCCTCTTGAAATTGTATATAATACATTTGAATTTATGGGTGTTTCAAGAAAAAGTGTAATGAGAATTCTAAAAGAAAATGACGAAAAGTACATTGACGAGCCGGCAAAAACAGGAACTCCAAGCGAGAAATATCGTTTGAAGCTAGATGATTTCGATTAGTGTAGTAGGGCAAATGATGATTTTCATTAGAGATTTAAATACCTCCCTACTCTGCTCACAATGCAAAAAGTTAATAGGTGACATCGATTTCGACTCTTCGAGATATGGCGTTCTGATTTAGAATAATAGAAAAAATTTAATGGAAAAACATGACATTCCGTTAAAAAGAATAAAATACCTCAGATAAATTAGGACATTAAGAGCTGCTGGTAAAATCATTTTTTATACATATGAGTTGTATATTCACACACACCACACAGTCAAGGAAAGAGGGACAGATTCAGTCAATAAATGTTTGAAACAACCACTTTTCAAAAGTCAAGGATCTATAATTGTTCACGCCGCTAACGAAAGGAGGTTTGTACCTAGTGCTCTTCTATTAGACCAATCGGCAGACCCTGAGGGTCATTACCACAAGGAGATTAATTCGGATAAATATGAGAAATGGTTTCGAGAGCAATTGTTAACTAACTTACCGCAAAATAGTGTCGTTGCGATTGATAACGCGTCTTACCATAATAAACTTGTTGAGAAACCACCTAATTCTAATACCATAAAAGGCGATATGGTGGTGTGGCTACAAAGGCATATTCCTTTTACTACAGAGGCCAATAAGCCTGAACTTTATGACAATAAAATTTCACAAAGGGAAATTAATTAACTATTCTGAATTTAATATTGATATAGTTTTTCGAGAATATGGACACCTTAATTCGTTTGCCACGTTCGTTTAACATCCTGATTTTAATCCGATCGAAAACATCTGGGCTCAATTAAAGTGATCTGTTGCCTCTAAAAACATAGAAATGAATAAAACCACTGTGAAGAAGCTCTTAATAGAAAAAAAGGTATGATGTTATCCGAAGAATGGACGAAAGTCTCTAATTTCTGACCCAAGAAGAAAAACTCGACATATTTACTGACTACTTTTCTTTATAATTCATGTTTCCGATTCAGACAGCGAAAGTGAAGTTGATTCTAGCCATTAATATATAATTTTATTTATAATCTTTTCAAAGGTGATTGGATTTGTAAATGTAAGTAACAACACTGTATTAAGTTAGCAAACTATCAGTTAGCAAAGGTGTCATCGCATAGATGACTTACATTACCTTTTCCAAACAATCCGGTAATTCTTGATATTCTATTAAAAAGCAGCAATTTGTTATAGTGGCAATTCCGAACTGCTCCCATAAAATTAGAGATATGCCGAATGGACTTCTTTAGATGATAATAGTAATTGCATTGTAACGAGATAGATCACACAGCGTCTCTTTTTTGTTATGATACTTATGATTGTATGAATTTAAAAAAGGAAGCATATCTTTGTCAGCTCCTAACAAGTAAAGCGCCATCTGCTGACATAATGAAATAAACAGCTTGGGGAGAGCAAACAGGAGCAACGAATGATCTCGTGGTGATTTCTTATGGCTAGTTAACATTTTCGCCGAAACCAGACGAAATGGCCCAAGCACTATCGTGTAAACTAACGTTCTCCTCGACTGGGCATTCGTCTCGGACGGACGCCTCCATGTCGGTTTTTGTGCCTGAGTCAAAGGAAGTTCGGACGAAACACGAATGTCTGCTTACACGGTCACCACTATTCAGTCGCTGTCGAGGGTTCTGTATCGGTGACAATCATCCACCTTTTCTTATTTTTCTGACGTTCTGGACCAATGTCATGTGTTGCGAATGTCCCAGGAGGGCACTGTCTACCACTTCGTGTCCTATTACCATCGATATGGGAACAGACTAGATGACACATTATACGTTCTTATCAAAGAAACCTGATTGGCAATTTCTAGGTGGGATGAAGCAGAACGAAAAACATGGTTCCAAGCTTAGGGAGTCGACTTCACAACTCCTTAGCTTTTGAGAACGTCCCTTTCGCAAGATGTACTATAGCTTCGTAACAATTTCAGTTTTCCTAGTTCATATATACGTTTTAGGTTCAGATTTGCTCATAAAATTTTCCATGGTGAGCAATTTGGTCACATTAATTCTGCTTTGTAGCCCATGTGATCCAGAATCGTACAGGTATATGAAACGGAAATTGTTACATCTTTTACAAACAATCACATTATGGGAATGGGACGTTTTTGCGTATATAACTTTTAAAGCACTAATTTTGCTTATTTTGGCAAACGAAACGTGACACAAATGGCAACAAACGCTATGGTATCCTAATTATCGGATAGTTTTACAAATGATGTTAATTTGTTGAAATTAAGGTAAAATGGAATATTTTAACAGAAATTGAATTATTAAGCTTTTACTGTTTTAAAAATATAAATAAATCGTTTTAATACACTTTAGAGGCGTGCTACAAGACTAATAACCATGAAATAAGATCTAAATAAATACATGAACAATAAAATCAAGTATCAAGCCCGTTTCTGATTATAATTATTAGTTGTGTAATATTTTTTAAATTTGTTAGTATCTTCTGACAACATTTCATTTGCAAGTTTCTAATTGCGAACGTTGTGCGGGTTTTACGTAAATAATACGAATCACAGTTGTCCATTAATATTTTATTCTTAACTATCAACATACTTATGCGAGTTTAATCTATATTTACAAATCAATGTACACGGCGCATACCCATTGTAAATGCTACGCACACACTTGGTTCGATTTACATCTTAGGTTCGTTATACTGAATCTGAACTATATACGTGTTGGCCACTTGTCAAAATATCGTAAATCACAATGCACATTATACATTTATTTTTGTCATAATTATTTGTAGTAAATCCTTGCGGATGCGCTCTAGTGTTTAGTAGCAAAATGTGCAATTCTCATATTTAAAAATTACACATTAATTTTTGTGTATCCTTTTTCGTGTATATTCATGTGTATCCCGCACTGAAATCACTCGAAAAATAACTGTTTTGTTGCAATTTTCCATCCCATATTGAGGATTGCACATTTTGGTACTAAACCTCACCGTGTCGTGGTCCACTGTCTCCTAATGAGAGTAGACTTTCAACAAATCCTCTACCAATGGATGTTCCATTCCGAGATCGGTTAACAAGTGCTACCACATACCCTTATTTACTGGACATTTACACTGGAACATTGTGTAATAAAAAAAGACCCTTAGACATGTGAACCATATTAAAATTACCTTTGAAAAGACCAGAATATATACTTTTCACGGCAGATCATGATAAAACTACATTACTCTGTAAAATACAAACTTTCCCGTTTTTATTTTAATATCACGAAAAATAAAAGACTTTCAGGTACTCCCTAACATATACTGTACCGTTGTTGCTTGTTTCTAATAAAGAAAATTAAAGTTGACAAGAATCGAACCAAGTGAATGGCGATACCAATTCTATATAATGTTAATACTAAACCTGAAGGCAATCCCATAAGACACGACGTCTTGAATCCTTAATACTTCACATATTTATTGGAAATAAGAATTGACGTAAAGACAAACGAAGAGTTTTCGAAGGCGATCAAAAATCTATATTTAAAAAAAAAAATCCTTTGTACTGATTTTAACTATCTGCCCCCAATTATTACCCGTTCCTTCCCAAGTATTGACGATCGGGAAAACCTACCAACTGTTCCTATTAGTGGCAAATAACACAAACTTATTCTCGTTTGTTACTTTAACATATATCTTCTGTAAATCGTTGACTCAAGTTATGACGTCACCTTTCGATCACCGCTAAAATAAAAAAGAATCGTTTTGTAAAGTATTTGTTTGTCTTCACGCCAATTGAAATTTTCGCGATTTCATTATAATTATAGTCATTTGAAAAGTTTAAGTACAAGTAAAGACTTGTTCACACAAGAGACCTTTACATAATTCAGATAATACTCTGTAACTGTACCATTAAACATGCCAGTGTCTCTAAAGTGTGAACAAACCTCAAAAACTGTTTGAAAAACATTTGCAAGACTTCATAACTTTGAGAAGACGTATTATGAACTTTAAAAAAAAAATGGATACTGTCTGTCACCCGTGGTCATTCGCGATTCATGTCAACATCTATCAAAATTGACAAACATTGACACAAAGTCAAATAAACTTTCCACCTTTGGAGAAAAGATACATAATACGTCCCCTGGTGACTATTTCAATATGAAAATTTAGTTTTATTTTTGTACAAATATTTTTGTATTTTAACGACACCTTATTGTCAAAATATCACAATTCATCTCGTTTATACATCACGGCATCTGTATATCATAACTTAAATTTGTGGTGGTATTGAAAAAGGAGATGTCACGGAAATTAACAAAATGAGTTACTAAAATCAATTTCGTTAATTTCGTGACAAAATATGTCAGAAAAATAAATAAAATCAGTCATGAAAAATTAACAAAATCAGCCGCGTAACTTAATAACATGACGTGTCACGAAAAATTAAAAGAAATGTGTAGTTTAAAAACCTAACCCAAGTCAAGAAAATTAAAATTGTTAATTTCCTGACAAAATGCCTTTAAAAATTAACAAAATTACACGTAGGTATTTATTTATAGCCACAGCATTGATTTTCATCATTAAATAATTTCGTCAATATGATTTTGAATTCAATATGTTTTTATCTTGTATTTTATAAAATATTGACCCACTTGTCACAATTTAATTTAAATCACATTTATGTCACATCACACTGATGAATCACCATTTTATCTTGTTTTATAACAAATTTTATAAATTTTCCCGACTTAACCACATTTCTATCGCAACCACAATAAATATTAGAAACACTTGAGTATTGTTTCCAAAAATCCCCGAGCTGCCTTACAACACAACACTTATACAAACGGAAGACATAATTTTTATCATAAATGTGCTTCATAAAACTCATTTAACAGTTAAATTATACGTAAATGTTAAACCTTTACCACAAAAAACAATGACATTTTGAAAACAGTGTTAAAAATTGGCCAGATTTTCTCTCAACTGTTTGTTGGACAGCTCTTAAAAGAAAAAAAAAAAAGAATATCCATATATGTTAGTCAAATGAGCTCTGTCAATCGATATATCGTTTGTATGTATATTGGCATTTATATTTTTTAGGATTTTTTGCAGTACCAAATTTCATTTCAATAAGTTAACGCACAGTATAGTTTGTTTACAAACGTTATATGAAACTGACGGTAGTTTTAAATTCAACTGGGTAATCTTATGAGATTTAAAAAAAAATTTAAAGATCTCGAACGCTGTTTCAAAAAATGCTTTTCTTTTGCAGTAGGGGGTTAATCTTCAGGAAAAATAACCTAATAATTTTGCACCAAAAATCTATCGAGATTCCTGGACTGAATTCCTAAATACCCACAAAATATAAATACAATTATTTCACTGGTATCTGAACTGCTATAAACTTAACAATACTGAGATTTAAACAACCGGTGGTTCAATCTGAAGTTATCGATGGGGAGTTCAGTCACGATTTTTTCACTAATCACATTCCAATTAATAAATAAAGAGGAACATAGCACTTACTACACTGTCTATAAAACACTAAGGGTCGTCTACCAGCACAGTGACGGTGAAAAAATCAATTCGATGACAACGGAAACTCAAAAAAGTTTTTAACAGGCTCATGACGCGCCAGATGCGTCATCAGATTTTTTTTTTCGTAAGAAACTTATCGGAGAGATCGCGTTTATTTTATCGATAACGCATCTGATGATCATTGGCATATGTCCATTTTCAACCGTATAATTAGACGTATTTTTTCAAATGTTTTAGTAATAGAGTCATTGCTGCCATCAAATGACTGGACTTATCCGGAGAGGGCGTTTGTTTACTCGATTGCGCACCTGACGCGTCACACTGGCTTAGGATGATGAGAAATTGTTCCCATTAGGTGTTGCTCGGTTGAATTAAGTCTATCAACCCAAAGAGCTAAGTTGGAATTGTAATCAAATTTGTCACTTCACGGTCACTGTAACCGGGAATCGACCCTAATTCTACAGTACATATATACAGGAACGAAAACTATGCACAGTGCGTCACACAAGTTTGATGGTTGTATCTGTGTTGTACTTCGCGAGGGTCTTTTTGACCCGGATTGCCGTGAGTCGTACCGGTGGGTTAGCGTGCCAACACTCGGACATCACGTTTACAAGGGCCGACAAAGGCTCTGCCGATATCCATCTAGCTGGTATCGGCGGTCTGATGCCTTTAGTCACCACCACTGCGTTCATGTCTTCGAAGGAAGGATCAGAAGGCACAAATTCGTGGTATGGCAAAGCGTACGATTCTACGTACTGAGCTTTATCTCCCGTCGCGCATCTCCTGCACATCTCCCATAGTACCAGGCCTAGAGAGTACATATCCGCCATTTTGAAGGCCTCAAAATTGCTGACGTCAAGTTTCTCGTCAAGAACCTCTGGGGCCATGTAACGCCGCGTGCCGACGCGAGTGTTCGGCGCTATATCCACCTCGTTTCTTTCGGCCACAAATCTAACGGCTAAGCCGAAGTCTGCAATTGCGCACTGCCCATTCCGTTTCACCAGAATATTCTTGCTCTTTATATCACGATGTGCGATCGCTGGTTTCCCTTTTGTTCCAAATATATCCATATGCAAATGCGCCAGTCCACTGACAATTGAATACGCCATCGTTATCAAACTATGTGTATCCAGGACCACAGTTTGAAGGTAATCATGCAACGAACCGTTTTCGTGATAGTCTGTTATGAGAAGCATTTGCGTCCAGGATCCAGTTCCTTTTATATCTGCCGCGATGAATCCGAGGATATTCTCGTGACGCATGAGGACTGTTTGATAAATCTCAGTTTCTCTGAACCAGGAGGCTTCTTCAGTCGTGAAGAAGACTTTGACGGCCACTTTTTCTCCGCGCCACCTCGCGAGCCACACTTCTCCATATCGTCCTTTGCCAATGGATTCAACCATTTGTATTTGTTTTGCGACCGTCCTTTGCACGAGGAGCGGGAGACCGGAACCTGATCCTGACGAGATCTCTCCTGGATGTGGTGCAGGAGGGGAAGGTGGTCGTTTACCAGCGCGTCTTCGTCTCCTGAACAGCAGGAAGAATCCTGCAAGGAAGGCAATAAGAGCGACACATAATGCCGCAGCTACAAGCAAGGTTGGCTGTGGTAAGGGTGCCGGAGAGCGCACGCCGGGGGCATCTGTGACGTCAAGTGGGGATTCAGGTAGTTCAGGCCGGAGACGTCGATTGCAATAGTCCTCTTCCATGCAGCATTGGATCATCTTCGGGTGTTGGTGGGGCGATTGCGAGCTTTTGCACTGGAAAATTTTAAAGCTTCAATTAGTAAAATGAACCAAAGTTGCTAATAATAATTTAAGTACACATGATATAAGCATAAAAGTTTACTAGGATGTAGGCGTTGTTTATTTAACTTAATCATGAACACAGTGTTGGAATCTTATATGGAACGACAAATGTTTCAACAGTAAAATAAACAGTAATTAAAAACAAATTGAAGATACAATAATTACATGAAACAATCGATTTGGTAAATAAAATTAGCTGCAGCTCCCTAGCATTACGAGTGCATTTGCCGTAAGCGAAAGAAACAAGTTATATTGTATCAATTGTGGATATTCCTACAAAACTCACAATTATTTGTTATTGCCATGTTTATAACACGGCATGGTAAATAGTAATTTACTTCGCTAAAATATGCCAATTCACATAACTGGAATGAAGAATAATAGGCTTAAGGCGTTTTACAATTTTTTTGCGGATTGCATGCGAGGGAGAATTCAAACAATAGCACGTTCACCATGAGCTAAAAAGAGTCAGAATCAACTGTCAAATGGCACATGTTTTCATCTAGTTCGAGAGGCCGGGAGTCATGTGTATTACGAAATGAATTATAGTGTTTTAGTAGGTGTTGTCATGCACATTGCAGCAAATTACGCGCATTCAAGGAAAATATTTTTTCCGCCGTGTCATAGAGTTTAGCAGTCTTATCGCTTTAAATTTTATATAATACGTGTGAGCGATAGCAAAATATGTTAGGACATAATACCTATAATAAATTAGATAGTTTTAAATGTAGCTAACTAAATAATTATGATTAATGAAGAAATAAAAGATACAATGCTCACTTGCATAAACCCGGACTCGTCGGGCGGCAGGCACCCCGCAGTCCTCTCGAGCTCGATGGCCCCATACTCGTCAACTTGCACCTCCTCGACCGTCACGAAGCAGTACCCACCCGGCTGCGTGAGGCAGGTGCCCTTCGGCTCCTGGTTGGGGCATGCACCAGGACCGGTACATTCGCACCATATGCCCCGACCTGGAAAAATATACAATAAATCATTAGTAACTTTATTCGCATCGTTTTTTTATGTTTTTTTTTTATCCACCTGATGGTAAGTGGATACTGTTGCCCGTGGACATCCACGATACATGACAACATCAGTCTAGAATGGCAAACATTGGTAGTCCCTTGCCTAACTTTGTAGATATAAAGGGAATGGATTGTATTTATTTTTAATATTAATATTTGACATTTTATATTTGGATGACATTTTATATCACACATCACAAAACCGAATGTCGATTTGTCTGCGATTTGGAGAAAGGGTTGGGAAAATAGGAAGAGATAGGTTAGGATAGGAAGGGTGACGGGAATGGGCTCTGGAATGGTTTTAGACTTAAACTAAAGTTAAAACTAAACTTAAACTAACTAAAGACTTAACTTAAACTTTACACTGATAGAAGACAAAATGAATGATTACCATAAGGACATTCTGAAGTCCTCTTTATTACAACGACCTATTTGACTCAGGTGTGCTGAGCAAATTGTTCAGTACACCGGCGTCGTGATGAGTTATTGTTCAAGACCTCTTGTAATCATTATACAATCTTCAGACGTAAAAGGTGGATTCAAAGTAATTTTGAATGATTTTGTGTATTCCACTAAGATTTTAATGACATAACTCCTCTCTGTTATTCCAAGGTTGACAGGAAGAGATTCCTTCCAGGAATACGTCCGTCTCTTTGTATTTACGGTAATATTGTAATAATTCAGTATAAGTACAGTAAAGAACAACAACATATAACTATGTCTACTGATAGAAAAGTATAAGTTTGTCTATTTATTGGAACTAATTTCTGAGAAGCTTTCATTTGATTTGGCTTTGCGTCACAGTAAAAGTAATAGTTAAGTCAATAGTTTTGAAAACATTGTTATTTGTACCTAAGTATTTCTATTCTTCCGATTTTAACCTAATAGATACCGGACCGCTAGTTGGTCGAGATGATTCTTTTCAATGGAGAAAATGCTCTATGAAATAACGTTAGGCAGCTCATTGTTAAATTTTGACAAAGAATACAATTCGCAAGTAAATAGGTAATCAGCTCATGTTTTAAAGATCACCAACGTCAATTTCACGGACACTTATTGACTGCAATTGACCACCAAATGGTTCATTGGTTCGAGGCAGCGTTCCGTGTCGTTGCTTTTATATCATTCTCCTTTAGTTAACCAGTTTTTGCTTCAGGGCGTCCTACCTTACATTGTTGTAAGAGAATTGTGTATTCTTTGGATAATAATTAATTTGCTGAATGTAGGTAGAGCTTCACGCTGTTTGTTAATTTTGTATTACTTTTCGTGGGGCAAGTTTTTATGTATTAAAACTTTAATGAATCTTTATTAGCGAGAAGGAGACTTTCTTTCTGATTTAGAAAACCGTGTTCCAAATGAATGAGCATGTTATCAAAGAAAAATATACATAGAACAAATATAAAAACAATGAATTGTTTGAATTATCGATATCTATACTAATATAATAAAGAGGTAAAATTGTGGATTTGTAGGTATGTTGGCGGGTAATCTCTGGAACTACTGAACCGATTTCAAAAATTCTTTCACAAATAGGAAGCTACATTATCCGTGTCTAATATAGACTTTATTTTATTTTGAAAAAAAAACTTATAAAGCGAAGCGAGGGCGGGTCGCTAGTTTTTTTTATATTTTCTTTGATGACTTGCTCATTTATTTACAACACTGGATACTATTAAATGTAGTCCACGAGTAACTCCTGTCAAAAAATAGTGTATAAGAAGTACATATGTTAATTTAAAGTTTTGAAACGATATGAAATACAATAAATAACTGACAAGAAACTACTAAATGCTGCGTCGAAAAATAGCAAAACTGATAACGTTTGTAAACGGCGTGCATACTACTAAAAGCGTTTCCAGTTTTTTGGCGTAGACTGAGCAACAGGTACCTCTACCACCCTTCGGACTTTTTCTACGATTTGACCGAGACTCAACAAAAGGTGAAAAACAGAATAGAACACAGGTAGATATTAAACACATGTTAAGAATAGTCATACAAGTGTGTATTCTTAAGTATAATCGTACATGCAACGTTGATAATATTGATAAATAATATAAAGATAAAGAAACTGAAATATAAACTTCAACCAACATTGGGCGAGGCATTCAACTAAATGTAAATAGAGTACCTTAATATACTCTCGTTAAATAAGCCTACTACTATGCTATTCTAGAAATTATTTCATATAACATCACGGTTCTAGGAAGTTTCTAGGAATCGTGAGTATTGGGCAAGTGTTAACGTAATTGGTGAGGGTGATAATTAAAATTTTTATAGCCGCTTAATCTCCGCGACGTCATGTAATTTTCCATTTTCATTTAGAGAAGCAGGCGATCCATTTCTTGGAACTGGATTCAACAGTGACTTTCTAAAACAAACTAGGGTTGATTAAAGAGTTGTTAAATAGCATTTATAATAATACCTTTGATAGTTTGTCATTTATGAAAAGGCACAAAAACATTTATTTCAGAAAGCAAAAGGATAACGTAATGAATGAAGTGCCAACTAAAGCCGATAGTGAACTATAAACTTGAATGGTTTTAGTGGTTTTCCACGCAGTAAATCCTGATATTGCAAATGTAACTTGAGAATCAATGTTCTCATATTATGTGTGCTTGTAACAAATTATACGCTGCGAAGATAACTTTAGTAACCATTCGCCTCAATGATTTTATTCAAGGGAGAACTTCTGATAACATCGCTCCAACACTGATCACGTAATACTCACAAGATTTACAGAAAGGTGTACATTTCTTTGCATAGTGTACTGGGAACACACAAATTAAGTGTGAAGACAGGAAACGATGAATAATTCAACCTACACATCCTTTCAATATACAAATCCGCTCAAAAACGGAAACTCAATCACGACAAGATCACTTGGAATGCAGTGAGGTCAACAATACCAGCACAATTACATAAAACAGCACCCAAAATACACGAGACACATTATAACAGCAGTTGAGGGTCACTTATTTGTTCGATGTATGGATATAAGTATTTTTGGCCCGCGGGCGTGACGTCTCGACATAGATTTATGATCTAGTCTAGGTGTTAGGCGAAGGTGTTGCACGTACTTAGTCTCATGTCGTCGGCGAGCGTTCGCTGAGAGCCCGGCCCCGCGTCCGCGCTATCATTTAAATATAACCCGGGACGCCGCTGTCTGTCGCCGGCTTTATTTTTACACCACAAAGATTATATGTGGATAGTCACAACACACGCTGTCTCACGGGAGACGTTACGGTTGACGCGCACGGGACACGACGCAACTCTGGATGCGGGACGCGTATTGTCGGAACGGTGTGTACGTCGCGAATGACGGGCCGCGGGCGGCCGGAGCGCGAGGTGTCCCCGATGCCCCCCGTCCCCACCCGGCGCAGCCCGCAGCCCCCGTGCAGTATGCACCGCTGCACAGCCTCCACATGGCTCCGTTGAAGATAAGATGACGAGCAACGAACCACAATCCGTGTCAGGCGTCAGTGATCCGAAGCACACGAACGCGCCGAACGACGCGATACATTGACGCCGTAATGATAAAGCCAACTGTTTTGACGATACATTTACAATACATAAATAGTAAACGAGCATCAGGCCAAATAATCAAATGTAAACAACAACGAGGCTTTTGTTTGCGGAGAACAAGCCAATGATCAGAGCAGACATTATATCGGACTACCAAATATAGAACATTTATCAGAAAGTATAAAATTAAGAGACAGAGACAGTATTATTAAGTTTATTAAAACAAGGAAAAAGTGTATACCTAATATTTATGATTAATGTTCTCCTTTTATTATTTTATGTCATGTAGATATCAAACTTTGGATCAATGAAGTCTTACAAACTTCCAGAGATAACAGAACCAACATTTCGCACGTTTAGCGAAACTATAATTTTGGCAAGTGATAACTTACACAAGGATTCTTAAAATGCAACATGTGTCAGGACTGTAAACTTTTCATAGTTCAGTCATCGTGTTACCTACTTTCGCAATTCCAGATATTACTGAAGAAATATTGTCGATAAAACGTGTGCAGTTAATTTGATATGTTTACGATGATCTGATCTTGTGTTTCATCGTCAATCACTTCATCTATGTATGTTTTAAAAGTTGTTTAATTTGTAGTTGTGCACGGAGCTCCATGTGGTGGTTGCACAAACAGTTTCCCAGTAAGGGCAACTTGTCGGGGTGGGCTCCGTTTGCGACTGATTTGGTCATGCGCCGGTTTTATCTCGCGTTGCAAAAGCGGTCGATCTCACCGCGGCCATATGTGCCTCACGTGCGGCCCACGTCACTACCCGATCTGCACCGCGTCCAATTGCCGCAATGAATAACGGTAATACCGATCTGGTGGCTTTAATGCATCTCAAGGATGCCTGCAATTGCGTACTCACTGGATATAAAACTGAAGATACACGTGACGATTGCCAAATCGAATGCAAATTGGGACTTATAAATTCCAATTACATGCGCATGAGACGCTATTGTTCTTGAGGCTCGTCCGGGACATCAATTTGCAAATAATTGACGTTATTAGCTTAATATGGATCACGATTGGAGTTCCAATTGCTTGTTGCTTGATTTGGGTGTTATTCTGTCAGTGACACTATGTTTCCCGTGAGAAGTGGCCCTGATGACATTTGAACAAGCAATCAGAAGCTCATCAGAGCGGCATCGCGATTAAATCTATAGATCATAGCGTTCACACAAAGCGGCTAGTAGTAACAACACTCGTGTTTTTGTGTCGTGTTGATCGTTGATACGAGTTCACCGAGAGGGCCAATACACGTGCACGCATTGATTTTGAGTCGGCAAACGAGTAGTTATAATTCTTAAGTCTCGATATAGATTAATATACACGAGAGTGGATCGACATGGCGAATACTGCAATCGTTTTAAATCGATTTGTTATAAAGATGCCGAGTAAAAAGGCAATTGATCAAGATGAAATTGATGTAGAACATTGCATCGCACTCAATCTTGTTTTAGATATGAAACTGCCCGCCGTTCTGTTGGCCATTGAAAAGATAAGTATCGAGGAAAAAGTGTTCATGCATCAAGCATTAGACAGAAATAATGTGAGCACGGGTTGAATGTTAGATAATGCGGTTAGTACAGAGCACACACGTTACGCCCCTGTTTATCTCATGAACAATTTTGTCGTGACTGTTGCAAATGGCATTTCATTCCGATCATGTTGCACGGGGCGAGAGGTCATCATCGCATAGTGCGCAGGCGCCGGCGATCTAGCGACCTCTCGGATTATCCAACTCGATCGATAAGGTCCCGAGGGGCGCGTGCGGGCGCGCGGGTCGGGGTAAAGGGGCCAAAGAACATAATTTATTCGGCGGCAGAGTGGCGCGCCTCGGAGGTGCCGCAACCCCCGCACCGCCCCGCACATCTCTTGGATCCTTACAAAACCAGATCCCGGTACTATTTTTTCTTTGCCAGGGATTAAGGAGTATCAGGTTAACCGTAGGTTACGTAATAGTTTTTACACGCCTTTAATCTTGCGTAGGTTTCTAAGCGGCCGAGGTATTTAGTTTCTGTGTTATTATTTTTCTTATCGAATATTAGATATCAACACGTTTCCATGGTGTCGGGCAAGTTTGGACTTTACCTCGGCGAGCGACGTCCTTAACTGATAACTATAAGCGAATACAAATATTTGCCGGCGCGCATATCTCCATGTCCGATTACATCGCTTGGAAAATTTTGCACACCTTACAAATATTTATTTTGGACCTGTCAATCTTAGCAGAGAAAGGTTTAAATAGGTATTATAAAACAAAGCTAGTGAAGGAATATTTTAACACCCTGAAATCACCTGGAATGAAATTGGAATTTACTGGAGAGTGCAATATAAGATACTTGCTACTACGCCACCGGGTGAACTTCTGTAGATGATGTAGAATCATCTACATCTACGGGTGTAGAAAGATTTAATTACATTTAAGATTAGTATATAAATAAAATCTAAGAAATGAGAATAAGTTTAATCTGTAACAGTAACATACTTAACTTAAATGTCGATATAAAACGTACTTGTAGATGTTTGTATAGCGCGCATACATATCACAACTCGTGTGTATCAAATGTTAAACTGTCGACCGATAAACGTTCCTCAACATTACTAATATTTAAATTTAACTTACATTGAAGTATTACCAAAATTAAATTAAATCTATAACCGCAGAAACACGTTTAAGCTAAAATTGAATCTTGACATTAATATGTAACTAAGTCCATTTCGTGTCATCCTATCGAATGTGCAGTTTATAAGGGAATTTTCCCATCCCAACCCTCCGCATAGGACGTGTAACCCCCTCCCATCTCATTATAAAATCTCCTCTCAATTCCATGTCCGGTTGCCAGATGATTTTTTCACAAGGTCGGACATCGCCATTGAGAGAGCCGTACATTTGGGTTCCAAGGGCAGACATGATGGCGGACTTTGCTGGACGTTAAAAACAAACGGACACAAATAAATAAATATTAAAATAAATCTGAGTATATATTTTTTCTGCAGATCGCAGAATTTTCCTAGCAGCAGCAGTAGCTGGGTTGAATTTTCATCCCTTAAAAGCCCTTACGTACCCTGTAAGTTTCGCCAAAATCGTTAGAGCCGTTTCTAGAAACATTGGTCGTTCAATAGTAGGTGTAGGATTTTTCAACAAAACGTGAAGTATTTGATCATATCAGTCCTTATAATTAAAAATGTATTAGGAAAAATATAGACTTTAAATTTTGATTAGTACAAAAGCCGGACGGACAGGCAAGATACCCGAACTGGACAAGCAGATAAAAAGCCTGACATGTCTGGCAACCCTAATTTCATGGCATTGCTTTCAATAAAGCAAAGTAGTCCAATAATGTAAAGGGATGAAAAATTCATCACATTCTGTCTGCAGTGAGAGAGAGATTACATACGGTTTAGATTTTTTTTAATTCTCATACTTACCGGTTTCCTCGGATCTTATTGTAACAATTCATTACAAGTACAATAAAGAGTTACAAATACAACGAAAACAACTGATTACCGCCAGTTACATATTATTATAGTATTTGGTAGTAGACATTAGTTTAATATCCGCGACAATATATCACCGGAGTCTATTTAGTTTAATATAAATTTATGTCTTTCCAACACCTGCAAACGTTTGGTATGCAAAACCAAACCAAGCGTTCTAGACGTAAAATTACTTTAAAATTGAGCTATTAAATTGTAGTATCAATAACAGTTTCGATTAGAGCTTGAAAATCGGTTTATTTTACAAACCGATTGTTCAACGCAGAATAAAATGATTATCAGACATTCACTTAACAAGTTTGCGGTATCGGTTAATAATAAAGAAACGAAGTCCTAATATCGGTTACTGAGCAGTATTCTTGTATGATCAGCAGTGAGGGGCTTTGGAAAAAAGAGGTTGAATAAAAATTAAAAACCGTATTGATAATGGACGATTTACAAAATAAAATTAAAGATATAAGTAATAATATTATTGATAAATATATTTTATACTAGCGACCCGCCCTCGCTTCGCTTCGGTTTATGTTTTTTTTTTCAAAATTTCAAAATAAAATATAGTCTATATTAGACACGGATAATGTAGCTTCCTATTTGTGAAAGAATTTTTGAAATCGGTTCAGTAGTTCCAGAGATTACCCCCAACATACCCACAAACACAATTTTACCTCTTTATTATATTAATATAGACATAATTCAAAGAATAGTTTAATTTAACTTCTGTGGCTCCTCGATTACCCTCCAATGCCAAGCGGTACATAAGCGGAATATATCAATTAGAGAGCGATTTAAATTTTCTTCGGGAACAATCCTGATTATTTTGTTAAGGAAATAGAAATAAAAAATCGGTTTTACCCGAAGTATCAATAAATTTAAAGCCATTTTCAACGCCTGCTCTCGGTTAATAAAGTTGAACCAATCGGCTGAGTGTTGTGTAATTCAACGGTGGTATCGACAAACAACGCGACAAATCAATATTTATCTGTATTTCGTGCAATGTGAACTTTTATCTGCACCTGACGTGAGAATAACCTGCGTGTTTGTTCTCTCTATCAGTGAGTTTAATAACCTGCAGAATAATAATAAGTTAACTAAGTTTCAAATACAAATGACAAGCAGGTTTTTTGTGAACTTCACGAGACGAGAAGAGCGGAAGATGGCGTTTGGTGGCGAATCATGGTTCGGAGAGGTCAATATCAACCAGTGGAGAGACGGGCTGATGGTATGGACTGGTATACGTATTGCTGCATATTCGTAATCAACATGTTTACTGTTTTCTGTTATGTTGTTACTATTTTTAATATACATAATATGAAGTCTCTTGAAAATAGAATAAAACTGTATCCACAAAATGTTAGGAAGTCCATCTGGTACCAGCTCAATGAGAGAACATCTCGATATTGTAGGCAACGCCGATTTTATAATCGTTTGTCATCACTCATCGGGTGGACCGTATGGCTATCTTGTCAACTGTTACACTTAAATCATTCGTTCTGCACTAGTTTAGAAACTATGTCAAGGCATCCTGACCGTCTAGACGTAAGTAGGTTCACGCCGAATTGTCAGACGCACATTTCTTCCATTTCTTGCTGGCTGATTGCCATTTTTAACAACATTATCAGGCCGGTGACACTGCCATATTCGAGTGACTCTAGGCTCGGTGGATTTAGAAAAAGCCCGAACGCAATAGTTAGCAATATTGTACACACTCTTCTTCAACGAACGTGCAGAAAGTCTGCCTTTAAAAAAAACGAAATAATAAAATGACCAACACAAAATACTGAGTGGGCAGGTTTAGGTTCTCTGGTGACAATTAAAGAAATAGGAGATACTCCGTCGACTTTGTGATGACATTCTTAGTATTCTAAAATTATTTATTTCAGTTATTCAGAACTAATTTGATTTGTTGACTGCCCGTTTAGTGCTTTTCACTGCTCGCTGGAGTTCGGTCCGTCGTGCCGCGCTGACATATACACATGCAAGGCATCAAGCGCTTCTACAGCACACAAAGAAGTTTGTCGCTCCTGTACTTTGATGAAATTATTGTGTAGTGTGAAAATTAGTTACGAATGTAGAAATTACGTCAACCTCTCATATCAATGATGTCGCAGTTACAAGTAATCGTAGATTATTTTGTATTATAATGTCAAGCCCGTGGCGTTTGTCACGTACAACATGTACGGAGTTTCAATCGGAACGTAATTGTGCTAATTTTAAAACGATTATCTACAGCCAATGATAATGGGCACAAGGATTTCGAGATAAAATGTTTGCGGACGATAGGTTTAAATAATAAATCTTTTCGATCAATCTGAAATGATAAATTGTTGACAATCTCTGAGAGATTTGAAAGTTTGGAAAGCACCATGTTGTGCGAAAATAATGGAAAAACATGTTTAATCTTCGAAGAAATTGTATTATTTTTCTAAATTTCTTATTTATCTTTTGTGTTTGCTTAATAGTCTACTTACTTACTCCGTTGGCACAGTGGATCTTGGCCTCGGCAACCATAAGAGGCCATAATTTTCTGTAATGCACGAAATCCTCCCACCCAGATTTGCCTTCGCATGAGTCCTATTTAATCTAGTCTTCCTTTACTGCGACTGCTCGGTCGTCCGTTGTACGAACGTTCGTCTTACCCGCTGATTATTCTTCCAAGCTTTCCGTTCATCCAAGTCTACGAAGTCGGACAGATTTTATTTCACCTGTGATATTCGACTCAGACACATGAATTTCTATCTCCTTGTAGGCACGTTTAATCGTGGAACGTCCATTCTCTTTCTGCGTTTATTTTTCTATAAACTTGGTAAGCATGCCAATCTGTTCCGACAATACGTATTTTCATTAACGTGGATTCAAAAGAAAACAAAACTAGGCGGAACCCCACCTGTCAGCAAATTTGCATTCACTCATCTACTACGTCGCCCGGCTACCTTATTAACATCTCGATCGATTTCACTCGCATATTCATGTTTCTTCGCAATTTGTACCTAATGCACTCTCCAAGCGACATCTGAGTGATTGATGACCGTGAACCATGGACCATCCAGCATGTTTACTTGATTACCCTTACCGTCTTGCGCTTTTTTATCTTTTCGTTTAAGAGAAAGTGTTTATGTGCTGAGTTCAGAGATTTTTTTTTATTGCTAATCCCTGTTACACGGTTTTATTGCTAATCCCTGTTACACGGTTTTATTGCTAATCCCTGTTACACGGTTTTATTGCTAATCCCTGTTACACGGTTTCATTGCTAATCCCTGTTACACGGTTTTATTGCTAATCCCTGTTACACGGTTTTATTGCTAATCCCTGTTACACGGTTTTATTGCTAATCCCTGTTACACGGTTTTATTGCTAATCCCTGTTACACGGTTTTATTGCTAATCACTGTTACACGGTTTTATTGCTAATCCCTGTTACACGGTTTTATTGCTAATCCCTGTTACACGGTTTTATTGCTAATCCCTGTTACACGGTTTTATTGCTAATCCCTGTTACACGGTTTTATTCTTGACCTTTAGTAATGCCTGTCTACAGGAATTTTATAAATGGTTAATCGTATAGGAAGTTACTTAATTCACTTTGGATATTTTATTTGAAGGAGCCGTTTCAAATCCTACATGCGGTAAATTCTTAGAACGTTATTCTATAACTATTCAAAATCCTTTACATAAATATAATTGTGGGCGATCTTCCATTATTTTTCTACACATTGTGCAAGCGGAGGGCAAGGGTTCACTACGTTTGAATATTAAAATGTTTGATACCGCGTTCCAGTTCAAACGTATCGACGAAAACAAAGCTCATCTATACATGTATCTTTATTATGTATATTTATTTTTAATGAATTCACTGTGTGATAGATTGATTACATATAACTGTCAATATGTTAGTGTATCACAACTGTTTGTACAGTTAGTCACCTTTAACACGCTATTAATAGAGTCGTGTAAACCGCGTTTCCCCATTCTATTTAACACGCGCTGTCCTAATACGATAATGAATGACTCTAAGTCAAATTCGTTTCTCGGACACTTCATACAATGAATTATAGCTCTTATTTTCTGATTGATAAGACACGTGACAATATTAGTAGATAGAATGTCTGGAGGCGATAGTTATCAAAGCATATCGTCTTGTTTACGCTATGGGTTTCGGTAGCCAAAATATTCCACTAGGGTCATAAATATCCATATACCGTGTATACAAACCCAAACAGCAATTGAGGTCGACTGTAATCTTTTAATCACGTCGTGATAATCTTAATTGTAGGGGCGCGGCCGTATCTAGTATGTTGAGAGACGTTATCGTATGTCTGCATATCTCGCACTGATAAAAAAATGTACGTTGTTTCGATCGAGTATCACGCGGGAGCGCGTTCCAAGTTACACCATCCTAGTAAGATCTATCTAGAAGATAAACGTCACCGATATCCTGCACAACCTCCTAACATCACCGATATCCTGCACAACCTCCTAACATCACCGATATCCTGCACAACCTCCTAATGTCACCGATATCCTGCACAACCTCCTAACACTTTTTTGACGACTCACTTTTTTGAGCGTTGTTGACTACAATGTTGTTGTTGATGCTCCGTTAGGATCATCCGACCATTGTATCTTTCGAACTGCTGTGCCAGCCAAGCAATCCGTGCCGACCCATTCACAGGGAACGCGCAACGTCTGGCACTACAAGTCTGCAGATTGGGATGGGTTGCGCGAATTTTACGCTTCTTATCCCTGGGGGCAGCTCTGTTTCTCATCGGGAGATCTGGATACCTGTGCAGACTCCGTTGCCGACGTGGTGTTGCAGGGCATGGAATGTTATATTCCCTGTTCCGTGATACCCGTCGGTGGACGGAGCCAACCTTGGTTTAATCAGTCCTGCAGAGAGGCCCGTCGTAATAAACGGGCTGCATACAGGGCCTGGGCCAAAGCGCAGGTGTCCGAAGATCCGAATACCACCGACTTGAGAAAGAAATTTAACGCTGCCTCGAGGTGCAGTAAGAAGATCATTGTCAGAGCAAGGAATGAGCACATCCGCAGAATTGGCGATCGACTAGTTAGCTGTCCTTCTGGAAGCCGAGCCTTCTGGTCGCTCGCCAAGGCTGCTGAAGGTAACTTGTGTCAGTCGTCACTCCCACCACTGCGGAAACTCGATGGGTCACTGGCCCACGGGGCGAAGGAGAAAGCCGATCTCCTGGGCTATCTCTTTGCCTCAAACTCGACTCTGGAAGATGGAGATGCGTCACCACCGTCTATCTCGAGGTGCACAAGCTCCATGCCGGAAATCTGTTTCACCCAGCGTGAAGTCCGGCGAGCTCTAGCATCCCTTGATATCCGAAAGTCGAATGGGCCTGATGGTATTCCTGCAGTGGTGCTCAAATTTTGCGCTCCCGAGTTGTCCCCGGTGCTTACGCGACTCTTTAGGCTCTCATACTCCACAAAAAGCTTCCCGTCAGCATGGAAGGTGGCTCATGTTCACCCTTTACCTAAAAAGGGTGACCGCACAGACCCGGCCAACTACAGGCCAATAGCGATCACCTCCCTCCTCTCCAAGGTGATGGAGCATGTCATAAACAAACAGCTCCTTGGGTACCTAGAGGATCACCAGCTGATTAGCGACCGTCAATATGGATTTCGCCATAATCGCTCAGCTGGTGATCTTTTAGCGTATTTAACACACCGCTGGGCTCACGCCATTGAGAGTAGAGGCGAGGCTCTGGCTGTAGGCCTAGACATTGCGAAAGCTTTTGACCGGGTATGGCACAAATCGCTGCTTTCTTTCGGGATACCCGCGGGATTATGCGAATGGGTTGCCAGTTTCCTGACTGGACGGAGCATCAGAGTCGTTATCGATGGTAGCCGCTCCGACACCATGTCTATTAACGCTGGCATCCCTCAAGGCTCCGTGCTGTCCCCAACTCTGTTCCTTCTGCATATCAACGACCTGTTGCAAATTGGTGACATACGTTGCTATGCAGATGACAGTACTGGAGACGCCCTGTACAGGGGCCGCGCCAACATCCCTCGGGTCGAAGTGGAAGAGAGTCGCGCCAGGCTTGTGTCTGAAATCGAAGACTCTTTAGATCTAGTCTCGATTTGGGGTTCTCTGAACCTAGTGGATTTCAACCCCAGTAAGACGCAAGTCTGTGCATTCACCGCTAAAAAAAAACCCCTTTGTCGTAGCACCTCGCTTTCAGAGCATGCCTCTTAAGATCTCGGAGAGTATCGGGATCCTTGGTGTCGACATCTCCAGCAAAGTCGAATTTAGGGGTCATCTGGAAAATAAGGCCAAAATGGCCTCCAAAAAGCTCGGTGTGCTGAACAGAGCGAAGCGGTACTTCACCCCTGGGCAACTCCTTATGCTTTACAAAGCTCAAGTGAGGCCCCATATGGAGTATTGCTCTCATCTCTGGGCCGGCGCACCGAAATACCAACTGGACCCATTTGACTCCATCCAACGACGTGCTGTTCGTATTGTCGACGATCCCACTCTCACGGGCGGTTTAGAACCCCTCAGCATTCGGAGACACGTTCCGTCTCTTTGTGTGTTCTACCGCCTGTACAATGGGGAATGCTCTGAGGAACTGTTTAATATAATTCCCACCCCGGGTTTCTACAACCGCACCTCCCGTCACAGAAGTGCGGTCCATCCGCATTTCCTCGATACGGAGGTGTCGCGCACTGCTCGCTCCAAAAATTATTTTATACCGCGAACCCGTAGGCTGTGGAACGAACTGCCTCAAGAGGTCTTTCCATTAAGCTACGATATGGGGTTCTTCAAGAGAGCTGTGAATAGGATTTTGCAAGGTCGGCGGCGCGCCCGCATGTCCCCTGGTGTTGCAGGTGTCCATGGGCGGCGGTAACACTTACCATCACGTGGGACCGCTTGCTCGTCCGCCCTCTAATCTATAAAATAAAAAAAATAAAAAAAAACCACCGATTACCTGCACAACCTCCTAACATCACCGATATCCTGCACAACCTCCTAACACTTAGTATTCCCAATAGTATCCTTTTCCTAACAGTATTCCCCTCCGCTACACTGGTCTGAATAGCGATTTTGTTTGATCGCTTCAAATTTCAGTCTGCATCTTTTCTGATAGGAAATCTCTAATTCATTGTAAGCACAAAAGACTACCTTGAAATGTACTGCATTTCCAACTTTATCATATTTCGCTAATGTACGTACGTGTTTCGGTAGTGAGTGAACGCCAACCATTTCTCCAAATCCATTCCTATATCTCCAAAGATAGACAGCGCATTTCGGGGCGTGCCAACGTTTGTCATTTTGAACTAATGTTGGCATGTATCGCGGATGTCCATGGGCGACAGTATCCGCTTACCATCAGGTGGACTGTATGTTCGTCTGCCGCCTTCGTCCATATAAAAAAACTATTAATAACCTAATATCCGAAAGAATAACCGAAATATCACCCGACTGTTTCCAAAAAGATGAAACTTGAACTCTTATATCCTGCTACATGCGAAATCAAAAAAAAAGCGTAACGCAAGTGTTAACGCTTTTTTTTTGGTTTAATTTTTTTTATTAAAAATAAAAAATGAATTCAAGTTGTCTGAAAGAAATTGCATAATTGCTATAAGACCGCCTATTGTTTTCTGTTTTCATAGCTGTGTGCAAATTGTATGCAATAAAGATAAAATTATTATTACCATTACTAGCTTCTGCCCGCAGCTTCGCCTGCATGGAATTCGGTTTTCGGACTTAGGGTCCCTAAGTCTTAAATAATCTTAAATAAACCCTAGGTCCGTCCCTGGGTTTCGATCTATCTCCGTACCAAATTTTATCAAAATCGGTTTAGTGGTTTAGCCATGAAAAGGTAACAGACACAGTCACTTTTTCGCATTTATAATATTAGTATACATAAATTCTGCATGCTTCTTTACTATGTAAGTAATAAAATGGTAAAGGATCAAGTTAAAATGGGCATTCAACTACGCAGTTAAAACACAACACCTCCACGCCGATATCGAGTGTAAAGATAAGTTGTCAAGTGAGACAGAAACGTAATTGACTCATATGCTGACAGTTACCTGTGAGATTACCGAATTATACAAATTCGATACAAACTAAACATAACGTAGCACACAAGAAAAAGTACTTACAGATAATTCCTTAACGCTTAAAAAGGTTAAAAATCTCAAAATAAACATCTTAATTACATCAGCAAGATCAAGAAGACGTGCGAGCGAGAATACAAACCATAGAGCATGAATTCAAACCATAAGTGAGGAAGAGAACTAAACTGTCAAAGGGACATATTTTTAAACGGTTTTATTTAGCTCGACCCGTACGGAATTTATTTGTTTATTTATTTGGGTCAAAATTAGAAATTGAAATTTAAGCACCTTCCCGTTGTCAGATTGATCTGAAATTTGGTACACACATTTAATTTAGATGACAATACAATATAATAAAATCAATAACATTATAAATCTAAGATGGCCGCCGATACAAAATGGCGGATTACATATTTTTCCTTAACCCCCTCAATATGGGTATCAAATGAAAGGGCTACACGTAGTTTTCAGTGCACATAAAATATAAAACCGTTTAACTTAAAAGTTTTTTAAGATTGATATTTATTTATTATCTAGTGTCCTCGTATATGATCCGGAGTCCTGTCAAACAGGTATATACTACGAAGTGGCTTTAGTAAACACGGCCACGCACATCACATGACACACGCACACGCATTCAAGTAATTATGATATGCCAAAATACATTAGCAGCCTTGTAGTTTAACCTAGAGCTGTGAAGCCATAGATCGTTCCAAATGGAGAAAACACGAAGAGACATAAGAAACATCAGGGAACAAAAATGTACAGATAAGAAGTTTACACTACAGACATAGTTACTACATTATGTCTATGGTGTGACTTCAAAATGTAACTCAATCAACCGGTTAATAAAGACTGTTATAATAAAAGAGGATACCATTTAGTTTTAATAAATGAATGGATTGTAAAGTTGTACTCTCATAAAAATAACGATTATATTGCTTGTCAATTAAACGCAGATACAAGGCATAATAGACAAGCTTTTAATCTTTGAAACATCTATTACATAAATAAAAGTATTTCTAATTGTATTTGTAAAGACGACTGCATTAAAACCGGACAGTCGTAATTAACTACCTGTCAAGCAATGCAAAGATATGAAAAGATAAATAGAAAAATATATTTATTCAATAGCGGATGGTAATGCTCTTGGAGAAACACCAAGTATAGTGGGCGATAATTCTTTGAAGGAACACATGGTGTCAGTAATCGATGTCAAAGATTTGATAGTTTGTATCAAGTGATTGACAACAGATGATGGTGTATTAGCGGTGAAACAAAAAGTAACAGCGTGTAGGCGAACTGGAAACATTGTGGATGTTTCAAAACAGATCAGCCGTCACAGTGTATAATAGTAATGATAAGAATACTTTCTTAGACAATTTACTGACAGAAATAAGTAAGACCCACATTTAAACATTTTAAAATTACTATGTATTATCAAGATAAAAAGTTTGTTCATTAGAGATAATCCCCAGATGTACAGAACGGATTTTGTGTTTTTCTTTTCTTTTTTTACTTTTCCAATTGTTTCGTGTTTAATTATAATAGATTAAAATCTAATATTACATTAAAAACATTTTTTTTTAAACTTTTAAACTATTTAATTGACAGATTTACTAAAAAAAATTACTTGATATAATATGATTTATACATTGTATGTCTGTGATATGGGCATATCCTATATCTAAATACACCAAATGGACACCGATTAATATAAAAGAATCCTGACTACAGTACCTTACTCATAAACTGTTTGACAAAAACTAACAATGATGTATAATTCTTCTTTCAACTTCTTTGAAAAAAGGACTTCAAATAATATTACTTAATGTTAATTTGAATTATTTTATTTAAATGATAAATAAATAATTAATAAGTTCCTTCGCGTTTCACTTCATGTCAACCTACAGTTCAATACAGAAAACATTGGACTTCACTACCAATGAACGTCGTGGGCGAAACGTTACGGAACTTATTAACATTCATCTTTGAATCTTATACCCACCACATTGGATTTAATTTTCATAATATTGGCGCTGGTTTGAATTAGTTAACTGTCTGGTAAAGCACTGCAGGTGACGCCTACAATCCAGTGCTCGAGTGCCTTGGCACTGCGTACAAGAAGCGTGAGTGAGGAGAGAGATTTTGACAATTTCCATAGTGAAACGACTCCTTACTTCAGGTAAGGAAAGCATTGATCAAATTCACCTTGAATATGAAATCATTAGAGAAGAAACTTAACACAGACACTATCTTTCATTAGAAAAGCAGTAAATTTCCTTGAAACGAATTCATAGGATACGAATGTAATGACGTTTTATTAAAATATGTGCAGGAAACTGTGTTGTTATATGTGCAGGAAACTGTGTTGTTATATGGTGAACACATATAGAGGCTGTATAAATAAGATTACATAACTATTTTTAGATGTAAATTCGCAACAATTTTGTTTCAAACATCCCACTTGTTTATTGATTTATTCTTAATATTCTATAGCAAATGTTATACTGAAAATCAAACTTTTATTTCAAGTAAAAATTTAAGGTAATCAGCGCATCCGGAATATGTATCGCCGATGTAGACAGGGGACAGTATCCACTTACCCAATTACCACCAGGTGGACCGTGTGCTCATCTACCGCCTTCTTTCCATAAACAATAAACTAACTTATTGGATAACCTCTATGCAATCACTTATATGCGCACTAACTATAACGGTACCTCTCTCCATTTTTTTCATAAAATCCTCATACGAGGTGTTTGTTTAACTCATGCTCAATAGTGATCGAGCAAGCACTACAGCTTCGTGAAAGTCTCCCCGACCGATGCCGCCGCAAGGGCCATGATATGAGTTATTGTGCTATCCAGTTTGGCAGAGTACATGATGCGATATGTTAAAACGTCGTAAATATATGTCGGTTGTTGGTAATTAATCAAACACAGTGTAATGTGCAGGCGGTCTTATTGAAGGCCAGCGGTGCAGAGTAAAATGGTTAGAATAATCGACTGGCCTCGTTACCCCTCTCGCACAGAAGATTGCCTTGAAATGTACTGCATTTCCCACTTTATTTTATTCCTCAATGTACGTATGTATTCCGGTAGTGAGTGAGATATGCCAGAGCCCATTCGCATCCAATCCTATCCCTCACCATTTTACCAACCCTCCCTAAATTAATTCTTATATCTTCAATCAGAGCCAAGCAGCGCATGCGGGGGGCGTGCCAACGTTTGTCATTGTGGACTGATGTTGGCATGTGCCGTGAGCGGCATCATCCCTTATCACCTGGTTGAAAGTAAGATCGTCTGCCGCCTTCGTCCTATAAAAAAAACTTGTTTTTGTTCAGCAGTCAGTGAATGTGGAACCCAACACATACAAAGCTTCTTGACTTGAAGGTTTTGGTGTAAAATTTCATGATTGACCCGCGATGAAATGTTAAGTCTCCTCTATCAGTTTGTAGGTAGTTTTGGGTCTTCGTGCAACATTTTCATTAGCGCCTCGATATTTTCATTCGTTACAGAAGTCGCAGGCCGGCCAGTTCTCTCATCATCTTTCAAGGAAAATTTTCCTTGTTCAAATTGAGAAAATCATCTAAAATTTGTTGCGGTGCGAGGTTCCCAAAACCAAATACTAATTAATCTATCTTTACACTCACTTTCATTTAAACTTTAAAATCGTATAACATCACTGCATGAAAATATTCTTGTTCGAATTCCATTGTTGCAAAGAATAGCGCGCGAAATGCAATAAAAAAGTGAATAGATTTTTATTTTTTTGTTTTGACAACGGTTTTCGGAATTCGAATTACAAATATGTAAATGATGTTTTAAAAACGGTACAGCTCAAAAGAGTTCTCTTTTTTAAAATTTGAGTATCTCAAAGTTTACCTAGTCAACTAACTAATGGTTAATTTAAAACAGGAATGCAATAACGAATTTTCATTCATTTATTCGTACATTGATTCATATTTGAATCGTCGACCGTGCAAATAATAGGTTCATAATATCCATCTTCTCGACTACAAAACTCCATTATTAAAAATCGTTTACAGGAGGAACTGCTACGATTATTTTGCCAACCAGAGTAATATACCACAAGTACTCTGTATACATACTCTAATTTGTATACTGTAAAACGATAAAATTTTATATTCAAATTGTAATTGTTTTAGTGGCTCGCTAATGTCGTCTCGATTCTTTGTTCATGAATCAAACGCCTAAGTTTATTAATCACACTATATTCCATTTCACCTAACCTCAATCCCGCTTCAATATACTCCATGAACCATATATCAGTATCGAAATGGCTATATTTGACATGTCTGCCCATTAATATTGACTAACGACATCGTGACACGAGTTATAGCGAACCGAAATCGGTATTCTGGGTGTGATCTAGCAATACGAGTGGGTGGATGGCGAACTCTTGACCGGCGAACCATCCGTGCGTACAACGGGACTGTATCGAGGTGGTATATCTTATCTACAATGTCGGATGGTGTTAGAAAACACGTAACTGATGCACTGTTTCTATTTATGAGTTCAGTGTGATATTAGTTTCGATATATTAAATAAAAAATGTTTCCTTTTTTCAGAATAAACGCAATAAGCATACGTGTGTTTAAAGGTACAGGCAGTAACACACTACAGCTGACCATATAAAATAAACAGGTATGGAATCATACATCATACATACATGGAACAGTTATATATCTTGTTTTATTGAACCATTCCTGGTACTTATTTGACAGACCAGTATAATGGACTGGTGTGGTGGATTATGGCTCGAAACCCCCTCGTGTTTTCAAGAGGTCTATGCCCTGCAATGGGACGTTATAAGCTGATAGCAAATATCGATAGATCATTTTTTCTAAATACTAAGGAAAAATATATTGTCTATATTTTATAGACAAACGCAATAAATATATATTTATATAAGGTACAGTAATTTCATTTTAGGGGGTTAAACTTCTGTAAATGGACATAGGTTATGTTTGAAATCTCAAGAAATAGCAATTTTGCCTCATTGGGATTGAATAAAATAAAATCGTTGGAATTGCTTCAAACATCAACCCGATAACACAAATGAACGCCAAAAACATACTAATATCAAATAAAGTGAAAATATCAAAAAGTTCTACAACCAGTATGTATCACAGTCACTAACAGCCATATTTGTAAATTAGTAATAGTATTTTTTTGAAAATAGACATCACCTGAACTAAGTCAAGGCGGGTCGCTCCGCCCGATGCTACTACGACAGAGTCCCTCACCATCCCAACCCCCAGTTGACAGCCTAACCTATGTCCCCGATAGGAGCGACCCTCCCCGCTGCCGTCATTGTCGTCGTCCTGGGCACGTCTTAGACGACCTCGACGACTCAATTATTGCTGCCAATGCGGTTCTTACACTGCACTCACAGACTACACATATACACCGTCCCCGCCGGCGGAGACGAGGACGTCACCCTCGCTACACCGTGAACGCACACCGGCCTTCAGCCAACACTTTTACTAGGTATCGGCACGTGTCTGGGCGCTTCTCACCGACTCGCGTTCCCGCGGTACCCTCCCAAAGCAACGCCCTAAGCAGAGGTTCATTCCTTCGGCTGGCCTACCGGCGGGGGAGCCCTTAAGCTCGTTGCTGTACACACACTGCGCTTTCTGTGCTCGCCCTAAACTATACATGTCCGGTGACTCTTGAAAGGCCATTAGGGCCACAAGAAGTTAGCCATTCCGAAAACAAAGGGCGGGTGGGTCGCTAATAAACATAGAATAGAATGGGAATTGGCTCAAAATAATTTGTATCTAAAAAAAACATTTACAAAACCAATGAAAATAACTAGAAATTGCAATAAAATCTTTAAACATCGTCAAGTATGGTAAATAAAAATAGTATTTATAACCGCCGATAGTCTTAAACCGAACTTTTTAATCGCCACGCGTAGGCGATTTCCGTGTCATTAACGCTTCGGGAACGTTAATATAAAACCAACGACCGACACACGACTCACATTACTATTATAATTAAGTGCCACGATCCTCATATATGACTTTAAACATAGATGGCTAATTAAAAACCGCGGAAAAGTTAGGCAATGGCAAACCACAGGTGTGTTTCGAATCTATCTGTAACATTCCGTCACCCGACGCCTACAGAATCTGGATTTATATAAATATATAAGAGACAATGTCTGTCTGTTTATTGGTTTATTGGGGCTGATGAGATTTTCACTGACGTGTATCACGCTTTTATTAAAATAGATCCAGTGGAAAATGAAGTGTTACTATGGTTTCTGATAGCTGGGTGATGGTTTTGTAACAATAAGTATGCATTTCTCACTTTATCGTATTTCCCCAATGTACGTACGTGTTTCGGTAGTGAGTGAGGTGTGCCAGAGCCCATTCCCATCGCTCCCCATTTTCCCAACCCTTTCTCCAAATCCATTCCTATATCTTCAAAGGTAGGCCAGGCCGCGCATCAGGGGGCGTGCCAACGTTTGTCATTTTGGACTAATATTGGCATCTATCGCGGATGCCTATGGACGACAGTATCCACTTACCATCAGGTGCACTGTATGCTCGTCTGTCGCCTTCGTACATAAAAAAATAAATACTCCTTCAAGTTTTGTCCTTTACCGAACCTTTTGTTCCTAAATCCCAAGAAATGGCCACTAATGAAAACTTTAAGTACTGCTTTAAGTTTGTGAATATTACATAGATCGTTCTTTGTACATGCTACTCAACCTCATCTGTACAACCTTAACAACTGTTTTTTTATTTCATTACGAATACATTTAAATATACTCGTATTGCTGAAGCCTGTTATTGCAGTTATAGCTATTTGCTGACTGGCTGTTATTATTTTCTGAAGAACCCCTACTACCTGAGTTATAATCTCGTAGGAATGCCTAATCGGATAAGTTTCAAAAGAATGGAAATATAATTTTAAGCGAACGAAAGCGTGGGCAAATACCATTACATATGAAAAATAATATCTATTTTCATTACTCATTATAGCAATTTTTTAAACAGACTATGTTTACAATTAACATTTTTTCAGAGTGAAACCAATAACTAAAAGGAACATATTAAACCACACTTCATTGGTTTAGTCAAATCTGTAACGCGATACCGCACGAAACACCCGATCCGGCTCGAAGGACGAAAACATGGCGGCGAGCACAGATTTCTGTTATGTCAACTGATATTTTAAAATATGTAATTTTATAGGCTTTAATTACACTCGCGGTTTTAGCCTTCGCTGTGAATTAAAATGAAATGCGCATGTACGGTTAATTTAGACACTTCATCGACGCGATCGTGGTTCCTAAAGATTATAGAATAAAAGTCATAATCGCTCGTATAAATGTGTGCAAGGTAAGAGTTTATTGGGACGTCCATAACAACAAGGAATAAAAATACCGCGTCAAATTGATGATTAATTAATTAATTGCATAGACAAGTTTAATTGTTCGAATGTTTGTTCAGAATTAAGCTATAACAATTATGTTTAATAGTGTTGTTATACTAGATTTTGTTTACGACACCGCTCTCTTAGAAGCTTTGGCCGAAAAATTGTTTCAGATCAAATGACCATCTCATCCCATTAAAAAAAATACACTAAACTATCCTTTACAATAAAAACCTCATTAAAATACCTTAAATTCACTTTCATTCGCCATGATCCTCTCTCTTTATGTATTAACTATTGCAATGCAATAAAATATTATATAACATTGTTTTTATTATTTTTTATGGGCGAAGGCGGCAGACGAGCATACAGTCCAGTTGATGGTAAGTGGATACTGTAGCCCATAGATATCCGTGATACATGCCAACATTAGTCCAAAATGACAAACGTTGGCACGCCCCCAGATGCGCTGCCTACATTTAGAGAAAGGACTAGGAAAATGGGGAGGAATGGGAATGGGCTCTGGCACATCTTACTCACTACCGAAATACGTACCTACATTAGGGAAATAAGATAAAGTGGGAAATGCAGTACATTTCAAGGTAGTCTTCTGTGAGTGTCCAGTCGGCGGCTGTTGGATTGCAGCGTACACTGTCCCCTTCAGATTACGCTTCGTAAGAGATGTTGATATTAAACATCAACAGAAGCTACCTCACGAACAATGCAACGAACAGTTATTTAAAACTTGTACAAGCAGAAGCTTTATATACGTATTAGTCTTCTTGTTGCACTATAACATGAGTATTTATGGCTTTTATTTGATTTAAATATCCGATTATGTGCTTATGTATGGATATAACATATATAAAACAATAATAAAAACAAATAAATATAAAGAAGCGTTTATATTTTTCCTTTCTATCCGAAGGTTCCAACAGGCTGCCTTTTTTGCGCATAATTTAATAACAATATGACAGATACGTAGCGTTTGTTTTATGCAATAAAAAGTATTTTATTCAATCAGAACCTGTACTTTTCGAGTTAATCTGGAACATACAGACACGGTTTCGAGGATTCGCGGTGATAAGAAATGAATTATAAACGAGGAAATACAATATCCCACTCGTCGCCAACGTAAAAAAAAGTGATGAAACTCGGTAGTACTCACTCGGTATCCATTCAATCTGGTAGATCGGCGGATTGCCGTAGAAAGTTCTGCCCACGCGTGGCGAGAGGTCAGCCACACCCACACACGCCGGCGATTAGGCTATTGAGAAATACGAGACTGAGGTGCTCCAGCAATTACCGGGGTTATTGATGATCATTGCGAAATGCGGGGGTGGCGTGAAGATGAGTCTTTATCACTACATAGTGTAGTTGATAGAGAAAACCGCGATACGCATCTGTTTGTATGTTTGTGATATACTCGAAAGCCACTTGTAAATCGAAACATAAAAATATTTGTCATTTTGACTAATTGATAAATTGACATGAGATGAAAATTAGTTGTAATAAAGTTCGTACTGACTGTGATGATAATAAGACAGTTCTAAATAACGTAATTTAATAACAATAAATAAATCAGGAGTCATTCAGAAGCATTATTTTCATCATTACATATAATACTTTGATTAAAAGTATAGCAGTATCAGTTTGTCACTGAAATGTGATGACTATGACACATTCCTTTTTTCTCTTCCACTCAATCCTGACCTTTCCACCCCGCGTGGTCTATGTCCGTGGAATAAATTTAATTTCTTATAAAGGAACTTCGTTTTATTACAAGAAACCAGAACCCAACAGTAAAACCACTTACAATTACAATCCGATGGCCCGTTCTTAGCAAAATATAGTGAAGTCAACGAGACACGAGCTTTGCACCTGTGTGTCCAATCCGACTGTCGAAATGGTTTGCGCTGTACACTATCGATGTGCACTCACACAAACGCAAAGCTCATGTCTCACTTTACCGCTTGACTGCGATTTTAACAGTTGTTTAGACAAGTTATGTACCTTTTCATGGACATTGAAAATCGAAAATCATGAGTGTAGAAAAACAGGAGTGGGCACAATTATTATTTGCACGCGGGTAAAACTGCAAGCAAAAGCTAGTTCAAAAATAAATGCAGTGCATTAAAGCCTGCGCACGCAGTCATCGTTTCCAAGGCCTTGTTTATTGAATTAAGATACAGACTTAAAGGAGCATTAGAACTGGCAATGTTTGCGATAAATCCTACTCCTGGGTGGCGATAAGTTCTCTACTGTGGAATGGAGACATTTATTTGTGAGATACGGCTAAAAGGATGGAAACTCTAGTGGGTTGAAGGGTCCGTCTGTCGAAACTGTATAACAGTGGTACATGTATGTAATTTATCATGTGTACTGACTGTGCAGTGACCATTCACGAGGTTTTCGCGGGCCGTAACGAGCTAATACAAGTTGGTGGATATCACCAAACTCTGAATGATTTAATTACAGTCGTTAGTTACTACAGCTTATCTTTGCATATACTTCATATTTTCACGTAATGTAGGTGCATATCGCAGTTACTGTATTAAACGTAAAACCAACTACTTTATTCGCATCGCAATAACTAGGAGTAGGAATATGAAAAGTACAATGGCGGACACAATGTATACAATAAAAACAGATACAATTTGTTAGTTCCTCCATAACGACGAGTATTGTCAATTGTCTTGTAAATCTAAAGTGTATACAAATGAGAGGTAATTTCTATACCAACCAAATTATAATCAGGATTATAGTATGGAACATCAAATTCCACAAGATCATTCTAAACATATTATTCTCAAGATTACCATATAGATACCCGAGACAATATAAATTAAAAAAAAAACAACGAAATTTTTGAGATTTTAATTCAGTACCTCAGGCTTTTATGCTTATCCAACCACTATGCTATAAACGCTCGCTTACAAATCAAGTACGTAAAATTTGGAAAGTTTATTTGCTCAACTCGTCGACATAAAATATGCAGATGACAATTTCGCGAGTCGCGTGCCGGGTCATAGGTGGGCGACACATTATCGCTTCACTGATTTCTTTAACCATTGGGAAATTATAAAAGCGACCCACGTCGAGAAACGTGATACCAGAGTCAGGGCCTCGATAAAATAAATATTATAAATCTCTTATATATACATAAAGAGTGCTGATAGTTCTTCCACTAAGGGGATGATGGTAAATCATTAATCATTATGTATAAAATCCTAAAATAATGTCTGTTTTTGAGTAGTTTAACTTTTTTTATTAAAGTACGAGAATGTTATTTTTGTTCACATTTTGTATTATCCATGTCTATAATTTCCGTGAAATATATATATATATAATTCTGTGTTCCAATTTGCACAATTTGTGCAAAATATAAACAAACATGGTGGGCGGAGGTAATTAAATAGTGAAGTGGTAATTGTTTACATAATCATCGAGACTGCAAGTTTGCCCTAGATTTAAAGCTAAATGTTGAGATATTTCACTGATCTGGATTTATTTTCGCCAAATTGGATTGGAACGGGCTATAGGTTAATATAAATATTTTCTATAGTAGGTACATACTTAATAAATTAGTAGAATAGATACAAAAAGGTATAGTAGAAATAGGTAGAATTAGTCACACACTTTGGAAAGAACAATATCTGTTTGGGTCAATTAGAAGCTACTACACACAGTGTGTAGTGTGTTAGAAAGTTTAGTGCATTTCTGTGTTAATTCCTCTTATAATTATGAAAATATACTCTTCGTAAGAGATGTTGATATTAAATATCAACAGAAGCTACCTCACGAACAATGCAACGAACATTTATTGAAAACTTGTGCAAACAGAAGCGTTACGAGGAAAAAACTAAAGGATATCGAAGTCTCGATAAACTATAAAGTAAGTAAAAGCAATGTTGGAAAGTAAACTGACCTTTGCATGAACCACTTCGTGAGACAATCGATTGAAATGGAGATAGCGTTCATTCACAATTTAAAAACGCAGTCATAAATAATACAAAAATCAATACCAGCACTAATTCTGAAATTAACATATAACCGACAAGAAAGATGATACAGTAACTGCTTGAAGATAAAGGAATAAACAAAATAAAAATGTTAACCGAATTTACAAGACAAATTCAAAACATCTAAACTCAAAAGAGATGAGAAATATTGTATAGGAGAAATTTGGAAGACGAAAAAGATGACACTGAAAACCTATTAATTAATTAATCACTTGTATAAGCCACCTTCGGAAGTTTCTTACAATTCTTACACACATTAAGTAAGAGAAGCCAACTAAGTTTTCAGTTTTAGCAAGGCTCTGTGTAACAATGGCAACAAGGCACGACTGGCGGGTCTCATATGCATATTTGTAGTAATCTCTGATCTCATGATAGTAATCATCTCGTAAACCACAAAGCATATACTTGTTTATGCCAGACATGAGAATACGATGGTTTAGGTTTCCGAGAATTTTATTATGCCAAGAGAAATTCCTAAAAAGTTACAGCAATTTAAAAAAAATATCCACTCTTTATATCATTTTCGTTAAATATACAGCAACTCGTAAAAAAGAAAACCAACAGGTATAAAATATAGGGGAATGATGATATAATATTCAATACTTAAGAATATGATCATAATTTGTCTATGAATAAATAAAATTATAATACCATAGCTAAAACACAGACATCTATTAATTTATTATAATATTATAATGTACGATGTCCATAATAATAAATATTAAATATGGTCGCACACCTGCCTCACCAAATACATTTTATTGCGAAATCTAAAATACGTTAGGAGACTAACCGGTCTAAAATTAATTTCCTTGACACGACCAATCAACTACACCAAGACTTTTGAAGTAAAATAAGAGAAAAAAAACAAGTTAATAATCATGATTAGAACAAACACAAGATAAAATAAAAAGGCGTGTTAATTAGTTTAAAATAAGTTATAAACAAAGCAATCCTTTGGCAAATGTCGGAAGTTCGCCATTTTGCGTTTATTTATATTCAACGACGCTAAGCATCCTTGGTTCCATATTTCGCAATAAATTAAAATGTATGTGTGCAACATTGGAACAAACGTTTGGACGAATGAATGAATGGAGCGAAATTAACAAGTTACGATCAAATATGCATCAAGGAATATGCAAATAGAGTGGAGACGGGGCCCATTGACGGCACACCATTGAGCGCTCATGGTAACGGGCCCGGCAAACTGGTCTCAATGTCTGCAATACTTTGTCTGTGTCAAGCGACATAAGAAAGTATTTAATCGTGCGATGTAAAGCGGAATATAAAATTTTAAATCTTGGAACACGATTGGTATGTTGTAATCATAATATCTCTAAGTAAACTCTTCAAACAACCATAAAGTTGTACAATGATGTGGATCAAAATGTGCATAAATTAGGTACGTTCATCCAGATCAGACTGAAATTCTTGAGATTCCTTTAACATTTGCAATTCAAGGTGTGTTGCTGTTGCAATTCAATTACTCTCCGTTTGTCGGTAAGTTACACTGTAAAATGACAGCTTCATTGGATTGTTCAATATTAAAACGGACATTCAACTTTTCTTATATACACTTTTCTCGTGCAACGAATCCGCCAATAAAATCCCCTCGTGAAATTCACACGGTTCCGACAAGTCCCAATACTTCCCAAACCGGATCGACGTCAAACCCTCATAAAGAACGAGAGAAATGACAGTTTACACCGCATCCGGCAATTTTACTCGAGCCGATCTGATACCAGAAAACTAGTTCCGATAGTCGTGACCTCTTACTTTTTCGACAAGTTTCAACAAGACTGGCTTCTTAATTCTTTATGTTCACATTCGACATGTATAATGCCGTATAATAGCATCATGAAATCTTTTTAATATAATATATAGAAGTAACTACTCAATATTATTAGTTTATTATCTCTATTCCTAGAGGGACGGCACTGGGCAGTTGTTAACTTTGTATACATTCTATCATGCTCTAACGATGAGATGGAATGAATGAAACTTTAGACATAGATAACCTCATGTCAAGGGTTAATAACATTGACAGCAGGAAGTTAATGTCGGATAAAATCGTAGACAATGTAGCAACGAGGATTGTCGTGGGAAAACCGACAACAGAAAACGTAAAGACATCTCTATAAATACTTTCACAGCACACCTGTGAATGACGGCAGACTAAACACTGTCCAGGTACGGCGTCTAAACATGATGTAACGATCTTTAAACATTTGAAGGGAGTATCTTATAGAAATGACTTCATAATTTTCTCCCCGCACACCCTACGGTGGTCTCGTGGGTATACACCCACACATGCTCGGCTTCCGGCCACGTCTGTGAATGACGCTTACGCATGTTTACTACCGCTGGCTGTCGATCATTTCAGTCCGATCTTACGTCATCGCTCATTACTGGTGTTAATTTCCACCGGTGTACAAACGCCCGAATGACATTGACGACCTTTTTGCACTTGGATATGTAAATTGACGACTCTTCCTGTCTGCAAGATAGTAGCCAAAACAAAAAAATATTTTCTGTTATGCATCATTAAGGCATCGATATTTTTTATGTTTTGTGAGATTGATTTGTAACAATTGACCATGTATGAGATTCATAACTGTAATCATCAGAATGATTAAAGTTAAAATATTTTGTAGCAGTAAACTTTAGTAAATGGCTGTTTGGATAATGTAAAGATGGAAAGCTTCAATCCAAATCTTTATCGTGAGACCTCTTCAGTTTTCACGGATTGCAGAATGCTAATTGCGGAATTGTTCACTGTATTGCATAATATAGCTGTTTTATTAAGAACGTAATAGTTTTGATACTCTTACCTCTCTTACTTTCATTTTTCATAATCATTGTTAAAATTGCAAGTAATTAGTAATTAACAATGTCAAACATTATGTCATTGTAATAAGAAATATGTTTATTTACGTTACATTAGTTATTCGTAGCTTTCCTCTTTGAGTGAGTATGAAATTCCGTTAGAATATCTAATAAAAGGGTATTCAATGACAATTTGAGTTCCCGGTCAAGTTTTAGTTTACATTATCAGTTTGCTGATTTCCTATGAGTTTCTTGTCGGGTACAATTGTAGCATTGTAATAAAATATAATAATCAATCGTAATCATTATAATAATAATACATCATCGAAACAAAGAAATAACTAGTGTTTTCATTACCGCAAATTATTGATTTTCTTTTCAACACAATGAATCTACCGATACTAACCAAATCTAAACCACAGATGCCGCGCGCAGTGATTTGATCTGATCGCCCTACATAAACGTTTCGTCGACAACATTAATAGCATTTTTGTTCCATTCTCATCTTTATGCCGACGTACTAAGACTTGCCTACTACGCTACTGCGTGACATGATATCGACTGTATGTATTTGTACCATCAATTTATCTCACAAGCCGATATCCGGCGATGTAGTCTGTACGCCGATTGGCGATTCGAGAACGGATGATGTCAGTGTTGGTAAACACAACTTCCGACGGATCCAGCTCGTTCCTTGCGCCTCGTCAAACGCAATAATTTTAGATTGATATAACTGACATGACGTTGTTTGTACCTATCGATAATTATTTACGAGTCGGTTTTATTTTGGACCACTTTAGAATTTGGCAAATCTAACTGAACACATATAACGGTACGCCTTCCGTCCGGGGTCTCTTTATGATAAACTAGCTGTGCCCGGCATCCGTTGCATGCCCGGCAATTTTTTTGCACATAATATATAGCATATGTCATATATAATACATAATATTATATATGACTATGCCTACATAATATAATATATAGCATTTGCATGTCCATCTGGAATAATGTACCTTTCAATGGTGAAAGAATTTTTCAAATAGGTGCAGTGGTTCCGGAGATTACCCTCCACATACTCACAAAATTCGCACTCTCTCTTTATTATATTAAGTATAGATTACTTTTCATTAGATGTAGTCAACAAATGTTTTAAATTCGACAATATTGGAATCGTTATAATAGGCGACAAGGCTAAGGGCACAAATCATGTCTGCCTCTTTATTTATAAGTATCTTTATAGTTAAGGTTTCCAATCACAAGTGATTCCACTTTGAAGATCAATATTCCCATATTCCGTATGCTCAGAACTTTCCACACGACGTCTAATATTTTGTTTGTAACGGTTAATCATTTTATACCTTAGATCTGTAGTGGTTAAATTAAAATTTCTTTACTATTTTTTGGTTACAAATATTGCAAACAACAATTTGTTACTAAACAGCACGTTTTTCTAAATATTTTGTAAGTTGAAATAAATATTATATCCTTCAAATAATTATAGTTATGGTAATAAACGTAACGTAACGTTGGTAATAAAGCTAACAAAATATACAGATTACATATTGACAAATGTGTTTTGCTACATACGTATTAATCTTTAAATCTTTTATGTTAACGCTGCTAATAAGAAATGTATATAAATCGCCATCAAAAGATTCAGGAACTTGCATTTCTCCAGCTAAAACTTTCAAAATCATTACAAAATTAAGAAACTTCTGCAGAATTGGTCGATATTATTTATTTACATACTCTTTTGACACTATAATGTACAGAGGCGGACTTAACGCCTTAAGGCATTCTCTGTCAGTGATCTGTAAGGCAATTACTTCCTATACCAAGGTCAGTACTATCTCCAGGTAGATGGTGTCGCTATGAGTAGTCCCGTTGCACATGTTACTGCCAATATCTGGATGGAACATTTTGAAGAAAAGGCTCTCAGCCTTGGACCAAATACTGTACGACTCTGGAAAAGATATATTGACGAGATCTTCAGTATTATCAAAGGAAGTGGATAGGAAGTAGAAAAATATATTCAACACCTGAATTCCATTCATCAAAAAATTAGATTAACATATGAAATGGAGAAAGATAGAGTTTTGGCGTACCTAGGCGTTAAAATAATGGTTAGAGAAGATGGCTCCTTGTCTCACACTGTATATAGAAATTCAACCCACACCGCTAGATATGCCTTCTCACATCACCACGCTTGACAACTACCATCACTGGCTGTTTCTTTGGATACTAGATCGCATGACTTCTGTGACTCTGAACATTTAAATGATGAGTTGCTACATGTTCAGGAGGTACTTAAACGAAATGGATATAAAGTGAGTGGAAGGCAGCCACGGCGCTATCGTAAGGAAAGGCATCCCGAGGTCAGAAGACAACGGGCATTTATGCCGTACGTTAAAGGAGTGACGAACAAAGTTGGAACAGTATTAAGAATATATCCATTAAGACTGTATATACACTGTACTTGAAAATAGTGGAAAACCTACGCACACCAAAGCATCTAATACGCTATCGGATGCCAGATGTCTATAAGATAGACTGCAGCCGTGGTAATTCCCATATAGGGCAAACAAAGCGCACCGTATCAGAAAGGGACAAAGAACATATAGCAGCTGTGAAGAATCGCTACAAGAATAAATTGGCGATAGCGGACCATGTACTCAACGCCGGGATCAATAGAACTCCATAGTCCGAAAATCCTCCACTGATCGCCACTATTTCTCCAGGATTGTGAGTGAAGCAATTTAAATAAATAAATATAGAAATTTCAATAGAGAAGATGTATACAAATTGTCCTCGGCATGGAATCCAGTGATTAATAAATTAAATCTCGCGATTCTTCGTCTGACGCTACTTTTGATATTGTGAGTGTTGTGTGCCGCAACTTTCCGGAATATTAAGACCAAATGCGCGTTGTTGATGAAACTCTTTAGCCAGCTCGTGACCATGGTTGCTGCAACCCAACCGAAACGTCGAGTAAAATAAACAATGTTAAGACCAATTTAAATTGAATAAATGTCTGTGAAAAACGCGAAAATCTCGAATGATATATATATGAGATGAGAAAAATTAAAGTATTATCGGTAAACATTGTCACTTAGCTAGTGGTGGCCCAACAAAAGTAAAGTTTGTGCTCACTCTGTGTGTGTGTGTGTGGATCACAAGTCGCAGAGCGACTGTATCGATGGGTATAGCTGGTATGTTTGTGTCAGGTATGTGTCATATACTGTACATGCTTGTATCTGCCTTTAATGTCGCATGCGGGAAACAGGCCTCCCCTAGTACATCACTAGGGGGTTTCGAGCCATAATCCACCACGCAGGCTCAGTGTGGATTGGTGGATGGATACACATACTTCAGATTTTTTATTTCTGGTGAAAGCATGTTACATATATGTTACATAGGTATATCTATGAATGAACACGGCAACATATCAATAATAATCAATCTATATAATAAGCGTGACATTTATCAGTGGATAGCGCGGCTGCACTTATTCGCGTTGCCAAAATTGTCGCGCGCGCCGAGCCGTCTGCACCGAAGCGTGCTGGATATAAGTAGGTACGTACAATGTACGTGCCACCTGCCAATTTTGAAACAAACATGAATGATGACGATGAGCTACCTGTCGCTCATATTTGACACTAAGTTATAATTACTGGGTAAATTTCTGCTAAGTAAATGTAATCTTCATATGTGTGGATTCTTTAAAATTAGAAAAGATCTGAATCGGCGTAGGAAAATGACTTTATCATCATTTAAACCAGGCCAGAAAAAACCAGTAAAATAGAGAATTCCATTTTAAAGAATATTGATTAGATTATATTGATGACCTAGACTAAATACCTTAGGTATTACTAATACGTGCAGCTCTGGACTACAAAAATAGGCGACAAGCGACATAAGCGCGCAAGTAGTGTTTTTAAAAAAGAAAAAATATGACGTTTAAAATAATTTCATTTTCTCATAATTTGGGTGTCAACCAATAAAAATAAAAATTGAACTTTTAAGCAGTCAGCTTCTTCGTTGGATTTTAAAATTTTAGATCCTTGAAAATATTTCTTAGACAGTCAAAAATTTAAAATTTTACTTTCTAAGATAGAAATCGAAATATGGACGTATGAAAGAACACCATTCATATTTGTTCAGTTATTTTTTTAATAAATCCACGTAGTCGCAATATTCATTCATGTACTTCCTGAAGCTTAAAGGAAGGTTTTATGTTCTACAATAAACGGATTCTATCAGCTATAAAAAAGCGGCATTCTCAAATTTTGTTCTTTGCAAGAAATAAACAGCGTTTATGGGCAACAGATTTATATGAGCTTAGGCACAACAATAGAGCAGAAAAGGGCCCCTTCACAGGTAGAAAAGTTTGTCCACATGTGCACGAACGTTATATTTCTGGGAACATTTCGTTTTGTTGTTCAGAATTTTAGAAACATAATGGTCGCATCTGGCAGACACGGTGTCGTCTCGTTTCGAGTCGGACAATGGAATTGAATAGAGCATTATTACAAGAATATACGATGGTACGGTTCACCTGTATGGTTCACAATATCTACCTGGTTTCTAATACCTGTATCTGTTTTCTTACAGGTTAACGGGCGGTATTGTCCCATGGCTGAGCACTGATGGCATGGTGTATTCACACGAGTAACATTTTTAACGAGAGCACAAGAACATTATAATTGGAAATTAAAAATAAGCAATTGGAATAAATACCGGTTCATCTCTTTGTTTTATAGAAAACTTCAATTCTAACTTGATTGTAAATTAATGATAATTATAATTTAATGAAAAGTTTTTGCATTTTTCTCCAATCTCATTTATATGCATATACAGTGTGTCCCAAAATTCAACGTCAAGCGGGAACTAGGGAGTGGGACCACCTTATGACTACCCCGAGAAAAAAAAAAATGCTTGTCAAAAAAAAAAATTAGTGAATTAAATCAATGTAATCCAACGTTTTCCAGCCGTTTGAGAGGCATGTCCATTGTCCGTATCACCGGGCTGTCGTCCGCCTACAGTTCATTTCTAGTAGATAATATACGTAAGGCGCGGTAACGAATTCCCTTTTCGGGTAAGTATGTATTTGTAGTTCATAAGTAGTTGAGGGGGAGAGTGCAAGATGCAAATCAACAGCTGCTGAGCGCTGAGTTACCCCTCTCTCACAAAAGACTACCTTGAAATGTACTGCATTTCCCACTATGTACGTGTTTCGGTAGTGAGGGAGATATACCAGAGCCCATTCCCATCCTATCCCTTCCCACGTCCCCAACCCTTCCTCCAAATCTTTTCTTCTTTCATCAACAAAGGTAGGCAGCGCATCCGAGGGCGTGCAAACATTTGTCATTTTGGACTTATGTTGGCATGTATCGCGGATGTCTATGGGCGACAGTATCCACTTACCATCAGGTGGACTGTAAGCTCGTCTGCCGCCTTCGTTCATAAAAAAAATAACTTATTACAAAAACAAAACTATAGAAAAGTATGTTATAATTAGCTATAATTAAAGACTTAATCTTTAAGACTTTTATCTTTTATTATTGAATGGACAGAGTAATATAAGCAATCCATCGTAACATATACGAGGGGACAAAATGGTACGTTACATAATTTCGAATTTACGTAAGTCGAGAATTGCTGCATTGCATTACCCATCAAATACTCAAAATATAATCTGTATGTCAAATTGTTGCTAAGATATATATGCAAATTAGAGCGCACAGACTGGTATGCGCGTAGGATACCCACCACAATCACCGAATATTACACATCAAAAAAAATTGGTTATATTAACACATTTAAGTGTAATTTAAAATAGAATAAAAACCATACACAAGTAACGGATGGACGCGCTCGGGTTAACTCGTATCAGGATTCCTTTACCTAAGTCATAATGTCCATCGTAATTAGTGTGATGGCTGCTGTGCCGTTGACCCGTTAATGCCACAGTACACAATAAACAGTGAGAGACCTCAACGATATTCGAGGAATAATCAGAGCAAGGGTTGTCACTCGTTCATAGTTACCACAATTACAAGTCCTTTAACAATTCGATAGAAAACTACGAGCGTAACGTTTCACTGTAGGGTACAGGTTTCCCCCCTAGTAAATCGTTAGTCGATTTCGGGCCATAGGTACAGGCCTAGTGGTGACGGGTAGATTTTCATTTATCGGATTTTTTTTGGGTATGTGGGTTTCCTCACAATATTTTACTTTAACGCCGAGCTGAAGATAATTTAAAAATCTGTACTGAACTAAGTCTTTTCTTCACAATCAATCAATTTTTCACGAATAAATATAATTATTTTTCAACACAATAATATGCCACATTCATAACACCTACGCCTCGTGATTGCTCTTTTCAGTATAAATAACACTGATTGATAAAAATACAACACATACATACAACGATAAATATATTATACATAATAATACATTTTATTTCAAAAAAACTAGGGAGATGACAACTTAAAATTTAAAAAAAATATCAAGGTAGCAACAGATTTAGCCATTGTGGATGTGCAGCAATGAAATAAATTGTTGGTATGCAACATTAATGAAGTTGCTTAAAAACAATGCATTATCCAATGTTTATACAGACTTCATACTAGTCCATCGCGATATTGTGTTAATACGCAGTAAATATCGCATTACAGCCGTGTGTGTGACAACCGACACTGTACCAGCACAATGCTCCATTAGACCACTGGATCAGACAACGACGATACACCTGTGTAATATCTCGCCCGATGGACGTCTGGACTCGAGATAACAACTTGGACTTTGGACCAAACAAGTATGTCTATAGATCTGTTTCGTACTCAACATACTGGCCAGTAAGTCGAACGCAACGACATAAGAACAAGAGTGCGTTGAAGAAATTTACGTATTTAAAACATTATGACATAAGTAGACACAAATTTGACTTTTAAACGTTATAATGGAGTACTGTAAAGATTAGATCTATAGCTTATAAGAAGTAGGAACGCAGACGCTTGCATCTGTCCTATACTTTCAAGCCAATTTAGATCTGCGATTTTAATAAAGTCGAAGTTTTTGCAGAAAATAACTTGTGGCAGAACATTACAAAGTTGCGCGCATTCAAGGTGTGGACTAATGACGTGGTTAAAGCGAAGCGGATGAATATGTTGCGGTGAAATTAGAATCTGGTTTCTAGCCAAGATTTATGATTCCTCTAATTAAATTCTATAATGTTACCGTAACATGATTGATGTGAGAACGAAAATAAAATGACTAATGAATTAATTCGGTTGCAGGTTATAAAAACGCAAAATCAAAGCTGAGAGTTAAGTCACCTTTGCACAAGGGGTGTTTTCTAAAAGTTTTGGCCAGGATGCTAGGTCCTTTGGCCATGTCCTATTAATTTACACAATCAAAACAAAAATAAATTTCTACACTAAACTATACACTTTTACACTTTAAATCCTTTTCAACTGAATTGAGAATGAATCTTTATATCGGCACAAGTAAACTTTTTTTTTGTATTATAAATATGTCCTCGATGCGGAGGAAAAGGTATTTATTGAAAGTAGTGTAGCCAAATATTCCGTCTTATCCGCGACATCTTGTATTTTTAGCCGTATTTTAAATGTCCCGCTGGGACAATAACTGTTCCATGAAACCCCCCAGTGATTTACTAGGGGAGGCTTTTGCCCTGTAGACTGCAGTGGGACGTTATAGGCTGATAGAAAAATGATTGAAAATGATAGAAAAATATCGTATATAGTCAGTTGAAAATTGAGAATTTCAATATTTTTTCGATATATGTTCTTAGTAGACAGATCTTCCTTTTAGAAAGTGTTAAATTGGAATTGTCACAGTCATCTCATTGGCCTGAATTTATAGGAAAAATATTGTAAGGATATCCGCCTGTCCGCAGATAGAAAACATAAATGTAACGGAATTTCTTGTAAATTAAATAGCTTGTCTCTTTCTAATTACGTGATTGTAGGTAGCTCCGTTTTCACAAGACAAGTTTGCATTTATCGGTCAATACGCGTAACACTTAATGTAAACGATACTTTAATCTGCAAATGAGCTCATGTCCAAATCAAAGCGAGTTGGTAGGCGGATCCTTTGATAAACCATTAATTATATTCACACCTCGGTCGGCCGAAGCTAAACATCGGACAAAGTCTGAGACTACTCTGTGTTTTTTTACACCGACAGTTCTCAGAAAGATGGCGGCGAAGTGGCAAAACAAAAAAATGGAAGCACGAGCACGAGCGACTTGGACACGACTTCGAGATCGCTTTAAGGAGGACATAGATAAAATTAATTTGAGAAACATTTGACAATGGTTCTATTTTTTGACATTTCTATATATATATGTTCCTAGGATAAGTATAATGTGTACTTAGCTTAAGATTTGACGGCGCGTTTCGTAGACGCGTGCTTTTACAATATTGCAAATTTTATGTAAATCTATTTATAATTTTCCGAAAATACGCGTGCAACACTTATACACGTCACGTATACATGTAAAAATATACTGATTTATTTATGATTTTTCCAAAAATAATTCACTACGTCTAGAACTCAACATAAGCAATATGTTTATAATAAACGCTCCTCGACACAATACAGAATCCTGGGCTTAGAACATCACTTGGATCCTAAAAATTCTAAAAACATAACATACGTATAACATTCTTTGTAAGCGGAATTCAAACCATAGGAATCCATTTGTATAATTCTGTGAAACATAAAAAGAGAAGTGGACGAAGTGTTAGCCACGAGCTAATGCTGATACGTTACTTTGCTAAGCTCAAGGTTCCCCAGATAACCGATGACCCTGAAGTTCCGGCACCTCGACGGAATTTTTAACAATTCTTAGAGACGCTTTGTCCACAACAAAGACTGGATTCCTCGAATGTGTAACACAAGGGAGCTTTAAATTCACGGCCTGTCAAACTACTTCTTTTAGAAATAAGCAGAATTTATTTGACACTCGCTTTGGTGATGATAAAACCTTGGGTACCAATTACATTTTTTATGGTAAACTATGGTAACGATGCGTCACTTTTCTTGAAGGCATTTTGGTAGACACATGATTTATTGATGTAAAAACACACAGAAATCATTATAACATAATTATAATCATTATGATTCAATTTAATGTACATTTCAATGTAATTTTAGGATGTAATAAGGGTAAAAAATAAGTTATTCTGAATTTTTTTGTCTAAATATTGTTCCGAAACTTGGACATACTCTCGTATATTAAGCAATATACCTAATAAAAAAATCCAGTAGCTACTATTTTGGAGCATTCCTAAAATGCAGATTATCATATGCATTGCAGCTCAATCTGAGAAAGCCACAAGAGGCAGTTTATTCCACAATCTTCAGCTCTTCTCATCTAGACACCACCGGCGAATAACTTCAAGAGACATCGGTTAACGGTGTGGTGTAATGAAAAGGATACTTTCGTTATAATGCTAACGCGTAAGAAGTCACGGGCACAGCTAGTTCTAAATACAAGAAAACAACATTATAACATTAACAATTATGTATTTGTAATGCCAACGTAACCAATCACCTAGTTCTCCGTGTCCATTGAAGCCGGCAAGTTCAATGTACTAGACGTACTGCGTGCTAGATCCGCTCAACGGACCCATGACACGGTCTGCTAGCTTAAGCTTGCGAGCCACTTGTTAAAGGTGAGCATGTGCTGATAGGTGGTAGCGTTTTGAAAGTTAGGTAGTTTAATAAGATTAGCCAAAGTCAAAAGTTTCAATAAATGATTTTGACTAAACACAAAACGCCCTTCGTATTTCTGTTTAGCCAATGGTTGACTGGCAGATAATGAGACTAGGCATTAAGTCCGCCTTTTGTACAATGTTTCTTTGTGCACTAAAGTTTAAAAAAATGTATCTCTACAGCTTGAAGCGTAGATACGGGATTCCGAAATTTTAACACACAAAGAAAAAGAATGGAATAAAAATTACGTAACTATATAGTTAATCGAATATTGTGTGTATTTTTTAAAGAAGGTTTCGTCAGTTTTGATTGGTCTTATTAATTTTTTAGAATTTGTAAATTAATAAAATTCGTGTAAAAAACGTGTAAATAATTAATTAAATGTAGTTGCGGTAATCGTTAAATAAATAGTTCATGTTTAATTGTCATCCTAATAATCTCAACTAAAGACATTAAGAAATTCTTATTATTTTTATTTTTTTTATTTAAATGCAGTTAGGTAACATAATTTCATAAAGGTATTATGTATAAACCTTTAAAAGATCCCATAAATATCTTGATAATATAATAAAATTACAATCTATCAAATACTCTATCATTGCCTACGTCAACATGTGACTTCTAATAATACATACGAATACGTACAAAATTAACAATACCGCTCTAAAAAAAGGTCTCCTCGGTACGCGACTTAGGGGTGAGACTAGATAGTATGTTGCTATTATCAGAACATGTGGATCTAATTGTGGATAAAGCTTATAAGCAATTTAGGTTCATTAAACGTGTCTGTCAACCTTCCTCAAACAATGAATGTATCAAAATGCTCTATTACTGTTCCGTGCAAAGTGTCCCGCAATATGCTTGTTGCATATGGTCCCCACAATATGCGGTACACAAACAGGATTAAATCTATAAAAAAATCATTTGTGAATTTCATGCGTTATAAAGATCATATAACATTGGAGTCTTACCATAATCAATGCAAGCATTATCAGATAGACAACTTTGAAATGAGACCACTGCAACATGATATTTTGCTGCTGCAAGCGATTGCTGCAAGTGTGGTTACTTTGACTGTGTTGAACTTTTGTACAGACTGTCACTATATGCACTGAATTATCGCACGCGACACACTGACCTACTGTACGTATCAAACGTTTATCCGAACTATGCACAAAACATATTTATGTGTCGTGTCTCATACATACAATACATTTTATTCAGTACTAAAGCGCGCGCTTACAGGGAGAATTTCGGTCATTGACATGAGGTCAGCCAAAACTGGATGGTAAAGAGATTTGTATGAAACCGTTGATCACCGACTACTTTACTAGACCGAAATTCTTCCTGCTCGTGGCACGTGCTTTAGATATAATCTATTTGTCAAAAGATTTCCTGCTATTAAACTGCATAGCGGATGGAATAGAGTGAATGTGTCTGCGAATATGTGCGAATGCGAATAGAGCGGATTCTCTGAAAGAAAAGTTGTTCTTTACGTCACTCTTGTTATCGTGCGATTACGTACGCTCCCATGCGCGTAATCGCACGATCATACACACACTCTCTCACACACACACCCTCACAAAATATGCATTTATACACAGATAGAATATAACATATAGTAAGATAGGTATTATACGTAGTCGGTCCTTAAATATTGTCACTGGCACAAATAATTTGAATTAAAAACGGAATTCAATATGATTTAAAATGCATTCGATTTTCAATTGTTTTACGTATAATTTGACAATGAAAGATTGTTGTTTAATTCATTTTCTACGATGGAGTGAACTCTCAAAGAGAACCGAGTAGCAGTAATTGCTTTACACCGTTGTGGCCACTCACCAACCACAATATTCAAGCTGCTCCAAAACTTGAGTATCACGCAAAGGTTTGTTAATGGTAGTGTTAAGAGGTACAATGAATTCTTAAGTATTCATGACAAAAAACATGCGGCCGGTCTCGGTCCGTTCGGACTCCAGCAGCCATCAAACCAATCAAGGCGCGAATTGCAAGAAATCTCGTCCGAAAACAGAAACGAGTCGCTCTTCAAATGGGTTTGAGTAGAAAGACCGTTAAAAAGGTACTTAACGAAGATCTTGGACTACGGGCTTACAGAAAGAAAAGCGGCCATCTTCTAAACGCATGATTAAAAACAGTCACAGTGAAAAGATCCAAAGTGTTGTTAAAGCGGTACGAGAGAAACAAGCACCGCGATATCCTGTTTACTGACGTGAAAATTTTTGATATGGAAGAAAGTTGTAACAGACAAAATGACAGAGTGTACGCTACAAGTTCTGCCGCAGCGGCAGAAACCATTTCTCGAGTTCATCGTGGCCATCATCCGTCATCAGTGATGGTTTGGCTAGGAGTTTCGTACTTTGATCCAACTGAAGTGCATTTCTGCGAAAAATACATCAAAACCAGTGCCAAAGTTTACCAAGACACTGTTTTGGATGGTATCGTGAAAGACCTGCCTCAGACGCTATTTCGAGGGCGACATTGGGTTTTCCAGGAGGACTCTGCTCCGGCACACAAGGCCAAAACTACCCAGACTTGGTTCGAGAGCCATAATATCGACTTTATCAAGCATGAAGATTGGCTCTCCTCAAGTCCCAATCTGAATCCTGAATCCTGAATTACAAAACATGGCAAGTTTTGGAGGAGAAAGTATGCGCTAAACCTCACATTGATTATTGTAATTATTCTTTATTTGCTTTTCAATCTATACATATAATAAAATTGTAAAATTGCCGATGTCTGTACATTTTAGATATTGAAAAAAAAAACTAATATGAGTCTTTATTAGAGCAACAGAAGCCAAAACGACAGTTTTTAGAAATTTTGTCTGTCTGTCAGTATGTTTGTACACGCATCACGCAAAAACTACTGCATGGAATTGAATGCAGTTTTCACCGATGTATTGCTAGAGGTCTAACTTAAAATATAGGCTCCATTTTACCGCAGGAAAATATCTTATTCCGATTGTTTTAAATTTAATGAACCGAAGCGAAGTGAGGGTGGGTCGCTAGTGTACAATAAAATAATTATTTATCAATTGTATGTCCGTTATAATTATTTAGCTACACACATTTAAAGCTAACACATGATAATTACAGATAATTCTGATTCATCGCGTCTAATGTCCATTTCGCGGTTTAAAAAAACAACTTATGGTCACTGTGGCTGCAAAATCCGACAAGCGTTATTTCCTTCCTTATTTTTATTTCGAATATATCTGCAAAATCCCTTTTCAGTCACTCCTAATAGAAATATTTTTTTAATAAAAATATTAAAAACATATGTATATGTATTTTGCAGATACATATATCAGACTTCACAAGAAAACTCGAAATAATATAAATGAAGTCACGATTTCTACAAAAAAAAAGCGTTTGTCGGATTATGCAGGCGCAGAGACATTATTATTATTTATTTATCACTAGCAACCTGACATTGTGGGTTTCGGGCCACAATCTACTACGCGGTTTGGATTGGTGGGTACACGTGGCCCAAATTATTCTTCTAAGGTTTCCGTTTAAAACGAGCAAAAATCAAGATCATCAAAACAATACTTTTTTGAATAATAAAAATAAATAATTTAAAATTATTAAGAATAACATTACCAAATCGTCGACTCCGATATCTTCATTGTCACCTTATAGAACACAAACCTAACCCACCTTTAAATTTGCTGCCCATTCAGTGTTCTCTGCTGCTCAGTTCTCTTTTTCAACTCTTGGACCGGCGGGGGTATCGCCGCGATATTTTCATTCACCGCATTTCTGATTGATATTTCACTAACGATATTTTCAGCTAGTGAAATATTGTGGTGCAGGTCGGGTCGGGGTGTGAACTCACAATCTCACTAATGTGACTGGAGAATATATACGTCAAGGCTGTCAGCGGTCTGCCTACAGTATAATCTAATATGAAGCGAGAACAATGTAATTGCGAATCGGGCAATAAACCTTCATTGTGTTCTACACCAGTCTACACCTGTAGGCGAAACTATTATCATATCCCGCGCCTGTGAACTGGAAATATGCTAATAGCTGTTGTATTAGAAATAACTAATAACTTAGTTGCACAGTATTGGAACAAACAGGATCGGAGAGACGTATCTTACACCTGTACTTTTTTAATTTGTAACTACGATTGCATTGATCAACTGATTGATATTTCACAGTAATGTTGTGTAGCACTAACTTCTGAAGAGTGGACCTGTAGTAGCCGCTACCTTTCTAATACAATGATTCCATAATTTTATGATTGTCTATCAGTATTCACACATCGTTGCGGGCTTTGATTTAGATCAAGTCGTTGGAAACTAACCTCTATGCACAGTGCATAGGCTGCCTTATACAACGTTCGTTTATCTTCATTTGGTATTCTATTACAATACCATTTAAGGGTATCAGAAATATACATTCTTCCCAAGGATCAAGGAAAGAAAAGTGTCAAATAAATCTCCTAATACCTTTATATTTCCTACTAGCTTCAATCAGCGGGTTCGCTCGCGTGGACTAAGCAGCTGTAAAAGATTTTTGACACCTGGAAAATTACCGACATGATGGATTTCACAGATGAGAATCCATCCAATGGTTTGAGTAAGTAATTTTTTTATTTTCCTCTAAAACTCAACTTCCTTGTACCATTTGAAGATGACACATATACCAGTTTTCCTTGTGGATACTTAGCTATATATTAATGAAAACCGATCAAAATCCGTTCAATAGTTTTTACGTGATGCTCAAACAAACAGACATACAGATAAAATTTTTAAAAATCATTGTTTTGGGTTCTGTAGCTTCTAAAGAGAATTTAAATTCGCCCTTTGACATTCTTCGCCTATATTCACCAAGGCGGCTGCGCAAACTAAAAACCTAGTAAGAATCAGATATGTGACAAATTTTGAAAAATCAGATCAGATCATTTTATGAAATCATATCAACTTTAATTTGTTTTAAAGGGGACAAACACAAACAAGGTTTTTGATCCCACAGTTAAAATCGGTTCAGTGCACAAGTTTTTAATTTGCACAGCCGAAGTACAAAATAAGTCTTATAAAACCAAACACTTCAAAATGTGTACAAAATCATGAAAGAGAATACAAAGTTTATAACGAGAAAATATGTGAAATAACTCTCGAGGTAAATAAGCGACGAGAGGTCGCCGGCATGCCTCGGCGGCGAATACACCGGGAATGTAACACTGCACGTAATTATACAGTGAAATTAAGCCTAAACACCGCCATTGCTTCGGTTTTTGTCATCACTTTGTGCAACAGAGTTTAAACTAAAGATCTGCTGATCTTCAGTAGTAGCATTAAATAAAATTCCAAGTCACCGCGCAAGATAAAAAGGAATACCAAAGTGGAAGGTTATGTCGCTTTCCTTCACTGTTAAGGCTTAACACAATGTAATTGATTGACATTTCTTTCGCAGATGTCGGTTAAGTACCATGTCGGGTTTGGATGGAATAGTAACTAAAATTTCGTCGAATTAATTGTGCTACCAGCAGATACAGATCAGATTATAGAAAGCTAAGAAACAAACGATAAGTGTAGTATGGTGCAAGCAAGACAAAACTTGGTGAAATCTAACCTAACCGCGAAGAGTCAAAAAGGTCGCGTGAGTTTTTTTAACTCAGATCAATGTGACAATTTCGTAACGAGGAATTACAAGGTACCTTAGCCAAGGTAGTCCAAGGTCAAGGTACTTTGAACGTGTCTTCGTGACAATTTATCAAATAAAACTGGGAAGGTTCCTAATAATGACGAAGAAAACTATTCAAGTCATATAACAGAACAAAGTGTGTCCATCGAACTGGCCCGCCCCAGCTGTAGTCACGATTCGCGGTACAATGGGAGAATGTATACCTGCACGAATTAATTATTCTAGAACAAACGTGATTTCGCTTACTTTGGACTATGAGCCTGGTTGGAACGAGTAAGGCGTACTAAATGCTCGTTACTCTAGCTACAGACTCCGTACACTAACTCTGATACTTCGCTAAAACCGCTTCTAAAGATGTTTGATATTTCACATGCATTAATCGTTCGTTAATAAAATTACTCAATAACTACATTTCATGAGCCTAATTGTGTGATGCACATCAAATATGATGAATAACATACTATAATGCACATGAAATATGATGAATAACATACAATGCACATCAAACATGATGAATAACATACTATAATGCACAACAAATGTGATGAATAACACATAATGCACATCAAATACGATGAATAACATATAATGCACATCAAATATGATGAATAACATACTATAATGCACACCAAATATGATGAATAGCACATAATGCACATCAAATATGATGAATAACATATAATGCACATAAAATATGATGAATAACATACTATAAAGCGCAACAAATATGATGAATACAATAGCAATCATTAATTAATCCAAGGTTAATTATCTAACAAAGGTGTTGATGCGAGATGCCGTATCAGTATTGCAGCAGGACAATCCCGCTCGTGTATACTTCCGCAAAGAAATCGAAATAGCAACACGCTGTGTGAACATCACACTCAGGGTCACCGTGCCCAAAATCATAGCAACGTATGTACGGATCATAAGAGTTTAAGTTGCGATGAAGCTGTAACGCTCCTAATACACCACAAGAACATTTGTCTTCGTTGAAAACGAAGAGTTTGGAATATTTGCAACGGGAGTAAGGCGGTCCGGTCCATCTTATGACCAGGAGGTTTACGGTCTCCTATACCACTAGTAATTATCTAGGGAACGCAATACCATTAATTTAATTTTAATGTATTTAATTTTCTACCGACCTTCGGTATATCAAATCAAGTTACTCCACAATAGAATATGAAAATTGCCTGGAGAGTGGGTGGAGAGTGGAATATTTTAACGTTAAGCACACGTATTGAAACTGCAGTGACATTTAACCCCACCTATGCGATCCTTTCTAAGCTTGTGTAATGGACTAGATCACGCATTACAGGCGTGCCGGGTATATATAATTAGATCAAATTAGCGTGTACGGCACGATGGCATTCTAAGACCATACCGAGATAAGAACTGGTCAGTTCCGCACACAATAATGTGTAGATATCATGTCGTGGCTTATCTTGAAGGACGCGTTTCATTACATTGTAGAAGGAAACTGTATTGTCACTGTTCCCTACAGACTATAGTGACAGTAAATATGTCATTTTACTGATAAAATCGTTGAACCATTTGATGTATGTTATCATTTTCGTAATAAAATTCCTAATATTCTTAGACCAAAGGTTTATACCCAGTTAAGGAGTTCAGGTATCATTGAGATCTATTCCTATGGATCGATTCCTATAACATCCAGCTATAGGATCGATCATATGACCCTTTACCATGTTATAAATCTTAGGACTCCAACCAAGCCCCACCTCTAGGTGGGTATCCATTACCGCCCATTTCCAGTTTTATGTGGCTATGAGGTGGGCTTCAGAATAGCAGCACTCCATCTCTTTGGGCGTGTGTCGTAAAAAGCGACTAAGGGATAACAAAGCCGTCACCACAAGCCCTGAGGAACCACACCACTTCTAAGAGTAGATTCGCCAACCCGCTTGAGCAACGTGGTGTTTTAAATAATGTATTATTACCGTTTTAGCAATAAAGTCGATTCTTAGAATAAAGCTACAAATGTTTATAATACAGTAAACAAATAAAAGGTTAGTGAGTTACCTTTCTAACCTCACCACATAATGACACGATACGCTCAGTTCAGTGCAATTACCCCACGCGTGATCTTGACAGCTATTATGTCAAATTACTTCGGACAGCCCAGTGAAGAAAGAACGTAACTCATAATTTTACAATTTCTGAACTAGGAACGGTAATCATAGAAATTGAACTTACTTTCTAATTGCCTTAATCCCATGTGTATTAATTCAGTTTTACATAGATACATACCTGTAAAGAAAAAGAAAAGTATTATTATTTGTATCATTGAAATAAATCCAAGTAAAAGTACGGAGAAATGTCACGTGTCTACAATAGGGGTTTCCTTAAAGTAAACGATAAATATAACAAGGTTCTGACCAAAACGTGATCTTCACAAGTGACCGCACTCACATCGGCTCTCTTTAATGCCGAATACGTGTCAACGCGATCTCGCATTAAGATTAAAAATAATGGAAACAAAGCCACGGGACGTAGGTTGTAGTAAACTGGTTCGTCTTGCTGAGATCACGTACAGATAACAGAGGTAAACAGAGCCGGGCTCGTCGGACTGAACAAACAGACGGACGTACCAACGTTTGTTATGCGCTTTACGTGTCCACAGAACAAATATTTATAGACAATTTGAAGGCACAACGCCCCGCCTGTTCAATTAACAAGTCGAGGATAATCCCAGCTTTTAATACTAAATTTATACTCATATTACTACAGTATAATGAAAAATGGCATAATACGAAATATGAATTTAAAAGGAACCGAAGACAATGCATTCGGTTTATAAAAACATGGGACGCGGCACTACGTTAATGCGTTCAATCGCACGCATCTATACGGGAGCGGCGCACGCGCAAGGGAGCTTCCATCTAGATACGCGGCCACCGCACACAGAGTCACATTTGCTATTCAGTCACCGCCGCAGCCGGACGCCTTGGCGCCGACGCCCTTGCTAATCCGCTGTTCATCGCACAATGGCCCCGCCAAAACAAAACAATCGCACGACCGACCTCCGCAAATAAGAAGAAATGTAACATATTTAATAAGGCGACATACCGGTTTCGATACAATAGCGCCTAGCAACCTTTATGGAATAAAATATTCGTTTGTTGACTAAGATATTTCGTTTTCGCCCTTTAGTCGGAAATCTAAAAAAAATGTTGGAAAGCAATCAAAAACATACTTATTACATTAAACCACAAAGCATTACGAGAATGTCGCAGGCGGCGATAGACAAAAAGTTTAAGACTGAAGAACACAGTGTATTTTTAAATTCTTAAAAGTACTACAATTATTCTCGCACGAATCTCGAACAAAACTTAGGCAGAGGGCGGGATCAAGATCAGTACGCTCGTTTAAATTCCCCGGCGGCCGGAGGAGGTGGGAAACGGCCAACGAGAAAAACGAGAAATGAGCATACAAAAATGTGGAGAATCAGAGAGCAAACCCGTGTAGGAATGTTAGTGACCACGCCGACAGAAATTAAGAGGGCACGTCCTTTATTATGTACTCATTTTGAAATCATTGCCGACCGCATGTCGCATATCAATATAAAATAAATTTAAACATTTTGTTTACGCTCCATTATTCTCGTCAATATTAGTTTAACTGCCAGACTGTCGGGCTTCGGCGAAGGTACGCGCTGTCGAGATAGGTATAGCCAAAACGGTCGTCACGTTTCCCAAAGAAATACGAATACATGCTTCGTAATGTCACGACATCACGCCACGAATATTCGTCCGATAGTGTGGGCGTAGTATAACTGAACCCTAGTGCGAGTACATAAAGTCTTACGAATATGCCATTGACGTGTACCAAAACGGGACGGTATTACGAAATCATATAGAATTCAAGCTAAACTGTTTCCCACCCACCGAATGTAAAGAGATACAATTTCATTGTACCAGAAATAGCCCTGTTACAAAATCCGTTGTTATCCGAACACAATAAACGAGCGACTTAAAAGGAGATGTCCGAAAACGGAATGAAAGTAAACAGGGCATTTCCGCGCACATGTCGACCATGGAATTATTCCTAGAACGTATAAACTCAACTTTCGCGTATGTTTTACTTTCAAGGAACCTATAAAATGTCAAAATTAAAGGCATTATGTCTTCCAGCAAAGGCGTAGTTAGGATTTTATTCAGGGTGAGGCAAAGGGAAACAATTTATCCAGGGTAGGGCAAAGCAAAAATTTTCTTATAATTTAAATAGAGATATATAGTGTAATGCAGAAACTCTGTTACTTATTCTTCCCTATGGCATGGCTTGAAGCGCCACAACTTGCCCCGACGTGGCTACGCCCATATCTTCCAGCTATCCGCATGTTCGATAAAATGTTAGATTTTTTTTTTTTAATTTATTCACAATTTGCTAACAAAAAAGTAATTTCTCCAGCCACTTCAAGAGAAACGTAGACCTCGCAAAGGCGGGGTGTTTAATAAGCGACCGTAACTATATGATTTATCGACGAAAGAACTCTCGGGCATGATATATCGCACCTTGTAACTACAATCCCAGCACCGTTTATAGTTAAAGATTTATAGATGAGGATCAATAAAAATATTGAGAAAGATATAATAAAACGTGTCTGGTGCGCGTGACTACAAACCCAGTCCACGAGGAACGCCTATAATATTTTATGATCAATAACATCATTTAATTTTAGTGTAGGATCATTGATGTCTCAGAATTCTATTGTTAGAGTATTAAAGTGTCGACATTTTACCGTCGCATTTCAAAGCGGACTCCCATGTGAAAAGTTGGAACCATCCTGTTACGTCTGTATGATGTGCGCAATAAGACAACAAATAAAACATAATTTCCAAGTAAGGATATAAATCCGAATGCAACTCAAAACTTCATCTAAAACGGGGAGTTCTCAAGTCGCAAGCTGAGGGTAAAATTCTTTCGACGCTTCCAAGGAAATCACCAACTTCCCAGAACTACGGGCTCTTTTCTTCTTGTTTTCATGTTTTACAACTGGTTCCATGTATGGTGCTATTTTTATTGGATTAAAGCGGCACGAATTTCACACTTCGAGCTGCGAGTAAGAGCAAAAAATCGCTGTTGGGGGGAATTGTTTAACATTCGCCTTTAGCGCGCGCTCGCCGCTTCTCTCTCGATGAACTCGAGTGGGAGGAGTTGTCAACGAGCGCTTACGCGTGTGTTCGAACCATTAAGCCGACGGAAACACACGACTTACTGCGAAAATATTATATTTCTTGTAATTTCCGCTTGTTATTGCTAGTTTATTAATGTAATAATTATATTTATAATTGAACGGACGACGCGGGCGATGCAATACATTCATATTATCTCCATGATGCAAATGGCTTATCATCATTGGAATTATGAGCATTTTGAGTTAAACCATTTTGCCAAGTCTACCAAGTCCATTTATAATTTTTACATATTTTTTTAAATTATATTCTTAATAATTTAAGGAACTTTTCAACGTATACTGTTCCATCGTATACCAAATTCATTTCGTACATATTTATTGAAACTTCATTGGACAAGTATTTGAAGTGTTACAAATGGAAGACTTAATGTCTTACCTTATGGCATTCTCTACCAGTCGACCACCAGATCAAACAGAAAATAGAACGCGAGTACAGTTTCAGTATAAATATACATTAGTAATATAAGTCAAGTAATAATCAGTAAGTCTTTATTCTCGAAAAAAAATAATTAAAAAGTATACATAGAAACAATTTTACTTAATGGAAAATAACCGAAGTCGCACTTAGTCGACTCCATGGAGCTTTCTTCCCGAACAAGTCTGGAGCAAAAGTGCAGTTTTATGCACTGCGCGACAGGACAATGGGTCGATTCGATTTATACATGTCCCGCAGCGCCCCTGCCCTTGTTCACATATTTTATTTTATACCTCCACCGCGTATATGCGGCCACCATTTTGTTTTTTCCGATTCGAGACGCCTTATCGGCGAGTGTGAACGCAGCTTCCAATTATGTTGTGAATTTAAAGCTTCGCCTGTTTTTTGATTGGTAGAAATTGAGAGTAAATTACAGCAAAATCGATTTGTAGAGGCTCTTGCGCACGATGTAAGTCTTAAATCGACGAACACAATCAGACAATTTTTAAACTCTCTTTGAAGAACGTAACCGTATTTTACATGAAAGAGGAAAGAACCTGGTAAAGATATTTATAAAGTTTTGCCTTATATTTTGGTGCTTTACTGTTGTGTTGTATTTCAATATGAAAAAGTACATATAAATCACATATTAACATTAAAATTTGTTTCTGAATAAATTATGTACATCGGATTTGTTTAAACTCACCAAGTTATTCGGGTAGAACTTGATCATAATCTCTGATAGATAACTACGAGTTTAGAATTTTAAGTTAGAGCTACTGATGAGTACGATTTAACTATATCCTCGCGTCAGAAAATAGACATATACAGACTGGTTGCCACAGCCTAGAAATCTGTGCATATAAATTAAATTACTTCTATTAAGCATTTTCATTTTTTACAGACAAAAGAAAAGAAAAATAGTAGTATTTGCAAACTTTTGACACGTCTCACAAATTGACTGTAAAATTAAATAAACTTTCCACAATGCCAACGTCTTTGCATTACACAAATGACCAATAATAATCGGAAATTTGACTTCTAATGTTAACTAACCTTTGCTACAACTAATACTTTAGACACAAAATTAATATAGACGCCAATGGCGTCAGTCACTCCATTTTCTCAACGAAGTAATTTGTTAATTTGGCATGAGAGAAAAATCATAAGGCTGTATTGAAAATGTCTGAGAAAATGAGTTAATGAGAATGTGTAGGTATATTATATTTTGCCATCTATACTGTGTTGTACACACATTACACACACTAATTACCAAGCATCAGAGAAGAGGAAATAGTTAAACGACGGATACTGTCAACTCATACGAACCGGTACGGTCGATTTCTTTATGGGTTGACATCATACAAACTTCATTCGAAACCAGGACATATTCTGTAGCCTGTGTAAACGGGGCATAGTAAATCCTGTTGCAAATGGCCCGTTTCCCGTCCGAGTAAGAATGCCACCACTTCATTACAGGTGAATAAAATGACAAACCGCCGGCGGCACACTCCGAACCTTTGATTTACGCTCCCGTGGAAACTGGACACTGAAGGCAGAAACTATTATGCAGTTGTTTACTGTTATTCCGAAATTATAGAGGACAACCTATATTTTGAAATACACAGGTCTCTATCTTCATGACCAGTGACCACATGCGAATTTTGCTTATCGCATCCAGTAGCTACCGGCGACTTTCTTTTAGAAGGTGTATTTTCCTCGTACTTACGAGGAACTTACTTACTTCTTAGAGACGGGTAGTCCAGGATGGGAGCAGCGAGCAGTTTTATCAATTTAGTGTAGTGTGTCGCAGTCATTCCGAATGTGAAGATCTAATGTTGGTAGTTGATAAAACTCCTGCTTACATCCTGAACGATCCGCCTCTTCAGTCAACTGGTGACCACGGCTGGTGTAACTCGTGCCGAAACGTCAAGTAAGACTAAAAGGTAAACAAATTCCTTTATTATACGCGTTTAAACCCGATCTAGAATATAAAAAAAAAATCTTTGCATAGAAGGCACTGTCTATTGTCAAGTAATAACACTTAATTGTGGTGGACTAAGCTATGATCACCTATATAAAAGGCCGCAAATGAGTATACATATTTAGAAACGTCCTGCATGGAAGTCAATAAGGAAATTCATAACTTTAGACTAAAACCTCTTTGCTGTAGGTAATCGGCTCATATCCACGAGATCTCACCGATAACTCCATACGATACTGCAGGTCGTAAAACAGACTTTGTCGTTCATGCATTTAACAGGCAATCATATCAATTTACAGCAGTAATCTCTGTCTGGCCAGTCGCATATTAACATTTATTGGGACCCGCATACACAATCGCATTAACTTGAATTTAATTGAATGATCGCCGGAAACCGATCGCGAGCTCGTCGAGGGGTGGCAGCATCCATCATCATTACTCCGGACAATCTCAATTGACGATTGGATATTTTTCAATTGGACGTTACGAAGAAGTGATTTGATGCAAGTGGTTGAGTCAAATTTTATTCAAAATCTCGTTGGTCGAATAAAAATCAATTGCCTACACGAATTCCAAGACTATATGTAGGGGTCTCACATGTGTGGGACATGAATATCACACCTTCAGATTTCAATCACATGAAATAAACTTCATGGAACCAAAATGCTGTATGGAAAAAAAAAATATTACTCCATAAAGACCCTATTATCATATTATTTCATAAAACGACAAAGAAAACGATACAAATTTAACGCTAGCTTCTCAATAAACACGGGCTATAAAACCTTGGTCATAACAATGAAATTACAATAAACACGCATTTGGCAGCCTCCGCGACAACTCTTAAAACCTACAACATTACAAAAAGCAAACAGTAGGTTCTCTCCACGCAAGCATAAACACTGCTTACATGGTGTTTCATGACTTTAAAGAAATTATTTGAAAGGGATACCTTATGGTGAGTACTAACTAGAATATTTCTCTATAAATTAACATTCCCGCGAATGATGACACATATCAAGAAAACGCTGACTAATACCATACAATGTAACGTTCCAGGTGTCTGTATAATCGAACCACTGATACACTCCAAAGTAACAAGTAAACACGTTGTGAGCAACAAGACAAAACATTAACAACGGGCGGACGTCGCATGAAGGGACGTGAGCAACTGTAGAGTGGTGTTACAATGTTCGATACAACAGTTTGATTGCGCAGAGCACTTCTATGTAATGTAACGTTCCAAAGAATTCTACAAAGTAAATGCTTGAATTGACAAACTGGAGCTTTCGGTGCTCGATTTACCGGCCCATCAGGTCCGGTCTTGTTAAATTACATGACATGAAGAATTCAGAAAGCAGTAACTTCGAGAAATACAACAATATCTACGGTATGCCTTAAGATGCCTATGTCCAACAATGGAAAGTATTTGTATACTTGTAACCTAGCTTGTAAAGACCAAATGGTTTAAAAAATAAAATCCGTAAGTTCAAGTCGGACTTATCAATAAAATAAAATGATCCGGAATGTGAAATTTTAACTTGCTGCGAAGTTATACTATTCTTATAGTATGTGATGAGATGAACCTAGTGAGAATTAACGAACCGTATATGGGCTTTATTGTTTTATGGATTCAATTACATTGGGATTATTCTATTTCGCGGATAAAAGCCTTTAATGGAAATACATTTTATTTGCTTTTAGTGATATACAAATAGCGAAGTAAACAGAGACTTCTCTATGTATCTATGTAAAATGTATTTCCATTAAAGGCTTTAGAGTATGGGGTTCTTCAAGAGAGCTGTGAATAGGATTTTGCAAGGTCGCCGGCGCACCCGCATACCCCCTGGTGTTGCAGGTGTCCATGGGCGGTGGTAATACTTACCATCACGTGGGACCGCTTGCTCGTCCGCCCACTAGTATATAAAAAAAATATATGTATACTTCTCAAAAGGGCTCATCAGATTGATCAGCAAGTAATAAAAAAACGGTTAAACAGGGCGGAATGAATGGTCCCATAGGTTAATGAGAAAGGTATGAGATGAGCAGACAGTCGACGGGTGGAGAATATTGCGGATGGCTTAACATTCTTAACGTGTAACATTCTTCTACTTTTGAAGTTAAGGAGTCAGGATTGGGAAGGGCGAAAGTCACCGATATAGGTAACAGAATCAGCAAGCTGATGGGCAGTGGGCAGGCCGATCTACTGATGATGGTTTAGATTAGTCATTTGAATGAAGACCGCGTACCGGGAACCGTTTGCCGACAGTGGCTGGATGAGAAAAGGGGATACCGTGTGTGGTGGCGAGCCTTGGGAGAAGCTTATATTCAGGAGTTAAGAGACATAGGCTGATAGTATAGTACTCGTATTGTCAAGTAATAACACAAATAAGGCCTCATTTGTGTTATTAACTGGTACATGTCCATAGGAATTATGAGTTCATCCACACAAGCAATGTATGTATTCACAATAATTAAAAATCCTTTTCTCTTTCTCACATAAACGGGCTTTACTTATAAGGTGCAGTTGTGTCTGTAATGTTTCTCCGCTGTTTTGCTTTTATGGTACCCGTTAATTACGATATTTAATATGGCCACGTTGTTTCGCGGTGAACATATTGCGAAATGTGTTCTTGATAAGGTAAAGTCACGTCAACTATCACCACGTTTTCCTTCATTTTTTTGTCATGCTTCTCTGCAACCTTGTTTTTTTTGACAATTTGTACAAAAGAACGAAAGAAACGTACAGTTCAACGGTGTTTTCTTACGTGGGCACATCGTGGGAAACTTGCGTGAAAGGGATAAAAAATTTGGATGTGTCATGTAGACCAATCTGTCGTCTGCACTAGATCCGCGTGTACACTGTAGAGCACCGTAAAAGAACACAAGAAATGCTAATACTGGATGGATGAAAAAAGCGGAAAAAGATCATTATAAAAAGGGGCTTGTTCGGCTTCTACCAATAACCCGAGAGACACTGATGTAATAACTAATTATTTATATAACTACTTTGCATCAATTTTATTTTCAGTTTTTCTGTTCTACCACAATTGCATATCCTAAAACATGCGAATCTTCATGACACAAATGTATTTTTTATATATATGGATGTATGTATGTATGGTACATATACATACATACATATTTATGTATGTATGGAGACTAGACGTGCAAGCGGCCCACATGATGGTAAGTGGCTACCGCCGCCCATGGCCACTTGCAACACCAGGGGGGTATTGCCAGTGCACTGCCGGCCTTGCAGAACCCTATTCACAGCTTTCTTGAAGAATCCCATGTCATAGCATAAGGGGAAGACCTCTCGAGACAGTTCATTCCACAGTCCAGGGGTTCGCGGCTAAATCGATTTTTAGACCGTACTGTACACGACATCACCGTATCGAGGAAATGCGGATGCATCGCACTTCTGTGACAGGTGGTGCGGTTGTAGAAACCATAGGTGGGAGGTGCATAGAACAGTTCTCCGGAGCATTACCGGTTATACAGGCGGTGGAACATGCAGAGGGACAAAAAATCAATCAAAATCCGCCTCTCTCAATTCGTCCTAAATAAATATAACTAATAAATAATTACTCCACAACCATTCACGAGACCGCGTACTTGTTTTACTTCTTTATTATCAGTGATACGACTGATATCGTTTACTGAAAGCCCAACCACAAATTAGACGTGCCGCGCCGCTTGCGCATCGCCGATTGCCAGACGCGTTGGGCAGTTGTAATCGAAGAATCGAAGCTGTAACTCTATCTGCTTCATATGGACCTTCACTTTGCGCAATAGATACACATGAACAATTTACAGAACATTTACGATGCCAAATTAGTTCTTTGCTATTTAACACATCCGTACTCATGAAATCTCAATATTGTGCATGAAGATATCATCCGAAATGCTGGTAAAATTATGAGCACAGGTCAGAGACATTTGAAAGATCATGTAAAAGATCAAGAGGAAAAGTGAAATTGGAATATAAGAAATATAGATAGATAAAACTCTTTATTGCACACTAAAACAAAACAATGACAGACATTGTAAAGACAATATGCATAAAAGGCGGTCTTATCGATAAAAGCGATCTGTGCCAGAGGCATCCTTTCGATAGACAGGAAATAAAAATGGATCTGTGAAAAATAAATTTCGATTACAGACAGCAGTGATAAGTACATAACTACAAAATATATAGGTAATCAAAATATGTATCCCAATAATCCAATGAAAATACTATCAAAATTCTGTATACATATATTCCTATTTTTTTATATAAAAAAATAGCATTTGCTCGTGGTTTCGTCTGTTTAGAACCGGATTTCGGGAAATAATAAAATTTGATCACCTTGTCTTAAGAATATTTTCAAAAGTGACAATAATACTGGAATAAACAATCTTAAAATCGACATCCAGACCAAATATGCCCGCTCACCGGGCCTATATTTCTAATCTCGAGATTAGTATGAACAGATAAACAGACGCTATACTGCAATAATATAATCCTTACGAGTCCTAATTAGTCCTTAACTAATATGAAGCACACAGCGACAGTTGGTTGGTTTGGTTGTTACTTAATAATTAGGCGACAAATGAACTTATCAACAAATGGGATAGTTCCTACGTGGGTGAAGTAGCTAGCCACGTCTAATGTAAAGATAAATACACTACATAGCAAAGGAATATCTATCCCACTGTTTGCATTATTTACGACACCGATGAACTGCATTTGAAGAATTCGCCTTACTCGATTCGATATGTCATTCAGTGGTTGTATCCGATCATATCTCGATTTGTACCAGATCTGTTGCTCCCACGGTGACTCATGCCAAGTGACACAAAAACTATCCGTGTGTGATTTAAAGTAACATGTCCATATATGTTAAGACAAGAGCAATATTAAATTTTATGATTTAGATAGATACAATTACAATAAATATTTTTTCCTACAGTTTTAATTTAACTATAAAGTTCTTTTCTGTACTGTGACAGTAGTATTTGGTAAAATTTGATCTACTATGTATTTCCTAAAATACTTTTTTTTTATCTTATTACAGTTAGTTCCTTGCATCCATTTTTATAATATCATTAGCATCATTCTCAATATTTCCAAAAAAAAATAAAGAAATATTCTTAATAAATTCTGAAAATCCTTAATAGACAGTAAGTATAAGTTATTTATAATAAATCTATTAATAAATTTATTAAAATGCAATAATAAAAAATAAATATATATTTTTTTTTATAGAGAAGTGTGCGGACGCCCCACGTGGTGGTAAGTGTTACCGCCGCCCATGGACACCTGCAACACCAGGGGGCATGCGGGTGTGCCGCCGACCTTGCAAAATGCTAAATTCTAAAATAAATACATACTAAATTCCTGCAAATAGTATATAAAGTTAATAAGTTAATATACATATTATTATACTTTATAGCTGTAAGTTCTCACGTAAATGGCAATAATTGTCTTAATGAGAATATAGAAATTTAAATCTAAAGTATCTTAATTAATTTGAAGCTATAATTTCATTCTGCAGGACGCCCTCCGACCAGGTGTACCGACGACCTAAAGAAGTTCGCCGGTGGTGGTTCGATGAGAAGAGCCGAGGTTCGTGTGCGGTGGCAAGCCTTGGGAGAGGCCTATATCCAGCAGTGGAGAGACATAAGCTGATGGTATGATACTTTCATGATTTCTCACAATTAATTGCAACCTATGTCCAATACAGAAGATACAAGACAATTTATCAAATCGGCCTCTCCTCCGCCGAGACGACTTCTAGTTCTATCTATCATCGATCCATCAAAATCATTCGCATCGATAGGGTTGCCAACACATTTATTCCCTCAAACAGCGTTTAAAACGAATAATTATTCGATAGTGAAACCCCTAGATATCTTGCCAGACAGTCTGGTGAATGGAGTAATGAATTCATCAATTCAGATAATAGAATATTTGAATGTATAATGAACACCGAAGGACGCAATAACCTCGATGCGGAGAATCCAACCCAAGAAATCGAAGATTTATACTCGTGTTTACAAATCTAATATACTTCATTATATTTTATAACTAGTTACATAGCTATGGACAGAATATACATCGTCGTTGTGGGAGAATGCACGCTGCAATTCCACAGCCGCTGGGCGTCTGTGGCGTCCGTCTGGCCAAATTACCCCACATTCACAGAACACTTCGGTAGTGAATGGGATATGCCAGAGTCTATTTCATAATGCATCCTATCTTATCATATTTCCTCCTATCCCATCAAATGGAGAGTATGATGGATTAAAAGAAACTCCTTATTTCTTCCACCATTCTCCCAAGAAGGAATGATGAGGTAACGGGGTGAGGAAATGTCCTCGTCCCGTTATAAGTAGGTACTCCTATTTGCAGTTTTTTAAAACCCACTCTGAATCTCCTTAGATAGGCAGCGCATCCCAGAGCATGGCAACGCTTATCACTCTAGATTGATGATGGCATGTATCGCGGATGTCTATGGGCGACAGTATCTACTTACCATCAGGTGGACTGTTTTCACGTCTGCCGCCTTATTTATTTTGACAAGTAAAGCTACAAGAGACGAAACCTAAAAGTTTAACTCTTAGAGTTATTGAAATTGTCAGCCCTAAACATAGTTGCGGTAACACAAGCCACAAAGGGCACAATCCTGCGACCCCACAAACAGTGCGAGTTATGAACTGAGTGCAACAATAATTGCCGTTATTCATCATTGTTAACAGAGCTACCGCAGGCATATTTGTTTGGACGTTTATCAAATGTCTTATCCACCCACATGAAAAAATATATCAATATACGATAGAGATATGACATTCCAGTTTCAAATTAGACTGCCATTGTTTAGGGAAGATTAAAAAAAGCAAGCGAACTCACCTTATGGTTAGCGCTGCCATCAGACATATGGCATCAACAGGAAGACAACCAAATTTAGCTTATTGAACAACAACTTACAACAATTACAACAAACTGGATGTGACATCAAAGAAATTAATTTGGCAATCTACATCTGTAGAAATATATACGTGGGGCATTTTTATGCAAATATTGTTGCTGGAAAAGACGAAAGATCAAATACCCTTCACTTAGAAGGTAGACATTGAGGCGAACGAGTTCGAAGTAAAATACGAGTTCCAATTGGACATCGAGTTATAGTTGACAGCTTGACAAAATATGCACGAAATATTTCCGAGCGTATCTAGAGAATGCATCGACTTGCAACACGCAGCTTTATATAGGACATTACACTGGTGGACCTGAAGGTTAAAAATTTCTTTGTGATTCCACGCTTGCGGCCCCAAGCCGTGGCCAATCAGTAATCAGCGAGTAGACGCATTGGCACAACTGTAGGGTGCATTAAATTTCGTTGGAACACATGTAATTTGGTCAGTTTTATCAGGTTTTGTACTAAACGAAATTACAATTAGGATACGATATATTGAGATTCCATAAATTGAAGTTGATTTCTTAGCTGATGTACTGAGGTTTTGAAAACAATTTTATAAATGTGATTTCATCATCAGATTGGTGAGGACAAGCCTTTTATCATAAATAATGTACATATATACAGTCTTCAACAATGTGTACAATCACAATTACTGAATCCATTGAACATTTAATACCATCATTACTTATTCTTCGACAATATGAATACCTAATTTACTTATGAAAGCTAACGTCTCGATACGTCAGGTTAATCACTGTACATCTTAAATTCGCGCAAAAAAATATATATACGAGAACGATTCAAGATCGGACTGTCAGATGAATATCGATGAAATATCGTCGAAAAAACTATTACTATCAAACAAACAGCAACGACCTCTAGATGTTCTATCGATGAATTATATTTCGCTCACGTGTTGGAACACATATCTTCTGTTAATATTCTTTTGCCCTTGTAGCTAAGTAAACCTTCTAAGACCTACAACAAATCTTAGTAAGAAATCATTTAGTGAGAGAAAATAATACATTAGAATAACAGAGGTAAGTACTGTTCGCAGATCATTAATCACGTAACATCAGGTGTATTTACGCCAGCCAAATAACCTTCACAACCTACACGGTAGTTAAGAGAAAATTATGTACTAGTCTATTAACAAAGAAATACTACGGCAAGAAGGCGACATAGTCACTTTGCATAAGCCGATGGCGCCAAAAACATCATCGATTTTCTAACATCCTTGCTAATAAATCACCAAACTGTTTGTGTGTTCCGTACGCGTTGTGTTTAAGTATTCCACACGTACACGATTGTAGCGGACCATTCACGAGCCCGTGGTTTACATTACAATCAATTATCGTGTAGTGTGCAACGACACGTCCTGATTTCAACTGATTGATGTCCCCAACACTAATTAACAGCTAAGGCAACACTTACTACAAACTGACCATTATAATTACAATTATATTAAAACAAAACAGTATTGTTCGTCTCAATTACTTATTTTGTTGTATTCTCAACTGTAGTGACATATAATGTAGGTTCAGACTCGGATTATTGACTGATTTGAAGTTTTTAAAGTCCTTCAATGTCCTAAACCTCTAAAAAATTATCAAATCTGTTATTGCATAAGAAAATAGCGGTAATATTTAAAATTCACTTTTGTCTTGATAAAATCTGTATCTATTTCATACAAAACAAGTTTTTGTCTTTCGTATCTCGACATCAGATTGTAGTTGCGTGTCGCGACCATAAAACAAATTAATTAAAGATTGCCTATCAATAAAAAATAACAGCTTCCACATGCAAATGACACGGGCTTCCGCCAATTAAACTATCTTTATCATTTTGATTCAGAGAATCATAATAATTCAGAGGTAGAAAATCTAGCTACAACGTAAAAATCATTTCATCGCTTGTTTATAATTAAAAATTTGCAGATTGGCATTTATCTGTAAAACAAATTAAGCGTGATCTGAATCTCGTATTTTTAAAAATAATATTTGTTTAAACAACCATAAATAATAATTAAATTAAAAGGATTTTTTAAAACAGTGAAGCAGAAGATGAACAATCATAAGTGGTACAAGTGTGGTAGTTTAAAAAAGCCTATAATTTTGTACATATAAAAAACGGATTCATCATGAGACACTGAGACAGTTGACATTTTGATCTGACTACGCATTTATTTCACCAAGAATATTATGATATAAATACGTAATTTTGCTTCAGATGACAAGATTTTATAGTCAGCTTTCTGTAAGATGTATAAAAAAAATACCGCTCGTAAAAACGTCCTTTAATATTATTTATAGTATAAACAAAGTCGTATGTTGCCATTAAGAAAAATAAACATCTGTTCCGTAGTAATTTCGCAGAAGCAATGATAGGGATTCGGGTTTATTATTTTAATGATGACGGCGGCCGGTGAAGTCGTAAAAACAGTTTTACTGTAGACAAGAATAATAAATCTCCCTTTCCGGCAAATAAATACTTTGTACACATCCGAAAAGAAAGAATTAACAGCTCTGAAATTAAAGTTAGGTTTGCAGAACATTTCAGCAATGCGAAAAATTTCTAGCTTACTACATCACCTAGCTAGGAATTATCTTAGATAACTGTATCCGTGAGCAGAAATATCGTGTCATGCATTCCTGCATGTTAAAGTGCAAGCCGTGTTACAGCGGTGTACTTAATCATTGCAAACTGCCGTATTCCTTATCAGATTAAAACCTAATGAATGAAATTGATAAATCACTCTTTGAGAGACATTTACTACGATCAACATACAAATACTTGAATTATGTTATGAGTAACAAATAAAATTTTATGAATGAAAGTTTTGATTTAGTGATGTAATATCTGCGTGTAACAGAGATTTATCGTCCATTACACGCAGCAGTTGCAAGGGAACCAGTTGGTAGTCGCGTGCGCACCTAACATCCATTATTACTCTGAAGATAAACGGACGGGGTTCCGCAAGGTTCACAACTGGGACCGAGCGATACATTTCTATTAGTTAACACTTAGTTTAAGTTACGATGGTGGAGCCTGAGCAAAACTAATAACGGTTAATTTGTGATGATAACTCACAGCAACAATAGATAAATTACTTGGAGATTGAAATTTAAGTAGCAATTGTACACACGAGAGCTTAGATCGTCGTCTGATATACATTTGGAAACAAACCAAATCGTTTATTAAAAATATTAATTTTCAAATTTTTACATATGATTAGGGACGAGTTTTAGTATCGAAATGGCAATCAGCGACGTAAATAAGGAATTGGGAATATTTCTGGCAATCACTGTCATATTCAATGAGGAATTTGTCCTCTTTTCCATTTATGTACCGCTATATAGTACATTATAATATTGATTCTTGCCTTTTAAAATATGAAAATTCATTTTTAATTCTCGACCAATATATTTAAATTGGCAGTCTTTACTTCTTTAGCAGTATTTACTTCACGGTCTCTCTTTGATGTCCTTTAAGTTTTGAAGCGATAAGGGATTGTGCTACATTCTTCTGTAGATGCTTCGCAAAGCGCCGCTATGTAATTGCACAAGTTAACACAAATGCGCGAAGACAATTAACAAGTACCAACTATAAAATTTTATTGCACTGTAAATACATAATTACGTGTAATCATGTGAAACTGCGCACCGCAAAAGGAAACTTGGCCAGATTTACTGTCTACTAAATTGAGATTTCCAATAACATAGTAGAGACAAGGCATGTATTACACTTTGTTAATATGTATACGAGTAGTTTGTCAAATGGTTGACACTTATGGAGTGGTCGATCAAATTTATGGTTTTGGAAGTAATTATTGATTGGTGGCGTTTCTTCTGTAAATCTTGTTTCTAATAACATTCTAACACGTGTTTAGATTAAATATTATTCGATGGAGGTACAGCCTTTATACCGATTAAATTAATGAAGTCGATTTGTTTGTCTCAAAAAGTAATAAAATTGTCTATAACACCGTAGAACTGGAAAAAGAAACCTGAATTGAATAAAACATCTTTCTAAATTGTTGTAACAATAACCCTTGAAAAAAAATTATATTTAGATTTGCATGCGCCAATTGTACATCTGTGTACATATTTTTACAGACATTTCTTGGACAATTACTCGTATCACTACAACTAGTCCATATTTGTTGCATCTTTACGAGTATGACAGACGAGATGTACACAAAGGAAATAAACTCATTCGTTTATTATCTCGCGCAATGTTTACTGTTGTGCGTTGCTACTCATGCGCAGGCGCCGCCCTGACGCCAATCCAGCACGTTTGGATAATTCATAAGGGCACAATTTCCATCCAAGCTTATTTGCAAGGAAACCACGCTTCCGGATCGCCTTATAGAACTATTATTAACCGCCATATAAAGTAACTAAATAGTATACGGCTTAATAAGTTTAACAATAATTTAACCTGAACCAGTTATAGTTGCAACAGCTACTTGTGCAAACCGCTTCATTCCTTTACTTTGCAAATACATAACTGTATTGCTTATGTTGTAACTTAAAAATACAAGTATTATAGAAATACAATGAGGATCTATTGACATAAAACCGCGTTGAGAAATTGTGCTCAGTTTAATGGTCCATATTGTACGGAAAAAAGCTGGACATTTAAAAGATGACGGGCAAGGCAGAAACCGCTGGCGCCAAAGCGAGGTCTTTTTGTTCCGCTCCTCAAGAAAAATTATCATATTTCACTGTAACGCTCGTGCTCGACTTTTATGGCATACGAGGGCCGCATGGACCTTGGGGAGATTTGTAAAAATTAGTTGGCACTTTAAATTCAAAACATGGCGTTTTCGTTAAGGACAAATGTAATGTATTATGTATCGCCTTTTTAGATTTTGTACGCACGTAGTTGATTAATAAGGTACAATAATAAATTAGTTTAATTAAAGTAACTACCAAGATAAATACGAAGTCTTAAATCATGTTCATCGCAGTATGGACTTTCCAGTACTTGGCAGTACTTTCCAGCAACCCTAATTTCTATAGCTTCCGTAATTTGAAGCGGTACATAATTGGCGAATACATTAAATTCATGTGAACATAAAATGACCGTTTCATAAACGTGCTGCAATGCCTTAAAGGCGGGTTGGAGAAAAAAATCTTGCTCGTCTAATAAGGATCCAGTACGTGCTTAGACACTACTGTTTGCGATTATCTCACGGCCCCTAGATCGGGGTCATGTGGAAACCAAAATGCTGCTTCTGTACAAAGAGCACTTTTTAAAATAAATAACCCATGAGCTGCAGTCACGGAATAACCAAGTCGTGTACGATGTCAATGATAACTTTTTGCTGTTTTTAAGAGAATTATCACGGGCGGGGGATAATATTTTATGTAACTTACGAGTCGTGTACCAGAACCAGTCGTATTAAATAAAGAGAATGTTTTAAGTCGCTTAGCGTTTGTAATTGTTGGTACTTACTAAGTTCAGAGATAAATTACATGCACTGTTCAGACCGTAAACGCAGCAATTTGTGCATACAAAGTTGCAACCGCGCTTGTGTTATTTAATTGAACGCAGAGTAACCCTTTTCATTTGATAATTTTTCATAACAATTACACCTCGTACGAGTAAAATGTAGTATTCCACTCACGTACCAATTACTCATATAGGGAAAACAAACAGTTGATCGAACGTATGAATAACCTTTCTTGTGTGTACATGTCCATAACTGGAAAATCCTTGTTGAATGAAAATAATGAACACTAGAAACCTGTGGCGACTAATGACAAAGCGAACAAGAAATCAAATACTATCAACGAGGCATGTAGGAAAAACAAACTTGTCATACGCCACACACAAGGTAATGAATAATTCATAAGTCATTTCATAACTCATCGCGAACAAAAACTCATCTATCCAGAGGAAATTGCAACACCAAGATAATTAAAGAAACTGTTCTTATGGACATTAGAGATCGCGTAGTGTTGCGTATTGAACATGAAATTCTAATGGAAGATCTCTTCTTATCCCGTTTAGGAAATTCGATTTAACCGGCCCAGGGACGCGTGTATCTAGATGGCCCGACCCATAAACGAAAAAGCAACCGGTTTGTATTATCGATGGCGAGCCACGATAGGGGGCGAGGCGCCTGCCCGCCGACCACCGTCGGTAGAGTAATTGGGCACCGCAGGACATCACACCATCCTCGCGTACACCCATCTCGATTCAACTCGCCTTCATATATCCCTTCTCATAGACACTTTTATTCTGTAGAAAGGGATGTAGCATGTTTATCGTGGAGTAAAAATCAAGGTTAGGCCATTACCGTACCAATAAATTGTGTTAAGCACTTGAGATTCAGAATCGAGAATTCGAATCGACGTTTATAAATGGTATTTGGAATAATAAAGGAATGGTATTTGGAGACGTTGGATTTAATCGAAACGTTTTCGTCGACACGTTATTTTTGTACTGATCACCGGATTCGGCGATGTAAATAGCGTTCATGTGAACGATGTAAAGTGTACGTTTAAAATTGATGAGGTTTATGAAACAAAAACAATTTAATTTAATGGTCGTCGACCGTCGCGACAGAAACCATCAAAACTGATAATTTCATAGCGATGAAGAAATATTTGTTCATATTTCAAACGAATAAGAATCAAAGGCTTGTTCCATTGCTGAGATTTATATAGGTTATCATCTCAAAATAGAACTGTTTAAAAACGCTTGTGAATATTTTTCTTCGAGAAATGTTATCAGAGGAGCGTTTCATTAAGAGTTCGTTGACCCGTCGCGACGTCGCGGAATCTAGCGACGACCGTGTATTTCGGTCCGAGCGGATGCTCATAGGCTTCCTCGGCAGTAAATCCACAAATATATAAATAACCCGCATCCATACTGCCAACAGCATAAACTTTATGCGGACTTTTATGACGGGTGCAGCCGATAAGGCCGCCGTTTACGAGTGTACCGATTACGCTCATTCACTTTGCGATGACCATCTCAACAAGAACTTTCACGAGCCCTTTAGCGAACTTTGCGATAAGTAAACAAGAAATGATAAGAAAACCGAGAAAGGTCTAGACAAAATGGTGACTACGCTATGAGGCGTGTACATGTAGCAACAACGTTTTGAACAATTTATGTATTTTCACATCTCTACCGAGAATCAGAGAAGGCTGGAGTCAAAGCGAATGCTGTTACAACCGATGTTCTACTTCACGGAAAAGGAATTCCAACATTCTCAGAAATCGTTGCGCTTCCATCTCTTACATTGAAGCTATGGCATTCGTACTCATAATGTAATGATGCCTTATATGTATTAATTAACAGAAGTCGGAGGCAATGATTGGATAAAATTAACTGAAGTATCTGATATTGAGTGGGTCTCAATAAAAAGGTGCAAGAGAGATATTGACGTGGGAGTGTGGTCGTCGCGTCGAACGCTCGGTCCCTTCAGACACCCAACTAATTAAAAGGATTTTGTAAGCTGTCACCGTGAGATAAAACCCGCTTTGATGTCGCCGCGCACGATTCCGCTCTTTGAATTTGATCCAAATTATGCGCGGGCGGTCGATTATGGGCTTTGGGGGAGTAAGGAGCTTAACGAGATAATCGAATACAATAATTAAGAGATGAATATTTCACAAGGCAATTATTTGTCACCCGGTTAATCTCGAGACGATTTTTCTTTAGCCTCTTATTTTCATTCGTTGATTTATGGTGTTCTCAAACAAATAACAGGACATTTGTTATTGTTTTTTATTGTAAGTTTAACATAACTTGTTACAATAAGACATCAGAATACTAACGTAAGTACAAGGGCGGATTTATTCCTGGAAGGATTCTCTTCTAGTCAACTTTAGAATAATTGAGAGGAACTCCTCTACACATAACTATACACATTTAATGACATAACTTATGTCATTAAAAAAACCGATTACAAAATAATAATATAATTGCATTCCAGCGATAGTCTTTATTTTAATTTGATTCCAATTTTATAAACAGCAATGTTTGCGATTTGAATGCAGATCATATTGTAGATACCAACGTCCATTTATTAATACCGTTAATACATACATCGATCAATGTTTGATTTTACAAAGTTCACATAATTAGATTCGCGGAATACACTGTTGATTATACATACAACGAGTTACTTCATTTATCTTAAATCTGATTAAAAATATTGCCAATTTATTCGAACAATGGAATTACTGTACGTAGCTAACTAACATCACAAATAAAAAGAAGTAACACCACAACACCTACCATGAGGTCATCATATCACAGACAATCGACAATAACAATTTAACAGATATATTTGGCGAGGTCTGTATGTGTGTCATACATTGATTAGAGGAGCACTCGTCTCAATTGGTTCGCTAGAGTCAAATGGTGCAGAGTTTGCAATAAATCAGCAAGGACACTGGACTTTAATCATTAATCTACACTGAATAATGCTAATAGATTGATGGAAGAGTCATTAAGAGCCAGACTTGTTTGATTCAAGGACTTTTTCGATAACGCGGTGGTTAGGCAGAATAGAAATTAATATATAACATTTGAAATTTTCGCGTTTTTCATACATAAATAAATTTACAAATAAATATGTCTGGAGCATGGCAAAAGAAAATAGAGACTGGATAAGCATCGCAAATTAAAAGAAAAATAGGTTATCACTAAAATTAGTTGGAAAAAATAATTTTCATACTTGAATTCAATAATAAAATATCAGCATTGAATCTTAATAATTTATTAATAATAATAGTTTATCTTAATAAATAGTTTATTCAATAATAAACCTAGCATTGAATTCAAGTATCAAAATTATTGGTCCAACTATTTTTGACAGCTTTGAAATGTTTCTTTTTAATTTACCACGCTTTTCGAATCTCAACTTTTTGCCAAACTAAAAAGCAAAACATGTACTCTTGACAGTGTTTCATAAGTTTTACAATTCATCAATTCTTTTATCGCGGTATATGGTGGTTTAAGTCCAGAGGTACCGAACATTTTTTCAGTATTGATTGTTCAAGTCCTCATATATTACCCTTACCCGTGAGCCACAGACTAAAGATCTTTAAGGTCGTGAACCTAATGATGTATTAAGTTAATAAATAACATAATATACTTTTTCCAGACGTGAGAGGTTGAACTTGTATCACAATGGAGGTCTAACGAAAGGATTAGGCTCGGTGTCGGATTTTGTTAATGAGACACCTTTGTAAGACGCCTCCGCGGCCACAGACCGACGGGAAATCATTTATTTAAACCGTAACGAATGAACATTTCCATGATTTTAATTTGTAATGTGCGTCGACTTGGTTTTTATTCATAGGCTCACCTACGCTTTCCATTATAACGTTAACAGGAAACATTTTTTACTATTAAATGCTTAGCCTTACATTTGATGTTAATCTTATTTTTGAAATTATTAAATACCGTTTATATTAACTTAATTTTTGTAATTATTAACAGCCCTTTGTTTACTAGTTACAACATCTACATCTACATCTACTAGAACTTGGAACTTGACATTTTAAGACTCATTAGAAAATTCCTAACTACCCGTTTACTCTTGGCATGGTTTAATTTTCAACCTTCTTCTTTCAATGAGCTATTGTATATGTATTATATAGTATACTAGCTGTGCCCGCGACGTCGTTCGCGTGGAATTTTACACAAAAAATGTGGACAAAAATAAAGTATTTGAAGGATATAATTAATATAATATAAGAATACGCAGCGTAACAAAATAGACACATAACTAAGAACGACAAGAACTTCGAAATTGGTAACCTTCCGACGTGAATTGAATATTATGCTAAAGATATTCGGACATTGAGGATCAACGCGGTGCATTACCTACACGTGTTTAGTGAAACGATGACAAAGGCTCCTTGCACCTCGGGTAACGCATTTTAGTATCACAAAAATTTTTTTGGACTCATTAAGTAGTGCTCGGTAGTGCAGCGTAAATACTTTTGAAATACTAAGTTAAAAGTAATTAAGCAACAATAGACACGAGAATCGCTAAGCTTACAGCGGGATCGACAATATCAAGAGCTATGGTAACCGTCGGCACGTGTACGAGAAAGCCACCCCGTTGCCATAACGTAAAACATAAGTGTATGTTTGAGTGGAAAGTTCTATTTAATTTTATATTATATTACTAGCGACCCGCCCTCACTTCGCTTCGGTTTATTAAATTTAAAACAATCGGAATAAGATATTTTCCTGCGGTAAAATGGAGCCTATATTTTAAGTTAGACCTCTAGCAATAGATCGGTGAAAACTGCATTCAATTCCATGCAGTAGTTTTTGCGTGATGCGTGTACAAACATACAGACAGACAAAATTTCTAAAAACTGTTGTTTTGGCTTTTGTTGCTCTAATAAAGACCTCCAAATATTAGTTTTTTTTTCAATATCTATAATATACATACATCGGCCTGTTACAATTTTATTATATGTATAGATTATAAAATTGGTACATAATATCAAATTTGTTAAGAGTGTAATGAACAGATCCTCACGACACAGGGGATCCTAGTGGCTAACGACAGGGGCTAACCTTGTTTTTTTGTAAAACTGTGACATTTGTAATGTTTAAATAAATTCTATTCTATATTTAATAAGTTTCATCGCATCTCCCAACGCGCCACTCTCTTCAGCCCAAAAGTTGACTGGTAGAGAATGCCTCTAAGCATTAAACTCGCCTTTTCCACAATTGAGTGGAATAAAATTTTCAAAATAAATCAGGTGCCTTTGAACTGTCTAGCACTACATTTACTTAATTCTTGATCACATCGCCTTGTATATCAAACGCCTGCACCGCGTGGGTTACCAACGGCATTCTCTGAAAAGCTTCTATAATCAGTCCGTGGCGCCCGCCGTCAATCATCCTGACTGACATATATCATTCGTGAGCAACGTAATAAAACATCCGCTTTATAAGCCTACGTAAACTTTACACGAACAAATTGGAGGATCTCATCTCGTAAGACAAACGAGAGGTTTTTTTAGCTTTTCAAATTGAACGACCATGATATTAACCTTAAGATTAATAAATGCACAGAATAATCTTTTAGCAGTGGTTATTTATAGACAGACGTGATTTTCGGCTTTTATCGCTCGTTAAGCGACTTTTACTGGTGGTCTACTGTCAAAGTCTACGTTTTGACACCATACGTGATAATCATAAAGAATAGGACCTGTGTTATGGATAGATTTTCGTACAGTTTGTAAAGGTCAACTTCGTAGTCAGAAAATAATCGAGTAATATTTTGAAAGGCAATAACTGTATTTATGGACTATGATATTTTGATACGAAGTTTTTATAATCTTGACCTTGACATGAGGTCATGCCGTAAAACGTAAAAACCTGGTGTTGCGGGTGTCCATAGGCGGCGGTGACCACTTGTTGCCCGCCCGCTCGTCTGCCATCTATTCTATAAAAAAAAACATAGTCACTTTCCCATTTAATCAAGATTGATGTTAGGAAGTAAAAATAATAACAAAAAAACCTGAATTTACTCCTTGAAAACCTAATGTCATGAATTTAACGTTAATGTTGATGAGCGTGTGTTCTTCACAATTGAATCCATGTAACCCTTTGAAAAGATCAAGAGACCTAACGAAGGTGAGCCGTCAATCAGTACGATCATGTATCACTATGGACAATACGCCATCCTGTATCAAAGGTATACGGATCATTGTGAAAAACATATTCAATGAAGTGATAATATCTATATAAATAAAAATGTGAACGTTCGTTTGTTCAAAATCTTAAATCTCCGAAAGTTCTTCACGGATTGCTTTGAAATTTTAACACGACGTTGCATTCGAATACGCGTGTGTTTTTATATACTTATCATAGAGTAAAAACATGCTTTTTACCCAAAAACAGGGTAAGCGCCATCTGTTGGGCAGCTACAGCAACGCGCGATCGGGTACAGCTAGTAATAAATATGTAAATAAAATATACGTATCTGTAAGTTATAATAAATTCTTAGACATCAGATTGTTTCAATAATAATATTATAATTATTGTTGATAATTTAAGCAGCAGGATCGTTATAGGCCCGATATCGCAATGTAAAACGTGTCAACGTTTGATGTTATCGGATTAAAATTTTTACGCATTAGTTTAATTTCAAATATAAATATTATTGATAAAAAAAAACAAATGGATTAGAACATAAAACCAAGATTAAGGTTCATGGATAGTGTAAATCATAATTGGAAAAAAACAAGTAAAATGATAAAGACATTTAAAGAGATATATTACAAATTAATCATGAACTAATTTCCAAACAACAGATTCGTTTATCAAAATCAGTAGACACTACTTTCCACGAAGAGAAAGAAATATCTTCTGTAGACATTAAAAAGAATTATGTATCTCAACATATTTTAAATCTCATGGACGTTGTGCGTTTACATTTAGATTGTTTTCAAACAGTCGAATTACCATAACATTAAAATAAAGAGATGTATCGATTGGTTAATTTAAAATTCCAATAACCGGTGGCATTTCCGGAGGTCGATAAACACGATAAATATAAGTCCATTCGGACTCTTGCGTCTATCTAATTACGGTTTTTCTAACATTTTGCATAATAAATGGCTCTGGGCAAAAACTAGAGGTTCTTGCCGCACCCGGGGGGGGGGGGAGTCATTAATTTTACCTCTCTTCGCTGTTAATTTTAATTTTCTTGCAAGACCTTTAAAAAAGTATGCTATATTTTCAAAACCACTCATCCATTTTAGATAAATACAACAAAACCTTTCTAATTAAATACCCCACAATAGTAAAGAACCAATGAACCCACAGTTTCGGAGAATACATTGAACAGATAAATAGACATTGCGATGTAGCTACAGAAAAAAACAATGTTTCGACGTAAGACATCACATTGAAGCGATACGTTCGTGGATTTTGAGAAATGATATTATTTTGAGTTAAAGCCCACGCCGAGAGCCAAGAGGTGGCAGTAAATTCGCTCCATTACAAGTTGTTTTGATACGCCCTCGAATAAGCACGAGGAAGAGTCGCATTATCTCGAACATTATGATTATTGTCTCACACATTAAGCATCAAATAAATATTTTTACTCCATTTCCGTGACGTTTCATTCCCAAAGGTCGTAAATGTTAAGATGTTAATAAATTTGAAGTCAGTCTTGTCTCGGATCTTGTTAAAATCTGACTGAGATCAATAATGTATCGTGGGCTAAATGGAAACTTTTAAAATTAATAAGAACAAAAACGATTTATTTATGAAAAAATTACATATCTACATAGATCATCAACATCGTAATGAGTAGACATTTCTTGTTTCAACTACAACACACCTACCAACTATGTTTTTCTTCGATTATTGATAGCGCTTTTATACGAGAATCTTAATATTCCAACTTAGTACTACTGAGATTAGGCCTAATGGTATGTTATGTCTAGTGTTTAACCGCAGTTAGTGCAGAGTAAGGATGTTCATTGAGTTCATTCGCGTGCAAAAAACACTTGAATACAAAACGTGTTTATGAAATTTCCAAAATAAAACGCCCATTGCGTTAATGACAAGCACAATTAGGATCTCCCCGCCTCAACCGTCAGCCATTTTTCATAAAAAAGAAACTATATTTATTCGTTTTGCTGGCGAGGTATACAGGTATGTGTAAAAACATGCGTTCAGAGGGCACAAGGAGGCGAATATGATTTATAGGACCACCAATATACTAACTGCGCCTCAAAAAAACTCGGCAAGACAGTAATGCTGTTGTAATAAGAACTGTTTTCATATTTCCGTTTAGTAGATGAGATGATCATGAGAAGTGGTTTGGAAGGTCGGCGCAGGCGCCACGGGGCCGCCTTTTTTTAAATCTCGGGGTTTTATTTTATAATTCGAAGGCCGAATACCAATCGACGAGCTGTTGAATACAACAGGAATTATGTAGTATAGCTAAAAATGTAACATAAAAGGATATCCTGCATCATAATAGCAAAGGACGCGAGCGGTTACATTTTTGGCGCCCATTACTTTATCAATTATCATGTAAATAAATCGGAGTTATTTAAGAACGAAGTGTAACAAAAAATATTTTTTGCAAAAAAATATTGTTGTGTACTCTACGTACTGTACCAAAAGAACCATTGTTAGAATATTTGTCTGTCTGAACGAAAATAACGCAAATTTTTAACTTTTCCGTGGTCGCAAATACAACTACATATATCTAAGCAAAAAATCGTTTGACGGACAAACAAATGAGTAATTTGATTTTGAAAAAGAACGTCAAAGCTTTAAATTGAAATTAAGTTGAATTTGGAATTCCAAGCCAAACGCAAGATAACTCCAAGTTCAAAGTGGCCAGTATGAACAAACGGCAATTTCATAGGTAAGGCCCTAATATAATATGTATATAAGTATAACAATTAATACCAGTTCCCTTGCTGTTGTGCACGAATGTATAGCTTGTTTTCAAGTACCCGAGTTCACGCGCCTGGCGGGGGGAAGGGAAATTGTGTAATTACATGGTAATGGTCAATATGGTTATGTATCAGAAGATATCTTCAATCTGTCTGCTATGGCAATTTAAACAGTCACAGAACAACAACAGAATTTGAAGACAAGTTATAAAAGATATTATTCGCAAACACTGAAATCTTTCATGTGCGCTCATTGCGTTCGTGTCTCCGAACTAATTGATATGAAAATTTTACATATTAATTGATACGAAGTTTAATCAATGTTTTCAATTTTACAATAAAACCATACAATAAATATACATATATTACATTTCATTTAATTGGTCTTACGTGCTGTTTCATCTAAAATTCATGCGTATACTAAGTATCTTTCACACTGCAGGTATCAAGCGATGCTCCAACGTGTTCACGACGAGTTAGTCGCGTGTAATTTTGCAATTTAACAGTAGCCCGCCTTATCTAAACTCGCCACGATATTATTTTTTTATCGACCATTTATTTGTCACCTAAGTTTTAAGTCGAACTGACGTTATCTGAATTCTTGTTATTTAGTTTTTAACCAAGGTTAGGTAAAGATAGTAATTCAAGGAGTATTTTTATTTTTCTGTATAACCGCCAATCGCCATTTTATTAGTCTAAATGAATTAATAACACTCTCATCTAAGAATATTTGCATAATATGTTACAGCTTCCGGTGTCTGGACTGGAAGTTGGCACACAAAGACGAAAACGATTCACGAACCACTCAGACCCGAACAAACAACTGTCTTTAAACAAATGAATGTCCGACAAGGAATCAAAATCCGGACCTTACGCATACCAGGTAGGGTCACTACCAACTGGGCTAATCTATCATCAAATGACGAATGTTTTACGTGCAAGATCTAACTGTATCTATTGAATTATTAATACAATTTCAATTTAAAAGTAATTCAAGTGACAACTATAAAATTCGTACTTAAATAGATACAAGTCGGTAGTACGGGCCGGAGTTAGAACTCACGACCTCTCGAATGAAACTAAGCAATCATCAATGGTCGTTTAACTATTAAAAGTCGTGAAATTAAATGATTATTACTTTATTGTTTAGATTTTTTTGGAAAGATGGCGGCAGACGAACTAACAGTCTACCTGGTGGTGAGTGAATAATATCGACCATATACATCCGCGATATTTGCCGACGTCAGTTCAGAATGACACCCCCGGATGTGCTGCCTACCTTTGGAGATTTGAGGGAATGGATTTGGACGAAGAGTTGAGAACCGAAGTTGTCACTACCGAAACACGTATATTGGGGAAATACGTTAAAGTAGGAAATGTAGTACATTTCAAGGTAGTCTTCTGTGAGAGAGTGGTAAATTGGCCAGTCGAGTGCGCCCAGCGGCTGTGGGGATTCAGCATGCACTCTCCTCCCCTACCTCAAAATTTGTCTAGAGAAGCGAAATGGAAGAGTTGAAGCGTGCGTGGTGGCAGCAACACGTTTCGTTAACACAAATTGTACGTCAACCGACGATGTAATGAAGTTCATACAACGATAATTTCTATTCAAACCTAGTTGAACGTTATAAAGTAAATTATTTAATTAAATTATTTCTAAGTGATAACAATGAGGTCACGCTCCCATTAGAAACGGCGACGTTATAATAAATACTTTAGTTAAAACTAGCGACCCGCCCTCGCTTCGCTTCGGTTTATAAGTTTTATTTTTTTTTAATTTCCATTTTCAAAATTACAAAATAAAATATAGCCATTAGATACGGATAATGTAGCTTTCTATTTGTGAAAGAATTTTTGAAATTGGTTCAGTAGTTCCAGAGATTACCCCCAACATACCCACAAAGAAACACACAATTTTACCTCTTTATTATATTAGTATAGAAGTATAGACGTTGAATTAATTTCGAAACACCCGATAAATTAAGTTTCCTCGAATTAAGATAAAATATTTTCGGTGCTGCTGTCGCGATTAGCCTAGTGAGACTTATTACAGTAAACGGCGATATGTAACACGTCGCGCAATCAAATTATCTTTATTTATACTATATATAGTAATATTACATAGGTACGCTTTGTTATTGGTTTGTTGCTGATGTCGTAAATGGCGACTAGGAATAACAAAGCCGCCACCGCAGGTCTTGAGGAACTACACCACTTCTAAGAGTGGACTCGCCAATGCGCTTGGCCAGCGTGGTGTTACACTATAAAAATCCGACTTTATGAAGATCATCAGACCGTGTACAAAATTTCAAAACTTAGCCGCTTCAAACTGTAACACTTAGCCGGGTTATTCAACTGATATAGAAAACCTACGGCACTTTAATGCCCTATATCCCTCACGGACAAGACAAAGTGCAGGAAGAGGCCCAGCGTGTATGAAAAAAGGGCTGGTTACGAATACATATTTCGCTTGGAGAAAGCATGTAAATGTAATGTAACGATGGCGAAAAGGGATATAAAGAGATTGAGTAACTCCTTTACTCACCTCCATAAATATTCATTCCCTTGGATGGAAATTATAAAAGAGAAATGGTTTAGATTGGATGGGTTGTAGAAAGTATGCCATATACAGAAGAATATATAGTTAACTAGGTAACTTAATAACTATTAAGAGCCGAAGCATGTGAATGGTAACACAGACAAATGACAACACTATTTATAAACGGTATCAAACACTACTCTAACTGAAGTGAAAATAATTTCAAACCTATTAAATGTATCAGAGCGATCAAAAATCATAAGTGTACGTTACACGAGCAGGCGAGTCAGCAAAGATCTTCAATAAACGGGTTATACAAGGTTTGTGGAGAACCTACTCACTTAATTTACAGTCCAATAACACTGCCCTATAGATGACGAAGTGTATTAATTGAATACATTTATGCGTAACTAGTCCAAGCACCAAAATTTGATTTTTTTTTTTGCGCAATTCGGGTCAATTTAGCGTAATCTACAAGCTTTAAAAGATTTTTGAATTGTTACTTATACTTTACACAATATATTAGTAGTAGTAAAAGCGCCTTGAAAAATAAACTAGTACAAACACAAAACCTTGGTTTCTGTAAAATTTAATTTTTGTCGCTTGGATCGGTTATGCAGAATGGTATCCAATTCGAGTTGTAATAACAGGGCTGGACCGGCGCTGCCTCCGACCGCGTGCCAGTAGCAATTACCGTTTAGAGGCCCACATATCACTTGAAATTATTTACTGATATGTATCCTTCTCAATAGTTACAGACGAGTTGAACTATATATATATATATTGTCTTGCTTTTCTTCGACTTTCTCTCACACGTGTCTGTCTAGTTTTGCCATTTGTAAAATGATCAGATCCGCCATTTTTAAAATCATCAAAGTCATTAAACAAAGAGCTCAAATACTTTTGTTGGAAGCCAGACATTTCTTTCAAATACATCTACTATTGATGAAATTTTGACGTTGTCAGATAGAAATCTAGTTTCCATAAAGAAATACGTTAGTTACGCTTAATAAAATAAATACTTAAATAGGTAATCAATTACAATCAATTTGTTAATCAATCGGGTAATCAATTTGTTGGAGGGAGAGAGTGTACGCTGCAGTCCAACAGCCGCTGGGCGCACTCGGCTGGCCTCGTTACGCCTCTCTCACAGAATGCTACCGTGAAATGTACTGCATTTCCCACTATCATATTCTCCAATGTATGTACGTGATTTGGTAGTGAGTGAGATATGCCAGAGCCTATTCCCATCCTATCCCTTCCCACGTCCCCAACCCTTTCTCCAAATCCATTCTTTCATCAACAAAGGTAGGTAGCGCATTCGGGGGCGTGCCAGTTTGTTATTCTGGACTAATGTTGGCATGTATCGCGGATGTCTATGGGCGACAGTATCCACTTACCACCAGGTGGACTGTATGATCGTTTGCCATCTTCTTTCTATAAAAAAAGTTCTTTACTAGACACTTATTTTAAGTTGGTACTATAACAAAATCAGTAATTTATTAATGTTTTAATATACTAAACTACATTGAGTAACTGTACGCTCTCCCTATAATCCCTACAATCCCTATAATCCCTACAATTTTTAAATTACCCTACAATTGGTCCAGTAGTTTTTTTTGAGTTTACCTTTTTTACATATACATACTTACATAAAAAAAACTTTCAATGTCTCTCTTTATAACATTAGTAATTTCCGATGCAATTGCGATGCCGAACGATGTTCCATTAGGTCTTGAACACGCTACAGACATGACGGTTTTATCTTGAGACAATGGGCAATAAAATGTATGACAAAAACATAAGATCATTAGACGATTCAATATGTCTCATAACTGATTTGGTCGTAGCATGCGCAGACTAAATCTTTACAGTAACTGAGTAATATAAAAACGAAACTAATTATTACATGATTAAAAACTGCATGTAACTTTTCATTAACCAATTATGGTATACGCAGCGTGCATACGGATGAATATCCTTGCTCGGTAAAACGAAGAAAACAACCTGCGCTTTAAAAGAATTTTAATCAACGCCGAACATAATCGATTGTCATCGGAGCGACATGTAAAATTAAACGACACTTTTCGGCCGACAAAACTCCTACGCTATATAAACGGGCTGTTCCCCACAAAAACATGCCCAAAAAGAATTAAGCGTTCGGGAGATCGTCGAATATAGATTACGGGGCGCAGGTGTTAAAGAAAAATAATAAAAACCGAAGGACGAGGCAAAAAGAAGAGTGAGTGGGGCCGCGCGGCGCCGTACCATTGGTAATTTCGTTTGCAACGTGTGTTCAACAAAAAACAACTACGAGCGCCGTCGAGTGAACCACGGCCATGATCTCAAACATTCGCCATTGAGTGCCGATCCGCGGTGTCGGCGTCTATTTAATACCTTATAAGCAGCAGTCGTAACTCCTATGGGTGTCTGGAGGCCGGTGCGCGGCTAGCACACCCTAATAGGAACACAGATTGTCGACATTTCATAAAATACAGCCTACGTGGAAAAGCGTTAACTGTTTACATTCACTAGTCATGGTTGATTTTCGCACTTTGCACACATATTTCTATCTACTTTTAAGCATCTTCAGTGCAATACGGTCATAGAATGGGTAAATAAGACCGTCTTTTTAAGACTAGTGTAGCAGATAAACACATAATTGGTTTAGTTTTTAACTTATTAAAAGTGACCAGTTAACCTTTACATTCCAGGGAAAATCCTAAAAAAAAATATAATGTAAAAGAAAATGGGTATAATCAAGTAACATTAAACATTACCGCTGGTAGTGTCAAATTGACCACTTCCCAGAAATAAATTCGACGCGAGAGGTAATGTGAAATAAATAAGACGGCCGGCGCAGTGGGCGCAGCCTGCAATTAGGACAGGCAATCCCTCTTCGCACGTACGCACAAATTGCAGGCAATAGTTGTGCTGCACTCAACCGCAGAAAATGCACGCACGCCCGCAGTCCCAACATCATCTACGGCTGCATAAATGCCTCTAGAAACGCCTCAATAATCACAGACTATCTGTGCAATCCATATTAAAAATGTACCATTTGCTGATAGACTATATTTTAAATGGAAAAATAAATGAGACGTCTCGCAGATTGTGATTAAAGCGTCATTATGGAGAGAAGCGATACACTTGGCGCGACGCCTGGCGCAGCACAAACTTAGCTCAGTAATCATGGCTCTAGTATTATTGCCTAGATCACAATTCTGTACCCACGTCACGGAACAGAAAAATAAGGTCAAGAAAAAAGTAATTCTTAAAATTTACTATTTGTATTACAAAGAGTTATAATCCAGGGTTACGACGGAAAGAGGTCGTTAAGTATGGCTTAATGCTTTTGATGGAATCCAGGGTGCGGTCCCCAAAATAAATACTCCCAAATATGTGGGTATTAAAGACGTTTTAAGCTCACACTTAATTAGGTGTACGAGGATGAATAAATAAGAGGATTATCGCACCATCTAACATGTGATCCGAGGGAACATTCCGACTTGAAAATATATATTGGACTTTACTGATGTTTATATATTTAAAGTTTCTCTTTCTCCCCCATCAGATACTGTAGGCCGTTCTATTTTGACACGTGATATCACCAAGTCAAATCGCATAACGTATGCACACTTCAACGTACGTGTTAGTAACTTGATGCCTCTTCGATTATCACCTAAATTAGTTTAATGCAGCTTGAATATTGTCACCCGCGATGTTAATTTGATGCTGGATTTATTTGACTTTATTCCCAGGTTAATAGATATTTTATACCATATAAATTGTCGTTTAAAGTTCGTAAAGCTAGTAACGGGTGGGTAAGCAAACATTTTCTTGCTTATTAGAAGAAATAAATGTCATTCTAAGATCCTATGAACGTGAGGACTGATGGGAAGATTTTATTTTGTTGTTTCATATTGTGGTTGAGTTCGCCCATGTTAAGGGGATTCCAAACAAAATAGATTTTTATATCTATATATTTTATTTAATGTACACACAAATAATAAAAATAGTTACAAAAGAAAATACGTACTAGAGGCATGATTTTCTACCAGCAAACCTGGAAGATCGATAGGTGATCAATGATATGGTCAATGAATAAGCAATGAAAAATTACCTATGGTTGAAATTGTGACTGGAATTTAGAAGAAAAAAAATCACCTCCGTTGCTGATGTATAACAGGCTGATAAATAAATGCATTATATATCAGTATATTAAACTGATATTTCTTAATCTATGGAAATGTTACAAAAATAGTTTTGATATTAGTTTGGTATAATAGTGTAATTTTGGTTAAGTTCGTAGATAGGCAAAATGCGCTGAGTAGTTCCAAAATCGCGACGATTTAAACTTTCCACAGAATCCAAAAATAACATGAATATAGGTTCATAAACCATATTTTGTTTTGAAATGAGGCTCGTGATTCATGAAACTCTACAAATGACAATACACATAGATGCTTATCGACCCAAAGTTCTCGTCTAACTTTAGATTTATTTAAACCGTATTATACTATGCTATTCCTTATTCATTCCAGTTATCCAAGAAGAATAAATCAGTCGTTAGTCGCCCTCAGTGCGGTCGCGGTAACTAGTAACGCCTACATGGACCAACCCTACTTTAAATTCATTGATAGTCTTGTTGTACACAGATCGAATGTGAAGATATCTTGAAGTAACGAATGCTTTAACTAAGATATAATTGGTCTAAATGTAAAATTCTGAACAAGCAGCCCTAGTATTGAAAGTAAACGTTGGACCAGACCATTGACAGGTCTGACGGAGTGACGACTTGGAAAAGTAGCCGGTAGCTATTAGAAGAGTAAATGAATTTGAGCACTGGTGTGCCTTAAGAAAGACCTAAGCATGCCAGCAATGAGCAACAAAAAGGAAAAGAAATTAAGTCGATTTAAACCTATTGTTAAATTTACAATGTAAGCACAACTGAAGTGAGGAAATCCAATAGAATGCAATACATTGTTTCAGTCTAAACACAGCTTTGTTGTTAAACAAATACCTCATTTTAGAAGGGTAATGCCCTAGATTGTAAACTGTTGCTCGTATAACAATACGTTCAGTATTTTCTGTTCGGGTCAACGACATTAAAACAAACTTGTGCGTAAAATACAGAAATACAATGTCGTAAGAATTCTCGGCGTAAGAGATTGATATGGATATTCGAGAAATTTGGGTTGGAAATTTTCGATCATAAGAAAAAACTCATGACTCAGTGCAAATTGCAGTTAAATTGTTTTAACCTTTAAAATCGTCGATCGAACGGTTCTGATTTGCCATTTCGTCTCGATATCCATTTTGAAGACCAATTCAACGGGACTATTTTTATACGCATTAACGTTGATACAGCAATGAAGCTAATTTTTAGGGAAAACTCAGATTGTATCATGCATGATGATACGCCAGATTGTATCGCCCATAGACACCTGCAACACCAGGGGGTATGCCGACCTTGCAAAATCCTATGCACAGCTTTCTTGAAGAACCCCCCCCCATATCGTAGCTTAATGGAAAGACCTCAAGAGGTCTTTCCATTAAGAGGGCTGTGGAACGAACTGCCTCAAGAGGCAGTTCGTTCCACAACCCACGCACTGTCTATAGTTTCAAGATGTAAAAAAAATATAAGCAAAAAAAAAATGAGAAAAATTAATAATTATACAGCATATTTTTCAATTTAATTCTTATGAGATAAAGTAGATAATTTTTGGTAGATACCGGACTTTGTTTTTGAATTTTAATAATGACTTTATAAATAAATAAATTGACAGTAGTTGAACATTATATGTCCAGCATAGTCTGCTTATTAGTGGGCTATAAACAATAAGCTATCGATATAAACGCTATATAGGATAAGGCTCCTGAAAATCTGCAATTCTTGTCTAAATATTACTTTTTAAAAATGTACGGATAATAACGAAATCTTTCTTTCGATCGATGTGATTTTTTCTTCTTCTTTTTCAACACCATTATTATATATGACTTCGGTTAAACATTACAATATGTTATACGATCAAATAATTCCTTCTGCATTTATTGAAATACTAAAAAACGCATGTCCAAGTTTCGATATCAAGTGACACATCTAAAACATTGATAAGGTCACAAAAGTGTTAGTACCTTTATCGGCTCTTCGAAGCAACAAAAAGATAGATATGCTTCGATATGCTTTCAAATTGAATAGAACGATCTGATTGACCCTTCACGTCGCTTTGTTATTAAAGCGATCCTCACGCGCACCATTTTTGAAATGGTCTTTATTTAGTACATTAGATAAAGTGAGTAAGATTGAACTGTGTAGAGGAATGTATGAATACAATAATATTAAGCTGGAGAGGAATTATCCATGACCACATCAAGGCCAGTTTTCGATTCGTCATGGCAATGATTGAAGGACATTAGAAATGAATGAATGATTATACTGAGAACGATGATAATCATGTTAGTATTTGCGATGCGTTGTTAGACTTAATATTTAGGAGCTAAAATCTGTATCTGCTGATAAATTTAAAAAGGCAATGTGTCTGTCGGTCATTTCTTCGCTAGCAACTTGAGAATTGTTGGACAAATTTAACACAGATAGGTTCTGCGTATTAAAATTTTTCGTGTAAGTATTACACGCATGCTTCGATTACACGTATTCGATTTCGAATGTAGGAGTTAAGATTATTATTGAGTTTACTTCCACATCGACGTCAAGGGTGAAAAGCTAGAAAAATAATAGTTTCATCTTACTTTAATGTACTATGTTTAACTCTAAAAGGGGAAACTTTTTTGCGACTGCGTCAAAGGTAACCAAACGTTGCTCCATGTTAAAAAAAATATAAAACAATCTTATTACACTATTTATAATCAAAAACAATGACATACTCGTATGTACAGTCAGCAATACGCTAATGTATCCAGAATCATTCAAAACTGATCCTTATACGTAACAAATTAAGGCACTCATGGGTATAGATTGATGTTATTAACTGTATGTACGTAAGTACTTGTATCAGACCATAAGGTAGCAGTGCAGGGGACAGGCCTCCCCTAGTAAATCACTGGGGAGTTTTAGGGTATTTATTTAAACTTTATTGCACAGACAAAATGTACAAAAGGCGGAATTAATGCAGGCATTTTCTAGCAGACAACCATTGGGCAAACAGAGGATCAAGAAGGGGTGCATTAAAAGTACGTAAGTAACATAAGCTCAAAATAAAAAAAAGATAATTTTTCAAATAAGTCTCCTGGGTTATGCTCTCAAAATTTGCACAACATTTATCATTTATTATGCCTCTAAATATTGTAGATTTTGACCTATCAAACTATATAAAGTTTGACCTTCTCTTTGTATTAGTAGCCCAGTGAGACTAAACCGCGCTTGACTGGTCTATTACCATTGCGTTGTTAAACAATTCTAAGGAATTAAAATCAGGACTCAATAATTTTGAGCCACACACATCTATAAACCCAACGAGTCTTACAATAGTGCATACAAAGTTACACTTACAATAGGAACCTACCCATAAATTTCAAACGAACGTTCAAATACCCAAATCAAAGTTATGCGCGTCATTCGTGCGTGCGTTCTGAATGCAACAATGAGTCGTTGGGAGTATTTCAACGCGAGTAGGCGGCGCGGGCGCAGCGTCATTGTCGTAGGATCCAAGGACGTGAATGAGTATTTTTATTATCATGTTAATGTAAGCTTTAGATAATATTAAGTGATGGACACAAGCGTCTACAGTTTAGCCAACTGAACGGTCGCATGATTACAAAGTTTTTGCCTTCGTAAAAGAGTTAACTTATTACGGTGAGTTTGCTCATATTCGTTATCCAAACTGAAAATACAGGTTTATCGTACACTGCTGGCTGAACATGGGTCTCATCATGCATATTGTCTTGCGCGTAAGGGATGTATGGATTTAAAACGTCACATTTGTCAAACGAGTTGACGAGTCCACTCTTTTAGATAGATTTTGGATAGATAGATAGATTTAGATTTTAGTTCTTAGATTTCAAACGCTCGATGGGCCAATAGTTAACTAATGGTGACACACATTTTTAAATGACCCGTTCACCCGGCATACATTTTTATCGCGAAGGTTTCACCATAAAGAACAATAATGACCATGTCTTCCTTCGCGTTATCGCTGCGTTATCTGTTAGCATTGCAAACTGCAAAAAACTTACTTTAATCGATACTAGCTAGATTTCTTGTTGGTTGGTAAGTTCGAATTACTTATCTACTTAATAAAAATCTAACACTGACTGACTGACAGACAACGCACAGCCTAAACCGGTGGGTCTAGAAGCATGACATTTTGCACAGCAGTTCCTTATATAACGTAGGTGAGCTCTAAGAAAGGATTTTTGAAAATTCATTCCCCAAGTGTGTAAAATAAGGGCCTTAAAAACTAACATTTGAGAAAAGTCGGATGGTTCCCGAGATGTTCCGATGAGATTTCTCATCGGGGCACACGGCTAGTAAGAAATAAAATTTCAGTTGATCCATTTAATAGTGATTGACAACAATTAGAAAATAATAAAATTGATATGAATTGAAATTAACACTTTTTTTTATAGATGGGATGGCAGAAAGGTGGGTAAGTGGGTGAATGAGAATAGTGGAATATGAGGAGTACCTCCAGCAAATATGTATTATATTACTAGATAGTTATTCTAGATCCGAAAAGATATTCACAGAAGAAAGAAAGTCACCAACATTGCTCATAGAATCAGTATGCTGAAGTATTACATAGCCTACCCCTTCCTCAATTCACTACCCATTTCACTGACCGTTGGTTGCCTGAAAAAGATCGCTTTTAGCGTTACGGACGTCTATTGCTTGTGAATGTTAACATTATGTTGAATGTTACTACATAATTACATTAAATTAAAACAGGAAATAAACAATTTCCATTTATTCATTCATATATGCCGCAGGACGGGCCATCGATGTATTAGACAAGTCCGTGTAAAACCACGTATCAGAGAGCGTAGTGTGAGACGTCCCCCGATCAAGGGGTTGAAGAAATCAGTCAGTAGTGGCTGGATGAGGAGAGCGGAAGATAGTGTGTGGTAGCAAACCTTGGAAATGCCTTATATCCAGCAATGAAGAGATATAGGTTGGTGGATTGGAGATGCCATTTGGTGAAACAAAATGCAATTCGTACAAAAATGTTACAAAATTGCTGAATCGTCTAAAATCTAAATGGTCGTATGTATCACCGACCGATGCACAATGGAACTACCTACGCGATATCGGGACTGACATAAGCCTATAATTATATTCGCAATCTGATTCCGAATATTCTTTAACTACAACTGACATGTTATTGTATTAGAAGAAAAATGCGCTTTGTATTTATTAAACGGTTTTATTTAGCTCGACCCGTACGGAATTTATTTGTTTATTTATTTGGGTCAAAATTAGAAATTGAAATTTAAGCACCTTCCCGTTGTCAGATTGATCTAAAATTTGGTACACACATTTAATTTAGATGACAATACAATATAATAAAATCAATAACATTATAAATCTAAGATGGCCGCCGATACAAAATGGCGGATTACATATTTTTCCTTAACCCCCTCAATATGGGTATCAAATGAAAGGGCTACACGTAGTTTTCAGTGCACATAAAATATAAAACCGTTTAACTTAAAAGTTTTTTAAGATTGTTATTCAATGGGTGGATGGGGGTCGCTACTTTATACTTTGTCTCCACGCGCTAAGTACTTGCAGCTACGGGTGTCCGCGCGACGGAATCCGCCGTAATTTGCGACTGTTGTTCAGTAATAAATCAACGTGCACGCTTTTTTTTGCGTATATCAATTTTTTAATTTTTTAGCAAATATGAATGCACAATATAATAAACTATGGTTTCTAACCAACCATTGGCTAGATACATTATAATAACAAATTTATTTCAATTTCATTTCTTTCATGTAGTAATAGTCGTGTCTGTTTTTATAATCTTATTTGTGTAATATCTAGGAGCCCTTCTCAGTGGTTAAGTCTCTAGGTGTTTGCTGTATCAAGCAATATTCATTTACCACGAGGTGAATTGTCTTCTCGATTGCAAACTTCTTACAATAAAAAAATTGTGTAATTTATTTTATTGATAACATGAACATAGGCACCACAGCCGGCCAGGTCAAGCCTGTCCCGGTCAAACCGGTACACCATGAGCACAAAATTTTTGTAGGAGAGATGTGAAAGCTCCAGGATGTGAAGAGACGATCGACTAGTCCCGAGCGGTCGTCCACAATCAGCCAGCTATGCAGCCTTGAGCCAATATAGGAAGTTAGGTAAAGGCGGGTATAGCGATGTGGGATTAAGCGTTGATGTATGCAATGAGGGTTGTCCTCTTTGACTGGGATCTCTAATCTATATAATTTATTTTATTAATAAAATATAATAATAAAATCTATATACATATAATAAAAATGTAACTGATCGCTGTCTGTACATGGATGATATATGAGAAAAATATTATTGGGGGCCTTTATCAACGCAATAGAACCCAAAACAATGATTGTTAGTATTTTTGTCTGTTTATCTGTGCGTTTGTGTAATCTTAGATTAGCGTTTGTGTGTAAGATTAGCGTTTGTGCTAATCTTAGAAACGGCTTAACCGATTTGGGTGCGGTTTGGCTAATATATTGTGGTAAGCTTCACTTAAAATTTAATGTTTGTTTTATTTCAATCAGTTCATAAATAAAAAAGTTATATCAATTTAAAGAATCACGTCGAACATTTGTTCGATAAAAAATAAGCTATAAGAAATAATGAGTGTGATCGTTTTTGAAAATACCAAATACCCCTAAGAAGGTAAAGACGGTGTTTATAAACACCACGTCCATGTGGACGAAGTCGCGGGCAACAGCTAGTCATTAATAAAATCAATGTCCTGCATAGGTATTAATAACAAAAGGTGTATCTGTGAGTATAGTATGAGTATATTATACTTACTCACAGATACAGTATACTCGTCATTATAATATTTTTGGTGTACCTATGAATAAATATTCTTCCGGACCTCTTGAATTTTCTCTCTTAAGTTAACACTGTTTATCTATAACAATAACGTTTGTTTTCTTTTTCCTAATTCTATAATAGGTTTATCAAAATTTCGTAGATTTTGGAAAAAAATAATAGGAGACAGCGACTGTACTTACTCCAATACGAGGCTAAAATGATTCTACATCGAAGCGTTCATTGTCGCTATATCGAGACTGGAATAATAAGAAAAAAAAAAGAAGTATCGCCCTTCTAGGGCTGTCAAAATTATTAACACTGGATTGAATTTTAATTCAGTTTTACTTTTCTTAGTATGTATATCACAAAGTGATAAATGGACAAGGGAAAGACCATTAAGTATCAATAAACTGTAATTTACCTGTTATCGCTCACTGCTGGACATGGACATCTCCATACACATTGTCTTGTGCTTGAGGGATGTATAGCCTTTAAAACACCACACTGGCCAAGCGGATCCGCGAGTCCACTCTTTTATGCCCGAGTGACATGGGTCTAGTATATCAAGCCAGGATAGTATGATAGTATACAGCGTCCTATCTTGGTTTCCTATCCTGAGTTGCCACAATAACAGTAGTTGTTTACACGATGCTAGTACATTTTAAGCCAGAGTAAATTGTAACTGTCGATGTCGTTGTGACTACACGTCGGTGAGGCCAAAAATTAATAGTTTAAGTAAAAGGAACAAGAAACAATTAATTAAATTTTTAATATCTTTAACGGACATTTCTATAACGATCTTCATCAATTCCGCACACATTTTTTTTGTAATGATGAGGCACGCATATCCGGGGAATACTGGCATTCCACAGACATCCTTCCTCACGATATAATTGTAGGAATTCCAAATTTATATCGTTATTTAATTTAGGTGCCGTGTGGTGTTGGTCGGCTATAGAATAGTACCACCCCATCTCTTCCCGCGGGTGTGGTAACCAAGGAGACCAAGGGTTAACATAGCCGCTACCACAAGCCCTGAAGCTACACCACCTCTAAAAGAGTGGACTCGCCAAACCGGTTGGACAGCGTTCCGTTTCAAAGCCTCGTGTACAAGACAATATGCACGAGGAAATCCATATCTAACAGGGGACACTGAAAGGGGTATAAATTAAATACAACCATTTAATTTAGACATTTTGCGTAGAAATGAAAAAAAATTTTTTTTTTTTTTTATATAATAGTGGTCGGACGAGCAAGCGGTCCCACGTGATGGTAAGTGTTACCGCCGCCCATGGACGCCTGCAACACCAGGGGGTATTGTGGAGCGTTGTCAGTGTACCAATACCGATCGCGCACTTATTAAGCTTCACAGTCTACACGTAGCTAGTATACAAAGCCAGGATAGTAATTTAGGTGGTGGGCGACGTCACTAGCTCGAAAAATAGAACTCCATCCTATTAAACTATCCTGGCTTGAGACGCTATCTTACTAGCTTAAAAAATTGTCCTACATGAATACCTGCTCGCCGTGAGGTCCTAAACTCAGGGTTTGTGGTAACGGCTTTGTTATACCTTAGACACCCGTTCAAGTATTACGTAAGCAGAATTTTAGTCATTTTACCCCCCCCCCCCCCCGTCAGCCAAAATAAGCAAAGCACTTAACCCCCCCCCCCCCGCTAACGTAAGCATTGGTATATTTTTTTACAAAATCTGTTCAACTTTCTCATTTAATCGGAATCTACTAAATTTTGCTAAAAAAAAATACGAAAGTAAATAAATAAATATTGCTGACGTAATCGCCATTCCGACCCCAACCCCGGCCCCCATGTCATCAAAAATAAGCAAAGCAAAGACCCCCCCCCCCCCCTTGGTGCTTACGTAATACTTGAACGGCCCCTAATACAATTAACTATGAATAAGTCATTGGCACAAAACATATTCGATAAAAAAATTGTCTAATTGGTGATTCATATATCTGTGAACCTGTTACATATAGCTTACAACAGGGAAAACGACAACGAGTAAGTACCTACTGTAGATTGACCATCATGAATGAACTACAAAATGTACCTACTTTTCATTGATAAATGTTTTAGCACTAATTACGTAATCATATTGTCAATTACCTGTCTGTCCGTTTGTTCACGCTTATCTCAGGATCTACTACACCGATTTTGTTGCAGTTTTCGCTGCTACGTAGCGTGGTACGTATTTTCTACGCATTTCAAATCTACTTCACCAATTTTATCAAAATCGGTCAAGTAGATTTAAAAATAACTACCAGGGAATCATCATGTATCCAGTATGTATGGTTATGTACGAGTATCTAGGTCATGGTATAATATTGGAGGAATGTATGTATAATGAAATCAACTTAATATACATATCTGAATCTACCGACATTTAGAAATCGAGTACCAAAGGAGCGATGTCGCAGGCACTAGCTAGTAAATAAATATATTTTTAACTAGCTGTGCCCGGCATGCGTTGCGTGCACGTCAATTTTTTTGCACATAATATATAGCCTATATCCATCGGGAATAATGTACCTAACAAATGGTGAAAGAATTTTTGAAATCGGATTAGTAGTTTCGGAGATTATCTCGTACATTCAAACTTACAATCTTTACCTCTTTATAATATTAGTATAGATAAATGTTGGACAGGCAGACAACCATAGCAATTAGCTTGCGTATAGTACTCGTATTACTATACTATACGCAAGTTAATTACTATGATAAAGTATAGTATAGTACACTTCCCGGCTGAAAGTAATACACATCGACTATGATCGGCGAGGTTGCCCATGTCTCTGTCGTGTGCCGATACGTCCCTGACTAACTGACTGACAACAGAGACGACGCTCTACAAAACCGAAGCTAGCCGATCATAGTCGATGTGTATTGCTTTCGGCCGGGATGGGTAAGTATCTTGCTTTCGGCTTTTTTTCAGAATGGCTAAATTCTTGTGGGCTTAATGGGCTTTCAAGTCATCAGACATATAAGGTATAGGGCGAGCCCGGAACAAAGTGTGACCAGCAACGAGCCTAAGGGCTCTCCCGCCGGTAGGCTGGCGGAAGAAACGGACCTCGGCTTAGGCGTTGTTTTGGGAGGGTGCCGCGGGATCGCGAATCGGTGGACACCCGGACACGTGACGATACCCGATAAAAGTGTTGGCCGAAGGTGGGCGTGTTCACGGTGTAGCGAGGGGGAGTGTTCACGGTGTAGTGAGGGGGACGTCCTGCAACAGTAGTTTCTTTTGTGTCTTCTTCTTCTTGTGGTGCCTCTCCTAGTGGAGGTTGGCAAACACCTTCGAATATTTTGCAGTGTCTGTCGCGAGGCGAAACAGTTCGACGGCACTCGCGATGTTTTTTTTTTAATTTAGTTAAATATACCAAAAGCACATTTATGTTGCCTACTTTGTACCCCTAATCCTAGAAGATTTGTGCAGGCACTGTACATTCGTATACAAACTAATTACTAAAATATATAAATTGCTGGTCTGTTATTGGAATTTGTTTATAAACCTACATTTTTGTATAGTTTGATTGTGTTATTGTAAATATTGCGAAGTCAATAAGGGTAACTGGAATCAGAGGTCTAATTAAAAGCGATTATTAAACCCTAATATTGACCTCAATATAATATAAAGAATTTAGAAAATAAAAAAGTTGCATTAAATAGTAAAAACTGAAGATTTTAAATTACTGCATCTAAATAACTATTAAGTAAATATAAAAAAAATCGCCAAAAATAAAAATAGTGACAACCCTAATCTCCGTTATGGATAGTTATAACAAAATGACCCATCTTAATGTCGGAGGCTTCTCGGAAGATCCCCTGCTTTATACTATAAGGCCCTCGAGCATTTTATAAAGGCTTATTTTTGACACCTCAGATGAAAGATGGCGCGTAACGAATGCGCTCGGGCATCGTTCGTAAAAATCTCATAAAAGTGCGCCCACTAAATGGGATTTCAAATTGGAAACGACATAAAACTACTATTTAGATATATGCGACAGGGTATTAATATATGTTGGGTGTGAGAAAAAGGTGTTATATGAGTATTATCTGTTCTATCATTATTCCACTGCTAAATAGTTGTAGGATTCTCTCACAATCGTCGGTTCTCTCTTCCAGCCACGTAAACTTCGCGTATATGTACATAAATACACATGTTGTTTAGCGACATACTTGCAAACAATACCTATATAAATATATATAATATGCAAAAATGTGTGCAATAATAAATGAACTTTTGCCATATACCAGTTATTATTGTACGGATAGTTTATATTAGGATAGCTTACCTATGAAATGACCGATTTTATTACTGGCCACTTTGAGTTTCGATATGTTCTGTTCTAATTCGAATTTCAAAATATAACAAAATGCATCTAGTAGCTACGATGTTCTTATTTCAAAACCAGTATTTCATTTGTTTTTCTGTACCAAAATTATGTTCATGTGATTGTCTTGAAAATAAAATGGATAAATTGAAATATCGTGCTATTTTTGAATATGAGTTTCGTCACGGCAACGCAAGTCGGACAGCTCACAATATCAATAGTGTGTATGGGTCAAACATCACAAACGATCGCACCTTACGTCGATGGTTTGAACGCTTCCGTTATGGAAATTTCGATCTTAAGGGTGACCACGGACGACCTACAACCAAGGTTAATTAACGTGAATTAAAGGTTATAATGGAAGCAGATTCATCTCAAAATAGCTGAGTTAGCAACAGGGTTTGATATTAGTGATAAAACAATGTTGATTCATCTCCGTCAAATCGGCAAAATAAAGAAACTCGAAAAGTGGGTACCTAAGAAGTCAACGGACGTTAGCGACAACAATGCGTCGAAATGTGCAGTGTTATTGAACTATCACAAAAACGAAGGAATTTTGAATCGCATTGTGACTTGTGATGAGCAATGGATCCTGTACGATAACCGCAAACGTTCATATCTGTGGCTGGATCCAGGAGTCGCTGTCCAACAATGTCTAAACTGAAAGATAACTATGAAAAAGCTACTGGAATCAGTTTGGTGGTTGTATGCCGGTATTGTCCAATTTCTTGCGAGCCAGTCAACTGATTGATGCAGATGTGTACGATTGATGCAGCAGGAGCTGCGCAATGATGGAAAAGCTGGCAGCAAAGCAACCAAGTATCGCTCATCTCCACTTCATCTTCATAACAATGCCCACCCTCATACTTCACATACAACAGTTTTAAAATCTCAAGAGCTGGACCTGGAGACTCCCTCACCCACCAAACCTGTCTTGACAGATTTCCGATTCCGACAGATTCTGTCGAAATTTGGACAACATTTTGCAATGAAAAAAATTTGATTCTGAATTTGATAATTTGATTACGGCTTTTGAATAATTGATTGATAATGTGGTGAAAGTGTTTCAATATGGGTCAATATTTCAACTAATATAATAAATATCTAAAAAAAAAATTCAGTGTTATACAAATCCGTCATTTCATAGGTAAGCACCTAATATCTCTACTGAACATAGATATCACTATAGATAGAAACTAGGTATTAGGTATATAAAGATTCATTTCATAGGGTATAAGGTAAGGTCAACCAGACTGTAATGTAAATAATTGTAGCAATTGTAATTGCCTATTTACAGAGAATAAGGATCGGTTGTAAACATGCCTACATTTTTTTATAAATTGGACAATTTTTAATCAATTTGTTTACAGTTACCCTGGTTGTTCCTACTCCTCACACTGCTGTAAAAAAAGCCAAGGCAGTATCTTGGTAAAAAAATACGACCCGGATAAAAATTAAACATGATATCATACGGTTGTTCCTGCCATCTGTTGACAAATATGTGAAAGAATATGGAACATTTTCCTGAGTAAATTGAGATTTTAAGAAAAAAATATAGGTATTACAACAAATCATGGATCAAAAAATAACTATCCTAATCTGATGTATTTTCTATCGTTATGTTTTAGTCCATGATTTATTATGTTATAAAATTCTAACAAAACATAGTGGCGATATTGGCGCATAAAATATGAATGATATGTTATTTACCGAGGATATACTTAATTCAGTTGAATAAACTTATAAAGACAAATATATACTGCACTAAAATTAATAAAAAATCACTTTTTCATTCCAAATCCTTTGCAGATAACAAGAAAGACTGAATTAAGGTTTACAAATAAAGTACAAGATTGAAGTCCCTTATTCAACTTAATTAAATACAAGAATGTACTAAACTTAAAACTTACCCATTTTCGTTAATTCTCACTCAATAAATTACAGAAATTGGTAATTTCAAATACTAAACAGATAATGACAAACATGACATAAAAGCCATTTTGGATTTCGTTTTTTGTTACCAGCGTAAAAATATTAAAAGTTTGTTTTAGATGATTACAATATAGCCACAGAAGAAATCTTACCATCACTGTCTATATATTTCACTAAAAATTCGCAATATGTCGCAATCGACGAGATGATCCAATAATCTGTCAAAGATAATTCATTAAAACAAGATCCACACTACAATTAAATTAAAAATACTTAAAATATTTGCTTATTTTCAGGACATAAATAAAAACATAATACCAACTATTTCTATATATACTGGTTAGAGTTATTGATTTTATAGTAATATTCTTTACATTTATAGATAGTCCCGTTATCGTAGAAAGAGCGCTGACATTTCTGTATTTAATTCATTTTATGTAGATACTGTTTATTTCTTAAATTATAGCAAAGCACAATAAAATAGAGAAAAATCCTTAAAGGGCAATCGAATTGTAAAATTATTTTTACTCCATGATACAGATGTGTGTTATGGTATATGTCACTCTCAGAGCTCTTCATATAGATCAACCGCATCTGTTCTATAGGTTCAACAAAATAATTAAGGAGCGGTTATTAGAAGTGAGCTCTGACAGGTGACATAAATCTGAAGCATAGGGTAAAAATCATTTTATAATTATAGTCCTTTAGGATTTTTTCTATTTTATTTTGTTATATTATATGACTTAAGAATTAATCGTTATTTCCAAAAAAATGAATAAAAGAACTGTCAGCGCTCTTCCTTTGATAACCGGACCATAGTTTATAGAAAACAGACTGATTTACAACAATGTTGCTAGCTAGCATAAATAAAATTTCTTTTCTTGTCAACAGCTGTCAAAAAGGTTAGGAATTTGTGTGTTTCAAAAATAATAAATGAAATCACTTTTAATCCGCTTATAATTCAAGCTAAATGCAAAGAAAACACAGTGATCTGAAGTGTTATACAACTATTATTTATAATTCCTTTCATATTTCAGCTACAAAATGGTACAGCGGCTTACATTCAGGCGACGTTTGTCGTACAATACGAAGTCAAACCAGAGGAGAATGTGAGTGTTTACTTCTATATTGATTACAGAATTGCATTAAAAATGTGCAGGTAACACATATTTTTAAAAGAGAATTCATCTCCTACAACCTTACAACTTACCTAACCTCAACTTTTCGACTATTCACACTCTAAACATCTTAGTTCGTCAGAAATGTACAAACGTGCAATTTGAACGAATAATCTGAAACATCCAATAGTTCTGCGGATGTCATCTTAACCAAAAATTCGATGTTTAACCTTTTATATTTCAATTGATACAACTGTAAATCACATCTAAAATTTACCTGAATTGTAAGTATTGTAACTTATAGTTTGTACAATGAGACGAACTGAAAGTAAAAGTACTTGCTATTATTATAAATTTAGATTACAGACTTCACTAATGTTCAAGAATGTTTGTTTACATTTATCATGGAGAATTTGTATTTTATTTTATACATCATTTGATTCAGTATGGTGGAGAAAGATCACTATTATTATGAATAGATGACCTACAATATTACAAATTGTATTCAGCACAATCTGAAATTCATAAAAATGTGAATTTTCTTGAATAATTTTAATCCAAAGGATCAATAGCTGCTTGTTAATTGGTTCCAAATTTATCCACCAGTCATTAGCTCTTCTAAAAGTTGTAGTAATTATGCTTCTAAATCAATACTTAATTTCTTTATGGTTTTTATTTTGTATAGAATTACATTTCAGTAGGGAATGAGATATGCCAGAGCCCATTCCTATCCTTTTGCTTCCCATTTTCCCAACCCTTTCTACAAATCCATTCCTACATCAATGGGGGCATACCAAAGTTGGTCATTATAGCTAGACTATAATGTTGGCATGTGCCGCAGGTGTCCGTGGGTGACAGTATCCACTTACCACCATGTGGACTATGCTTATTTGTCACCTACTTTCTATAAAAAAAATACATATCACCCTATAACATCCTACACAGACCTCCCCTAATAATCACAATGAGGCTTGTGCATGGTTTCCTTACAGTGTATTCTCGCAGTACAAGTGAAGATAGAAACAGGGTTTTATAATACATAAACTTATAGTACTGTGTTGTGGTGAACCTTGTGGTAGAGCTGTATCAAGCAGTTTTTTTATAGGTTAGTACACAGAAGGCCAAGCGGCCCATATAACTGTAAGTGGCTATTGCACCCCATGGACACCTGCAGCACCAGGGGGTATGCGGATGGACACCTACAGCACCAGGGGGTATGTGGATGTGCTGCTGGTCTTGCAGAATCCTATTCACAGCTTTCTTGAAGATCACTGTGTTGTACCATAAGGGGAACACCTGTTCATTCTCCAGCATACTAGTCTGCAGCAAAAAAAAAATTTAGGCTGTACAGTGTGCCGCCACCTCTTTATCGGGTATATATCGCACTTCTGTGAGGTCAGATGCGGTTATAGAAACTGGAGTTGGAAATTATGTTGAACAATTCTTCAGAGCATTCTCAACTGTACAAGTGGTATAACACACGAGAGACTCAACGTCTCTCCGAATACTGAGTGGTGAGAGTGGGATCATTGACAATTCGATCAGCACAACTTTGGATGGAGTCAAATGTGTCCAATTGATATTTCAGTGCGCTAGATCAGAGATGTGAGCATTACTCCATATGGGACCTAACTTAAACTTTGTAGTGTCAGAAATTGCCCAGGGGTGAAGTACTGCTTCATTTTATTCAGCACAATCACCTTTTTGAAGGCCATTTTGGCTTTATTTTCCAGATGACCCCTAAATTCGACTTTACTGGAAATGTAGACACCAAGAATCACAATACTATCTGAGATCTTAAGAGGTATGCTCTGAAAGCGAGGTGCTTGGTATTGATGGTATGGTATTGTGTGAAATGTCTGGAATAAATCTATAACTTTCTTACAATTTCCAAGAAGCCTCAAAGTATGTAATACATAGTTCCCTGACGTCATTTATTTTTAAGCTAAGAATTTAATGAAGTAATTATAACTCAGTTCTCACTATTTACAAATGTTTTCATAGCAAAGTTTATATCAAAAAATATCAACTTATAGTCAAACATTTGTTGGAAGATGTTTGGTTGCTTTTGGGATTGAAATGTTTGATTCTAGACCCACAATATAAAAATAAGTAATTATTTATTCTTATACCCACAATATGAAAATATAGTTTAGGTCATTGTGACATTGTTATTTATTTGTTCACAAGTCAAAAAGCCCCTTTTAACCAGAACACATTATTTATTTTTTTCTTAACAGTCAATAAATTTTAATTCCAGAGTAAGAACTCCCGGTGGACGCCTGGTCTATCAATATGTAAAGAAGCCCAAGAAGATCCCGAGATGTGGTCAGTGCAAAAGCAAACTCCGTGGCATCCAGCCGGCCAGACCTGCAGAGCGTTCCCGCCTTTGCTACCGTAAGAAGACTGTCAAACGCGCATACGGTGGTGTCCTCTGCCACAAATGCGTGAAACAACGCATCGTCAGAGCTTTCCTCATTGAGGAGCAGAAGATAGTGAAGGTCCTCAAAGCGCAACAGGCGAGTGTGAAGCTTGGCAAAAAGGCCGGGAAGTGAACACTTGTTAGGGTATAAATAAAAATAAAAAAAAATATTTGTTGTTTGATTTTGTAAGGCATAAGTATCGACGACCGCCGAGTGAGGTATTTTCTCTTCTTATATGGCAATGGTGCAATTAGCACATTCTTCTAGTGTCAAGTTTTCTTCGTAATAAAGAATTTCAAAGTCTTTCAATGGCCAATCCCACGCAGAGGACTCCTTGGAACCATACGAAAAACGCAGTCTTACGCTTTTATTTCATTATCATAAACACCACCCATGAAAAACACATTGAACTTACTAAACTAACGTCTATTCCCATTTTCTACCACTACCCATCACCACCGGTGCCAATTGGGAAAAGTCTTGAAAACGATCTTTCGTGCTCCAAAAAGGATATTAATTTTCTCTCGAAACAAAAGATGCGGCTGTCCCAGGTAGTGGCAATTGGGAAAATTTATCCCGTTTGTCACTAGTGATGTCAAATGCAAACTAATTCATTCCATGTCGCCATCACTGCTGGCATATGGGAAGATTTTTCCCAATTGCCACCGGTGGTGGCAAATGACAATAGACGCTATTAAACCACAAACGCCAAAATAGACAATTTTTACAATAAAATAAAAACCACTTCTAGATTTCTCTCCAAAAGTCTAAAAGTAAATAACTGCAATTTTTTTATAGTTTTTTACCTTTTATATTCTAGTGGTCGTAGCTCACCTATGTTCTCACATGAATTATTATACCTTATGTACGTCCCGTGTAGTCTCGGCCTACTATAGAATAGCACCATCCCATCTCTTCGCGGATGTCGTGAGACTACTTAGGAAGAACATAGCTGCTGTGACGGGCGCTGAGCAATTACACCACTTGGCTATATATCCCTTGCGCATGAGACCCATGTCCTACAGTTCATACTGAAAGACCTGATTGCATCTACGTTAAACGTAAGGAAGGTCTGTGAAGTAATCATTTAAGTTACAATATTTTACTTAGCGGCCGTCAATCCAATATTATTTTTAAACATTTATTTTCCTCAAATGCTGAAAAATATTTTTTTAACATATTGCCTGTATAGCTGAGGGGTCTTCTAACTTGTAGTACGGTATATTATAATTATTCTCAGTATTACTTATCCCGACGGAGGCTACAATGTTGGATATGAATTCTAACGACGTAAAAACGTTTAATAGATGGGTAAAAAGTCAATAATTAGTTGCAAAAAGCAGAATTAATGAGTTCCTTCTTTAAAAGTTTTAAAGAATGCTTTTTTGGTGGCCCTATCTGCCAGACCAAGCTTAATTTAACAGACCCATAAATTTTGATTACTTCCAGAATATGTCGCCAAAATCTGGAATAATAAATAATTAGTCTATTTGTCATTGAGAGTTGCGAGTCATCTTAGAATCCAAGATAAAATAGTTGGCAAATTGTTATAAAATAGCATTATTATTTAAATAAGCTGATAGCTAGTATATCTTTGCAATTTTAATGCAATTGGATCCTATAAGATCTACTTACGGTAGGTAGTTTTTACTGTTAGATTTAATATAACAGCTACATAGCTTGAAAAATAAATGTTTTTAGATATGTAAAATGTTTTGCGAACCAATAAGTCTATGTACAATCAAATTTATATGCAGATCGAATCAGTGAACGAATTCTTTATCGCACTCAGCAGTAGGGCCGCATAGTCATCACGATTCACGAGATACTAACGAACGATTAGAGAGTTCTCGGAACAGTGCAGTCATGAGGCAATCTGTTTTCACGGTCCGCGCGCATTCTCGGTCACTTCATGATCGTTTTGTTTTATTTAGTTCAAAATAACAAGTTCTCGGTAATTTTTGATTGTACAAAGTTTGAAGGACAAAGGTACTTACTTTTTATTTACTGATACTAAAATAATAGGTACGTTAATATTGTAAGCTGGCGGCGTTTATTTTTTTTCGTATTGGTTTTTTTACTTTTATTTTAACTATATAAGTGTTATTTCTTGTAATACAATATAATTGACATTTAAGTGCTAATATTATTTTGTTGTGTTAGTTTTAAGTTATAACAATTCCATACATGAATCATTTATTTGAAACAATCAAGGTTTGTTATGTTACGTTGATTATACCTATACGTTGATTAGTACCTAGTTATGCACCTTATACTTAGGCATAACATCCGTGTGGGCAGTGTCTTATGACACATTGTATTTAAGACATCCATTACAGCAGTATTTAATGCAACATTGCACTTGGATGTTAGACTAAGTCGCCCACCTCCGAGTGGAGCATTAGCTTAAAAACATATTTTAATTGACTTATTACAGAACCGTCATGATGTAAAGACTTGTAGTCTTTTTAAAATGTTTATCCCTCGACTTTGAAACTTGACTACCTAGTCCTCTTCACGCGAGGTACACCCACAATGCTCATTCTTTGTAAACAGATCGCGTACACTGGACATTCAAAGCATTTAGGTCACCTATCGCTCTGCAATTTGGATAATGTAATGTGGCTTTCACCTACGGGTGGCAGTTAGGCTATAAGTGTTCTACTACTACACTAACCACTATAATTGTTATAGTAGTAGTTAGTGTTGAACTGTTGATCAAGTCAAACTTAATATGACGTCATTAATCCGCTCGTTGGCAGACTAAACGTTTGTTCCTTCGCCCGACCGCTAGAAATCCTTTGTGATTGAATCAAGTGAACATATATTATTCGATCAGTCATTCAGTTGGAAAGATTGAATTACTACTGATACTCAGTTAGGTCAGTGTCACACCCCAATTCTTATTTGGTTTTTTTTTTACAAAAGACACCATTCTCTGCCATCTCTGCGTGAGTGCTCCTCTATTTTACTTTACATTGTGCAACAAATTAGAATTTAGGAATAAATATAATATAAATCTGTGATATTAAATATAATTAGAAAATGTCGAATCCGTGGAAAAATGTTTCAGTGGCAGTAGATGTTCAGAATCTCTCTGATATTATGTCCGAGGAGTATGCAAAGGGTCTCCAAATAAAGGAAGACATCAAGTTTGCTGAAGAAATTTCAGAGCAGACTATTATTACGGAATCGGAAGGTATATCGCCTGAAATACTGAAGCAGATTAAAGAATCACACGTGAAAGATTACTGCAATTCTGACGCTCTTATTGCGCAAGTGTTGCAATGTCAATACGACAAAGAACATGACGATCAAGTGAAAAGAGTTGAAAAGAAACTCAACGGAGAAGCTAAGGTATCTTTATCCTTCGATCATTTCCGATACATACCTGAACATCTTATACAAGACTCGGAGTCTGAAGAGGATGTTGAGGTGGCCCTTAAGGGAGATTGGGATCGTTTTGATAAGAATGCGAAAGAGTTTGCCAGTCTTCCGAAGCGAGGGTTTATTATAAAGAATGGCGAGAGAGTTACTAAGCATGATAGCGTAATTAACGGCAGGAGGAACGCGTGCCGGGTCATGGAATTCCCTCCCGAAGTATGCACAGGCGACGGTGCAGGATTTGACATGAAACTACCAAACTCTGTATTCAATGATCTCAAAGAGTACACAAGACATCACCAAGCACGCAGACACAAGATGTTAGACAGGAAAGTTAACCAGGCTACTGTAGAAATGGGCCTCGATGAGCCTACAAGGCTACTTTTATTCAAGTTTATCAATAATGCAATGTTGGAGGATATTAATGGTGTAATATCTACAGGCAAGGAGTCTGTAGTCCTGCACGCTAATGGTGGTCAGTCATACTCTGATCCCCAGCGTCCAGATTTAGTTATACCCAAAGAATGTGCTGTGAAGATTTTCAAGACTACTCTAAATGAGTTTAAAACCCGTGATAAGTACATTGAAGCCGATTATAGGTTTAAAGATCGGTTTTCAAAGCAGAATCCTCGTAAGATTGTCCACATGTGGGCGGAAAAGGAAATGCATAACATGGTAAGGATGCAGAACATTGGGTTGAACTGCCCCGAGATGATTGCTTTGAAGAAACATATTCTTGTTATGTCTTTCATTGGGAGGGACAATAAACCAGCTCCTAAGATTCGAGATATGATCCTAAACCCTGGAGAATGGCAGAGTGTGTACAATGAAGTTGTCGAAGTCATGCACAAGTTGTATAACGTTGGGCGTTTGATTCACGCAGACTTATCAGAGTACAATATTTTGTGGTGGGAGAACAAATGCTGGTTCATAGATGTCTCTCAGTCTGTGCAGCCAGATCACCCACATGGGCTTCAATTTCTGCAGAGGGATTGCCATAATATTACTAATGTAAGTATATTAAACATAAAGTTACCTAATGGTCATCTCTTACCTTAATTCAACCACTAAGATTAATATAGAATAGTGTTTTTTGTATTGAAATATGTTGCAATTGCTAGATGCTTTCAGTTTGAAAAGTGCACATTTACATATTTAAAAAAACAGGTTAATGTTAAATGTAGGAGGTTGGAATTAGGTAGCTTTGTGTCAATTTTAAGCAATTATCTATTGTTTTAGATACCAATGCTAATGCATTAGTTATGTATGCATGCTAATGTATTTAAGACTAATGTGAACCTACCTAAGGGACCCGTTCAACTATTACGCAAGCACCAAGGGGGGTCTTTGCTTTGCTTATTTTTGATGAGATGGGAGTCAGGAGGGGGGGGGGGGTCAGAATGGCGATTACGTCAGCAATATTTATTTATTTTCGTATTTTTTTTGGCAAAATTTTAGTAGATTCTGATTAAATGAGAAACTTTAACAAATTTTGTAAAAATTATACCAATGCTTACGTTAGCATGCTAAAATTCTGCTTATGTAATACTTGAATGGCCCCATATTGCTATCTCCAATTCCTACAAGCACTTCCCATCAAATAGAGTCATCAACTCATGGAATAATCTACCCCATCAGCATCAGACAGTTACAGCAAACAGAATGAATAAATTCAAAAACTAGACCATAGATTCCCAGTGGGTGCTGAAGTCTTCATGGGGGCCGGAAGCCAGTCCAAAGACAAATGGGAAGCATTAAGGCGGTCAAGGGTCAAGCGCATGTTGAAATTTTTCATCCATCTTTACACTATCTGATCTTTCTAAACTTACATGTGTTCTTATTAATTAATCATATTACAAACATATGAGGATTATATGCATGATATGATGCTTTATAATGTCACTGTTGCCATTTGTGACCTGTAAAATATTCCTTTTCAGTTCTTTGAGAAGAAAGGAGTCTCAAACATGAAAACTACTGATGATCTATTTAAGTTTATCACTGGTTTTGAGGAAGTTGATGTCAATTTACTTGAAGGTGTCCACACCACATACAATGCTTTGTCATCCCGTTTTGAGATTGCTCCAGACGACAACAGGAATATAAGCTATCCATTTGAATATTGCTGGGAAAAGAGCAATGAAAATAAACAGAGGAAGAGTGAGAGTGACAAAGAAGAACATTCTGAAGATGACTTTGAGGAGATGTGGACTCATTCTCAAAAGAAAAAAACTGTTGACACTGCCACTAACTTTGGCAATGAAATAATACTTGCTGATTTTGAAAATATTAAAATTACTGATACTGCTGGACATGAATTGGTTACTACGTCCAAAGGTGGTGGCATACACACCAAAGATATTGAGAAAAAGTCTTAAAATTAAATTACTTGCTACAACTATGATGACGAAAATGAATATTTAGTTGCATGTGCGAGTTGAAGCAATAAGTTGCTAAAAAGACAAAAAAAAATCCAAATTTTTAAAGAAGTTACCTCTCAGGATTATAAAATTCTAACAATTTATTTATGCCTTTTGATTCATATTAAAATGTATCCATGTTATTTTTATAGGACTGACAAAAACTAAATAACTAAAAAACATAAAGTTAATGCTAAAAGTAACATTTTTGGTTAATTGCACATTCATTATGTTCACTTATTAATTATTTATTTATATCAAAAAACAGCTACAATCTTTATAGGTCTCAAGTAGCCAGTAAATATGTGGATGGTAGCAGTGGGTACATATTAACAAGTTCATTACTGTGGTTTATTAATTATTGTGTTATCAGGAACTAATTTTGAAATAGAATTATTTACTATCTGACAAACCAAATAGATAAATAGTTTATAGGTTGTAATTGATCAATTTAGTTGGTCAGAATGTACTGTGCTTCTCTGCCATCTATAAAAAAATGCATCAGTAACATGGTTCTCTAAAATAAAACGGATAAATATTTAAAACGACCCTTATTATTACATCCATAAATAAAAATAACAACCAAATGCTTTAAGACAATTGTATGGGCTTTTTCTCTTTTAAAACAATGTCAAGGAGATCCTTCTGTGGTGTCGTGAGATCCAGTTTAGTGTCAGCAACTACCCTCATGAGGGAACTGAAATCTGACGTAGCGCAGGATATGAGAATTGATTGTAATTTTAGTCTTAGATCTGTATTGAAGGGTATAGCTGAAAAGGAAGATTATATATTATTTGTAAAGGTCTAAAGGGAGGCTGAAGTTACAATTTAGATTAAAACATGGGTGCTCAACGGCCGATCGCGGAAATAGTTCTTTCTACATTGCCTACAATGTAGACTTGAATTCACTAAATTAAATTTACCAGCACTGCTAACGTCGTTGAAGAATTTACCTATACACGCCAATCCAATTCCTTGAAAATGTAAACAAACGGCGGGCTGAAGTTACTGCCACGCCCTTAAATTAAATAGTGAGGTGATAATTGTTTATAAGGGAATATAAAGGGTTTTCCAATAAGGACTTGACAACTTTTTTTCAAAATAAAATGCAAACCATTTGAGATATTTCAAAAACTTTATTATCGGGTTGAAGTACAATCAAAACATTTATGAATGGAACTCGACTTCGTTCATATGGCCACCGCGGGCACGTTTGCAGCGGTCGATTCGTTGGATTCAATTTTCGATGACTCGGCCACACATTTCGGCCGAAACGGCTGCTATTTCGCGTTCAATGTTGGCTCTGAGCTCTTCCAACGTCGTCGGCTTGTTGGCATAGACCAATGACTTGACGTAGCCCCAAAGAAAAAAGTCTAAGAGGCGTTAAATCGCACGAACGAGGCGGCCAATCGACTGGTCCATTTCTTGAGATAACACGCTCATCAAACTTACTCTTCAATAAATCGATTGTAACGTGTGCTGTGTGGCTTGTGGCACCGTCCTGTTGAAACCACATGTTGTCCAAGTCCATATCTTCCAATTCGGGCCAAAAATAATCGGTAATCATGGCGCGATAACGATTAGCATTCACAGTAACGTGACGATCATTATCGTCGACGAAAAAATATGGCCCTATGACGCCGCCGGCATGCAAACCGCACCAAACAGTTATTTTTTGTGGATGAAGTGGTGTTTCATGAAGCACATGTGGATTTTCACCCGACCAATAACGCATATTTTGCTTATTGACGAACCCATTGAGCCAAAAATGAGCTTCGTCACTGAAGATGATTTTGCGATGAAATTGATCATCTTGGCGCATCTTTTCCAGACCCCAATCGGAGAACGTACGTCGCTTCAAATGGTCCATCGGCTTCAATTCCTGAGTCAGCTTGATCTTGTATGGGTGTAAACCAAGATCCTTACGCAAAATTCGCCATAAAGTGGTCTGGGCGATGTCCAACTCTTGAGAACGCCGTGGAATTGACTGCTTTGGATCATTTGCTACGGACGATTCAACGGCAGCGATATTTTCGACACTTCGACCAACCCGTTGTCTCACTGGCACGGCAACATCACACAACGAATATGTAGACTCAAATTTTTGCACTAAACTTGTTACTGCCTGTCTACTAGGGCGAGAATTACGACCGAAAATCGGAGTTAACGCTCTTAAAGTAGCGGTCACCGACTCCGAATTTCTGTAGTAAATTTTTATAATTTGCAGACGTTGTTCGTTCGTGTACTTTACCATGATGAAAATGTTAAGTTTACTGAATAAATTGACAGTGACAGTTCGATGATTAGTGAAAGGGTGCGTAATTCAAAGTTGTCAAGTCCCTATTAAAAAACCCCTTATATATCTACAATTTAACATCGATACTGCAAGTTTTCTGTAGACCGGCAAATTGTATTGGAACGGATTTTACGTATTTATTACGTACCTTTATAAAAGAGTAAAAAAAAAAAATTTATTGCGCAGTGACAGTTCATAGTACCGAGGGACTATTTGTATAATAAGTTTGAACATGCCCAAATAAGAAAATTATCCTGGGTTGATAAGAAACATTTGAAATTTTCTTTACCTGTTATTCTGAGTTAACTGAAGTCTAATGTAAAAATATTAACTTTCTCGGCTTTGCAATTAGCAAGCAAATTAGGTCAAAACGAAATAAAAATATTGCAAAAAAGTTTTATAAAATGTTCATGTGAATGAACTCTGAATCCTTGGTTTCGGACTTAGGAAAAGGTTTGGTTACACTGTATATCACGGACTTACCAGAACTTTCACAATCATTGAGTAGATCTGTAAACAAATGTTTCAGAGACTTAGGTTTATTTTCCTCCAATGGTTCCACGAGTAAAGTCAACAGCACTCTGCTCACTTGAATTCTGAAACAGAAAAACGTTCCGTTTTGTTTTGATTGGTTGATTGACATCAAAATTTGACAAATCTTTTTTGGCAAACCTTCCCTTGTTCATTACTAAGGGGGGTTTCGGATCATAATCTACCATGCAAGGCCCAGTGTAGATTTTTATTTATTTATTTATGGATACAAGCAAATGTTTAAATAAATATGTATACAAAAGGTGGGCCTTTATCGCTAAAGCAGACGAATTCCAGAATAGTTCTCAAATTAGCTTAGTTTACGTATCGTCACGTAAAAAGATCGCTGGACGTCTTTGCAAGGGATGAGTTCGCGCATCGGTACAGTTTCGCACGAAATTACTTATTGTTTTATATATTATAATTCAATACTTTAAAAGTAAAGGTTTATTTGAAACTAAAAAATAAGTTTAGTAATATAATTTTAATATGATTTGACGTTTTACTTATAAATAAACTTGAGGGGTGACACACCTTCTATTAGATCGTCGTGGGTCACATGGAGTCAGATGAGGCCGCTGTGCTTCGTCCTAGCGGTGGCCACTTCATCATCATCGTTGTCATCACCTGAGCTGCTATCACGATTGCAATCATCATTCGAGTCAGTATCAGTCATTATCATTAACGTGAATTACATATGTCCACCACATCATCATTTTTACTGTACTGTTCTATATCTTTTACATTACTACACAATTTTTCCCACTCCCTCCGTCCCATTAATTAACAATAATTAACGGACTGTGGTGTTTAATTAAAATACTAACTGCAATACTTTTTATTTCACCTATTGAGACCTCTTGTTTTTTTAACGAGCCGACCCGAAACTGTTGCCCTTGTACACGATCCGTTTAAATCAATATGTTTAGGAACTATACTTACTTAAAAATAATGTAAACTTGCCAAAATCGTTTTTGTCTTTATCGGATAATGTCTAATTTTTCATATAATATTATGCAATTTCTTTCCATGCCGTGAAATTTGCTTGCTTATTTTTGTATTTTGAACTAGACATTTGATTTGAACTCGTTTTCGGTTGGATTGGGCAACTGTCGCCGAGTCAGACCCAAGGGGCCGTTATACGAATAATATATATAGTATTATATATAATACGAATATATAGTAAATACTAAAAATAGTCATGACCTTTTTTTTTTTTGGTTATGCAACGATCATGCAAAGGAAATGAAACGCTCTCGGACTCTTAAATCCACCTTCTCATTAACTAGTTCTGTCACACGGTTAATATTCCAACTAACATTTTACTGTCCACATCAGCGCCGGCTCTAGCTCATGTAGCGCCTGGGTGCAGGGCGCCCTCTAGTAGGCGTTTTGAACTCTTTGGAGGTGTCGCGAGCGGCGCTCGGCGCCCCCTAAGACCGCCCGTGTGCACCGCACCCCCTGCACCATAGGTAAAGCCGGCACTGAATTCAGCGCTCGACAGGCGCCCCTTGCACCCCCTGGTAAAGACGGCCCTGGTCCACATATCCTTTGATTTCCGACCATGCCATTTCCGACCATGATAACTGGATGGTAAGGGCAGTATGAACTTTTTCAGTTAAAATCTTGTCAATATTTTTTTTTAATTGATCTTTATCCCGTTTTATCATTTGTACAACTGGTTTCAACATTCTTTCATCGAATTGCATCCCTTTTTGGGTCAACCAGGTTTGCATAACTGCTTTTCTTGTATTGAGTGTTGGTACAGAGTCATATTACTTATGGTATGACGCGTTATCGATAATTACGACTGAATTAGACGGTAAGTTCACTATCAATTTAGTTTGTAGCCATCACTCATAATTTATGTAGTTCATGTTATCATGATAGTCTCCAGGCTTTGTGCCAGCTTTGAACGTAAGTAGAGCATTTGGCACATACACCAGCGGGACCGTCTGACCAAGAATGGTGATAAGCATGAGAGCTATCGACATCGACTCGTCACTACATATAATAGGTCTTCCATCTCTATATTATTTAATTTCTTGAAGATATTAGACTGAAATTTGATAGATATTCAAATTTTCAATTAGTAGTCTATTATTTTCAGTCCTTTTCCATTTGAAAAGACTCTTCAGATCCTCGGAAATCGGGAAATTTAGGTCATTCTGTAATTTAATTCGCAGTTTCTCTATAGTAGGCAATTCTTTCTCAGTGATATGAAAACTATGACTGTTATGGGTTTTTGTTTATTCCTTTTGTTCTTACCAGGAGTTGGAAAAACTGTGAGAAATTCGGTACTCTTGCATCTTTTGTAATTCGTCTCACAGTGGCCTCGGAAGTTTGCGGTCTCACTACAGTCCGTTTCACACATTGTTTTAAATTAATTACCTCTCATTATCAGCCTCTTTTCATAAAATCAAATCAAAATTTCATAAATTCAATAGCGCGACGGCACTGTCATGTGACGCGTAGTCCATACCACAAAATAGATCGATAAATCACTTATTGCCGTTAGCGCTCTTTTTACGTGAAATTATGTATAGATCCGAAAACTAAATATCCATCCATAGATCGACAACGAATGTAGAATACTCACTCTGTTAAAATATCCTCTGGTATATCAAAATTGGAGTCGCAAATTGAGTTGGCTGTTTCAAGAGCTGCGTCAAATTTACCTAGAAATACAGAGTTATAGTTTGTCTAAAAGTGATTTTACTGGACTATCTACACAAATATTATAAAGAGACAATATATATTTTATTTTGTTAGTTTATATGTAAGAGGTAAACTGAAAAACTACTGGATCGAATGGATAACCTTTGGAATAAAAATAAGTAGAACCTTACCACAATCAATCTGTAAATTGACTAAGTTCCTCATATACATCAATTTCATAGTTTTGCCCTCAACCATTTGTAAGGCTTGTCTGAAATATGTCTCTGCCTCGCATTTGTAGTTCAACGAGATTAGGCCGTTGGCCAGTTCCGTCAGTATTGACGTGCGGAGTGGTGATTTCTCAGGGTATTTGTTTAGTGCTTGCATGAAGCAGCCTATAGAGGCCTGAAAAAAGTTCTTGAATGAAATCAATCGTTGTTTGTTGGGTAAAAAGAAATGTTTTTTGGAATGGCAAATTCTTGTGGGCCTAATGGTCTTTCAAGAGTCACCGGACATGTATGGTTTTGGGCAAGCGCAGAAGGGGCTCAGCCAGGAGCATAGAGTATGTGCAGCACGAGCCTAAGGGCTCCCTGCCGGTAGACCGGAGGCGGAAGGAACTGACCTCGGCCTAGGGCGTTGCTTTGGGAGGTAACCGTGGTATCGCGGGTCTATGAGAAGCGCGCAGGCACGTGCCGATACCTGGTAAAAATGTTGGCTGAAGGCCAGTGTGTTCACGGTGTAGCGAGGGTGACGTCCTCGTCTCCGCCGATGTCTTCCTAGCCCAAGGAATAGTGGTCTTCCCAGCCCAAGGGATAGTTTGACGGAAAAGGGATAACAGGAGGGGAAAGATGAGGCCTAGAAATATAAAACTTGAACTAGTGATATAATAGCTAGTGAGTAGCTTTACGAATCAGTTTAGATCCACAAATCCGAAACTATGCAGTGCAAACAGATGGGTGAAACGGCGTGTGAGAGAGACAACAATGTTTTTCCACTTGTGGTGTTATTATCCAGTGACAATCTGTTATTGTTATTACTTTTTTCTATTTTCTATTTCTATTTCTTTAACAATTGGAGAAAGTGGAGATTGCCAAGTTGGATTTTAAATGCCTCAGATACAAACCGATGGCTATGGATAGCCTGAATGATGGTAATGGGCTATCAATGTCCATAGTTATGTGTTATGATCATACTCATAGTTTATATGGAGTATGTTAGATGTGTTCCTGAAGATTGAAATCACGAATCCTACTCATGTTTAAATATTAATATTTTTTTTATCATGTTTTGTATTCAATAAACAGGTAGATATGAAAGATTTAAGAAAAACCAGATAATTACAGGTCAGATTCCATCTGAAATACCCTGCATATAATATTTTTTTAAGTTTGTGTCCTACTTAAAATAGTACAGAAACATTGCTAAAATTGCCCATGTTCACTAGGAGAGGATATGAAAAACCCATTGTGCAGCATCATCTACTTTCGTTTCGTAATCCCTTTTTTCCACTTACACAAATGGTAATTAGTCACCTTTGAGACAGCATAGGAGTAACTAGCGTTCAATTCGAATATTTAGATACAGCAGTTAAAACATAAATTACAATAATTTATGACATCTGATTTTAAAAGAGGGAAAATTATTCTTTCAGAAGAATAATTCTTTCTCGGCAAGTTATTTATAGTATACATATTTTTCTATCAAGGCTAATAGGTTCAAAACTAATGTAATGAATTAATGATAGAACCCTATTTTAATAAGGATCATGAACATGTAATTGAAGCTAGTGGTATTTCTAGATGTACTTTAAAGAATATACTAAAAAAGCTGACAAGAAAACTCGAATATATTTAGTATATTTATATTTAGTATGACTGATTATGGGGTTATCTTTGATATCAAACATAAATCTTTACGGGAGTAGCGGTGGCCATATTAGAAGCCATTCATTATGTATAAACGCATGGTTTAAACAAGACCTATATTTTTTCAGACTTCCTTAGTTGTTTATACTCCGTCATGTTTGTCCCTTTCCATTCTAAATCTATTTCTCCTGTTATACTCCAAATCAGAGAGGCTCTTTTCATCTGCAGTAGTCTAGATATTGAGGTTGTCCTTGCATGGATCCTGGGCATGCTTACCTTGCCCCACTGTGCAGTGAACCTGCACATAGTATTAGGTGGTTTGATTGCTATACTAGTACAAAAAAGGTGTCAATGATTTCTAATGGTAAGTCAGTATCAGAGTATATTTTATTCCACATAATAGCCCTTAGTCAAAAACCAAATTGACTATCTTCCAGTGATAAATATATGCTATAATATGATAAATGTTCATATATAATGCAATTGTTTTAACCAAAATTACCTCTAAATTTTCTCTAGCGGGACTGTGGAACTTTAGTGCAGCCAGTTTCTTCTCAGCTTTCATAAACTGTCTAGCAGCTGTCAAATAATGTTCAGCCTCGACAAGGAAGTTACCAGCGGACGCCTCGCACTTCGCAGCGCCGATATAACAGTGTGCAGCAAAAGCAGGCTGGTCTGAGTGCTCGCATTGTATGGCTAGAGCGATAAACTCGTTTGTGGCTTCAGATATGTTTGGTTTACGCATAAAACGTCTAGAAATAAAAGTAAAACATTTCTAGTATTGATTCATGTGATAGAAATGGTCTAGCTTTCTTAGAAATAGGCGCAAATAGAAGAAATTATATGTGCTATGTACTTACTTTTTGAGTTTGGTGTTTATATTCATGTACTGCTCGTTGAAACTAGTGTTTAGGTCAGTTGACATTGCGTCCGTAAGAAAACAAAGCTAAATAAATGAATTATAGGAATTTAAACAAGTACGTATTTTAGTAACAAAAAAAACCTAAGATCTAACATAGCATTCTTTAAAAATGAATGTTTTGGGAAGGTTTTTATTATAATTTCCTTGGACACTGGCATAACTATTAGTCCACACACAGCAATTAATAGAGCGGAAACGGCATTGTCCAGTCCGTCGAAGTAGGCGTTGCTCTTTTATTTATTAATCACAAACATTATACACTGACACTAGGGCCCTTGATTTAATAAACTATCAATATTAAACCACAAATTCCACAATAAACAATTTTTAAAATAATGTCGAAAAGAAAACGAGTTGAGCCATTTGAGCGCTGTTACTGTGCTTCAGAACGTGATCGAAACGTTCTGTTGTAGGCACAGAACAGAGAATTTTTCTATTCCGTGTTGTAGGTGTCAATTTGACAGTAGTAAGTACTAAACTGACGTGTCGACTTTCTTGTTTCGATTTAATTTTTGTGTTTCTATATTTTATACGATGGTTTCGTATTAATAATAGTTATATGTGATATAAATAGTTAGTGCGGTGCTGTGAAAATGGATTTTTTAAAGAGCGGACTTAAAACCGTGCTGGGAGCGCCCGAGCCCGGACAACAGATTTCAGGAGCTGAAACGGTGACTGCTTTTTGCTATATAGAAGCTATTTATAAAATATATTATGCATTAACTATTATGTGATAATATAATGAATCAAAACCTTGAACTTTATTTCATATATCTGTGTTGTATGTGATCATATGTGGCATGTTATTTTATTATTTAGAAGTATAAGTCCATTTTATCAATTATTGTGATTCGTGATATGTATTCATGTATTTTAAATTAAATGCATAACGTATATTTTAATTTTAGCTGTCAAATTCTACTTGTGTGTAATTTAAAACGACATTTTAAATTATAAGTATAATTTTACTAAAACCATTTTAATGACTTTTGCCTTATTTACAATTTATTATAACTTCCTCTAATGTTGTAATATATAATATACTTAATATAATAAAATTTAAAAGGTAAATCTATTAGACAAGTCTTACTTCATATTTCAGCTGGGTTATACCAACCATGGTTACACCAATGTTATGTTTATGGCAATAGATTTGTTAAGACAGATAAAGATAAAGATTTGTTTTAATAGACATACACATATAAATATATAATAAGGTGGCCACAGTCAGTTTGTTTAGTGGGTTTTTTAATTTCACACTTAATTACAATATTATGGTTATACTTTTAATTATTTTGGTTATAATGGAGAAGGGTGGGGGGGACCTGCACCCTGAGGGGAAAAAGGGTGGTGTCATTTTTAAACATTCAGAAACCATCAAAAATATATAATTTGAAAATAAATATGTTAACACTGTAAATCTTAAAAATTTCAACATTTAAAAGGCTTTCTTGAAACTAATCTGTAATTCAATCAGGTGGAGCGTCTGGTTGATCGAGTTAATAACTCCACCCTCCTGGAGGACCGGAGAGATGCATGCCGAGCCCTGAAGGCTATGTCGCGGAAGTACAGGGTGGAGGTTGGAGCACAAGGGATGGAGACATTGAAACAAGTAGGTATTCATGTTTACAGCATATTGTGGAAGTATCCTGAAGTGGAAGGAAATTGACATTTCCTTGTGATTTAACTATAAAGACCATACAACTGGTCAACAGATGTATTGATCTACAATTATAAAATAATTGATAATAGATACATTGAAATATATAGTTTCAAGCTGCTCATACTCATAGTCCAGGCAGCTCAACCCTGAATTCTAATTATAAACAATGTATAACGGATTTCTCTTATATTTGGAATAAAGCCGACACACACAAATAGACATTTACATTACACACAAACAGACATGTATTGTAGATGTCCATGGGCAACAATATACTCAATACTTTATTGCATTCCACATTGTGTTCAGAAATTGATGAACTTAAATTATGAGAACATTGTGGACACTGGAGAGGGTACAGCAATTAGGAGAGAGGAGGACTTAATATTTGGTTAAAATTGATCAATCAGATCTGAATAAAAATAATTAAAAATAAAATTCCAATTTAATTTAAATTCGAACTCAATCAAACCAATTTAAATCAACTAATAATAAAAAAATAATCAGTTAAATCACATTAATTAAATTAATTTAAAAAATAATGAAATTAATTATAAATTAATCACGAATAAATATCATCAATTAATTAATACCAATTCCAATTATTAAATAAAAGTTAATTTAAATTTAGGAGGATTATCAAAATAGTTATAAGGACCATAAACCATAACAATGTCATAATTCTGATGTAGTTACTATTAATATTTTGTATATCATAGTTATGTACTCTTAACCATTTATTCATTTATCAATAATTTCATTAAAATGTATCCTTTAAGAATTCATAAATAGAATAATAACATTTACACTTATCATCTGCCATCGTCCTAGGACTGATGACTTGAAGAAAGATCTGTGGTGGCAGTTCATGGGAGAGGCCTATATCTTAGCAGTCGAGAGAGGCTGCTGGTATAATAATATGTAAGTTGTGTAAATGTGAAAATGTCTATGTAGCATTATTCTTGGATAGGTATTTATGTCAATAAGTCATTACCCTTGTTTACCCGCATCATTACCCTCATTGGTTGAGGGAAATAGGACTGAACCAAATCAATGAAATATCACAACTTTTAACTTTAAATTTAGGACAAACATGCAGTCTCGATGAATCAAATTATGGATAAAAACAATTATTGCCCCACTATTAAGCATTCTTCTTGTTAAACTTTTAATAAATCACATTACCTATATTTAAGTTTCAATTCATTATCTATACATCTTGCAGGTGCTGGAGCTAGACCGAGCTGACAATGAAACAATAAACTATGCACTAGACACCCTCAACAACATAATGTCACCCACACAATTTGAGGAAGAGGAAGACAACCCACATGTCCCTATGAACATCGGGGAACAATTCACAGAAATGTTCATAAAAGACCCACATAATATACAACTCGTTTTAGACCTTCTTGACGAATATGACTTTAGGGTTAGGCTCTCTGCTGTACAATTATTAACTTCATTATTAACTAATAGACCAAAAGATATCCAAGAAATTATTCTGGTCAAACCTATGGGCGTTTCAAAAATGATGGATCTGCTTGGAGATACTAGAGAAGTCATACGTAATGAAACGTTGCTTCTACTCATCAAACTGACTAAAGGGAATGCTAATATACAGAAAATAGTTGCATTCGAAAACGCTTTTGATAGGCTCTTTGAAATTGTGTCAACTGAAGGCTATTCCGATGGCGGGATAATTGTAGAAGATTGTTTGCTTCTAATGTTGAATTTGTTAAAGAATAATAGCAGCAATATAAACTTCTTTAAAGAGGGTAGTTACATACAGAAAATGTTGCCAATGTTTAACACTCCGGACGAATCGGGGGAGTTAGGCTGGTCACCCCAAAAAGTGTCAAATGTGCACTGTATGCTGCAGATTGTTAGGACTTTGGTATCTCCAAGTAATTCCATTCAGATCATATCCACTTGTCAAAAGATTTTAAAAAACGTGGGTTTGCTAGATGCTCTGTGTAATATTTTGATGGCAAGTGGTGTGCCAGCGGATATATTGACAGAAACGATTAATACTGTGGGGGAAGTTGTGAGAGGGGATGTGACCAATCAGGACTTTTTGGGAAATGTAATGGCGCCTTCGAATCCACCGCGACCAGCAATTGTGGTGCTACTAATGTCTATGGTCAATGAGAAACAGCCATTTTCTCTAAGGTTAGTACTTTTATTATGTTAAATATTTTTGCAAACTGATATTCCTTGCATGGTTTTTATTAGGTTCATTTTTATTCCAATCCAATTTGCCGAAAGCCAAATTGATGAAATATCTCAACTTTTAGCTTTATATCTAGGGCCAACTTTCAGTCTTGGAGAATCAAATTATGGATATATAAATAATTATTACCCACTATTTATGTCCATTATCTCAGGTTGCCATGTTTTTTTTCATTTTGGACAAATTGGATTGGAACGGATTATAATATACATGTATATCAAATGTATTATATATAGATAGACTATATATATATATCAAAGTGAACATTAAGAATTTATTTGCCAATTGCCAACATTCAACAGCTGTGTCAACGTAACATGATTAAGAAAGTAAATGAAATAAAATTAGCAATTTAACAATATAAATCGTTTTTATTATATTTAGTCACCTTCAATAAGTCAATAACGTAATGTTTTTACAGATGTGCAGTACTTTACTGCTTTCAATGCTACTTATACCACAATGAGATGAGCCAAGCGAATCTCGTTCAAACCCTCCTACCATCATCCTCTGATGTCTCTAGTTTAACCAGTGGCCAGTTACTCTGTGGAGGACTGTTCTCATCAGACGTTCTCTCTAATTGGTTCTCCACTATAGCCTTGATGCATGCTTTGATAGAGAACCCAGTCCAAAAAGAGCAACTGTTGAGGGTGTTGTTAGCGACAAATATTGGGAGCTCGCCGGTGTCTTTGCTGCATCAGTGCACTTTGTTATTGCAGCAGACGACGAAATTGCAGTCAAAGGTAATACAAATTCTACTAATTTCTTTTTCTAGTTATATTGCTTCAATAATATTTTTAACATTTATATTTAAAAAAAATGTTAACTTTTAATCCGCAGGTAGCACTACTAATGTTGTTAGCACAATGGATGAGTTACTGCCCTCCAGCAGTAAGTGCCTTTTTAAAAGTGCCAGGTGGGGTCGGATACCTCGTCAACCAGACTTGTTCCAATGAACACGATGAAAACGAATATCTTTTACAAGGGTTATCCTCATTTCTACTAGCCATATGCATACATTTCAATGACGATTCAGTGGAGAACTATTCAAAGGATTCTTTAAAACAGTTGTTGGTGAAAAGGATAGGAATGGAGACGTTCACAGCGAAGTTAAGTGAAGTGACTAAACATGAGTTGTATAATAAAGCAGCGAAGCATCCACAGTTGAGGGTGAAGATGTCAGCGGAGATTCTGATCGATTATGAGTTCTGTAGACTATTTAAGGTGTTGGAAAGTGAGTTGCTTTTTTACTGCTCTTTATTTATTTCAACATTTACAGACCTTAACAAAAATACATTGGTAGCTTGGTGCTATCAAACTGGATAGTTTATATTGGCTACTGCACATTCGCTCTATTGCAAGGCGACAGTATCCATTAGGTGGCCATCTATTTTTAAATACTCATACAGTTTTTTAAGTCAAATCGTCAGGTATCTATCTATTACTATCTAACATTCCCACACAAACATGAGCACGTACACACATGTACAATATCTGGCTAATGATGTTCAAATTCTATTTACTCATATATGCCTATTGACTCATTTAAAATATTGTAACTTCGTAAATTTGTTGAAGATTGTTGTATACCTTGTATTTATAGTATACTTGTGTAATTCATGCTGTGAATTTTCCGAAATAAATAATTGCACGCTGCAATCCAATAGCCGCTGGGCATGCTCGACTGGCCACGTTACCCCTCTCTCACAGAAGACTGCCTTGAAATGTACTGCATTTCCCACTTTTTCTTGTTTCCCAATGTACGTACGTGTTTTGGTAGTGAGTGAGATATGCCAGAGCGCATTTCCATCCAATCCCTCCCCATTTTTCCCACCCTTCCTCCAAATCCATTCCTAGATCTCCAAAGGTAGGCAACGTATCTGAGGGGCGTGCCAACGTTTATCATTGTGGACTAATGTTGGCATGTATCGCGGATGTCTATGGGCGACAGTATCCACTTGCCATCAGGTGGACTGTATGCTCGTCTTCCGCCTACGTTCATAAAAATATATATATACATATATGTGACCTGCATTTAATCCCTAGTATCGTTATGATACCGTTCAAAAAATGTAAGACGTTTGTGTACGTCGTGTTTTCTATAGTAACTTCAAACGGCCACAAACTTCGCTCCTATAAATATTTCCTAACATCTTCCAGGTGTCCTAAACCAAAGCCTAACAGCTAGGCAAGAGAACGGCATCGGAGAGCAAACTCTAGAACGATCCTCTCCCGAAAGCAGTACATTGGAGCAGTACAAGACGTTGATAAGGCAGCAGGACGCGAGGTTACAGGAGCTAATGTCGCAGGTCGAAGGGTTGTTGCAACAGAATCAGTCGTTGCAGGTAAATTACAGTACAAGTAGGTTGATAAGGCAGTAGGACGCGTGGTTACAGGAGCTATCGCAAGTTGACAGGTTGTTACAGATAAGTTACATAAAATCCATTACAGTAAATCGCCTGTAAAGGGAATGCCCACCTATTATTATTTGGACCTTACTGCCTTAAACAAAAATAAATGTTTCACCAATTTGTTGCTGTGTTTGTTGTTGCTTTTTATTGTATGTACTTGTACAATGAATTGTTACAATAAGACATTACAATAATACCATAAGTAGTCAACCTAGTCCAGTCAACCTTAGAATAACCGAGAGGAGTTATGTCATTAAACAGCAGGTAGCCTGAATTAAACATTTGATCTTATATTATGGGAGGGGATAATATCCATAATAAACATTATGGAGGGGGAGAGTGCACGCTGCAATCCAACAGCCGCTGGGCGCGCTCGACTGGCCACGTTACCCCTCTCTCACAGAAGACTACCTTGAAATGTACTGCATTTCCCACTTTATCGTATTTCCCCAATGTACGTACGTGTTTCGGTAGTGAGTGAGATGTGCCAGAGCCCATTCCGATCCCATCCTATCCCTGCCCATTTTCACAACCCTTTCTCCAAATCCATTCCTATATCTCCAAAGGTAGGCAGCGCATCCGGGGGCGTGCCAACATTTGTCATTTTGGACTAATGTTGGCATGTATCGCGGATGTCTATGGGCGACAGTATCCACTTACCATCAGGTGGACTGTAGGCTCGTCTGCCGCCTTAGTACATAAAAAAAAAAAAGAATTTGATCTTTCAAATGTAAAATCAAAATGCTTTGCATTTTTTAAATATTTTCTGGTTATATTTTCTGGCAAATAGTTTGTTTAGTTATATTTACTGGTTATATCTTCGTACGGAATCAAGTACAAGTATTTAAACGTTTTATTTAATATCATTTATATTTCGTCACAATACCAATACTGATAAGTAACGCCCAACCAATTAATAGGTAAACCAGTTATGCCGTCAAAATCAGACAATACAATGCGAGCACAATACATGCACTCGCAGTGCACCACACTAGTAGAGGGCGCCTGAATCGATTGTGGTTTGCAAATGGCAAATCACACGTGTTGAAACCATCAGTGAATCAAAGAAGTGTTTAAAATACTTATAAAACATGTGAACAATACTCCCATCTTTATTTTTCGTCATAAATTGCACATTGTTTCTGAAAATAAAGTCCGTTTTATTCATGCAAAAAAATATTTTGGCTCTGCATTTATCGCTCATGTCGCAGGCCGACAGTATCTACTTACCACCAGTTGGAATGTCCACTCGTCTGCCGCATTAATTCTATAAAAAAATTGGCACCATAAAAACGAGTGTATGATAATACGAAAACAGTGATTATTTCCGAAATTCAGAAACTATTAAAGCAATTATTAAATAAGAAGCCACTATTAAATAAGTGCTGACAGCAAAAAATTTTTTTAACCTCTGATTTGAAATCGAGCAAAATTTTGTGGAGAAGATAAAATGAGAACCTGGCTTCTTATAAATTGAAACTTGAGATGGAAGTTATAAAAAAATTATGTACAAATTGATTTTAAGTAAATTTTAACTCTCAATTCCAGGGCGCTCTCAACGACTCAATATCGTCAAATTCCCTTCTCAAAGACGAGAATACATTGTTAAAAGCCCAAGTATCGGCCGCTAAGACTCTCCCCCCTCAAATGCCACCCCCTAATCTAAACGAGTCGGTTCTTAAAGAGTATGAGGCGAGGATAAACCAGTTGTCTTTAGAGGTTACGAGGTTGGACAGTGAGTTACTCGCAGCTAATGAGGGGGAGAAGAGGGCTTATGAGGAGTTAGATAAGTTGAAGAAAGATCAAGATGATTTACTGGAATTGTTGGCTGATCAGGTATGTCCTTTAGTTGCTTACAGGCAGTTTTGACATTAATCAATTGGATTCTTAATATACAATCAATTACTAGTACTATAATTGTTTTAGTAAATTAATTATAATTAATAATTATCATTAATCTATTAATTTACATGTATGTATCAGCCTTAATTAATGTCCCACTGTAGGGCACAGGCCTCCTTTAGTAAACTACGGGGGTATTCGGGCCGTAATCCACCGCGCGGGCCCAGTGCGCATTGGTTGATAGGTACACATACTCTAGATACCGCAGTTATTGTCAATTAAAAAAAAATCCGTACTTAACTAGAATTCAATGGTATAGATACCCCTGGGCTATCTATCACCGCTCTAATCAATTAATAATTATCGTTAAAAAATAAAAAATTATCATTAATCAAATTCATATTTAGCAATTAATTAAACTAAAAATTTAATCTAAAACATAAATTTAAAGACTGAATCAATTACATTGAAAGAATTAGCTTTAATCACAATTAGTTTAGTAAAATTTTAGTAAAAATTGACTTGTAGAGAGAGAGAGATTCTGTGGAAAGCTAATTTGTTTTTCATGTTTCTTTGTTTTTTGTGTTAACAACATAAATAATCACAATATTGCATTAACCAATTCAACGTTCCCACGATTACAAACTTTTTTGCATTCACGAACGACTTATTACGTTGGCTTTAACGTTTATATTCACTGCTGTAATTGAAAGTACGACTTTGTTATACAACGTTATATTTACGGTTAGCGCCATCTAGCAGTCTATTCAATAAATCGACAATGAACTGCAAAGGAGTTTGTATTTGTTCAAGTGCTCGATTAGCCTATGTTATAGGTCAGTGATTCCCATAGTTATATGAACCGCGACCCACCTAAAAAAAAATGGAAATCCTACGCTACGCCTTACATGATTAACATTGTGTCGCTGCTGCAGCATGTCCTCGTTTATGTAGCGTAGTTATGTGAAGGGCTTTACAATTAAGAAAATAAGAAAAAGTCCAGTATACAGTGATGATCGAAATTTTTAATAAGTGAAAATAAGATAATTCAGAACACTATACTTAACATTAGATTAAATTTATTTTTTTCGGGGTTCACCCAATATTCGCTGGCGACCCACCAGTGGATCGCGACCCATACTTTGGGAAACACTGTTATAGGTGATTACTCTGATTACGGTTTGTTCGTATAAAAAAATAAATCATAAAAACAGATTTCTGGTTAACGAAAGAAACTATACAGCCAACTTGAGTGATTGAGTTTGGCATTATGTTGAGAAGGATTTTGGGGAGGTGGGGGGTAGCTTTCTATGGTCTTAGGTCTTTTGGGATGATCAATTATATTGTTAGCAACTTTCATATTTTAACTTAAAACTACCTTAAGTTCTTCTGTCACTTTCCCGTCTATTAGGATATTTTAAAGTTAAAAAGAGATAGGGCAAGTCTATTTTAGTGCTGTCACTGATGCTCTCAGAATTAGACATTCATTTGTGAATTTAAAATAACATAACCTAAAAGTAACTCTATTTTTTTTGTTTACTCTGTCCTTCTGAGAATCTGTGCTTATGTGAACAATGATTACGTATATTTTCTTTCAGGATTCAAAACTAAATGAATACAAAATGACATTAATGTCATTGGGTCACATCGTTGAAGACGATTCACCGCCTTCACCAATACCGAGTGCTACCAACATAGCAGCAAATAACAATGAATGAGTTAATCGATCAATAAATAATTGCAATGCCCCCCCCCCCCCCCTATAACAGTAATTTATTATAAATCATATTGTCTTATTTTTGTTAGTTGTTAACTACGTATGCTTTTACTACGTAACTACGTTAACTACGTTTACTTTGTTTTAGGGAAAATAATTCCACTATTTTATTGCTTACTTTGATAAGTATACAGGGGCGCTACCACCATCTTTTACAAAACAATATTGTTGCAGGAACGTTTTCATTTCAGACTTAAAACAACATTACTCATATTCGTACCATGACCTCCACCAAAGTATTAATGCTTAGTGCTGCAAAAGAACGAATTATTTTAATTATTAGTCTATTCCCTGCTAAAAACAAAACAAGATAACGCTATATGAACTGCTTAACGCCATTTCTTTCATACAACGTTCCGATTTGCACTACAGTAAGCTATCGAATTGTGTTGACGTCACCAAGACTTCCAATTAAAACATTAATAAAATAAGCTTACATTAAGGACGCCGCGGTGCGAAATTGAGAAGTAAGGTTAAAATAAGACTGCTATAAGGAATGGTGGTAAGGCCCCAGGTGTAACCAAACCACACCCCGAGGCTGTGGGGGGGATGCGCGATTACCGTCAGTACTATTCGAATTTTAAGGATAGCATAAAATTTGTCACGCGACAAACAAAGCCACGCATGCGCAGTGAATGTTTGATATTTTCGCGACCCAACGCGTTTCTTGGCACCGCCTAGTAGCAACTAGGGTTATAGCTTGGTAATTTTTCAAGATTTTTATTTGAGATCGGTTCGAGTTCTAGTATCTTATTTAATTTCATAATTATTAATAAAAAGGGTCAAATACCCTGTACTTCTTGGCAATCGTAATAAGTCAGTATTGGGGTATTGAAGAACTATAGTCCGACAAGGACGCTCTGTCCACTTGGCTCCTGCTGTAGCAGGATCTCTCAAGGTATCTTAGTGAACGATCTATATAATAAGAACGTGACAGTCGCAATGAAACGAGCTACGAGTTACACAAACATATATTTTCGAAGGTTGTAGAACTAAAAGTATATTTAGATATAAATATTCTGACTGAATGAAATAAACGGGAAATATTAGTCATTAAGAAGTACAAGAAATATTAATAGAATATCATGGGCACCAAAAACGGAGGCATTTACAATTTATTACACGGCAACACACGTGTAAATCTATCAATAAAATGACATCTTGATTCCTTTTTGCGCCACGTTTAATTAAAGCCTTGTCGGACCGATTTATTATAAAAATGGCGCTCATGGAAAACCTGTTTATATGTCAAATCCACATTGCGAATCATTTTAAATATTTATTTCTTAGACGACATTTGAGTGTTTATAAGCGATCTTCATCCATACATAGATTTTTACTAGTTTTTTATAAGAAATCAGTCTAAATCTTTCACGATTAAAAATTTATATTATGCTGAACTATTCTAATGTTGTTAATAAAACTTAAAAATTATGTTAATATAAATATATTGTTAATATTTTTTTTTGTTTTATTTACGACCATTCAGAAATCTAGAGATATAAATAAATAATATATATATATAGGGGAATAACTAAACTTATTAGGAATTGTAAATTTCTAATAAATAATTGTGTTGCTCTGAAAACAAAGAAACGACATTTAATTCCTTTTTATACAATTTTTATAATAATCAAATACTCGATGACCGTGAGTTCTGTCAACTTCCAAACATCAGCTGCTTTACCAACCGTGTTGGCCGCCATTACTCACAACGCCCTCTATGGAGTACATGGTCACTGTTTACCGACAGAAGAGCGCTGCACAAATTAAAGAAATAGTTTCATTACATATATATATTTTCTTGTCTCAATACACTTTATTTAACATTCATACAATTATAACTATAGTCCAATCGGATGATCGAACGATTACGAACTCCTTTGCAGCTCATTACTAACATATTTCTTAGGTGGCTAATTGGCCTCAACCGCAAATATAACATAGAACATCATTCAATTAGATCGTTCGTGAACGCAAAAAAAGGTTTACAGTCTTATGAACACTGTTAAGTACCAGCCAATGCTCGATGTCCTATCTACAATAGATCCACCTGCATAACAGTCTCACATTTTAAATATACACATCTTGAACTTGTTCAAAAGAGTAGACCTAGATCAACTGATATCTTAAAAACAGCTTTAAAATGAACGCGTGAAGCTCGATTCACATCTGCCAGCACATAGCGTGTTCAGCTCGTAACGTGGCAGACGCTCCACAGACAAGTTTTCTTGTCTTCACTTAATCCGTGTATCGATTAAGCGCGGCAATTCTTCGAACAGTGTTGGCGCGCGGCGAACCAATCTCTGTCGATTTTTAGCGACGCGGCAAAGGCGCGTCTTTAGTTTGCTCGCGCGCAGTTGGGACGTTTGGATTCGCTCGCGCAGCAACCGATAACTTAATTAATAACTCACGAACACACGCATAACCGATACACAGTGTATGATGTGATTGATGACATTACAGACAATATAAGGCAGTTTACTGGACGATTCTGCTGGGTTACACCAACCATGGTCAACAAGGTAACTCATGACAATGTCTGGTGCAACTCAGCCCAAAAAGTAAACATTAAGATGCGTTTAATAGATAAAAATGTCTGAGAACGTGAAAATTTTAAAAGTATAAGTATTTTGTATATAAGGTTCCGAGGTTGACATAATCAAGTCACGCTGTTAAAAACTGATGTTCGTCAACCAACTGTGGCTATGTCCAACCATTCGAACATTGGACACAGTGCCGGCTTTACCTATGGTGCAGGGTGTGCGACGCACACGGGCGCAGGGTCTTAGGGGGCGCCGAGCGCCGCTCGCGACGCCTCCGAAGAGCCCACTAGAGGGCGCCAGGGTATTGATTGTATCCGGGCGCTACATGCGCTAGAGCCGGCGCTGGTGGACACATTATAACTTTTTAAACATTCACGTTTTGTACACATTTTAAATTCTAAATCGGGTCTGAACACGATTATTATACGCGTTCAGATCCGATTTAGCATATAAAATTGGAAACATTAGCTGGATAAAAACAACAATTTATTTTATTTACAATAGGTTAATTTATATAACAATGTCTATTAAATATGATTTGATTTCCAACAAAATTACATATTTACATACGAGTCAACATAATATTTACATACATAAATCGAGAGTAAATATACCCTCATTAGCGACATGCTGCGAGCGTTTCTATTTTTTAAGGAAAATTCTATATCGCGGAGGACGTGATGTGAGGAGTTGATAAATAGTGGTGGGTAATCAAGACTTCTCGGAGTGTTTTAACTCACTTAATCCTGCTCCGCTTGCGGATCCGACTCCTCTTAGTTACTCCTTAACTCTTTTGATTCACCTACTTATTCACCTTCCGAGAGCGTTTCATTCCCTAATAGTTGTTGCATAAGCGAAAAATAAAAGGTCATGCCATCATTGCATCTCGATTTTGAGCCCTCGACAAGTGCCGATGCGCGATTACACTCACGATCATGATTGGCGCCGGAATCGAAATAAATAACAATTCGATGGAACAATTAAGGGATTCTGCTCCGCTCGCGGATTCAACTCTTTTGATTCATTGATTCAAGAGTGGAAACAACAAAAGTTGGCATGCCAATGGATACGCTGCTTAACTTTGCATGCTAGAAGATATTTTCAAAAACAGACTCGGCAAATGACTTTTCAAGAGAAGAAATACGTTGAAACGTGTGACGCCAGCACAATATATAGGCATTAGAACGGTAATGCTGTTCCCTCATTACACAATAATAATAATCTATATAAATAAAAATGTAAACGTTCGTTTGTTCAAAATCTTAAATCTCCGAAAGTTCTTCACCGATTGCTTTGAAATTTTGACACAACGTTGCATTCGAATACGCGCGTTTTTATATACTTATCACAGGGAAAGACATGTTTTTTTTTACCCAAAACATGGTAAGCGCCATCTGTTGGGCAGCCACAGCAACGCGTGGCCGGGCACAGCTAGTAACTAATAATAATATAAATGCTATGGTAACGAAGCATTATATTTTAATATAGACAAGATCCGATTATATACATTTATTATACTTAAAATAGACGTCTTTACAGGGAATGAATTTATGTATTTATTATGAAGCTAAAACAAAAGACGATTTTTTGTTATAGCTTCACGGTAAAGCATCAGGTGATCTTGTACGGGTCGAGTCAAATTAGAACATAGGGTCTTCTGACCTAGTAGCATATATGGCACAGCGGTATGTCGTCGTTGCGCAAGCCTTGATATGTGATTATTTTGATTTTCAGTTTCCTTTTTTATTTCCACTTAATATCGCCGCCAGATTATAAAGTTGCATCCTACTACAAAATTTGTAATATTACAACAAGTTTAATACTATAATTGTTAAAATCAAAACGGATAATCAAAAAAATGCACACAACAGATTTGGCCGGCGCAACGACAACATTCCGGAATTATTGACGTGGCAACGTATTTTAAGTAATTACTTCGATTACTTTCTATTTGTTTATTTTGTATGTATTGATTGTGTGGCTAAATAATATAATATAAACTGAATTTGAGAAGTTAACATTTCTAAAAATTGTAAAGTATCAATTCGTTTTGTGCTAACTATAATTAGGGTGAGTTCAGAGGGGGCGCGGGGCGGGGGACTGCGGAATTTGTTGTGTATTTTTCAAACAGATATATCGGCTGAATTGTGGGATATATGGCTGTGAGCGGGAGCGGACAGTTCAAGTCACTTTACGATTTCCGTTGCAAGTAATTTCTCCATAATTTTGACGTTTTTCGAATATGTCATAATATTCAAAGTACAAAGTGCACTTCTTCCAAGTAGAAATTCTAATTCTAATTTTGAGTGATTTTCTAATTCTATATAAAACTCTCCCGCAGCGAGAATCGCTTTAACTTTACGTTCCGCAAATAGCGGATCGCGACGGCAGACTTCCCGCTCCCGCTTCCCGCACCGCGTCCGCTCTAGACATAGGCTTAAGGTTAACAGTCGAAGAAGTTTTTAATTTGCCGCACTTGTGCCACATTTCATTGGTCAGCTTTAACGAAATTTCCTATTATAATACCTATTAAAAAACCTATCCCTGCAATAAAGGAATGCTTTTAAATAATGCTTCACGAGATACAACCTAAAGCCCAAAGGCAATAGCCGAGTACACGCTGAGTACAAAACATACACTGCCTGAGAGAATTCAAAGTCTTTTAACAAGAAAACAAAGTTAACCGTCAGCTAGGTAACGTAGAAATAAAGGCCCGCACACATTAGCACACCGATGACTAAAAACACCATGATGAGAATGAAACGGTCCTGTAAAGCTCGCATCACCATGGTGTTCATGAGACGCGAGGAACGGTTTAGTTGCTCGTCTGTTTCGCGAAGCTAGAAAAGGACATGAGAAAAATTATAACATAGGCTTGTATTTAAACGAACAGCAAAAAATATTGAATAAGCAGCAAATTATGATCAAGAAAACAACCTACATCAGAACAACTGAAGTAAATACATCAATTTTAAGTAAGTAAGAATGTCATCACCAATCTGGTCAGATGTCTTTATTGTAACCAGAAAGACTAAGAGCCTTTCTCACCACTTGATCAGGTATTAGGAGGTCATGAGAAAGGACCTAAGGGCCTTTCTCACGACCTCTAATGTAACTGTTAACAATCTGATAGTTAAATTATCTGCCAATTAAATCTAGCTGATACTGACTTTCTGATACTTCATCAGAAGATGGTGGAAGAGACCCTTAACTTTATACACCTTTAAATTTGTTGCCCACAATTTGCTGGTCTTTCAGTATTTTTTGCAGCTCGTTTAATTATTTCTTATTAATAAATCACCTCAATGGGCAGCATTTTAATCTTAAGAAACTTTTCCTAAGTAGTAAAGGTATTATAGTATTTTACAAGAACAGACACAAGAAAACAGTTTATTTTAATCGTCAAAACTTCAACAAATCATACGATGTACATGCTCACAGTTCTATTACTGAAACTCAACAGTCCTCCGTTTTATTTTTATTTTAGAAAACTGTGGAAAAGAGCATAGACTCCACCTGATGGTAAGTGGATACTGTCGTCCATAGACATCCGCAATACATGGCAACATCAGTTCAGAATGACAAACGTTGGCAAGACCCCGGATGCGCTGCCTACCTTTTCAGATTAAGTAATGGTAAAAAAGGTTGGGAAAATAGGGAGGGATAGGATAGGATGGGATGGGAATGGGTTCTGGCATATCTCACTCACTACCGAAACACATACGTACATTGGGGAAATACGATAAAGTAGGAAATGCAGTACATTTCAAGGTAGTCTTCTGTGAGAGAGGGGTGCCGATGCAGCATGCACTCTCCCCCTACGAATGGCCTACTCCTCCCTTCCGAATGGCTGTGCATTGTCAGATCCTTGTGGCTTTACCCCCAATGACAATCTTGTAGAACTACTTCTCTCTTTTAATAAACTTCTTGTTCAAATTTAGTGACCATTCCTCCAAATACTATCCAAACTCTTCAGCCAATGCTCTCTCCTAAAAAAACAAAGTGAAAGCAACTCTCCTACAGTGGAACTGTAGGGATATTCAAAAACCTGACTTAATATCGCTAATGAACCTGCATAAGCCAATATTGACCACTATCTCGAAGATGTGGCATGGTTTCTAGCTTAATTTTAAATTAATGAAAAAAATTACAAATATTTTTGGATTTTTCTCGAATGTCATCAAAAGGCACTTGCGCATTTTCTTCTAAGAAAGGCAGCATATCAGTGTTCCTTTTTTTATAGCAGGTGGCAGATGGATAAGTGGTCTATATGATGGTCTCCATATGCTCATATGCAACATGGTAAATGCAGACTCTTTTGTCAAATTTATGCATTATAGGAATGTCAGATATTAGTCTTAACTAAAGACAATCCACTTACCCGTCCTCTAGACCGTTGTAAAGTCTCCCTCTGCACACTAAGGTCCTGCAACACCGCAGCACCGATCTGCTCTGTCTCCAGTATCACTCTGTACCCTTCAGTGAGATTCTTTCCGGTTCGCTCAAGCCTTTCAGTATTATCAAGCAGCTTGTGATGCTGGTCATTAGCATTCCAGTCGTCAAACACTTCTTCTGTGTCTATGTTGTCTGAAAATATGTATTGTTTTTGATATTTCAATAATATTTCAATTTACAATATTTCAATAATAGTGCTTACCCACGGTTGCCGGAACTTAATTTCTAGTTTATAAGCGTGCCTCAGTGTTGGGCAATATTAAATTGTTGGACAATTACCTATTCATTAATTGTTAATCACGCCTAATGCAATTAAAAATTAATTAATTGCAATTTTGAAAACGATTAACGATTTTCCACAGTTAACGATTAATCAATTGTCAATCTTTTTAATATATTTGATTAAAAACTAACAATTAAAACTTATTATTGTGTGAAAAGTATGTCCGGGCCACCCGGTGGCAGGGCTGATCGCCCAGGCATAGGTTTGGGGAGTGAGTAATATGCAAGGCTCAGATTGTAACTCCATAATTTATTGTGGTACACTGGGTTTATATATTGATATACAGTAATAATAAATTTTAATTGTTAGTTTTTAATCAAATATAATACATAAAAAAGATTGACAATTGATGAATCGTTAATTGTGGAAACTCACGACTAACAATTAATTATTTGTTAATAGCGAGTTTTCTTAATTGTTAATCGCGAGTTTTCACAGTTGCAATTAATTAATTTTTAATTGCAATAGGCGTGATTAATTATCTGTTAATTGTCCAACAATTTAATTTCGCCCAACACTGGTGTGCTTAATTAGATAGATATATCAAAATCTCATCTGAACCCATCATTCATTAATCGTTCAGTAAAAGTGAGTAAACATGTATTTAATTTTCAAGATACTAAAATTGTACATAATAATTGTTGTGGAATCTGTCCTGTGTGTGAATTTAAAGCAAATATGTAAGAGAAATACAACTTTTGTACCATAGACTGGATACATATTTCTGTATTTTCTGTACATATCTCATACACACGTCGGGTTTGCTGAAGTAGCCGAAAGTAATACACATCGGCCTTTAGAAAGAGACTACAGGCTAGCTTTGGTTTTGTAGAGCGTAGTCTCTGTCGTGTGCTGTTACGAGATGTGCTTTCGCCCGGGATGTGTACATGTTTTTGTTAATCTATTTTTACGTACTAAAATAGATTATACATGTGTGTATAATAAAGTATAAAGTACAACTTACAAGTGGCCGAGTTGCTGACTACGGAGCGGTACTCGTCTCTAACTCGCTGGAGCTCTGCGCGGTAGGCGGCTACTCGGGAGCTCGCGCCTGCGCCGCGAGACTCCAGTTCCAGTTGCTCCAACTAATAATATTTCATAGTTTATTTATTCATCATTACAGTTAAAAACCAAAGCAATACAACCAACCAAACTTAAACTTTAATATAATAAATAATAATAATATTATAATATTATTTAACAGAGAATAATGCAATAGGCCTACGAGCTCCAGTATCTAAAGGATCTTCACTCAGCTTGAGAAAAGGCGACCAAAAGTAGATCAGGGAATAGTGTAGGATCAGGGTGTGGAATATACATAGACAGGAAAGAAATGTCTGCTACACTAACTGCAACAGCATTAAATTCCTGGCTGTGCCTTACCTCCGTAAGGGAATTGAAGAATAAGAGAGAGAGCCTAACATCTGGGATGACGGGTATCCCTGTCATCCCGGAGGCATGTGAAGCCCAATACCCGAAAATGGGCATCAACCATTTTTCCGAGATGGCAACAACGCTGGCATGATATTCATTAATCTGGTTGCAGAACTCGTGTTTTCTTACGCCTCAGGATCTTTATATTCCATTGAACTATTGTCAATGGAGCCATTGTGGACGAAAGAGACAAATTGATTGAGTTTGCTGGCAACATTGGATACCTCCAATACACTGTCATCATATAACTGTCAGGAATAACCTGTTTGGAGGCAAAATAAATTATTTGATATGATAAATAACAATCATCCTTACTGAAAAAATTATATTTCATCCTTTTTATTCACTTTGGCTGCATAATTTTTAGCATTTTTCACCACACAATAGGGCATTATAGACTTGTCGTCCATGTAACGTAGTATGTACATGACTGAATGAAGACTGATGTAGAATTGTTTCTCTTATTTTTTTTTTTATTCTCTTTTTTTTCGGAAATTTTTGAGCGCAGGCCTGATGTCCATTTAGAGTTAATAAGTCAATGAGTATAGTGTTTATATAATGCCATACCATCTGCTTATGTCCATAATGTGTGGAATCCATGGTATTTCAAGGATTTTTTCATTGAGAAATTATGAGAACACAATGCAATCTTACCAGATCATTAGCCTCTTCAAAGTTCGCCTGTATTTCCCTGGACAACTGTTCCCGATTATCTGAAAATATTTTTATCAGAATATAGTTTTTATCAGGCTTTATGCTGCTCATCTGTTACACAATATTAATAAATATCATGCCACTGCAGGATGCAAGTCTCACCTTGTAAATTACTAGGTTTTGAGTCATAACATAATCCACCACATGGGGCCAATCCACCAACCAATCCCGTAGATACACATGCTCCAAATTTTTTTTAAGTCCATAACTAGTTAATTTTCTAATGAATCTCAAAACATATTTTTATGTAGGTTTTTTTTTTTCAAATAATTGAATAAGCCATATGAAATAAGTGAACAAACATATCAGTTTTATCAATAACAGTGAAATCAATGAGACATCATGAGCTTTGCATCTGTGTGAGTGGGTGCCAAATTGTCCAATCAGATTGTTGAAATGGTTCACACTAAATTATACCAATAATTTAACTGACTAACACAAACTGAGGGGGAGAGTGCACGCTGCAATCCAACAGCTGCTGGGTTCGACTGGCCACGTTACCCTTCTTACAGCAGACTGCTTGAATGTACTTGAAATATACTGCATTTTCCACTATATCTTATTTCCCTAATGTACATCTGTAGTAAGTGAGATGTGCCAGAAACCATTCCCATCCTATACCTCCCCAACTTCCCAACCCTTTCTCCAAATCCATTCCTATATCTCCTAAGGTAGGCAGTGCATGCCAATGTTTGTCATTTTGGAATAATGTTGGCATGTATCGTGGATGTCTATGCGCGACAGTAAACACTTACCATCAGGTGGACTGTAAGCTCGTCTGCCGCCATCGTCCATAAAAAAAAAGGCAAAGCTCATGTCTTGTTGATTTCACTGTATCCTATTGTGGTATCTCATTATGTGAATCAAATAATGTGTAAACACATTATTTAGAAGATTGTCCTTTTCTTTTTCTTCTATTATTTATCAAAAATATATTCAGATACATTTGGCCATCTACAGTTCATATTTATATGATCATTTTAAAAATATATAATTAGGTAAACATATTATATTAATTAATTTAGTTAAATAGATTCTTGTGGTGAACCACCACAACAAAATTAGAACAGAAGATTACGATATTTAGGTGAATAAGAAGACAAACAGACGTTCCTTACATAAGAAGAGATAAAAGAATTTTACGCGAAAATTTTCTTACCTTCATTGCCCACTTTTAATGTTCCTATTTTTGCTGTAATGTCAGCTGTTAGCACTGAATATTGTTGTTCATACGACTGGATTAATGTAGCCATTTTTAGTATAGCCCATAAATGTAAATAAATAGATGTATGCTTTTTCAAAAATGTAATTTGTAACACGTACTGCATAAAACTATGTATTTGTTCATGTTTGGAGTTTGATGGAGTTTTTTTTAAGTTATTTGTACACTGGTATAGCAATTGGTTCACACACGGAAAATAATAATAATACAGAATAGTTTTTTAGTACGTCATTATTGCGGTCCCTCAAACTAGGATAGGAGTCGCTTGGTAAAGTGGTAAGTAGATTTAGTAGGTTTACTTTTTTCGGAATAACTAAATTCTTGTGGCCCTAATGGCCTTTCAAGAGTCACCGGACAGTATGGTTTAGCGCGAGCGCAGAAGGCGCTCAGCCAGGAGCAAAGTGTGTGCAGCAAACCTGTGAGTGTAATGTAACTGCATTAGCAGCAGTAATTGGGTCGTCGGAGTCGTCTAGGATGTGCTGAGGACAACGACGACTATTACGCATTCCTATGGTGGACATAGGTTAGGCTAGCAAATATTAGGGGGTTGGGATGGTGAGGCGCTCTGTCGTCGTAGCGTAGGGCGAAGTCTTTCACGTATTTGACAAGAGGGAAGTTCCAAGTCCTTGTGGAGGTCGACATTGCGAGAGTACCACTGGGCAGCCACAGCCATACCCACGAATGTATTTTGGAGGGTTTGGAGTATTTTATTGTTGGAGGGGGCTGCGTGTTCAGACAATGCTAGAGAAGGTCATTATGAGACGTACGCAGGTTTTATACAATGTTAGCTTATCTAAGCGACATTCTACTTCTCCCTCCTATGAGAGGGTTGAGGCGACCAAGTACAAAGTAACTCCAAGATATTTGGTCTTGCTAGCCCAAGATATCGGATATCGATACCAAAAAGTTGACCAACCAGTTTGACCAAAAAGGGATATCGGGAGTGGGAAAAAACGAGGCCTAGAGCTACGAGTGCCACCCATGGGAAAAGGGAAGCACATAGTTGCATTTTTCTCGGGGTTTACCTCAGTCCTTCACCTCATAAACCACTCGCCTAGGGCGGCGACTGTACGTTGAAGGCGTAGAGAGACACGCCGTAGGTTCAACTGAATATTTCGGGTGGTGAGAGTAGTGGAAGTACATAGAAGAAAAAGTACTGTTACAGTGGTACAATTGTTTCATCAATGACCCGTGGTTATCGAAAAAAGATGAGTTCACAGTAAAATGTAACCTTAAGTCAGTCCAGGTGACCTAGCGTGCTAATTTTGTATTGTTTATAGGCAGTTTAAGACAATAATATTTCATAAGTCGCCCAGCTGCGACTTGCGAGTGGAACATTAGCATATCCGAGTAATCATGAACAAATGGAAAAGAAATAAAGGGATGTCTCATTTCCCAAAAAAAATCCGCCTATGTCACCAAACATGTATGTCATAGTAAAAATCAATTATCAAATAATAGGTAAAATATTAACATTGTCGCGACATGCGTTTCGTTTTAACATGTATAGTCATCTTACTAGATAAATTAATAATTATTATGTAATCTAAAATTGATTTTTAATATAACTCTACTGAAGATGACGTCAAAATAATAAAAATTCAGACCTTTATTTATTAAACTCAAAAACCAAGATATTTTGCCAGTGGCGAAATATAAAACTATTTCATAATGTACCAATCTGACATTTAATTTGACAGTTTTCTTTACTGATAGCACTCATCTTATCTTTACCAAAGTTAAAAGTTTGGTCTCCGTTCATTTACCATTACCACCCACGCGTGATTTCTTTGATTACTCACAAAAAGGAATAGATAGAGGCTCCTCCCTCTGTGTTTTATTCAATCACTACGAAAGTTTCCAAATCAAACAAAACCGACGGATCCGGTGATAAACTTTAAAACTTTGTTTGGGACGTGGTAAATTTTGAATGAAAGCGAAAATTTGTACTCTGATTAAAATGCTTATATCTTAAAGCTAGATAGATTAAAATGCACACACAGCTTATATCTTCAATATATCCTAATTAAATCAAGGTGAGTTTAGTTTTATTAGCTAAAAATTTCGGCATTATTAAACATATTTGGTTTTGTAAAATTTTACCGCTTTTACCATGAGACAATTGTAGTTTAGTATAATGGTATTTTCCCATGGTTCTTAAAATGCGTACCTACTTTCCCATTTTGCATACATAATGAATGGATAATGACCGTTTATGGTTACACCATGTTTATATATTAGGTGTTGAGAGAATATCACTAAGATATTGGAAACTTGCTTTATAAACATGGAGTTTTACTTAGTGATGAATTTTATAAGAAAATCTAGATCTTATAATAACAAGGGAAGGCTCCAAAATTAATGGAATTTGTGGCTATGCAAAATAGTTCATTGTGAACACAAACATACATATTTCTTTCCCAATTTTAGTCTAAGGTGACTAAATTGACTTTGGAAAAACACATTTTTAGATTATATTTTTGCTTCTTTGTACCTGTTATTAATTATTTTTTTAATCTATAACAAAGGGGTAGGAATTAAAATCTATATTTAAAAGTTATATATTTACTGCTCTATATACCCACAAAGTATCATTCATTGTGGAGAGTCCAGGTATTTGAAATACTGTGTAATTATGTAATTACTATGTGCAATTACCTTAATTATATTTGTGTATATAATATTGTAATATTACTTTCCTTTAAATAATTCTTATTAATATAAATTTTAGCATGATGCTCCACAAATATGATGAGGACTCTAGACATAACTCCTGCTCAGCTGCTTCAATTGGTCTCAGCCCCATCATCGACTACCATTGTATTGAAACTACAGAATCAAACAACCACATCAAAACACACCATTCATCTGAAACTCAAGAAGCTAGCACAAATACAAATTTAAAAGTAAGTAATCGGCCTAGAAGCTGCAGCAGCCTTGTCAAGTCGCCAGATGAAAAAGATCCATTCCCGAGCTGTAGAATGATGAAAAATCACAGAAAACCTGTATTCAACTTATTTGATACACCTCGGATGGGAGGACTGAGTAATGCACATTCCACTATAGATATAGTATCAAGTACTCAAATAGAACAGTCTAAAATACAAACCAATGCAGTTTCCTTGACTGCAGTTACAACAGATGAAAGAAAGCAAGGTCTTCCAAATGTCAACTTTAAAAGATCAAAGCTGGTACAAAGAGTAGCATCAAGGCTCTATAAAGCAGAATGTGGTATTAAAAGTAAAGTGGGCTGTACTGGCCCAGAGTTTATTGTAAGAGCATCCCAACCAGCGAAACACATGGACCTAACTGTATCGGCTATGTCAGATAAAAGAACAATTACAGTAGTGCTGCTAAATGGTCTAAAGGTTGAAGTTCTATGTGACCCCAATACAGTTACAGCTGGACAATTATTTGAAGCATTAGTACACAGTGAAAAGTATGAACATAATTTCATGCTTGGCATAGCTATATTGATTGGAGGAGACTTTGTTTTCTTACCAGATGACTATAAAATCAGAAAGATTGCCCCGGAAAATTGGCACAAAACACCTAATAAGAAAAGAGTTGTTGATGATGACATTTCTATAACAGTTTTCTTGAGGATTAAGTTTTTCTTGCCAACAAACATTGCCAGAAATATACAGGGGGGTGAATGGAGATACAGGGTCTATTTGCAACTTAGAAGAGCTACAGTAGAAGGTCAATTGACTTCAACAATTCAGAATCTCATTTTATTAGCTGGATATGCTTTACATATTGAGTTTGGAGAATTTTCTTATAGAGAACATGGCACTGCTGATTATTTTTTATTGGAACATTATTTACCAGAAACTTGTCTAACAAATAACATGGCAGATGTAAAGTTACGTATGAAAAGAGCCCATGAATCTAGATGTGGATTGGATAGAAATAAAGCTATAATTAATTATATAACTTTAGCACAAACCTTTCGAGATTATGGCGCGCACTTTTATTCGGCAATTTGGGCTACAAGAGATGGATTTTGCAGAAATATTTGGCTTTCAATTGGTCCGAGAGGTGTCACACTTTACTCAAGAAACATCCACATTTCTGAAGAAGGAGGAAACAATACCAACCGCATTGTGTTGCAAAGCTTACCTTGGCATCACATACACACATTCTATTATAATAAGAAAAGTTTGTACATAATGCCAAATTCATACTCAGGTTTATCAAAAATGGGTGTAAAGTACAAGATAAAAATTTCAGATAATAAAAGTTATTTCACATTTTGGTTGGCTTCTTTACATCATAGACTGTATTTAAAATTATATGCAAAAGAGGACTTCATAAATTATTTATCAGATGAACTCAGTTGCCCCTTGAATAAAGATAGTCCCAAGAAAATGGATTGTAGCAACTATGAAGACAGTTATAATTTAGCTGTACGAAATCCAACTAGATTAAGGAGGCCAGTCAGGAGAAAATTCAAGGTTGACATTTTTGGGGACAAAAAAATGCAAAACAAGGAAAACGAAAAGCCCAGCACAGAAAAATTGCTGAGGCAAATACTTTTACCACAACAGAATGATGAAAGTACAATAAACACATCGAACAATACTCAGGGAAACTCTTCTAATGATGGTGTTTCATCCTCAGAAAGTTGCAGCCTTCCTAGAAGACAGGGCGTTAAAATGGGCACAAGAGTATTTCATGGTATGAAGTCTGTCTTAGAAAATAAGTTTCCTAGATCACCAATTAACAGAAGTGCAAATGAGTGTATAAGATCAGATGGTGATTTAGCAACTACCCAAAGTGATTCAGACGATTTGAGTTCAGAACAAAAACAGTGCAATGTAAACAGTATGAAGTTGTTACCAGAGAGACACTATAATCAGAATATGTGTCATTCACCAACTGCTTATGTTCTAGAATCTCCCAAAGTTTACCCAGAAGTTTTTAATTATAATGCAACAAGCAACGAATCCTGTCTGAACACCTCCCTATTTGAGAAATTAGATAATATGGGATGTGTTCAAGGAGAAAGGGTGTTTGTGACGGCTGGATTAGAAAGAGATAAAATGAATGCTTTAGGTATTCAAGTAGCTGAAGGATCTGATGGAAATGTTTATATTAAGTCTATAACTCCTGGAGGTCCAGCAGACTTGTGTAAAAAGCTTTTACCAGGAGATCAGATCATTTCAGTTAATGGACAAACTTTACTGAATGTAAAATATGGAAAAGCTTTAGCAATGTTGCAGTCAGCGCCACAGATGGTAGAAATAATAGTCCTACAAAATGCAATTAAAAACTGCAATTTGGAATATCAATGTGACCCTGTGTTTTTTGAAGCATCACATAATAATCATAGCTTATTGAATCAGAAAGATTTGAGACACAGCATTGCTACTGCATTAGATGGAGAAATTACAGATGAAGAATTGTTAAATGAGGAGGCTTTAAAAACTATTTATGCACTCATAAAATTAACTAAGGAAAAAGTTATCAGTAGAATGAAAGACAAAACCAGCAGGCAAACTACTCCAAATAAGTCAAATTTACAGAAATGCTATTCTGAGAATAAAGTATATGAAGAATCTGATTTAGGGAATTATTCTTCTCAGGAAAACACTCCTCAGAAGAGAAATGGTCAAAAATTTTATACTTGGCGCGGTCAAGTACCTAATGGTAGACCTAAACGTCGACCTCTGAGTCTTAGTATTCCAACTGATGTCAATTTATCTCAAGATTATTTGAGTGACAATACTGATGAATTTTTAATGAAGAAGTCTTCCCTGAAATCAGTTCAGTCATCTTTAAATAGTTTAGATAAGTCTGTTAAAAGTAGTTCTTCCAAAAATGTTGCATTGCCTAGAAATTATGGACTGAGTAGAAGGTGGCTGGGACCAGTGAGGTATCCAGTCACTCCTTGTAAAAATAGCAATATTGCCGCAGATAATGGTGCAATTGCTGATGACAATGTTGTTAGGAGACACTTTGTTTATGGTGCCGGAGATTCAGATGAAGAGCAAATATTTTTATAAATGTTTACGACTGCAATATTAGATAGATGTCCACTAAAGATAGGTATATAGGCGGATTCCAAATGGTAGACATCGGAAAGATACCAATGTTTGTTGTATTTTGTGTAATTTTTGTGCTTGCTTGACATGGAGTTGGTAAGGAAGCAGTCAGGATAATTAATCGCCACTTAAATATTACTTTATTTACATCAAACTAAGGAAAGTAGTAATCTTACTTCTAGCTAGGAACTATCAAATTGTAGATATATATTTTTATTGTGTATGAATGACATTTCGCCTGTGTACCTATATTTATATGCATAATATTGTAATAATGTTATTAAGTTTAGAGATGAAATTATAATAAATGCCATTTAATTTTCTTTTTATTGAATCACCAAGTCAAAAGAAGAATAATACTATATCATTAAATACTGACCATCCGTAGGTCATTAAATTTCATTGAGCAACGCGAATGCCATGCAAAAAGGCAAGTACACGCATAAGTACAAAGTCTACAAAATTATAATTCATTCTAGTGAGTCAAAAGTGATTAGATATGAAAATGTTTGTAGGGGGTGTAACTGTTATCAGAGAATATATTTAACAGGCTGGTTATCATGATGTTATCAGTGAGATTCATTACTTTGTGAATTAATGGACTTTCTTATCATCTCCAAAAATGTTGGTCTATTTAATTCAGCTATTATGTCTTATTTTAGTAACTTCATGAGGAAATTTTAGGTTCAAGTTCAAATACTGGCAAAAGTTGCAAGATCACAGAAGTAGAATATTGACCTACATGTCTTCAAAAGCAAAACATTCATGAGCAAAGAGCGGTTGGCTTTGTGCTGACATAAAATTAAGATTGTGCATACTTGAAAAGGAGGTCAAATAAAATGAAATACAGAAGTTTGAAAACATTATTTATTATTAAAAATAACACTGCTCGCTGTATTTAAGCAACCATTAGGTATAACTAAATTAATCTAATAGACAGATAAACTGCTTTCCTACATTTACTTTTCTAACATAATCAAACTCTCATTAACATAAAAACATAATCATACATTTGCAAAAAACCTCATTCAAACTAGATACATTGTAACCCCCATTCAGCAGATTATAACTACTAGTTCTTTTTACACTGTAAATGCAATGGTTAAATTTGAACTGGGACAGTTTACATCATTCCACCCATGCCTCCCATGCCACCCATACCTCCCATACCGGCCATCGGGTTAGGTTCCTTCTCTTGAGGAATATCGCAAATGACTGCTTCAGCTGTGGTCAGGAGGGAGGCAACACCGCTGGCATCGGTCAACGCCGTCCTCACAACCTTAGTTGGGTCAATGATGCCCTTTTCAATCATGTTCACATATTCATTGTTAAGGGCATCATATCCAAATTCTGGCTCTAGATCCTCGACCTTCGCGACGACAACAGAACCGTCAATACCAGCGTTGCGTGCAATGGTCATACAAGGCATTCTGAGGGCCTTCTTAATAATCTCGACACCGGTAGCCTGGTCAGAGTTGTTTGTCTTCAGCTGCTCTAGGACTGGAATGCACCTGAGGAGAGCGGAGCCACCCCCGGGGACAATACCTTCCTCAACAGCAGCCCTTGTTGCACACAAAGCATCATTAACTCTATCTTTCTTCTCATTCACTTCAACTTCGCTGGAACCACCAACATGCAGGACTGCCACACCTGAAGCCAATCTAGCAAGACGCTCTTGAAGCTTCTCCTTCTCATACTCTGATGTGGTCTCCTGAATCTGGTCACGAAGCTGTTCAGCTCTCCTGTCAATATCAGACTTCTTACCCTTGCCCTTCAGTAGGAGTGTGTCATCCTTAGTGATGATAACTTCACCGACCTGGCCAAGGTCAGATAGCTGGACATCCTCCAACTTTATAAGGTTGGCCTCATCACCAAAGACAACTCCGCCAGCTGCAATAGCCATGTCACTGAGGGTTGCTTTGCGGTTGTCGCCGAAACCTGGTGCTTTAACAGCGGCTACCTGCAGACCAATCTTCAACCTGTTCACTACCAAAGTAGATAGAGCTTCACCATCCACATCCTCTGCAATAATGATCAAAGGTTTCCTTTGTTGGTTCGCCAGCTCCAAAGCAGGGATTATTGTCTGAACATTGCTAATTTTCTTCTCAGAAAACAGCACCAATGCATCCTGGAACTCGACCTTGGCACCCTTTGATGAGTTGATGAAATATGGTGAAATATAACCTCTATCAAACTTCATACCTTCAATGAGTTCCAATTCATCCGTGAGCGTCTTACCATCCTTTACGGTGATAACACCGTCTCTGCCGACCTTCTTCATGGCATCAGAGATCAGCTTGCCAATAGCAGCATCGCCATTGGCGGAGATTGTGGCGACCTGCGCAATTTCCTCCGGTGTGGTCACAGGCTTAGACATGCTTTTCAATTTCTCTATAACGGCATCCACGGCTGTCATGACTCCTCGTCTGATCTCGATAGGGTTAGCGCCTTTTGAGATTTTCTCGAAACCCTCTTTCGCGATAGCCCTAGCTAGTACTGTGGCCGTAGTGGTTCCGTCTCCAGCTTCTTCGTTTGTGTTATTTGCAACATTTTGAACGAGTTTTGCACCAATGTTCTGGAATTTATCTTTCAATTCGACGCCTTTGGCAACTGTCACACCGTCTTTTGTAATTTTCGGTGAGCCCCAAGATTGTTCTAAAATAACGTTTCTGCCTTTAGGGCCCATTGTAACTGCAACAGCGTCGGCGAGAACATCAACGCCCTGGAGCATGAGGGCTCTTACATCAGCACCGAACCTCACATCTTTAGCGTAAAATCTTGTAATCTGATGAGACTTGTGAAATGAGATGCTTTGACGAACAACACGAGGCAAGCGCAGCATTTTGAAGTAATTGGAATGACTTACGGCGTTAAAATTAAAATTTCTAGTTTATTTCTCGAAACTTCTCGCCGGGATGGCAAAACGTGATATTCAGGTTTAGGTTAGTTCAATGAACGAAATAATGATATAAACCACAGACAATGGTTTGGAATGGATCGGTATTGAATGATAGGTGATTTATTTCAATTTAAAAAAAACTACTCATTGTCTATTATATTCATAAGCGTATTTTTTATTACCTATAGATAAGTAGGTAGGTACTTAGTACCTATTTGAATCTCTTAAGATTATTTTTTATTTAAGATATTCTATTTTGCAACCTTGACATAATATTTGTTCGCAGCGCTCAATGCGGTTGATAGGTTGCGGCTGCGTTTAAAAATGTACGAAAGTCTACTCTAGATTTCTGTGATAGATTTCTAACTAGAGTCCTTTTCATGAAAGAAGTCCCGCGGTGATTTTTGGAACTAAATTTGACAGGTCGGCCATGTTGTCGTTCGTCGATGTTATCAAGTTCGTTTGTTGTGGTAGATTTTTGTGAGTTTGTAACTAGCTTAGTGCATTTTAAAGATTGTTTACAATGCCAAAAGTTGTAAAAAGTTCGGCTCGAGAAATGATATTGAAGGTGAAAGAGTTCTGTGAAGCGGAACAAAAGAATCAAGGTGTTTTAATACCACTAAACAATGTTCGGAAGAGAGTCGCCGCCATAACAGGTACTTTTTAGAGTTGCCATATAATAATTTTTTGCTGTATTGATGGGACTTTTAGGATATAAATTCATTTTTGCGATAAAATTGAACAAATACCAAACGTGATGAAACTAGGTAACTGAAATTAAAACATATATTACATAGTACATAAGCATTATAAACTTAAAGTTACTATTATTTTTAATTGTTCATTATTTAATTGCAGGTGTGTCAGAGAAAACTGTAACAAGAATTACAAAAGAAGGTATAACAGCGGCGAGTACTTCGAAAAAAATTGTCACCCCGGGGAAGAGTCGCCCGCATCCGAAAAAGGTCGACTTAGACGGGTTCGATTTGTGCGCTATCCGGCAAAAAATTCACAGTTTTTACGTTGTGCATAAAGAATTACCAACATTGGCTAAATTACGGGCAGCTCTGAGAGAAGACATCAATTTTCAGGGAAGCATCACAACATTGCACAGGATATTAAATAGGATTGGTTTCAAGTACAAGCGATGTCAATCCAGACGCAAACTACTTATGGAACGTCACGACATTACCGCATGGCGTGCAAAATATTTGGATAAAATACGAATAAATCGCACTGTGGAAAAACGACCCGTTGTATACTTAGATGAGACCTATATACACAATACTTATCATACAAAAAGTTGTTGGCAGAGTGAGGAGGAACCAGGAATGTTCGTCTCAGAGTCATCGGGGAGTCGCTGGATAATCGCTCATGCGGGAACAAAAGATGGATTCATAAATGGTGCATTATTAATGTTCAAATCCCAATCAAAGTCCTCAGATTACCACGATGACATGAACTCTGCAAATTTCTTAAAATGGGTGACGGAAAAACTAATACCTAATCTATCTGAAAGGTCGCTTGTGGTAATGGACAACGCTCCTTACCATTGCACTCAATTAAACAAAGCCCCTACAATGTCAAATATAAAAAGTAGTATGCAGGAATGGCTCCGGCAAAAGGGTATATATTTTGAAGACACCTGGAGAAAAGCTGTGCTGTTTGAGCTAATCAAACAAAATAAAGGTCCACCGACATTTGCATTGAATGAATTATTAACAGCTCACGGACACGAAGTATTAAGGTTGCCGCCTTACCATTGCGACCTCAACCCGATTGAGAAAATCTGGAGCCTTGTAAAAAGAAAGGTGGCGGATAAGAACGTGGCACAAGATCCAAAAGAAATTGTAAAATTAACTGAAGAGGCCTTTGAGTCTATTACGGCGGAAGATTGGACAGCTCAGTGCACGCATGTCGAACATTTAGAGGAGGAATATTTAAAAAATGACGGCCTTATGGATGAAGAGATGGACCGAATAATTATATCTACGGCTAGTGATACTGAAACAGAATTTGATTCTGATTCCATCCACTCTTCAGACAGTGATGTTCCTATGGCCGCTGATCACAATTATTCAATAAAACTCTGAATAAAAAATTGTAATGCTTTTCTTTACCCTATTTTCTCATCTTTTACATGTAAGTAGGTAGAACACCGCTTATATAAGTAAATAAAAATATACTTTTTACATAACAGAAATATAGGTAAATGGGCATTTTTATCAAAATGTCTACCAACCCACTCATGGGATGACCCATGCAATAAGTCCAAATAACTAACGTTATTATGACTTATTATTGTTTTAAGTTTCGCACCTAACAACATAGTAAAAAACGAAACTTTAGTCATTTGAAACTATTTAATAATAACACGACACTTACAGTCATAATAACGTTAGTTATTTGGACTTATTACATGGGTCATCCCATGAGTGGGTTGGTAGACATTTTGATAAAAATGCCCAAATATACTTTTGACTTATCAGAAATATACATGATTCACTAATCTGAACTATTGTTATAGTATGGGCTTGAGTAATGAAATTACAGCCCATCTAAAATGTATTTATTTCTTAATACAATTTAAGAGCTTATATTGTTTCATCGAAGTATGCAGGAAATAGTATTATTTGATAAATTACATATGCTAAATGTAAAATAGGTAAATTTTTTACTCATAAATGGCAACATTATGTCACGCGAGTACAGCGCTGCGTCTGGGGGACTTCTTTCATGAAAAGGACTCTATGATACGCTTTTTTCTTCCTTCAAAATACTTGAAGATAAAACATGAGTTATCGCAGGTTTTAGAGCGCAGCCTCGTTTGACATTTTCCTTTTGAACTTTTATCGCAAGATTTTGAGTACGTTTAGTTATAATTTTTATCAACACAGACATGTGGTGATTTCTTGGGCACATTTCGTAGATAACTTACGTGGTGTGCACTTGTACTTGCAGTTCGTTTTAAGTTTTTTATTCGTATTATTTGCCGGTTTTACAAAAATATTACATAATGGAATCTAGGTGAGCTATTTTTTGCTCCTAGTACTGACTTCCTCTAGCGGTGTTTTATGTTTAATTTGTTGTAATTGACTTGAATGTCTTCTTAGCGAGCTATGGCACAAAAATTTAATGAAGTAAATTGAAACTTATTAATTTTAAATGAATACCATTTTAAATGATCGTTGCTTACTATTGAGAAGCAACTATTACTACATTGAGATATTTGTATTTAATAAATTTCTACATTTTATGTACATTAAAATTGTGCTTTAATTTTTTTTAGTTTATTACTCATCAATCGTTTCGTGTTTGACAATAAAAAAATTGTATTAAAAGTAATAAAATATATTTATTTGTAGTTACCCTCGTGGGACTTTAGTGGGCATTGGTAACCCCTTGCTGGATATTTCCGCGATTGTGGATGATGATTTGCTCAAGAAGTATGACCTGAAGCCAGATGATGCTATTATGGCTGAGGAGAAACACATGCCGTTATACCAGGAATTAATTCAGAAGTTAGTGATTGATTAAATATTAGGATCTCCCCAATGAGTCATATTTTTTTTATATATAAAACAGTGGGCGGTCGAGCAAGCGGTCCCACATGATGGTAAGTATTACCGCCGCCCATGGACACACACAACACCAGGGGGTACGCATGCGCACTGCCGACCTTGCAAAATCCTATTCACAGCTTTCTTGAAGAACCCTATGTCATATATTAGAATGCACTTAGCAGGTATATAGAATGCATCTTTGATAGAAATCAACATTTTTTTTATTTACAAAATAAGTGGCAATAGAGTATACTTCCTGCATATTGGTAAGGTTTGCAATATATGGCAATATCAGTCAGATATTGATATGTTTGCTCCTGCACTGCTTATTATTGGGGATGTTGAAATCAGGATTTGTAAGCAGGGTTCGAAGTGATAATTATTATCCATAATTATCTTAGATAATTATCATGATATTTATAAGATAAACACAGGTTCATAATTATCTTGATAAATATAATATAAATTTCATTTCATTTGCCACTCTTCAATTTCTTATTCAAAGTTGATGCATAAAAGGATTAGGGCTCATCCATAAATTACGTCACATGTTAAGGGGGACGGAGGGGGTCCACGAAGTGAAATGATCTGACAGAGCGAGGTGGGAGTCACTTTCATGACTATGTCACAGGTTGTCTCCTGTTGACATAGAGGGGTGAAGGGGTCTAAAAACCACAAAATTTGCATGAATTATTTTTCGGATGACCCCTTTCATGTAGTAACCGAATGTGCACCACTTGCATCCTGGATGGATTTAAGTTGGATTTTGAATTCCGAATCTTCAGACACAGACAATCTACATCCAGTTGATGCAGCTGAGGAGGATGAGGATGATATCCCACTCATTAATTCTATTAGTATTCTAGTAGTGTTGATTTTCCTAATTTTATTTTTTTGTAGTTAATTCCGAAATTATGCCTAAGAAACAAATACTATTGACTATTTGATTATTAAATACCTAGTCTAGCCATAAATATTGTTACAAAGAAAATATTGAATTTTCTTTGAATTTTGCTGAAAAGACCATTCTTGATGTTATTAGAGGCTTTACAACTCTCAAAAATCGTATATTGATACACTTGAGCCCAGCGCCGGCTCTAGCTCATGTAGCGCCCGGGTGCAGGGCGCCCTCTAGTAGGCGTTTTGAACTCTTTGGAGGTGTCGCGAGCGGCGCTCGGCGCCCCCTAAGACCCTGCGCCCGTGTGCACCGCACCCCCTGCACCATAGGTAAAGCCGGCACTGAATTCAGCGCTTGATAGGCGCCCCCGGGCGCGGGGCGCCCGGGGTGCACCGCACCCCTTGCACCCCCTGGTAAAGACGGCCCTGCTTGAGCCGAAGTTTTAATACCTTTTTCACAGAAATATGGTTCAGTCACTCCTTAATATCTAACACCCCACTAAACCATTACAAGCCAAATAATGGCCTGGCCACGTTAATAGGGTATTGACCATTTGAGCAGCTTTTCTACAGTTATGAGCATAAACTCCCTCATTAAATAATATTTGTCTGTGAGCTCCCTTTGCGTACCGCCGAAGAAGTTGTTTTGATATGTCAACCCTATTTTTCTTTAAATTATCAGTTAAGAAATGACCAGTATGTCTTTTATAAGCAGCAAGTCCCAAATAATCTTTTAAAATACATGATATGGTTCTGGGTGCTATATTCATCTGTCTGGATAAAATCTTTTGCTTCCAGATGGCATTTCTTCGGATTCTATTATACATAATACCAAGCAGATCGAGTTTTAAAAATTGCAGTCCATGTCTCCCTTTCTCCAAAAATTGGCTCCATGTCTAATTTGTGTAATGCAATTTGTGTACAGCAATACGGTTTTCGTTATCACCCCACTCCATTTTAATATTAGTACTTACAATATTTAATAATGATTGGCGCCAAAATGAAAAAAAAAACATTTACTTTTCACATGAGAATGACAGATTAGAAATTCAAATGTAATTATTATTATTTTCTTTATTGTAACTGTATTTTTGGCCAGACCAGGTATGTATATTTTATTACTAAGCTACTTCTAGCGTAAAAATGTTAGAAATTATTAGCGAGTAAAGATATCGGTCGGTATATATGGTATATATTTGTCCGAAATTATCAGATAGTTGTCAGATAATTATCGGAGGCATATTTATCTTGGAAGAGGGATTAGGAGTAAGTGGTAATAAGCAGTAGGATTTTTTTTTCCATCTTACACTAGCAATAGTTCTAAAAGTTCTAAATAGTGGAAACTTCTTTGGTTTTTCTTTATTTCATAATTCATTCTAACAAGAAACTATGTCTTCCTTAAATCAATAAATAAATACCATTTTATTGGTCCTTCAAAATTCCTATGACCTGAACCAACCACCGGATCCTGACACTACATTTGATATTTTATAGATCATTATTATTTTTAGGTATAAAGCGGAATTCATAGCGGGTGGCAGTGTACAGAACTCCTTACGTGTGGCGCAGTGGATCCTCAAGAAGCCACATATATGTATATACTTTGGCTGTGTTGGCAATGATGACTATGCTAAGATCTTGAAGGAGAGAGCCATGTAAGTTTACTTTATCACGTCATATTTGTCACAGGACTAATAAATACATGTGGGGTAGAAGATTCCTCTAGTCGAGATGGCATACCAGAAAAAGTAATGAGATACACTTTGGCTAGATTGGGAGAGGCCTATATGCAATAATGATGAGACACGGATTGTTAATAGTAGCCTACTAGTAGTAGGGAATATAATTATTTCTCTGTTTGTGTAAAATGATGCTGTTTTGACAAATCCCTCTAAAGGGTTTCGAAACTTTGTGGCATAGTCCCGAGCCGCCATATTGATTTTTTTTTTCTCATAAACGTCTAGCACGACCGGACCTACATATTTCGATAGTGGATGCGTAGACAAACAAAAAATGTTATATAATATTATGTCGTAACGTGCAGCGTCGTAGCTGGGCGCTGGCGGCAGGCGCGACTGCCAGGACACCAGAACCCAGGGGGCGCAAATTTCGACTCACCTAGCAACCCTATCAAAAATACCTAGTCAAAAATGTTCATATAATCTATACGCAATATAAAACTAGGGATAACCTAGGCATATAGGAACAAAATGGCTCCAGAAAAAGCCAGAATTGTTTTTTTAATGTAAATGTCTTAAATCACTAATTTCAGTAATGTCAGTTGAGGGTGCAAAATTCCATCTTGCCCAGGGCGCTCATGACCCTAGCTGCGACACTGGTAACGTGTCACCTTACCGAGATGTTACGGTCGATTGAAAGATATCACCCATGTCTAAATGTTTGAGGCCACATTTTTTTAAATGTTTTTAAATATTTGTTGTCATGTCTAGTTTGTGAATAAGCCGTGAAACATATCCCATTTAAAGTACACTCAAGGATTCTATTTTTTCGAAATATGTGTGAATCTCGTAAAATAGATAACTGAAATATGAGCTAATATTTTAGGTGTCAACATTGATTGACAGTATCATAAGTAAGACTTAAATGATAATAGATTTATCTTGTACATCTCTTTATCATCCTGACATAGTGGTTTATCATTAAAGTATCTTAGATATATTTGTCTGGTTTTTATCGACGTTTTTTTTTTTTTTTTTTTATATAGAAAGAAGGTGACATACAGTCCACCTGGTGGTAAGTGGATGCTGTCGCCAATAGACATCCGCGATACATGCCAACATTAGTCCAAAATGACAAACTTTGGCACGCCCCCGGATGCGATGCCTACCTTTGTTGATGAAAGAATGAATTTGGAGAAAGGATTGGGGTCGTGGGAAGGGATAGGATGGGAATGGGCTCTGGCATATCTCACTCACTACCGAAACACGTACATACATTGGGGAATATGATAAAGTGGGAAATGCAGTACACTTCAAGGTAGTCTTCTGTGAGAGAGAGGTAACGAGGCCAGTCGAGTGCGCCCAGCGGCTGTTGGATTGCAACGTGCACTCTCCCCCTCCCAAAAGATGTTATTAAAGAAGTGTGAAAGATGCACAAAATATTTGAAAGGAACCTCTATTCAATCTATTTTCTGTTTTATACATCTATACATATAATAAAACTGTAGAACCAGCGTGTCTGTATATTGAATATATTTACCAAAAACTGTTTGGGGGCGATGAAGGAAGAGTATCAGAATACAAAAAGACGATTTCGGAAACTTTTGTCTGTCTGTTCGAACACGCTAATCTCTAAAACTACTGATTCTCATAGGGTTTCTACAGGTTAATTAAGCTTAGCTTCGCGCTTCAAATGGGCTTTGTTTCATCGAAATCGGCTGACGGGAAGAAAACCTATCCCTATTTAGAGTTCAAAAACTAAAATTCCACGCGTACGAAGTCGCGGGCACAGCTAGTATATAACAAAATATACATATAATAAAATCATAACAATGCCATGTCTCGTACATCAAATTTTTTTTTTGAAATGTCACCAGTATAAAGTACGAATGATGTGGAGTCCAAAATAACAATTTTTGGTATGTCTAAACGCGCTTCACGCAAAAATAGCTGAACGGATTTTAATGAAACTTGGCTTAAGTAATAGGTTATCTGCCGGATTAACATTTAAAGTTTCATTATAAATTTTCCGAATCGTCCTCAAAGCCACGCCAATGAAATCGCGGGAACTGCTAGTCTATACTATCTATACTAATATAATACAGAGGTAAAATTGTGTTTGTTTGTATGTTGGGGGTAATCTCTGGAACTACTGAACCGATTTCAAAAATTCTTTCACTAATAGGAAGCTACATTATCCGTTACTAATATAGACAATATTTTATTTAAAAAAAAAAAAACTTATAAACCGAAGCGAAGCGAGGGCAGGTCGCTAGTCGTTAATAAATTGATAATGATCCAACAAGTAAGTTATGAGTTTTGAAAACAATATGGATGCTCTTCAAATTGAATTTCTCCTTAGTTATTCCTATTCTAATATTCTCTTTATAGAAATAATTTCGGTTGGATTTGGAAAAAGGTTTCATCCCCTCTTTGGTCTTTAGGGATGGGGTAATTTAATTTTCGGTCATCTCAAAAGGAATAGCCACATTTTGTATCCAATCAAAAGCACTCCAAACCAACCCTGTATGTATACCTACTATATGTTATTACATAGTATACCTTTCTGACTACTTATATTTATAACTTTTAAACTTTCTCGTTTTGTACACATTTGATATTTTAAACCGGGTCTGAAAGCGTATAATAAATCCCATCCTGGACTATCCTGAAGATCTAATGTTGATAGTTGATAAAACTCCTGCTCCCATCCTGAACTACCCGCCTCTTCAGTCAACTCGTGACCACGGCCGGTGTAACCGTTGCAGCAAACGTTGAGTAGGAATAAAAGTTAAATACTTATATATGTTTACTTGCGTGCAAGTAAAGTATAGTATCATGTAACCGAGCGAATAATGATGTAACCGAGAACATATAGAGCAAAGAGATAAGACCTCTTAGTAGGCAAAAGATCCGGTGATAACATTTGCACTCTTATATCAATATAGCTCGTCTATTCTCCGATTGTACTATTTATGTTCGCGAATGAATACAATAATAACCACTTAGTATTATTGTAAAAAAATTAAAAGAAACGAATTGTCGTATACATAGTATGCCTTTCGTATTTCTCGATTTATGTCATTGTATAGGTACTTATAACTCTAGAACCGTTGGATTGACTTCCACGTATTATGACGTCATCTATTATACATAACACGCCACTTAGAAATTTTTGCGAAAGTTTTAATCTATGCAACACTGGCTGGTTTTGATGACAATTAAAACTATCACCATCTATATTCTATAACATTAAACATTCAAATTTCCCTCCATATTTTTTTATGAGCTAAATCAAAATATCGTGTCTTATTAAAAAGTGGATATTCGACGGGAACACTTCTGTGCTATGATTTTGTATGATTTTAAATGTTCTTTAAATCCTGAGAATTCTTTCAATAGACTTCAACTAGCATTTGAAGACGTGCCTTTTTAAGGCAACCGTGAATCGTTGGTACAATGAATTAATGCGTGGTCGACTAAATTTGGTTATACGACAAAAGAAGCGGTCGCCCTTTAACGGGTGTTACGGTAGAAAACGTGTGGCAGTGAAAAATTTAATTTGTGAACAGGCAAATTACATTTGAGGAGATTGCAGATTGAATCGGGGAGTGTGTTAAAATACACAAATACGCTTAAAACTTGGGCATCTGCTAGTCAGGCAGGGGTATAGTATCGCGCTGGGTGTCGCACAACCTCACTGAGGCTCAAAACAAGTTTGTGTAGAATGGTGCCATGATATGATAACGAAATTTGAAGCAAGGTCGTCTTGGCGCGTTTACGACATTGTTATAGATGACAAATCTTTTATCTACCAGTACTTATGATCCTAAAAGTAAGCGTTAATCTTCTGTAAAAATATAATCGCAAGTTTTTTCCATTTTAACTGGCTACCCGATATCTGTACCTTTACGAAACCAAAACAGCATTAATGCAGAATGGTACGTAGCCACGTGCTTGCCAAACGTTTCTACTGCAGTTGGTAACAACCGTCCAAACACAGGTCTCCGCAGACTGCTGCTGCATCGCGACGACGCGCCCGCTCGCTCAGCGCTTAAAACAAGGAACTTTTTGGGCAGTGCCCCGGTTAAAGTTTTAGGACATCCTGCTTACAGTCAGTCCCGACTTGGCATCTTGTGACTTTTCTTATTTCCCAAACTTAAATTCCAACTAAAAGGGAAGCAGATATCGACGCCGAAAAAAGCGCTGGCAATGTTTGAAGAGGCTGCGAAAGTGGTATATACCCGAGGAAGATTGGTCAAAATGTTTTCAAAATTGGTTCAGATGCATGAAACTTTGTATGGATGCAAGTAATTATCATCAAATAATCAATCATGGATCAAGTAATTATCTGTATTTACCACGGTGAAAAATAAATAAAATGAAATAAAAACAAGTGGAGAGTACTTTGAAAATATGTAATAAAAAAATTGGAGCCTGTAGAACGAACTTTTTCTTTTTCGCAAAACTTTCCGAGTTTCCCCCACGTATAATAAAATTGTAACGAAATCGTGACTTCACATTTAATACTTTTTGAAAAAACTCGTAGTGAGATGCGTGTGGTACAGAGCCCAAAACAACATTTTTGGAATTATTCTCTGTCTCTCCGTCTGTCTGGCACCAGACCGCCGACGACTTGAAGAGTTCACCGGTGGAGGCTGGATGAAAAGAGCCGAAGATCGTGTGTGTGGGCAAGCTGCGGGAGAGGCGTATATACAGCAGTGGAGAGACATAGGCTGATGGTACGGTATAATATATCTATACTAATATTATAAAGAGGTAAAGTTTGTAAGTTTGGATGTAGGAGATAATCTCCGAAACTGTTAATCCGATTTCAAAAATTCTTTCACCATTTGAAAGGTACATTATTCCAAACGGACATAGGCTATAATATTATGTATATATATTATGTGAAAAAAAATTGACGGTCACGCAACGCATGCCGAGCACAGCTAATAATCTATAAATTTTAAAGATTATAATTATCGTATAAACAAATTCACGAGATTTTATACGTCGCATAAATTTACACAATGAACACCTTTTGTATTGTCATAATGAGGTGGAGTAGGTGTTTGTTGCTCGTTGCATTTGCAGCAGTATAATTATGCATGCATTGCGTATGCCAAGGTCATGCATAACATTTAATACATACCTACTGCATTATCTGTACTAATATAATAAAGAGGTAAAATTGTGTTTTTTTGTAGGTATTGTGGTGGAGGTACATATAAAATAATACACCTTAGAAGGTAGATTCGCTCGGCGCTTATAGCTAAACCGCCGCGCATGCGCCGGCCGGCTCGTTGCGCAGGAGTTCTGCGCATGCGCCGCCCCGCCGGAGTAGTCGAAGAGCTCGCATAGCTAACGGTGCCACATACTCAGATAAATACGCTTTGTACAATAAATTCAATAGATTCGTCAAGACATATTAAAGTAAATCCGAAGGACAATAACAGTGTGCTAGGGAATAATATGTTACAATTAAATACCTTGCTTCAAAACAACTGTGAAGTGATTTCCTTCTAAACACCTCCAAATACCCCCATAGTATGTTGGGGGTAATCTCTGGAACTACTGAACCGATTTCAAAAATTCTTTCACAAATAGGAAGCTACATTATCCGTGTCTAATATAGGCTATTCTATATTTTGAAATTTGAAAAGAAAAAACTTCTAAACTGAAGCCAAGCGAGGGCGGCTCGCTAGTTGTAAATATTCTCAGCGGTAATGAAGACACTAGCATTGAAAATTAGCATTAAAAATTGCTGCTTGCTTCGCCCTCTTAGGGTTCTATTTTCTAACGATTTTTTCTTATGTAAGTGCCTACGTATATATAGATAGTACTTTTTATACAATTATCTATTCCTACATCGACAAAGGTTGGCAGCAATCCGGGGGTGTGCCAATGTTTGTTATTCCGGACTGATATTGGCAAAGCCGCGGGTGTCCATGAGCGACAGTATCCACTTACCACGAAGTGGAATCGTTCACCACCATCATTCTATAAAAAAAATTACTTGCCATATAATATTTAATGGCTATCTAAAATGTATATGTAATAAGTGGGACAGCGAAAGTCAAAGCTATTTCTCGATAATTTTCTAACGGATTTCAAACTTAGCAAATGATCAAAAAAATTATACGTAATACTTTTATTTAAATACGAAAAATCCGCTTGTTTGATCGATTAAACTAATGGGGATGTGGGAGTTTTAAACCTAGTGAACTTCACCATTGTCAAGTGGTCGACGAGTGTATGGGCACGCACATCTTGATGACAACGAATTGGAAGCCACTTGAGTTGTTGGAGAAACGAATTTAGTAAAAATCATATTTACGCACTGCAAATACGAACCGTCTGCTGAAATTCTAAAGCGCAAATATATTATGTTGTGCTTCTGTCAAATGCAAGTAGGTAGAGAAGTAAAATATTGGTGCTAATGCAACCCCGGTGGACCGGGGTAACCAATTATGAAGCCGACTTACCCGCTGTCGCGAACATCTTCCTGCTAACTTCGAGGGCTCTACGACATAGCACTGTCTAAAAGTGCACCCAAATTCTTTACTTTATTGCATTTATTATTACTTTGCCTCGTATTTCATTTACATGATTGCAATAAAATTGGAATGTTGGCAGCTTTTTCCTTGTCCAATATATTTTTAGTTTTATGAGAAGATACTCACTCGTAATAAGGATTAATACAACGAAAATAATATAACCAGTTATTAAAGCTTTGATTGAAATGAGACATTATCACCGCTTTCTGCATATTTCCGTAACGATTTATTTGTTTAAACTTCATTTCACAAGTGATTGTACAAATGGCGGACTTAGGCCCATATGGCATTTTCTACCAGTCAACCACCAGATCAGACAGCAATAGGGACGGGAGTGCAATTTATGTTTAAATATAAACCAAAAGATTATAATTATCGTTATTTCCAAGATGCGACTACCGACCAGACAGAACATTATGCCCGTTCCCCCTGTGGTTTTTGTTGGGACCACAATGTGTGAATACAAACGTACAATTGTGTATTATAATAACGTTTATTACTACTTTATAACACACACTATTAACTATATTAACAATGTTTTCTATTAATTTCCACATTTTTCGTACGAAACCATTTTAATACAATCATTTCTCTCTTATATCCGACCATAGACTTACAACATTGTTAAGACTAACCATTTAGCATAAACTTAGATTATGTAGCAAGGGCGTCGCCGGGGGCAGTGGAGGGCAGCTACGGGCAGTTGCCCCCCTCTAGAGATTCGAAAAAAAATGTATTCGTACGTACAATTCATATTTCTCCCATCCTCTCTCTCTCATCTTGCCCCCCCCCCCCTCCCTGGCCCATTGGCTGACGATGCCCTTGTTATGTAGATACACCCCTAAATACCGTGTTCTTCCATCTTCAGTGCTGATGGTGTAACGGTACAGTACCAGGTGAACGAAGAGACTCCAACGGGAACCTGCGCCGTGCTAGTAACGGGCACACACCGCTCCCTTTGCGCCAACCTCGCCGCAGCCCAGAAGTTCACTCCCGACCACCTAGCCAAGGAAGAATGCAGGCGGAGTATTGATAGCGCAAAGTTCTTTTATGCTTCGGTGAGTGTAGTCATAAACTCGTGGTTTAGGATGTACAAAGAAGGTTCTGTCCTCCCAACTTTTGAACTCCGACTAATAGAAAACATCGTGAGAAACTCGCATGCCTGAGAATTTAAACAAAATCTGTGACATGTTGCGTGTAACCGTAACCAGCCTTTTTATGCTGAACATGGGTCCTCGCCATGCACATTGTCTCGTGCATGAGGGATGTGATGAAAACGCTACGCTGGCCAAGTGAGTTGGCGAGTACACTCTTAAAGGTGGTGTGTGTATCAGGCTGCGGAAGAGCCTTATATCTAGCAGTATGAAGACAGGCTGATGGTATGTTTATACTATAATGTGGTCAGAATCGTGGAGATATCGGAGTAGAGAGGTATAATGCAGGTTTTGTTGTTTTGTTCTTCGCTGATAGACTCAATTGAAATGGTTATCATTGAATAACGTGCGAAATCGACGTTTGCTATCAGTGTTTATTCAATACAAGCGACCCGCCCTCGCTTCGCTTCGGTTTATAAGTTCAAAATAAAATATAGCCTATATAATGTAGCTTCCTATTTGTGAAAGAATTTTTGAAATCGGTTCAGTAGTTCCAGAGATTACCCCCAACATACCTTCAAACAAACACAATTTTACCTCTTTATTATATTAGTACAGATATACAGTAAAATAATAATAATACTCGTAGTTACTTCACAAAGATCTTAAAATATGGGTTAGTAATACATAGTAAATGAATGATGATTTGAAGAATTTAGCTGGTGGTGGCTCGATGAGAAGGGCCAAAGATGGTGACGAGCCTTGGGTGACTGGCTGATGATATGGTATGATTTGAGGCTGCATACCCAAAGTGTTACATCAAATTGAATCAGTCTGAAACCTTTACATAAGACCGCCATATTTGTTTAAACTTTAAGATTAAATATACAGCGAACTGTTGAAGTTATGATAAAAATGATAAGGATCCACGTATTTAAGAAGCATATCTCTGCAATTTTTGCTTCATAGGAACATTTATTAATTTATACTTTATAATTGTGGCATACAAACACCAGCGGACTTAATTGCCTTATGGCATTCTCTACCAGTCTACCTATACCCATAGGTAGACTGGTAGAGAATGTAGAGAACATGGAGAAACAAACGGGGTGCATTAAACAATAATAACAATAAATACATACCTACATACACACATACATACATGGATTATAATATAAAGTTAATAAAAAATAAAAATATATACATATGTACCACTAAATAAGTCACTAAATAAAATAAGTCAATAAATACAGCGCGTTTGATCAAGATAAAATCACACAGATGTATGGGATCAATATATCATCTTTATTACTGGAATGTTTCACCATTGTATAGTATTGAAGTGTAACTAACCGCATAGCAAACCCGTTTATTAACATTAGGTACTTTACTATTACGACACGCACATTTGTGCAAACACAATGTCTAAATGTATTGGTCTAAAATGCAGCACAGCGTTGTATTAATTGAAAACACGGGTACTAAATCGATACAGTGAAATCAACGTGACATGAACTTTGCGTTTGTGTGAGTGCACACGGACAGTGTACAGTGCGACACATTTTGACAATCGACAAACACAAATCCAAAGTTCATGTCTCGTTGATTTCACTGTACCACATAACGTAACCAGCCCTTTTATCGTCCACTGCTGTACATGGACCTCGGTTTTAGTATAGCACCGCTTCATCTCTTCTCGTGGGTGTCGTAAAAGACGACTGAGGGATAACAAAACGACTACCACAAGCCCTGAGGAACTATACCGCCTCTAAAAGAGTGGACTCACCAACCCGTTTGGCCAGCGAGGCGTTTTAACGCCATACATCAGTATATTAAGACAAGGTGCATGAATAAGGTTCTCATCCAGTGGACGATAAAAAGGGTTCATTACGATGGGTTACATGACTGTTATTATACTTATTTATTTTTTCATTTAATTTTTATTTTAAGCAGTACAAAACAGAAGGACAACAAAACGAAACAATAACTTATTTGACAAAAATTTTAGTTGACCTTGAATATGTACTGACATCAAGCGCAGATAACAATTTCATCAGAAGATGTAATCTAAGGAATTATTCTTATGAACAATAATAACATTTAAATATGTAGACATCTATTTTAAAATAAAACAGATAAATTCATATAAGACCGGCTTTAATCAGAATGGATCCAACTCACATTTGTGTTGTTTTGCAAAATATAAAACAAATATGATATAGTACAAAAAAATGTGATATAGTACAATATATGAATTCTAAGGTCTTAGATAGTTTTGATTGAAAACATTTGCACTATATTTTAATTTTTTGTCTCAAAATTATTTATAATGAAAAAAGTATGATTGTGGATTGGATCCGTTCTGATTAAAGTCTGTCAATGTGTGTAACCACGAAGTATTTTAAAATTTAATTATAAAATATTATTTTCTATGGTTCGGTTATTATTGGAGGAGCTCTGACAGCTGACATAAATCTTTAACATGTAGTCAAAATCATTTTACAATTCGTTAGGTAGTCCTTTAAGCATATTTTTCTATTTTATTGTGTTATATTATTATGTATGTCTTAAGAAACTTGATGTATGTATGTTTAATTATGACTTAAAAAAATAAAATTGTGTGAAAAACTTTAATTATTTTTATTTTCAGGGTTTCTTCGTAGCGGTGTCCCCCGAGTCTATAATGCAGCTCGCATCGCACGCGCACGAAAACGGTCACTTATTCATAATGAATCTCAGCGCTCCATTTGTCTCGCAGTTCTTTAAGGAGCCATTGGAGAAACTCATACCGTACGTCGATGTGCTTTTCGGCAATGAAACGGTGAGTACGCCACAATTACTAATATTTTTCAGGCAAATATCTATATATTCATTGTGATAATTACAGGATAAGAGATTTTACACAAGTACAATCGTTTGTCATTAATAATAACAGCAATGCAATCAGCCCTTTCAGTATCTACTGCTGGACATGGGCCTCTTCATCCACATTGACTCGTGCATGAGGGATGTATGGCCTTAAAACGCCACGCTGACGAAGCGGATTGGCAAGTCCACCTGCCGTAGGGTTTCCTACACAAGATAATGTGCATTAGGAGACCCGTGCCCAACAGTGGACGATAAAAGGGCTGGTTACGATTAATTCAAACCCTTGCCATTTTAACATACAGGAGGCCGAAGCATTCTCAATAGCGTTCAATCTCAACGTATCAAATCCTCAAGAGATCGCTGAGAAAATCTCAGGGATGCCAAAACTCAGCAAGATATCTCGAACAGTCGTTATAACACAAGGCTGTGATCCAGTAATCCTAGTGGAAAACTCAAAAGTTACTCTAATACCGGTAAGTAAACTTTCTAGGGAACAAATAGTTGATACAAATGGAGCCGGAGATGCTTTCGCTGGAGGATTTCTTAGTCAAATGGTGTTAGGGCAGTCTTACACTACTGCTGTCAAGTGTGGTATATATGCTGCCACACATATTATACAGCATTCAGGTTGCACTTTTAGTGGTAATAGTGAATTTTGTGTTAGTTAATTTAGACCATAGATGAAAGAATGTTGAGATACACAGTTCGTTATAAAAAAAGTGTTGCCAATTTGTTTTACATTTATGTACTTACGCAGCTAAATATTTTATTCAATTTGTTCTAGTTTATACATGCGCTCTGGCTTTCCTTGGTCTGCTGCCGTTTTTCCGAAAAAATGATATTTTCTAGAGAACCCAAACATAGGGTCCATTTACATTATTTTAGTTTCAAAATCAAATTACAATTAATTAATCCCTTCCTATTATAAAATCACTGAGTGTATAATATTATGTAACAGTCTTTCCCGAAGCCTCATACTATCTATACTAATATAATAAAGAGGTAAAATTGTGTGTTTGTAGGTATGTTGGGGGTAATCTCGGGAACTACTGAACCGATTTCAAAAATTCTTTCACAAATACTAACTTATTAACAAATTGAAAAAAAAAAACTTATTAACCGAAGCGAAGGGAGGGCGGGTCGTTAGTTTTACAATAAAACCAATTTTTTGCTATCTAAGTAGTTAGCGAATGTGTATGATATTGATAAATTTTGCGGAAGTTTAAAAAAATCGCCTTTTTTGCATAGAGATCCCATACCCCACAGACCCGCGGTACCTCTTGCCATCCCAGCTAAAATGCTGAAATTACGCTACTGTAGAGAAATGAAATAAATTCAATGTCAATTCAATGTTCCTGTCTTGACCAATATATCACTGCCCCAGATCTGCTGGAAGACATCTCCGCAGGAGATATGCTTGCCTTTTGTACATCTTATCTTTTTATTTGTTTCATGTTACCTATGTATGTACAAATTAAAATTGTTAAATAAAAAAAATTAAATAAATAAATTTTCGACCGTAACTTAACAAAAGGTTCGTTCTCAAGTATCAATACTTAATGGTAAGTGCGCCAGACGACGTTATATAGCGCATTTTTTATGGCAACACTTAAAATTCGCACTGTGTATCTTGTTCACTTTTATCACTATGTACTTTAGACATATTGGAGGCGCAAATATCTGATACTTTTATTTCAATTGTTATTTCTGAATTAAGGTGGATGTTAAGAAATTAATGTAGCCGAAGGTATTGGAGATAAATTTTATCAAACTATGTATGTATAATATCAAATAAATTTTAAATATCAAAGTTGCGTTCCAAAACGTGTGATTTTTGATTCGTGAAAATGAAAGAGAATAGATACAGATAGAGACTTGATGGTGTCTTTTCCAAAATCTTGCTGATTTTGAAACGGCTGTGGGTAGTGAACAGTGATCGAAATAACTAGTTTTAGGGTATTTTTGATATCTTGGTATATCAAAAAATTCCCGGAAATGTTGATGGGTAAATAAAAACTCCGCGATTTACCTAATCCACTTATACCATACTGTAATAAAATTGGAGTGTACTTATTACATATTTCATTCACGTAAAAGTAAATACATAATCCCAGAATCGCGAAGTTTAAATACAATAAGTCGGTTTTTAAGTGAATTACTTAACTTGTACCTTAAAGAGAATACACGTCTGTTATCAAGATGTGATCTTCAATGGGGATGGGCCAATTTTTTTAATAATTCAATATTTATTAAATTTTCGAGTTTTATTTTTTTGAACAAAGGACTAGGAAATTATAGAGAAATGTAGGCGATAACGTCACACTTATGGCTGTATGTACGGATTGCTACTTTTGTCTTAATGTATAAAAAAGTAATGTTACCACAGATCAAATTAAAAATTCACTGTCATCTGTCATCGAGCTAAACAAACTAAAAACAACCTCTATTTGTTGTGGCAATTATCTGTTTGTTGTGAACTGACTGCGGTTTGTTTTCTTTCTTCCTGAGCTTGAATTTCTGGTTAGTTTGCACTTACGACGAATTTAATTACGACGTGAATTTACGACAAGATTGCATTCGAAACTGCACAATGAATGTTACCGCACTATTTGAACAATTCCACTAATTTGCCTAAAATTTATACATGTATGATTGTAGAGTACATGAAGACCCGTGACAAGTGTATCCATGCAGCCGTTACTGTGACGTCACGCTACTTTTAATAAATGAAGACTGTTATAACTCTGCGATTATCATCTATCTAACACTGCCACTTTGTGGTTCAATCTATATTGGTCTACTCAACTCCGCTTTATATAATAATACACAAAAATCAGGGTATTAGAAAAATTGGCTCATGCCAATTCTATCGCCTCTTCCTCAAGAGCTCCACGGACTCCCTTAGCCTACCCACATAAACCATATATTTCACCGCTACAAATGCGTAATTTGCAGAACACGCAGGGGAAGGTAAATGAATATTTATTTATTTTTGAATAGTAAGTGTGGTGTGGTGATCAATCGAATAATCACTGTCAAAATAACTTAAAAATCAGGAAGGTCGTTTTTTAAATGAAATCAACCTTCATCTCACTCGGGGGTAATTTTTGCAGCTGTTTCAGTACAAAACTGTCATTGTCACCGAGTTTATTGAAACACTCCTAATCGTTGAACACTCGGGTTAGGTTTGAAACGATCTCGAGTAACGTTTTTAAATAATTGCACATTTTGGAATGCGATTCAATTAGAGATTTTTTGTATCATGTCAGTTCTCATATTGTGCGTCTTGTTATTTTAAATTTGCCCTTTCTTTTCTTTGAGTGAAATTATACGACCTCTAGCAGTAGAAATTCTTAAAAAACATTGATTTCAGTAAAATGATCTCGTCTTTCGGTATGTTTGAAATGTTACAGAAAACATTTAAATCTTAAAATTGACACAAAGTTTATTTGTGTCTAATAATTAGAGATCGGATATTCCGGTGAATATTTAACTAAAGTTGAGGTGTTGGATAAGTATGGAGTGCACTTTTGTATCGGACGAATGCCGCAATCTCGGCATCGACTAATTTTATGTTCCAACTATAGAATACGATGTATATACCTAAAGTTGTAAAGTTAATCCCTAAGACCCTCAGAGCTGCATTCCTACAAATTGCCATTAGAACTAAGAATTTGAGTCCGTAATCCGAAGTTTAGGTATATGTTCAATAGTGCCTTAGATCCTATCGACTCTGCCCTGGTCACCATTAGACCTTCAAAACTGCTGAGGAGTTTCATAAATAAGCATCCTATTAGTTGTGAAATTCCGGGATTTCGGTGTTCGAATAAATTATTTTAAGAAGCCGCCGCTTCTATACTTTATACCTTGTGGGTAAATATGCACCCGAATATCGGATCTCTATTAATAATTATAAAACTTAGCTTTATTGCATAGTAGAAAAATAAAAGTAGGTTGTCTCCATATACACCGACCTGTGACTGCTTGATTATATTCATGTTGTATTCTCATAACTAACTGCATGTCACTAGTTTATAAATCATCACTAGCTTTTTCTATGAAGATAACCTACTTCCCCTTTTTCTCTATGGTATTAGGTTCTTCCAATATCAATGGCAATAATGTATATAGTGTAATTATACTTGTAATGTTAATTCTACTCCATTCGAATACCCATAGTTTCCCTTTTTGTGATTTTTTTGTAACAAGGCACTAATCTGCCAAGAAAAGTAAATGTGCTACCGAAGTATATTTCGTTAATTTTAATAGTAAGGGTTTCAAAGATTTTGGCAGTCGCTTGCGGCCTTTTTATAAAAGGCCGTTCGATTTATAAGTTTCATTTACAGCCGTAAATGAAACTTATAAATCGAACGGGCTCACGTATATATAAAAAGCCGTTATTGAGTGAATAAATGTGATATTGTTCCATGTTATTTTTGTTTATATAATTGCCTACTACCTATAAGACTATATGCCTTATAGTTTCATTCGTAGACATAGTTTTTAAAAATGGCCGCGCAAGTGACTATGCCAGCCTACAAACAATAATCTTCGAAATTATTATAGGAATCACATAAATTGTATAATATAATGATCTCCACATCGTAGACTCAATACTCACATACAGAACCTAAAACCTCGGTAGTTTTAATTCCATTTAGAAAGACTAGGACTTATTCACGTTAGCATAGTGATATATATTTTAGTATGTAACTCCCTATATCATATCAAACTTAACAAAAAAAAGGCCTGGCCTATGGCAGGTGCCTATGGAAGGTAGATTTAAGAGAAAAAAAATTGGACCTAAATTCTAGAGCTTTACGAGCTCAATCCAACGACATATCGTTTATATTACCTGAATATGAATGAATTTTCTTTTTTGGAATAGTTTACAAATAAATAAACGAAATAAACAACGTGTCGCGGAAATAACGCAACATTTAAAACATGTCGACCAATTTAAATAATTTTAACGATTAAATCAAATAATAATACAAATAAAAAGAAAGCTATTCTTAAAACAGGTAGAATCGATTCTACTCTCCATACAGAGCAATTTATTTTCACCTTTTGCGTTATTTCCGTGACACATTGTAGACCCAAGCTAATTTTCTACCAAATTTCATTTTAATTGCCAAAGTTGGCCGATCATAACGCGCGTAATTTTTCAATTAGCATAACCGTGTATTTGGATAAACGAGATTTTGCTGAAAAGGCGACCTAAAAGACAGCTTATCAAAGTATTTTTTTTGCTTCTAATATCTACTTTTTATTTTTATGGCATCAATCAAGGCATCAAGGCCTATCATCAATCATTATTTCATTATTTTAGTATTATTAGATCTGAGAGGTCAGTTGATCTTGAAATGTTAGATCAATTTGTGTAGAATGCATTCCCGTAATTTGAAGCAATGTGAGTTTTTTTTCATAGAATAAGTAGTCGGATTTTTTTATTCGAGTCAGGATATGACACGTGGAACTGTCAGAGTCAAATTTGTACGGAGATGACACTTTATTGACAGTCCTCGAATAAAACATCCGAAAATAGACGATTAGTGATTTAATGCATTGTTGTAGTTGAGAAAAATTATAAATAAAAGTTTCCTTTGAAGAAGTGGCACAGGACAAACCATTTTAGCTGTGCAATTTAAAAACCTATAAATAGTTACCACAGAAAAAAATAACCTTATGTTAGGTATATTATGTAATTTATTTATTTATTATACACAATAATAATCTTTAATAATAATAATAATAGATAACCTTCCAGTACAGAGCAACACACATGTCAAAACACAAAAATGGTTGAATGTTGTTAAAACTCACTGTTAAAATGTACAAAATATTAATGTCCGAATGTATATGTGATAAAATGAGCAATTAAAAGGTTTAATTTTATCACATTAAATTATTGTTTTATCACAAAAATGCCGTAATATAATGTATATATATATCGTGTCTGTAACAAAAAAAAAATCTTTTTAGTGCGGGATTTAGTGTACTTTTAGTACACAGTCGAATGACGGGAGGCCACCCCTTTAGGACGCGGCGCAGTACCTCGCACCTTTGAGTTGCATGTGATCACAACAATTATATATTTGACAAAAAGACATTTCGACACTTGCCTCTCGAAGGTTAATCACTTTAACACTAATGCATGGTAATACATTTTGAATTTTGTACATTTGACAATTCATCGTTTTTGTATTTTGACATATGGGCTGCTATAACTATGAATAACGATATTTATAGTTAACACATTTTTAAAGAACAAATACCGGTATTTTTACATTGATTTGAACCAGTATTTTCAAGCGTTGGCTAATCGGGGTTTGCAGGATAGCAAACATTGTATATGAATTATTATAGTGAATTTAATGTCCAATTGTGTTTATATTCGTCGCTATAACGGAAAATACAAGTTTGTTCTACAACATTGCGTTTGCATTTAGCGCATTCTCGTTGCCTATTGAATAAATGAATAATCATCTGCAAAGAGGTTTGTATCCATTCGAATATTCGATTGGACGGTACCATAGAAATAATGCGGGCAACACGCCCGCAACACAGCACAACGCCACCGCATTCAACACGAATGCGACGTAAAATACGTATACTGTAATCCATACCGACATGAACACCTGTAAGTAATACCGGTTCCTAATGCCAAAGTACAAGTCCTCGGAGAATAGAGAAGTAGAACAGAACGGCACGAATTTGGAGACGTATTCTTTTTTTTAGGAATGCCTAAGAGTCTCAAGTTATCGGACATGTCTAATCTAATTTAGGGCGAGCGCAGAAGGCGGTCAGCTAGCAGCAGATAATGTGTAACAACGAGCCTTAAGGCTTCCTCGCCTCCGGCGGAAGGAACGGACCTCCTTTCATTTTCATTGCCGATGTTTCATTCCCGCAATGTAAATAACCACGAGAAGTGCGATCAGGTTGATCGGGAGGCTTTTAAACACCTTATTAGGAATTCCAAAAGTCCTCACCTTATCCTTCTGACCCTTAAGTCCGCCTACCCGGACACAGATTCCCAACCGGACCAGGCCTCGGCCCAGCCGTTCCAGCCCCCGCAAGGAAAAGCCTCCAGCCGTTTCCAGCTGGAGCAACGTCCGCGCTGCTCAGAACACTTAAAATCAGATTCATCGGTGCAACTAACACTGGTGTGGCCCTTAAGGTCAAACTCCCTACCTCTAAAACCACAAGTCCGTTACTTCTATCCCTCGGAAGGATAAAATCTCCTTAAATCTTAAATCCCACAAGTATGCGACGGAGGCGGAGAAACGCCTTTGCGTCGCTGTCCGCGGTCTTCCGCACCAATTACAGGAGGAGAAGATCCAAGACCTTAAATCCCAAAATCTCCCGGTGCTGGAAGTGCACCGCCTATACGTGACAGGATCCCATACAACCCTACAGACAGAAACCAAATATGAAATACCGGTACCTAACGTTACCGGCTCTCGGTGGTATGCAGGTACCTAAATGGAAAACACCAGGAAAGAACGGTAGTCAGGGCACTGTTTACAAGCCCTAGTCAAGACTTTCTACATTTGTTGTATAATATATAACGTTTAAAACGCTATGTTTACAAATTAACATTTGATAATTTCGCGTTTTTCACACATAACTAGGCATTTATCTATTTACAGTCAGCTCGTGACCACGGTCGGTACAAACCAACCGAAACGTCGAGTGAAATAATTACATATGGTAAACAAGACCCGTTTAAATAGATAAATATAACGCACACTCATAACGGCTAATAATAATATGTTTGAAATTACCATGGATGACCGCACACTCCTTCAATGTGCGGCTAAAGTTAATCTTTACTTATTGACTTATTTAAAAAAAAATGACTTCATTACAATTGACATATTGATTTTTATTTATTATATAATAAGTATCTGTATTTTTTGACTTTAATGTCTCGCACAGTTTCTAAACTTTATAACATGTCTTGGATAAAAATCAAAAATTGATTTAATTTTTTTTATCCTAGTGTTTGATATTAATTATGGATTGTATTTTAGATTTAGTTTTTTTTGCTCTGTATGAATAGTATAGTATAGTATAGTTAGGTAAAGTTATGATTGTGTACTTATGTTTATATTTTATGAAATAAAGGTGTTTTATACCAAATTTTAATTTTTTTATTTTCTAACAATGTTTCTCAAAGAATGTTCTATGAGCCCTTTTTAATACGGTACAACTTTTCTCTAAGACGTAATTGGAAAATGCTACAGCCCGAAAACTGAATTTTCCGACTATGGTCGTTATTTATAAAAAAATAGGGCAAATCTGGCTGTCTGTACCTAGGATACGTATTTACAATTTACTAAAACCCTATGTCTTACAACATTCAGATACCTGTAATAAATGAAATCAACTTTTTTTTAATATAGTCTGGACTAGTATTCTAGGAACTCTTGCCAAGCACAAGCCACATCCAATTGGATATATTTACAGGATGGGAGTCATACTTGGCAGTCAAGATACTGTTGGCGGTGCACCGCGTCCTGTGCAACAGGGAGGCTACATTCCTGAGTCTGATCGCTTGAAACTCATCAGTTCTCGCTTCAGCAAACATCCCCGATGGACTGCAGTAGAGAGGCATCCCCAACAGCACCCTGAAAGCGTTGTTATGTTGGACATGCAGGTCGCTATAAGACCTCTCTGATTATAGCGAATTCACAGGTTGGTCGCGTACAAGGATTGGCGGTATGCCTTGAAGAGGGTTATCTTTACTTTCCTTGTACAGCGAGCGAACCTGCCAACATATTACTTATGACTAACAACGGACCTACGTTCCCTTTCATCTTAATCTTCGTGACGATGTAGACAAGGTTTATTTTTATTTATACTAATACAATAGAGTGCGAATTTTGGGTGTATGTGGAAGTATGTGTATGTTTGTTTGTAATCTGCGAAACCACTGCACCCATTTGAAAAATTCTTTTGCCAGGGCACAACTAGTATAGAATAAAGGCAGACGAGCATACAGTCCACTAGATGGTAAGTGGATACTATCGTCCATAGACATCCACGATACATGCCAACATCAGTCCAGAATGACAAACGTTGGCACGCTCCCGCATGCGCTACCTACCTTTGCAGATAAGGAATGGGCTCTGGCATATTTCACTCACTACCAGAACACGTACGTAATTGGGGAAATACGATAAAGTAGGAAATGCAGTACATTTCAAGTTAGTCTTCTGTGAGAGGGGTAACGTGGTCCGTAGAGTGCGCCCAGCGGTTGTGGGAATGCGGCATGCTCTCTCCCCCTAGTGAGGTGCTTAAATCTGCTTACACGTTTTAGTGCTACACGACACAGCACAACGGGAAGCACATTTTGAGCTACCCGTATACCTGCCTTGAAAACTAACACCTCACTCTTTCTAGTCGTCATCAATCCATGGCGGTTAGAATATGTCTCACACACACCTAACTACTTTCTAAGCGCGCTGACAGACGTGGGTCAGGTGATCCACGTCACTGATCGACGCGACTGAAAATGGATGTCAAAAATAAAACAAATATCTTTCACAAAATTATATTTTGTGTGATAACACCTGCTACATGTTTCTTACTGTTATTATATTTACAATATCATATATACTACACATTAGTAACAATTAACATTCATAATCTTAAACGAGCAGATCTTATAAATATATCGTAAGCGCAGACGCACTCTCGCCTCCAACTTCAACGGGACAAAATCAATACTAAACTATTTAGAACATATTTCACAATTGTTAATAACATTTGGCAATAAATTACTGGGATATAAACGTAAAACCCTTAATTGAAGCATAAAAACAAACTAACTGAATAATTTTACAAACTATCGAGAGAAAAAAAAATAAAAAATCCATTAAAAATAATAACTGTTAGGCCTACTCGCTCAAAGCGCTTGAGGAGCTGTGGATTCCAACCTGAACTATCACATTGATGAAATCATTACATCATCTAATAATCATTATCATACATCTATTTTATTTTCGAGTTATATACAGCCTTGTGTTAATAAGTATTACATTTACAGTATCTTACACTGAAATTAGGCAGACGGGACGAATAGAGGCACTTCCAAGAACATATTAAACACAAACTAGGTCCTTACTAAAATATTGTTATTTTACTGTACATGCGATCGTAATCTTTACAACTTGCGCTCGAAAACAAGATATACATATTAAAAAAAAAAAAAACTTGTAAAGGGTTTCCTAAGATTTTGGCAGTCAGTGAAGCTATTTTTGAAAACTGCGGCCAACATTGAAGCACACATTCTTTAATTAAAAATACAGCAAGTAATTAAAAATAATGTTATGTGACAAAATCTCATTAGTATCACATTATCGATTTTATTTTACAATAAAACGGGATCTTTATTATTTACCCGTGTTTATGTCCAAATATCTTGATCTTATTGTGGATTTAGAAGGCAAAAAGATGCAATAAAGAATTCAAATGTGGATGAATGGGACATATTAAAAGGCGCAAAGAGCTGATAATCGCAATAACAGAAGGCGGAAAAGGAAGTATAGGTACACAAACATGACGTTGCGAGTATGATGTCAAGGGAATAGCAGCCACAACATGGATAGGACTAAATAGAAACAAAGAAAACTGTAAATCTCTAGAAGCCAAAAAGGACAAACGAATAGAAATTTTAAATGTGTATTTTATGTTAAAAGGTATAAGTTAAAATCAACAATCTACTGTTAAGCTTTTTATTATTATTATATCAAACTAAACATGACACTGGATTTTGTGACATGACATTTTTATTTATATAGGTACACTCTCCTTATGTATAAATTTCATTCCTGGGCGAACTTTTCAAAAATGGCTGCACGCTGAGCCAACCTCCAAAGAATCTTGAACCCCTTATTAAATGTACAAAAATTTTAAATTGCACTTTTAACCAAAGACTTAAACAAATATTATTTCTTTGGGAATTATAATAGTTTTTACAAGCCCAACCCTAACTGTCCAATCGTTAGATTATCACAGTACTAGTGCTGAGGCCGAACGAAATGCCGAGGTACTGAGTACATTATTGCACTAGGTATTATGCTAAATTCCACTGACAAAGTCACTATTATAGTTTTTAAAATATACATTTTACTTTCAATTTTGTACTTTAGTCAGTTCCGTACTGGGCAAAACGCATTCACAAAAATATACAAAAAATAGAGCTGCCGAAAGCTGTCAACACAGTAAAAAGAAGTTATCTTCATGTGTATGTATCATGGCATTCTCTACCAATGGTTCTTTAACTATGTGCTACAGAAGAGGCTGTAAAATTCCCCATTATTATGACATTAAATTTTTATTATTCATAAAGTGCATTCCTGTTCAGTGGAGGAAGCTCAAAAAGTAGTGAAGTTTAAATAACTCAGACCCATTAAATACTATATTATCCCGAAAGAAACCACTGTCCTACATGCAACTATATAGAATCTTGCCGCATTCCACCATGTGCTGTTTGTTCTGATTCATTAATATGATAGTTGACAGCACTTGAAATTAATGTTTCTCAAGTTAGGGGCCTTTCTCACCATCTACTGATACTTTTATCAGAAAATCAGTATCAGCTAAATTTAATTGGCAGATAATTTATCCATCAGATTGTTAATAGTCACTTTGTCAGAAGTATCAGTAGTTTATCAGGAGGTGATGAAAAAGGCGAAAATAGAAAAGAAAATTACCCCTAAGTGGATTGAACTAGTGAACACTTGAGGTGGGTAGCTATTGCCATCTGTCAGTCATGGATAAATGTAATGGCACTACTGTATTAGTGACGTCATTAGCGTACACGGTCCTCTTCTAAATTCTATATTTTGCTTTTGATTTCACAGATTGATTTCTGGAATATTCAGCTATTTAGTCAAATCTATGGTTAAAAGGCTATTTTAACCCAAATGCCACGTTTTTACGATTTTATAGTCATCATTTAGGTGTCTTAAAAAGATAATAAAAAAATATTTACAAACACTGAAAAACGAAAATGTCTTAAAACCAATTAAAATGACGTATGTAATGTAAAGTGAGAAAAAACAGGCGTTTAAAGTCAAATCGCCCTTTAAACCGGCGATATGATATAATTAGTGAAATAACTAGTTATTTGACTTAAATAACTACTAACTGTACAGTAGTTATTTAAGTCAAATGTCCGTTTAACCATGACACGATTATATAAAGTCATGTAGTTGTGTCTATGAATATGTATTTTTTTTTCGAAATGTCTAAATTCTTGTGGTCCTAGTGGCTTTTCAAGAGTCACCGGTCGTAATTAATTCACGGCGAGCGCAGAAGGCGCTCAACCAGGAACAAAATGTGTCGCAATGAGCCCTTAGGGCGGGGAACGAACCTCAGCTTAGGGCGTTGCATAAGGGGATACCGCGGGATCGCAAGTACCGGAGAAGCGCCAAGGCACGTGCCGATACCTGGTAAAAGTGTTTATTTTTTTTATAGACTAGTGGGCGGACGAGCAAGCGGTCCCACGTGATGGTAAGTGTTACCACCGCCCATGGACACCTGCAACACCAGGGAGCATGCGGGCGCGCCGCCGACCTTGCAAAATCCTATTCACAGCTCTCTTGAAGAACCCCATATCGTAGCTTAATGGAAAGACCTCTTGTTGGCTGAGGGCCGGTGTTTTGAGGAGGACGTCCACGTCTCCGCCGGCGAGGACGGTATGTGTGTGTGCAGCGCATTGGTAGCGGTGATCGGGTCATCAGGATCGTCTAGGATGTGCCGTGGACGACGGTAGCGGGGAGGGGCACTCCTATCTGGGACATAGTTGAGGGAGGTAACGATCGGGGGGGGGGGGGGGGGGGTTAGGATGGTGCGGAATCGCGTCATAGTAACGTCGGGCGGTGTCTTTTACGTATTTGACAATGGATGGAAGTTGCGAGTCCCTATGGAGGTCAACATTGCGCGAGTGCCATAGGGCAGCCACGGTCTTACGCACGAATCTATTATGAAGTGAATGTAAGTCATGATTCATACATTACAAAGATATCTTTTCTTTGCTGTGCTCTAACATTCCTTAGAGTGGGGTAAGGCAACCAAAGTGGTGTTAAAATGTTAAATATTCGATAAATCGGTTAACAATATATACAAACTATATCTAGCCAAAGCGCTACTTATTTGTACTTGACGCCTTAATCTACGGGACATTCCTTTTGGTCGCTAGTCCTTGGGCCGGTCGGGATTTAATAGAAAGCATAACATGAAGTTGGGCGAGTGTACATTAGTGAATTTTCACATAACATACTGAATTATATTGACAGTTGAAAGACAAAATATTTTAACAAAAGAATTATACTTTACTTTCAAAACTAAACTTTAATATCAAATGTTAAACCATATTGCCTTTCAACCATCAATATCCATTTGAGACTAAGGGTGAGAGAAATATTTCTTAGACCGAGGTCCTTCCACTTCTACAGATTGACAACAAAACAACCAAAATCGATAGTGAACTAAACTGAAATTTAATATCTTTAAGATACAACTGAAAATTGAACATTTTACCAACTGACTGAAGGCGCCCAGTACGTTTATCTAGCAATCTTTTGATAAGCTATAGTTAAATGACTTAACATTTTATTATATCCTACTATTGTATAGGCGGGTCCCATTGGGCCAAGAAATGCTTAAATGCTCATAAAAGTTCAATTTTTTATGATATCGGTTTGCTTTACTGCCACTTCATAGGTGTGAATTGAACATAAAACAAATATATGAAACAAAAGCTCTATGAAATTTGCAGAAGATTCTTAAAAAAGTTCCTGGAAACATTTTCATCAAGTACAATCCCACCCTGACATTTGACATTTAATTTGGATACCTAGCTTTCTGATTATCCAAAGGAATACTTACAATCAATTCAATTTTCATATAATTCGACTCGCCTGCTTCAGAAACACACTGTCTATTTTCTTGTCACTATTTTCCCTTTCGGACCATTACATTGACTTCTTAAAATGTTGAAATCCTAAAATGTTTATTTATGCCGATGATGTCCCGGAGGACTGGAGGACTCCCGCCAATCAGTTTATATTGTGTATAATATAAATATCAGCCTTTTCGGACATTACAACAATACACTTCTTCAAAAAAATAAACGTTATTAAATTAAATAAATAATTTATTAAATAAACGTTAAAACAAATCAACTGAAATAAAATAAATTTATTTAAGTTGATATGTTTTCATTTTAGCTAAATGCAATCTTTCTTTTACGCATGAGGATAATTTTGGGAGAAATCAACATTTTCGGAAATTAAAATTCAATATTTGTAAGAAGTCAACGTAATGGTCCGACGGACTATTTCCGGGCCAAAACACCTTCGTGTACAGTTTCACGGCAATCACTTGAGATACTACACACGCGAATTGCACTTTTGAATCACTAGTCACTATGACGTCACTGATGCACTGATATCATCGCGCGTCTTTGGGCCGTGGCTACCGACGCATTGTCGAGTTCAAAGTCTGCATAGCCAATGGTGGTGGAGGGTTAATGTAACCATATGTGTATACATTGGATTGTTGGGCCCTAGGGTCCCCTCCCGTGTACTGAACTCCGGGTTGAACGTTCATCATTTGAACGGGTAAGTTGTTGAACTGTTGTTGGGGTACGCGATACCCATTTAGACCATATTGGCTTATGATGTGGGTGTTTAAATTTGGTGACATGCGAGAGCCGGGGGCCATTTGCATGTGCTGCATTGGACTTAGGTTGCCTGAAAAATGCAAAAGTTTTATTATCATTATTTGGCAGACTTTATTCAGAATAGATCCAATCCACAATTATAATTTTTTTCATAATAAAAATAATTGTGATAAAGAACTAAAATTCGGTGCATATTTTTTCAATCAAAACAACACTTTTTAAGACCTTGGAATCCAAATACTTTATCAGAATATTTTGTTTTTATATTTTGCAAAATGCTCCAGTATCTTAAAACTACATGAATGTTGGTTGGATCCATTCTGATTAAAGCCAATCATTTATGTATTAGAGTAGAGCTTTCGCTACACAATACACTTGTGCGGTCTTCTTTCTGTCTAAACAGGTAGATTATTGTCTGTGAGTTAACTAACCACTATAGGAAGGGCTTTTATGGATTGGAGGTAGCGATAGTTTGCATTAGTCTTAAATCAGGTGCCCTCAGATTTTCGTTTGCTTTAGTATTATATACGTGGGTGACATTTTGATACAAAAAATTTTTTTTGGTTACAACAAATATTTTATTACTTTTCAAAATACTCTCCATTAGTCTACATGCAGCGATTCATTCGTCTAAACCAAGATTTAAAGCACTAGCGATACTCTTTCTTTAGCGAGGTCCTTAACGGATGCCATAAAAACATTCCAAGCGTCCTCAGGGCTGTTGAAAAGAATGCCACAGAGTCCAAGCTTCACTTTTGGAAAGAGAAAGAAATCGCATGGAGCTAAATCGGGGCTATGAGGGGTGGCTCAATTCTAGGATCTCTATGGTTTTCATAAACTTTTGGGTAAGTTTTTCTTTGTGGAATGATGCATTGTCATGATGTAAGAAATAAAATTGTGTGTTTGTTTGTAGGTATGTCGGGGGTATTCTCTGGAACTACAGAACCGATTTCAAAAGTTCTTTCACAAATAGGAAGCTACATTATCTATGTCTAATATAGGCTAAATTTTATTTCGAAAAAAAAAAAACTTATAAACCGAAACGAAGCGAGGGCTGGTCGCTAGTAATATTATATTACCATGTAACTTTCAGATATTATCAAAATCAAAAATATGTTTTTGATTTATTTTGTTTTGATTTGCTATCGATTATACGTTAAGCTGGACGAGCGCGCCGCACTAGGTGCATTCCTTGCGCCCGCCACGAACGTAGTCCCCGACTGTGTATCAAATCTTTTTTTATTATTTTCTTTTATTTGAACTCCTTGCGGTTATTTACTGTTTTTAGCACTTAAAACTTAATGAACTGAATCAGAAATAACAAAAAATGAAATGAACTGAATTCCACTCTTCAAGATAACCATATTTCTTTTTTACTTTGTACAATTTTAATTAAAGATAATCGAAACACAAGTGTTAATTGTATGAGAGATGACAGTAATTCTGTTGATGTTTTATTGTATATGCCATATTATTGTATATCACCTTTTTAGGGCCGCAGTGCTACATCTCTGTATTTTGGCTAATCAATGATCCTAGACAATGTCCACCCCACTAAATTTCGAAATAACATTAAAAGCGAACAATCACAAGTAAAAGGTACGAAATAAAGCAAAGGTAAATAATAAAAATGTAGTAAATACTCACTGGGTGCATTCCTGGTGTTTCTGGGCGAGTCGATTTGGTTGTGCGGGTAGTACTTGGGCGGTGCGGGGTGGTAGTGGCCCACGCCCACGGCGCCCGCCGGCGGGGTGCCCACCTGCTGCGCGTACTGAACGTACCGTTACAACACACATACAACACAAACCTTTCGGAACACATCAAGTTGACTTCTTAAAACGTTGAATTTGAATTTTCCAAAATGTTGAATTCCTAAAACGCGCGTCCCAAAATGAGATTTGTAAAATTCGTTTTAACATACGACTATGAATAAGAAGCTTCTTTTGGAAAAAAAGAGACTAGAAAAAATACTGTGAGAAAATTTTGATACAAGGACAACAATTTGGAAAGACTCCTAAATTCGAATTTTGAAAATTGAACTGTTTGCTTATCAAAACGTATGTGTGCTTGGGGATTCAACATTTTAAAAAGTTCACGTTGTGTTAAACGGTAAATGGTCAACATTTTAAGAAGTCAACATTATGGTTCTAAAGGAACAAACACTACTGGACTTTTTGGCGGGAGCTCGAGAAATAATTAAGTTAAGTTATTGTTTGATTGTGTATTGTCCGTTTTGCGGTTAATAGTGATAGCTTATTAAATTTCAAAGTATGTATTTTTTGGGCATACATGAGTACAAAATGGCATGACACTGAGTTAGCGTCGTGTAAAAACAAATCGATCTAGGAAATAAACTTAAAAAACGATAGATAAATTTTGCATAGATCCACTGTGAAGTCGACGTTTTTGGGAAAGTGTCGATATTGTATATAAGAAACGATTTGTCACATTTTAAAGATTGTCATGTGCTATAGGCTCGCGCACATTACAGTCACGTCGCACTGAAAAACTGCGACAACCCACATTACAGACGCGCGGGGCGCAGCTTAACGGAATAATTTCAGTCAGCTGTTGACATTCAATCCTTCATGTCGTCGCACAGCCAATAACTTTTGAATTACGTCCGTTAACTGAGCCCGTTCATCGCACGAGCCGCGTCGCAGCGTATAACATCGGCGCATAAACGCTTGTTAAGATATAAGCGATATCCGCTGCCGCCTGCGGTAACGATATTTGCGACTTCGCGTGATTCCGTCGTTCACACATAGACGATATTCGCTAACCGCGTCGGGTAGCGTATACCGCGTACAGCGGCCTACAGTATCGCTTACCAAGTGGCCATCGATTTGATAATACATACTCGATATGTTATACAAGCACTATATAGAGTTATATGATCAGTAGCTCTCAATTTTTTTTTATTTTGATAATAGAACATTCTTATTACATAGTACTTAAGTTTCAAATTTCACTTTTTAATGAACCCCTCGTCATTTGCTCGTCTCTTGACAAAAACGTATGATGTGTCATGTTAGTCTATTCCCATGTCGATTCAAGCGGTTAAACGCGTGCCTAGGCAATATTCACTCGCGCCGGCGAATTCGCGCGACTTGCGGTACTCGTATAAAATACCCGGCGGGATATCGCCTAAACATTATCGTTACCGCAGGCGGCAGCGAATATCACTTATATGTGGACTGGCCTTAAATACGGCTAGCAAGCGATTCGGCAGTGGCTGCGCTGCGGTCCGCCTCGATATGTGATGGATGGGCGTAAGATGGACGAGATCAGAGTTATTTACTGTGCGACGTGAGGAACTGAAACTGCTAAACGTTCTTCTAGACCAGCGGTTCCTAAACTTTTAAGGCTACCGGAACACTCAACAAATCTCTTTTATTTTACGGAAGCCCTCATCAAATGAAAGACAGCAAATAAAATAAAAGTAAAAAATCTTTATTTAGAAATATTTTAAACAAAATTAAGTGTTGAATGAAACTGTCTTACCGTTATATTTGTAACTGTGGAATTATTTAACAGCCAAAATAATCCAACGATTCGATGACAAATGTAACTGATTCGCGGAACCCCGGTGACCTTTCCACGGAACCCACTTTAGGAATCGCGGTTCTAGACTAACAGGTTTACGGAATGTTGTTGCTTGTTTATGCTAAAGCTGGGGACATAATTTAAAGCAATTCACTATATTTTTAATGTCACAAATTTAAATTTAGTTTTAGTTTAGATTTTTTTATTGTAATTTCTTTATAAACTGATAATTTGTGGACACTTAAATATTCTATATTCTAATAATATTTCCCTTTCCCTCTCTTAAATAGAAACAACTAATTATCGTTCCTTTATCTATTGATGCAAAAGCTATCGTTTCCACAAAAAAGCAAGTTCCCATTTCGTCGTGGTCACCTAGTTGTCTTTGGACGGCTTTTTTGAGGCTGATTGCAGTACTAATAATCTCATATAATTTCAAGTAAATATTTTTAATGTAACTACAGATTAGTCAATGGTAACGAGGATGTATAGACATTAGTCTTACCATTAAGTAAGACATTTTCAAATGGCCATATTAATATGAAAGTAAAGTGGACAATGATATTTATGGTATGTGATAATAAGATTTAATTTACCTGCGGTGCGGGTGGCGTAGGCGGGTGATGTTGCGGCGCGTCGGCCATTTGCTGCAGCTTGGCGAGAGAACAAGATGGCGCCCACCCGCCGTGGTACTGTTGCTGTTGTTGAAACGACAGATAGCCGCCTTGGTAGCCGCCTCCAGTGGTCTGCATTACCGTGCCACCTGGAAAAACAAGTAAACATGGTTTAGAATTCGATCTAAGTAAATAAATTTATACATATAATAAAACTATAAGAATAATTATTACACAACCTAAACTCATTTAGATATAGCATCGTTTTAAAATCGGGGTCACGGATCGACGTCATTAGATGCTTGGCATGCGCCTACGATGATTGCATCGGTGGGCCAGGCTATTTCTGGACTGCTGGACATTGCCAGGCTATCCCTGGACATTGCCAGGCTATTTCTGGACTGCTGGACATTGCCAGGCTATCCCTGGACATTGCCAGGCTATCTCTGGACAGCTTGACATTGCCAGGCTATCCCTGGACATTGCCAGGCTATCTCTGGACAGCTTGACATTGCCAGGCTATCCCTGGTCTTTCTTGACATTCGATTTAATCTGGGCTTCGTAGTCTTTAGTTAGTACTGAGACTTCAATTTTTTTCAAAATGGTTTAATTGTACAACTCGTAGTTATCTTCGCTTGGCAGGGTCGCCATGAAATATATGGTTTATGTAGTAGGCATAAGTTGGTGTAGTGTTCAGTAGCTAAGCAGGAGTGTCAGTGGAGCTCTTGTGTAAGGGAAGAGGTGATTGATATTGATGAATTACATGTGTATTCTCTTTAGGCATAAGTTAGATAATTATAATCCACTTAAAAACCTACTTACATTGTATCTAAAACCTTAAATGCTAAATTACGTGTGTCATAACGTCGCAGCGAGTTATGAGACTATTGCCGGCGTTGCTCTCCGTGTTGCCGCTGTTGTTGCTCGGGTCGCTTGTGCTGTTAATCATACATACCGTGTAGCTGCTGTATATGTACTGAGGGGGAGAGTGCACGCTGCAATCAATTGACTGGCCACGTTACCCCTCTCTCACAGAAGACTACCTTGAAATGTACTGCATTTCCCACTTTATCGTATTTCCCCAATGTACGTACGTGTTCGGTAGATGTGCCAGAGCCCATTCCCATCCTATCCCTCCGCATTTTCCTAACCCTTCTCCAAATCCATTCCTATATCTCCAAAGCTAGGCAGCGCATCTGGGGCGTGTCAGTTGTCAACATTTGTCATTTTGGACCAATGTTGACATGTATCGCGGATGTCTATGGGCTACAGTATCCACTTACCATCAGGTGGACTGTATGCTCGTCTGCCGCCTTCGTACATAAAAAAAAAAAAAAATATGGATGGGGGGGGTGTCGCGAGGTCTTGCTGCGCATGTTGCCGGACTTGCTCCCCGTGGTGCTGCTGTTGCTCGGGTTACTTGTGCTGCTGATCAGACGTACCGTGTGGCTGGTGCGTAGGCGGGGTGACGCGGTGCCGCGTCGGTGGGGTACCCGTTACGCGCATGTTGGCGGACTTGCTCTCCGTGTTGCCGCTGTTGCTGCTCGGGTTGTTTGTGCTCCTGGAAATTGTACAACCAGTATAACGTTAGTGGGGATAAATGTACAGGTTTTATCGTGTTATCTATACGTATAATAAAATGTTTTTTTTCCCGAATGGCTAAATTCTTGTGGCCCTAATGGCCTTTCAAGAGTCACCGGACATGTATAGTTTAGGGCCAGCGCAGAAGGCGCTCAGCCAGGATAATAAAATCGTAACAGAGTCGTGTCTGTACGTGAAATATTTTTTGGAAAAAGTCATTGTTGCAGAGCCGGAAACAATTTTTTTTAGAATTTTTGTCTCCGTCTCGAAACACGCATCGCGCAAAAACTACTGGATGTATTTTAATGAAACTTGGCATAGTTATAGTTTATGTGGCGGGTTAACATTTAGGGTACTTTTATCCAGATCCATTAAAGAGTTCCCGCGGGAATGATTCTGTTCACGCGAACGAAGTCAGTGACACTGGTAGTTATTTATAAATGTGAGAAAATGTTTGAAAAGAAAAATAAACATAACATTCTCTGAGATAAGTTACCTTATTGTTGATATAAAAAATCTTACTAAAACAAAATATCTAACATAAAATTTCATTGGAGATTCTGTTTAATAGAAACAACATCAGATTTTTAACAGACATAAAAAACGTAAAAAAATGCAGAAAAATTGCACACATTTATAGGCAGTGAAACTTAGCCTAAAACTTTGTCTTTTAAAAATGCTTACCTATTCCTATTATTGATTTTCTGCTGTTTTGGCGGCTGATTCGGCTGACTCATAATAGACGGGATGTGAATCGACGAATGGGGGTACTGAGGACTCGGTGCAGGGTGCATGTGCATCATAGAGCATGGAGAGGCCAAATCTGACCCTATACTTGTCGGCGACTCTAGCCCTAACTGACTCACGTCTAACTCGCAGGCAGGGTACTGTACAGAGTGCACAGAGTTACTTGTCGAGTCAGGGGTATAAACACCCATAGACTGCAACGCGGGACTCACTGCCTCACACATTTCCTCTTTACTCGTATCTTTAGGGGACTCCACTTTTTTTGAATGCGCGCGCGACTTCTTCTCAATCTCAATTTTCTCCTGACACGGCCCATTTTGGTTGAAAGGAGTCTTGCAACCAGGAGAGGTTAACACTTGAGGACTCTGTTGACGGAACTCCACGCAACTCGTCACCACTTCCTGCTGTTTATTCACTTGTCTCTGCATCATTTGCTTCATCTGAACCTCGGTTGTGTTTTGAGATTGAGACTTTTTAGATTCGCATTGAGTTTGACAGGCAGTTGTAGTCTTTGACTGCTTTGTGGGCTTGCATTCGTTCTTTTGCGTACATTCGGACGCTTTTGAAGACACCTTAGTCTCTTTAAAATGAGGGAGCCCAGTCGTCGCGTAAATGCCACTAGATAACGCTCCGTAAGCAATATTGTGCAGATCTTTTTGGTCGTATTTGGAATGTAGTTTCTGAGGCGACTTTTGCATCTGATCCAAGTGGGGAAGATTAAACCCCTTGAAATTTTCCAAATAGTTCTTATCACTGTTTTTCATTTCGAGAAACCTATTATGGTCCCAAGTGCCTTGAAGTCTTGAGGGATCCCAGGCCGCCCACTGGTACTGGGCGTGTGTGTGATAGTTCGGGATTTGGTTCATAGAATAATCAGCTTTAGGAACTAATTCACTGTCGTACTTGAATTTAGGTAGCATCTTGTTCAAATCATTCTGATCAGTCTTTAAGTTTAGCTGCGCCGCACAACCTTTTTCATGTTTGAATGAAATGTCTTTCGAGTTACATTTCGCGGCGTTCGACTTCTCCTTCTTAAAAAAATCCTGCTTTTTTGGCGCCTCCGTGGTAGTTTTGATCTCAACTTTACTGGTAACAGCGGTTGTGTTGATTACATTTATTGGGACAGATGTCTCCGGTTTTCTAACACTATTTTGCTCCGGAAAAAACATCTTCGGTTCTGGTGTACTTCGAGGGGTGTCAGGCGTTTTGCTCGGCTTTTTATCCGGTTTCTCAATTTTGGTGTGAGCAGAGTTCACTCTTACATCACGAAGTTTGCTCTTTTCTCTGGGCTTTAAGTTTGGGTCATTATTTTTATCCTGGGTATTATTTATCGGTACTATACTCATTGAGCCCCCCAAGGAATTACTATTAGCGAAATTCAAGTCCAAGTCAGATCTTTCTATGCCTAAGTTAACGGCGGCGTTAGCACTTTGACATCTGGGTAAAAAATTAATATCAGTCACGTTTGGAACTTTCGGTATCACTGGGTTTATCACAGGAGATGTAATAGGATGTGGAACTTCTAATTTGGTAGCACTTTTACTTATAACTGGGGTAGGATCACGCATATTATTTATGACGCGACTTGATTCACTGGTTTTGGGAAGAGCTTTTTCTGTCTGAACAGCCTGCGACTCTTTAGTAATATTTGCTCTATGGTTCAAAAAGGAATGCTGAGCTGAATTAATCTCTTGTATTGTCATGGAATTGCTCACTGGAGTCTGATAGTTCAGCAGGCCGGGTTCTGTTACAGCTCTTGTTATGATTATTTCATCTTTTCTCATGTTTAATGTGTCACTGCGAAAGGAAATTTCACTTTCCTTGCTTGTAACTGGATTTTGAATTTTACTTCTATTGTCCATTTCTATATAAGCATCAATTTTGGGAAGATTAGACTTTTTCATATTGTTTGAAACATCTCTATGAGGTTCCGTGTTTTGTATAATCGAGTCTGTCTTGTTTGGAGATTTTTTGTCCGCATTTTTGGCTTCATCGGTCACTTGGTGTTGTATCACGGTTTCTTTCCTCAACTCGCACTTTTTCTGCTCACAAATCATGTCCGTGTTAACTTTCTCTCCTGATTTCGTCAATTTTGGCGACTCGCTTATAACAGTCTTATCATTTTTCTTCGGCGATATTATACTAATTTGTGGAGAATTGTCAGATTCACCTCGGACAACTATAGTTTCTATGTGAGGTATTTTCGGTACTATTAGATCTACAGGAGGTGTTATTGTGTAAACCTCCTCTTGTACTTTCGGGTCTAGAACAATGCGAGCATTTTCTGTTGAGACCACTGGTATAACTTTTGATGGACTCTCATTTTCTTCAACTTCCTTCGGTTTATTGTCATTATTGTTTGGAACTGGTGTTGTTATGTTATGTTTTGGAGAAGGTAATGGACAACTTTGACTGTTATTATCATCAGATTCAGATATGATTATGGTATCTCTGTCATCAAGAACTTGTTTAGCTGGTGACTTCATTTCTCCATTTCGAGTTTCAGGCATTTTGCTATGCTCACTTTCGTCTTTTGATGATCTCTCTGTTACTTCGGTGTCCATAGCATTTAATTCCGATTGATTTTCGACAGTGGTATCATCTTTTTCTAATTTGTCTACTGCATTAGTCTCGTTTATGATTTGATCCTTCTCTGCTAAAGATTTTGGAGAATCTATATGTATACTGTCAAGTTCCATGTCGCTGGTGTGATTATCAGTGCTATTCTCCTCAATATGTCGTGGGGAGGCCGGTTTACTGGCAACAATTCTCCTGTCTTCAGATTCTTCCACATCCATCTCATCATCCGCTTCCCCAGAGGAGTCCTCTGAACTAACATCAGAGTTTTTATTGTTTTCTTTAGGGGTTTCCTCTTTTTTGGTTTTTGGTGAAATTTTATCGACAGGCGGAGCAGGCTTGTCAACTTCTGTCGAGTCATCGGTTTTATATTCATTAGTTTCTTGGGACGTCTCGTCGATTTTAGCTTTCTTAGTGGCCGGTGAATTGTTCCGAACTGCATTTGTTTTCTTAACCCTCTGTCGTTTCCTCTGTCGGCCTTTCCAAGGCAGTTTCCTTTTAGGTTTTGCTTTGGTTACAGTTACCGGAGTCTGTGCTATACTCGCCTCAATTTCACATTGACTTTCCTGACTGTCGGAAGGGTAAGCAACTTCTTTTACACTATTTCTCTGATTTTCACTGATATCGTTTTGAGCGACTCTAGAAGATCTTCTGTTTACGCTTTTAGCTCTTTGCCCTCTCGGTGTTTCTTCTTTATTCTTATCATCATCTGCAGTTGATTCTGAAATTATTCTTTGCATTTCCCTTTTCCTTTTCCGACTACTGTCTCCGAGGGTTGGCGTAGTTTGATAAGTAGTTTCGCTATATTTAAGAGGTCTCGTTCGTCTTCTACCAGAGGATGTTACTTCGACTGGGGGTTCTGCGACTTGCTTTTCTGTTTTAGGCTTTGCCTTTATTTCAATCGGAACTGGTGTTTCGTTCTCCGTAGCTGTATCTTCGCTTTCTGTTTTCATTTCTGCTTCCTCGTTTTCTGTCTCGTGATCGCCAGAACCCTCGTCAGGAGACCTAAATGGATTAATTGTAGGGGCTAATAATGGAGTCCACCTTAAGCATTCTGGATCGATCTCCAGCCTCACCATACTTCTTAACTTCTTCGTATGGTTTTCAACCCTGTTCCAATCAACGCAAATCCCAAGTTTCAAAGAGTCTTTATTTGGTATGTATCTTATAAAGCCTAGTAACTGAAAAGTAGCTGCAATATCGTTCATATGCATTCCAGAAGAGTGTGCTATGTCTTCAAAGGTAAATGGCTTATCTTTATGGTCATGGAGATATTCGAGGATCACAGATTTCCAATATGCATGATACGAGACTCTTCCAAGGTCCGATAGAGGCTTTTCTGGTGTACCTGGCTGACCTTCTTCTTTTGAGAGTAAATAACCTATAAAAAACAAAGGTTTATTATTTTTTATTATGAGAAACAAATGAATTGAATATGTAAGTAAATATGTAATAAAGATTCCACCACTCACTAAAATGGATGAGAAATCTCCCGTAGCCTTGTCTCTGATACTGTGGCATCGTCATTATGCAGGAAACGTTGTACTTCTGCTGACAATGCTTCTCTTTGGAAAAATAACCCACTAGGTGACATCCTTTATCATCATTCTTTGTTAATACGTAGAACAGGAAGGGTTCGACGTCGTAGTATAACGTTTTGTGGTCTAGGAATAATTTAGCGAGTAGGCAGAGATTTTGACAGTATATTTTGTTGGCATTTCCGTCAACTTCGAAGACGGAAATGTTGCCACAACGGTATATTTCTGTGGCAGGTGGATGTCGCCATAAACATTTATCGAGGTGTCTCATTAAAACCGCCCGACTTTTTGCGTATTTCAGACAAAACTCGCACAGGAATAACTTTGGTAACCTGGAAAAAACAGTATTTATTTATTTATTGAAATGATGCATCAGCATGTTTACTAATCACTAATAATAGAGGCATGTTACAGGGACATACAATATTAAGGTTTACTTAAGCATTTCTTATAATTTAAAATGATTTTAACGTTATTTTATACCTATTTATATAATATTATATAAAAGATTAGCAGAAACCGAAACTAAAACAATATGTGTGAAATAAGTAAATCTAAGTGAGATTCAATGTAGAAAGAGTCACTTAATCTTATTTTTAAATTTAGATACATAGTATAAGTATATATTGATTAGATAATACTGCTTAAAGCTTAAAATATATTTGTAGTTAAAAAAATGACCTAAAACTATCGGAGTTTAATCATGTTTAGTGTCAATTTTAATTTTTTCACAAATGCAAGCTATCATAAGATGTTTAAATCTTAAGCTTATCTAAAAAAAAAAAAAAATTAAAATCAAATAAATATCTTTAAAGCTTTTCTAAATAAAAATAAGAAATCAAAATCAAATAAACTAATTTTACGGATAAATAAGGACTTTAAAACCTAGTCTCGACAAAAACTATTTTGAATAAAAAATATTATTTTTTACCTTGCGTACTCCTGTGGGAAAGGACTCGAGTACCAAGTTTCAATCTCCCATTGTCCAAACTCTATGGCAGAAGGGCACCTTGGTGCAGGGGGCGGAGCCCCCGGCGTACCGGGAGCCCCTACTAGTGGAGCTGGTGGGGTCTCAGTATCTAGGACTCCTGACGAAGCATGAGCTTGGTTAAAAAGCTCCGAATCTGCTTCGGTTACTCCTGGAGGTAAGCGTTTGCCGTCTGAAATTAAGTATAAAAAAATTATTAGGGAGTTAAAGTAAAGATATGGGTAAAGCAATGAGAAAAAATATCGACTGTGTATATCACAATTGGCGTAAGGGACATTAACACAAAACAATTAAAACAACAGTGTTGAGCAATATTTTTTTGTATAAACTGCTGTTATTTTTCAGATTAAACGAATTATTTAAAAGCTATAAAAAATGTAATACTATAGAAATGATAGAAGAGAAAAAATGGAGTAGACCTGTATATAAAACGTATTTTCGAAAAGTGTCCCTTACGCCAACTAAGATTTACACCGTAGATATAGGATGGAAATTTACTCGTGTCTGGATGACCGAAACAAATTTTATACAACTTTTGAATTTCTGATCATGAACATCATATTTTAAATTTCAAAATATGCAAGTTTTGTAAAATAAAAAGTCATGTTTAAGTAAATTATATTAGCAATTGTAACAAAAGTATAAATTTCCACCCGACACCAAGTAACAGCCGCAACGTGCGCCGCAAAGCGTAAACTTTCCCGCTAATAGCGCGAGCGAAAGTGCATGTGTGGATTGCCGAAATCCGAATAACAAATGTAAATTGTCATCGGGTGTCAGAGCCGAAGCAACCCGAGCCGCGGGGCTCACTCACCCGAGTCCGAACAGAGAGAGTTAATAAAGAGGTAGAGCCGGCCATCAATCAGAGCGAGCGGGACATCCACCAGACACTTTCACCGCGCCGCGAACCGAGCTTACCCGTCTGATTGGTGGCCGGCCCGCAAGCGCCGGCCTGCCGCAGCCCAAGGTAAAGCTTATCCGTCTGTGGGGCCGCCGTGTGCTTGCACGCCGCCGCCCGCTGCACCAACTGCGACGCTGTCCACGAGCCCGACTCCCTACGCAAACAGTCCCTATTGCGACTTCTCTCGCGGGTTCTACTCCGCTCTCTACTCCGACTACGCCTCTCAACCCTTCCACGAGTTAATGACGCTTGATACCTCTTGAACGTACTTCGCGTCTCTTTCAATACTTGTCGTTCTTCTACCTCATGCTTCTGTCTGGGCCTCGATTGAGAGCGAGACGTGGTCCGTACAGAGTAGAACTCTGATAGGCCATCGAATAGGGTGGTCAGCAATCTATCCCCGCATCTACTCCGAGATATGCGGCGGTCTGGCGGTCGTCTCGGCGGTTCCGTCTCAATCGGTCGCGGGGGTATGGGAGCGATAGTTTCTTCAATACGGTGTTGTTTTTGTGCTTCAGCAGCGAAGCCCCATGTCCCGTCGGGGGCGGAGGTGGCGCCTAGGCGTTCAAATACGGTAGAAATGTGTATGGGAGCGAGTTGCACAGGCGGCACGCGGGACGGGTCAGGTCGGCTGGAAGGGCAGGAGTCGGAGTCGCTGGATGAGTTTTCGGAAGGGTTGGAGCGGCGCTCGTAGCGTAGCTCGAGCCGCTGAACACGTGTCACCCTCACACCCCCCCATCGCGACTCGTCCCAACCCTCCCAATCACTAGACGAGCGGCGGCGTCTCTTCACGAGGTTGAATGCGGAGAATCGGAAAAACTTCTGTTTCTCTTTGGACATTCTCTGTTCGGACTCGCGCGGGAACAGCGGAGCATTACCATCCGAAGGCTCGTCGTCGGAATCCGGCCGCCGCGTCGGCTTCGGCTTCCGGCCTCCCTTCGGCGTCCCCACCATTGTTGTCCTGTAGAGGGAAATATAACTTATAAACATAAACCGTGTTGTATCATCAGATATGTGCAACGTGACCAATTTTAGATTGTACAACGAAAGTCCGACACACAGTTGTGCGATCGACAGCCATTGTCGGCGAGACATTTTGCCGATCTAACATCTTCGGCCCAACGTGGTTTCGAATAATCGTCGCGTCGGTCAAACGTTATGTCGATCAAACAGCCTTCGCACAACCGTGTGTCAGACTTTCGTTGTACAATCCCAATTTTAGTAGTCTCACTTTTCATGTCTTTCTTTTTACCTTCCAAGGGTGTCAGGTAAAGCTGTCTAGCAAAAATATTAGTATACATATAACGTAATTCTTGAAATCTACTAAAGTGATGTACTAAAGTTTAGTCACGTCGTGATGAGAGTGGGTGATATTGTATCTCTGATGAGGGATACAATACAATATCACACAGAGATCACCCACTCTCATCACAGTAAACTCGCATTTGCAGAGCGGTTATCATTAACACACAATAAACTTTGTTGACATTGTCCAGCGATAACCATTGTGCGGTGCGCTTTGCATGGTCTGTGCCAGCCCTAAATCTAAACCCTACAAGATAAATGTAACCCAAGACAAAGGCTTTCAATGGTTGCTAAAATATTATTAGATCCTTAACTGTTTAATTGCCATTTTATATGGAAACAATTTTTAGTATGAAAATTATATATTTAATTAATCGAAGTATTGTCCATTATTATCAATGCACTTTTGCCATTTTAATGGTAGTTGATTGATGCACCTGCTATAGAACTCCTGGTCACGGGAATCGATGAATTCTCTGAAGGCTGAAGGCCTCATTCGACTTAATTTTTTTCCCCTGTAAAAAGTTAGCCTTAAGGTCTGGCGAGTATGGTGGATGACGGAGTTTCCAGTCGCAACTCTTGTAACTTTGAGACTGTCGTGCAGTGTGTGGGCGAGCGTTATCACGGAGAAGCAGTGGACTAGAGCGATTGACCAGACTCAGTAGTTTGATAGCGAGCTTGTCCTTCATCGTTTGCAGTTCTTCACAGTACACATCTGCATTTATTGTTGTGCCAGATCTCAAGAAGCTGTAGTGGATAATACCGGCACAGAACCACGATAGAGTCACCATGACCATCTTTTGACTCAGTTTACGTTTGGGATATCTGTTTGACTGTGTCTCCTGGGTTCGTTTACACAAGGAGTTTCTTGAACGGTTCAGACCAGAATATTGTACGAGGGGTGATCCAAAAGTAATGATAATGACTATGTAAAACAACGTTTACCAGTTTAGTGTGTTGTCTCGGTGGAACAGGAGTCCTGCTCGCAGTTTGCCCCGCCTCTTTTCTTTAATAGCCTCCTGGAATCTTCTTATTTGGTCTCTGTAGTAAGAGCCCGTAATAGTGGCTCCCTTTTCCAGGTATTCTACCATTATGATTCCCTTGGCATCCTAAAAAACGAACACCAAAACCTTTCTCGGCGAGCTTGAAACTTTCTATTTTTTTCAATGTCCGTGAGGACAGTCGCTTCCAAGTCATCAACTGCCGTTTAGTCTCAGGAGCAAAGTGATAGATCCAGGTTACAAATAGCGACAAAAAAAAATTGGTCAACTTGGTACTTTTCAAGTTTTTTATTCCTCGGTTAAGTCTCGGCACCCAACGTTCCGCACGTTTCTCTTATGCAGTTCGTTGGTAAAGATCCTTTCAATGCTGCCATATGAGATCCCTGTGACCTCAGCTAAATGCCCGATAGCCACTCTTCGGTCTGCTAATACAACATCTTAGACTTTTTTGACGTTATTCCTAATGAGGGACGCCCGTCCTTCGCGATGTTCATTTTCTGTTGGTGTTCTGCCTAGGTTGCACCTTGCCAGCGGCGGGGCAAGACCTAAATTTGATGTGGGCGAAATTTAAAAAAATACTGTATTTCCCATTTTCACATATTATAATCAGGAACACACAAAAAATGTTTTTAAAAGTGTAAGTTGTGCTTTTTGCTTATGTTTTTAATATTCTTTGCGAGCTTGAAAACCTCGTACAAAGTGGGAAGTTCTAGGGCTGGCCCACAGGGTTAGCCGATTGTCACATTTTTCACGAATCAAAGCTGCATGAACTTTCGAGGCGCGAGGCCCCTCAGGCCGCGAGGCCGTAGGCGATGGCCCACGTCGCCCACGCCTTGCGCCGCTTCTGCACCTTGCACCAATATGCAACTGTGGAATATGCATGAACAGAGTCCCCAGTGTTTCCACCAAATCGGAGTGTATCTCTTTGGTAGAATTTTTTTCAAGCAAAGGTAAGTACTCTGTAATTAAGTAATAACAGCTCTCACTTCGTTTTTCTCAATTTTCGTATTATTATTACTATACTTCGACTGCTAGTATCCACATTAATGTATCGCCCAGAAACGATGATGACCTTTTTTACGCTTATCTAGTGAGGGTATAAGGAACCAAAATCAATTCTTTTTTCGATTTTTTTTTTGTGAAATACAAATACCGGCTTATCATTACTTTTGGATCACCCCTCATATACGACCAAATTACATACAATTCTCGCTGAAACCTGAATTGAACTTCAGTTCAATAATGATAATAACGCGATGATAGTTATACTAGCGTTTAATCGATGTTTGAGAAACTCTTCTTGTGTAAATGAGCTACTATTCTCTTAAACAGTGTTAAATAAGACTTATTTTGACTAAATAAATACAAACACAAATGGTGGTCATACAAACAAAGGTTGTCTGGCAGAGATCGCTAATAGCGATAAAGACCGTCTTTTGTGTATTTCATGTTACAAATTATAACTTACATATGAACTTACAATGCCTATAACATATGAACATATGAATAGTTGTTTTGATGGCTTAGGTGGCAACTGGCTCATTTAAAAACTGGGCCAGTTGACCACCAGCGATCTCAACAAGTGGTAAACTGGGCGACTGGGTAGTAAATACTTTAAGCGGGCCAGTTGCCACATATGCCATTTTGTTTTGGTGTATAAGAAAGTTTTATCTATCTTACCGCTTATCGTCGCCGGTGGTCCTCTCGTTGACGGCGGTGTCACAGGCGGCACACCGCCACGGCAGACGCGCGCACGCTGGGTGCGCGTGGCGGGAGCAGCCGGCGCAGCGCGCCAGCCAGCCGGCCGCGCGTCCGCACCGCCCGCACCACGAGCACTCGCTGCACGACCAGCGAATCGCCTGACCACACACACTTACTTGATGAAGTTTATATAGATGTTTTGGAAGAACATTTAGTTTTATCAGGAGGTCTACTTTTACGCGTACCTACCGGTCCCTGCAGCACAGGCATGCCTTGTTCGGGAACTGGGGCGTCACCAATTTTCTGGCCTAGCAAATGCTTGTTGTGTTTGCTTTTCTAATTGTAAAATGAACCCATTAGGCTTCCTTTCCTTGTTACTGTATGAATAATAAATACTTTGTTTCTTGGTTTCTCTTCTATACTCCGATTTTACGCTTCCGAAGTTTCGGTCCTGACCGAAATTGACCAGGCGTGTCGATTATGGTTAGGAACTAAATGCAGACTCTCGTACAACCCTGAATATTGCTACTTTTCATACAGCAATGCAATGCAACCAGCCTTTTCACTGCTGGACCATGGACTCATGCACATTGACTTGTGCATGAGGGATGTATGGCCATAAAACGCTATGCTGGCCAAAATCATAAGTATGCACTGACAATATGATTTGATATGACAATATGACCATTTGACAAGGAATGAAATTAAAACATAAAATGGAGACATCTATGATAAATCCTGAATTGTAATGATGATAAGAGTTAATGGCAAACAATTTACATAGAATTTGCATAAAATATTTAACTTCATACATTACATTCAAGAAATACAATACAAGTAATCTACATAAAAAATAAGTGATAGAGCGAATAATTGGCGTTTTAAAAAACTGCGCAAGAGTATGTACTTATGTATGGTTATATTATATTGTAGAATTAAAGAAAAATATAACAATAAGTCTATGGATATATTATATAATATCTAAAATCATATATTATATAATACGATTAACTTTTTATTTTTTCGGAGTGGCTAAATTCTTGTGGCCCTAATGGCCTTTCGAGAGTCACCGGACATGTATAGTTTAGGGCGAGCGCAGAAGGCACTCAACCAGGAGCAAAGAGTGTGTGCAGCAACGAGCCTAAGTGCTCCCCCGCCGGTAGACCGGCGGAAGGAAAGGACCTCGGTTTAGGGCGTTGGGTTGGGAGAGTACCGCGGGATCGCGAATCGGTGAGAAGCGCCCAGGCACATACCGATATCTGGTAAAAGTGTTGGCTGAAGGCCGATGTGAGTTTGTCTCTGCCGGCGGGTACTGTGTATATGTGTAGTCTGTGAGTGTAGTGTAAGAATCGCATTGGCAGCAGTAATTGGGTCGTCGGGTCGTCTGCAAATGGATGGGATGAATACAAAAAATAATAATAGTCCCTTCAAAGCAGCCGCAGCGCCAGGTGTAATGTTTCATATTTGTATTCAATTGAATCAATTTATACATTTTCTAATCAACATACCGACTTTCGGTGCCGCGGTTCAGAAACCGCGGCGGTTGGAATATAACACGCGGTTGGGGCGTGCCCACTTAAAGAAGAATGCACCCAAAACTTATGTTTTCTTTTTTGTTTTTGGGTGAAGTGGTAAATACATGCTATCTCTTCGACGTACATTTTGATACTGTCGGTTAACATAGGTTACCGCTTGATTCAACCGCGGAATTAAAACTCGAGGGCGGTATCTGGCTCTAAGGCTCATCACCCTAGTAGTATATTAAGAAACACAAATTACCCTATTCATATAAAGATATATATAAATTTATATAAAAATACAGATTAAAGTTTTCATGTAGATAACCTATTAGCCCAGTTGGTAGTACCCTTACCTACTATAGGCTATCCAAAGGGTTCTAGGTTAGATTCCTAGTTGGATACTAATGTTTGTTTGAATCTGAGTGGTTGGTGTTTGTCTGTGTGTGTCTCTAGTCAAGACAAGAGAATAATAAGGGCCATTTATTATTAAAACATCAGTGAATCATTGAATGTGGCTTATGGGGGCTGAAGAGAATGAGGGAGATCCTTCTTAGAGGCAGTGGGACACTGATTATGCTATTTAAAAAAGAATGTGTGTCACTAACTGAATTACTTGATCCGCATGAATCCGAATTTCGGGTCATGCCATGCATACCCAATGTTTTAAGTGACTTATGTTACATGTTATGTTGAATATCTTGCATTCTATGTTACATAAAATCAGGAATGCAATAATTTTCATTCTGCTATAGAACTCCATGCAAGCCCAGTGTTTTAAATGTTTAAATGACTTACGTTATTGAATATCTTATGTTTTATGTTACATTTAATCAGGAATGCATTAATTTTCATTCATTCCAGCATTAGGTTACTTACCTTTACAGTAGTATGTGTAATATGATCCAACAAGTTAAGACAAGTTGGATGTGAGTAAGACTTGCACTGATAGCAACAGATCAGCGCCTCGGGATCGCCTGTGCGGTTCCTGCTGTCTGTCCCGAGGCACTCGGTACAAACTGGCACTCCCCCTTGTATTGGTTTCTGGAAAAAGGTATTAGTATATAGTAGCAGAAAAATATTTTTTTGTGAATTAGTGATATGGCAGTGGTAGGCTGCACTAACAAGGACCTATATCGAACAGTATACACACTCTGATAGTATGCAGGAAAGTTCATCTCATAAACAATGTATTTGTTATGAATTATGATATAATCCTTATAACTTAAGCTATTGCAATTTGTGGTGTTAGATTTTTTTACTAAAAAATATTAAAAATATTTTAACCATTAAAAGATAAAAATAGGAAAGCAGTTTATATCATACTTCCCTCACAGTCTTATTTGTTTACTTTTTATTATAAATTGTTATAAAAGGCGGACTTAATACCTTACAGCAGTATATCCTAGTCAACCTATGCTATGCAGGACATGAAGCTTTTATTTCATAGATCTTTTAATGTTAAGGCAGTTAATGTCAAGACTTCTTGAATATGTATTATTAACAGTTGAAACCTTGAATCAAAAGCACCTTCTTCTTCAAGCACTCTGTCTATTCATCTTTTGAGTGGTATAATATATTCTTATATATATATATATATATATATAACATTTATTTTTTCCCCCTACCATTTCAAGTCCTGCATAGACTGTTGACTGGGAGATAATGTTGTAGTAAGGCATAGAGTCCGCTTTTTGTAATAATTTACAAAAAAGAATATGTAAATAAATAAAATTCATTCAATAACTGATGGCGAAGAGGGGCGACTGAATGATCACAATTTCATGCAATACAAAGACTGCGCCACTTGTGTTGAACTGACAAGTGGCGACAATTAATTAATAGTGATAAATAATAATAATATATCATATAATATAATAAATACATGTACGTGATGTACAGTAAAATGGTTTGACTTGAAATTCGATTGAAGCGCTGCAAGCACTGAACGGCATACAACTGACATCAAGGTAGGTACCATTTCACTAAACTTTGGACAAGACATTTACTCAAAATTTCATTGTTTTAAGAATGTGTTTAGTATCTGATCTTTAAGATAGAGCAATATATATAAAAAAAACAATATTTTTTGTGATTTCACTAAATTCCGAATATCTAGAGAACTAGAGAACCTACAACAAGATCCCCTTTCCTTTTCCGACAACAAGGTCCTCTTTTTCTTTTTCGGACAACAAGATCCCCTTTCCTTTTCCGTGATAAGGACAGATATTTTATGTTTATAGAATAGACAGACGAGGTTGGGCTACATGATGGTAAGTGGTCAACGTCGTCCATAGACGTTGCAGTCCCCTGGGTTTTGCGTGTAACTGCCGACCTTGTAGAATCGTGAATCTGGCATAATGGATAATGGAAGCATAATGGAAATAACTTAGCTGGCACTTCATTCCACAACTTTCGTGTTCGCAGTAGTGTCTTTCTGACAGCGCTGTATGGAGGGAGCTACTGTAAGTCAAGGAGATGCAGATAAAAACTGAAAGAACATTTTCCATTATAAAGGCAGTGAGATATCTCATCGGATGCTGACTGATTTGAAACCACTTGAGACTGTGACTGAAAGTCGACAGTCCTCCAAATATGGACACCAAGGACACGAAAACTCTCAGAGATCTTGAGAATGTTTTGAAATGGAGGTGTCACGATAAAGAGCTTTCTTAGTGGTAAATGCACAGACTTGTGTCTTGCTGGGATTAATCGTTTTTTCAAAGAGACCCACTCCCTTCTTGCAATGTGTTACAAAGTTGTCTAAAGAGATAGGCAGGCTGGTACCATAACAAACATTTTCAGGACTGATTGAGCAAACATTAAGTACTGGTTGTATTTCAACATTCTGCCCATCTCAGACAAACTATGGCACAATAACTATGATGAGGATGTGCTATAGTCAGGGTGGCCGTGATGGTGGATTGAAAGAATCAGCGGATGGTAGAAGTGATTTATTTTTAAACACAATGCTGTGGGCTGGGGAGGCAACCATCTAGACAAATTGATTAATTAATGCCTGCAATAGACACAATATACATAAAAAATAAAAACACATTTAAAATTTTACAATTCAAATAATGGGGATGATAAGGACCACACTATGCAAATTAATAGCAACATTATTTTCAAGTTTGACATTTGTACCTGTCAATTTAGTCTCCAGGATTAAAAAATGAACTAGCTGTCACAATAGAAGCCAGATAGGTGAAAATTGCAGTTGAAAAAATGAACTATAGTGGTAATTTATTTAAACTTCATTACACAAGTATTTGACATTTACAAAAGGCAGCCTTAATTCCTAATGGCCTTAATTCTCTAACAGTCAGCCACCAGATCAAACAGGAAAAAGAATGAATCCTGGTGCAGTTTTAGTTTAAATTAATAAATACACATACATATTTTTAAAAATCCAAGTAGAATTTCAGTGATACATCTCACAATCTCACAAATGAGTCAAGAATACCCATAGGCTATACCACTCTAGTCTATCACAAAAATAAATAAATAAAAATGTAGGCAATGGATTTTAATGCTTTTAATGCGGTTTTCATCAATAGATAGTGATTCAAGAGGAAGGTTTATACATATAGTTTAATATTGTTTTGTGTTAATTTGTATAAAGTAATTGTGCCCTAGTTTGTCTGAGATGGGCAGAATGTTGAAATACAACCAGTACTTCAAGATGTCGGAAAAAATCAAGCCGACTGAGAGCTTTCATCGAAAATGCTGTCTTATTCTTTTGAAATATAACAATGTATGAGGAATCACTCCACACTGACACCACATTAGTATCTACATTGCACCCGTGCGAAGGTGGGGCGGGTCGCTAGTAACCAATAAAAAATTAATGCAATATGTAACCTTATCTGAGAAAAAGAGACCTTACAGTCAGTTCCAGATATTGCAATTTCAGTGAAATGTTAAAAAAACATATATTGCATTATCGTAAACATCAGATGTTACAATATGTTTCTATCTAAATAGAATCTTAAAACAATTACATTTTAAATTAGAAAATCTTAAGCAAAGTCCCTTTGTTGACATAACATATTATGTTTCTATAGTATGGACTCAGTGTAACCGAGATTGCAGTTTGCTGTCACCTCAATTCATTTATTAACACATATATATAGGTATAATAATTATTTAGTACAATCCTGTATTGATTTTAGTTTTTTACCTTTATGTCTATGTATACTCTGTATCAGTATTGGGTTACCAATAAAAATAAAAACAATTCATATCCATTTATTTACTAAGTGATAACAAAACCTTTATGAATTTGTGAATGTTAATAACACTAGGTGCTATAATTTTTATTGTGCCTTTCTTTTTCTGTTTAGGCAAATATGTGAATAAAAAAATATTTCAAATGTTATGAAAGTTTTCAAGACAGGTACTTCTCTACCTTGAGCTGTTACCCAAATTATTGAACTTAAAATTATAATGTTCTTGGATGTCTAAACTGCTAATACATTACATATTGCAATTCATTTTCAAGTTTTATCTAGAAATGACTTTATTGCATTGAACTGTGTGACATCTGTGAAACAAAATTATATTTCTTTTGGATTTCCAAATTGTTAATACATTATATATTGCTAATATTGCAACAAATGATCATATTTTATACACATGACTTTAGCTTATATGTTTACATTGGAAGTGTTTCAATTAATCTTACCTTCTCAGGGGAGTCATGCAACTGCTTCAACTTCTTAGGTGGCCGGTCACCAGTAGCAGTCAGCGGCCGTTCAGTGGCCTTGAACGTCCCCGCGTGATGTGTCAACAGTCCTCGAGCCACCGCGCGCTTGGCGGCCGTCCTCAACACTGAACGCACTTCCACACCGGCCTGCACATTCACTTGATACGCCTGTCGCAAATGCTTCTCTATAGTCCTCAAATTTGAACCGTCTCTCTCATTCAACTCACGAACTGCCTTAGCCACAGCTCGAGACAAATCCGCGTCAGCCGCGATCCGCAGAACCCTACTCTGTAACCCCCCCGGGTCCTTATACGAGCTCTGCCCCTTATTATACACCTTCAACACCACACCCTCGCGCACCGCACGTTCTAGCCGCTCGGACACGACATCCTCATGATAGTTATGATGCTGTCGGATAGCGTGACAGATCCGCTCCACGCTTGGCCGCTGCTTCTGCGAACGTATCTTGTGTATCGCTTCCAGTATCCATCGCTTCCACACATCCTTGCCTACGTCGTCCGGTTCGCTCATTTTTGTCCACGATTATCTTATAAGCCCGTCGACGGAGTAACGGTACGGTATGGGAGTTCGAAATGTGTCAACACCCATCATATTTTGGCGCCTCGAGCGAAATTCCATGTTATGAAATGGAACTTCGTCAGATATGGCCGGGAAACTCGGCCGCTGGGTAAGACGCCGGCTTACAGCATGTCCGTGTGAATTTCACGCGAAGCGTTCGCCCGCGGATGACACATCGGGCCCCGCGAGCGGGTTTCGGCAGAGCGGGTATTTGATGGCGGCCATCTTGTGGCGATCTAAATTTACGTAGCGAACAAAACACGCGACGTAATTGTTGATAATAAATTAAATTACACTTCACATAATTAATCTACTGACACTGATACCTAATCCTCTCACTGCGACAGTAAATATATTTAGTTTCTCGAAAACTAAAATAAAACTAAAAATACGGTTGGGTTCTTTCCGGTTATTTTTTCACAATGCGTCTTCACAAACAAACAACACAGTAGCGTAAAATATTCTAGTCTAATTTTAAATTATTATGACATATTTTATGCATGGAATTAACTTATTTATCATTGAATTATCGATAGATTTAGTTAAAAACATTCACAAAACACCAACAAAAGGCTCTTCAATCAAAATGGCTATCAATCAGTTGCTATATGAAAAAAATGTTTTTAATATCCTGTCGCCGCAAATGTATTGCCATTAATTAGGTACATCAATAAAAAACTTGTAATTGTTGAATTGTCTATGGCTATTGATAAACATGTCACTGTGTCTGTGAACATTGTTTTCTTTTAACATATTTTTACTTTGTTGTGTCGATAAGTATTTACAAACTGTTTCCCCTTTTTGTCCGTATTCTATCAACAATAAAATAGGATTTCAAAAACCTTTACCGTGTAGGTAAAGGTTCTATGGATTCTATGTGTAACATTCTATGGATACATGATTTTTGGAATGGACAGTAGAAAATATTTGATATTCTGTAAAGAAGAAACATACAATATGGGTTATTCATTTGAGATGGATGAAACAATTTCATTGAAGAGATGATTCATCTTCAATGAAATTGTTTTGTTCAGTCGTTTCATAAATATAGTTAACTTCTAGTTTCATGGAAAATTTAGGGTAAATTAGAAAATATTATCTTCTTCCAGCGAAGTTATTATGCATGCAAGATTATATATCTATACAATTAAATTTAGTATATTTTTTATAGTAGATTGATTTCCACTGGCATCGTTGCCAAAACTACTTTTTTTGGCGGAAAAGACTAGTATTCAGAAACTAGCTTTTCAAGTTTAATGTACATTGGTGCTAATTACACCGATGTTTGTAAGAAAGTTGACAGTGATATATTTTCACTAAAGAGTCAATGTATAGCGATTATATTTGTTCCATATTTTAATACACGAAATGGGACAATCTATTAGACATGCAACCTAAGCGGTTTCGGATGCAGCTGCATTTATGCTAACTATGCGTTCTGAGCCCATCTACCTAGTTTATCGACAAGTCACACACCGCAGATGATTGTTGTTTACCATCAATATGAGAATACATTGTTTATACACATTGCACCATTGATTTGAGAATACGAGTAGGTAGATAGGTACATATACATCGATTTACTAGTTTCTGCCTGCAGCTTCGCTCGCGTGGACTAACGAGCTGTAAAAGATTTTTAACACCTGTAAAAGTACATGACGACATAATTAACATGATGATCAATTTTCACGAATGAAAATTGATCCAGTAGTTTTTGAGTAATTCTATTAAACGTCATTTCTTTATTTTCCACTATAATTCAAATTTCTTGTCATATGAAGATGACACCTATGTATACCAGTTTTCCTTCTGGATACTTAGATAGACATTAGTGAAAACCCGATCAAACTCCGTTCAGTAGTTTTTATGTGCTCAAACAAACAGACAAACATTTAAAAACTACTGTTTTAGGTTCTGTAGCTTCTAAACAGACCTTCCAATTTTTTTTTTAATGTCAATGTACAGTCTTATCCTTTTACTGTTTCATTATAATAGATCATCGATCAACCAAAATAAACACTCCGCCGCGTCATCCACGTCTATGAATTACCGTACCTACCTACAATTGCATACTCTGTAATTTATTGTATAGACGTGGATGGCGTTTCGGATGTTTCTGGATAGCAAAACTACCGTCCACTTTTTTTTACCAAATAAACTGAAACAATTTTAATAATACAATATTTTGTGGTTTTGTAATTGTAATTGTCTTCAATCAACGTAAAGGCTCTTGTAACGTAGTGTTTATTACTCGTTTTTCGTAACAGTAATATTGTAATTATTTCACTTGTATCGCTCATGTCACAAGGATTTGTCCATCTCTATATTTTGGTTGATCAACGAGTTGGACATAGAGTAGTTGTACCGAGGGGAACGGGCCATGTAACCGTATATTCAGGACAGTGGGATAAATAATTGCGAAGTTACTCAGTTGTTATCTTATCCACGACACCACTGGTGCTTTCCTAACAGCACCATCAGTGTGCAGTGGTGTAATTTGTAATACCTACGTTTATTCAGAGTCTTGCATCTATACATATAATAAAATTGTAACAGGCCGATGTCTGTATAATTTCCGACAAGGAGGGGGGGACGGGGTCTTTATTAGAGCAACAGAAGCCAAAACAACAGTTTTTAGAAATTTTGTCTGTCTGTATGTTTGTACACACATCACGCAAAAACTACTGCAAGGAATTGAATGCAGTTTTCACCGATGTATTGCTAGAGGTCTAACTTAAAATATAGGCTCCATTTTACCGCATGAAAATATCTTATTCCGATTGTTTTAAATTTAATAAACCGAAGCGGAGTGAGGGCGGGTCGCTAGTAAACAATAAGAATACACATTTTTATCTAACTTTAACTTTATTATTTAATAAATAGTGAACTTTTTTTCTTATGCAAAGGTGGCGAACGAGCATACAGCATATGCCCATGGTGCCTCGCGGTACATTCCAACATCAGTCCAGAATGACAAACGACGGCATGCCCTCGGATGCGCTGTCTACCTTTGTTAATGTAAGAATGGATTTAGAGAAAGGGTACGGAAAATGGGAAGGGATAGGACGGGAATGGGCTCTGGCATATTTCAATCACTACCGAAACACGTACGCACATTGGGGAATATGATAAGGTGGGAAATGTTACATTTCAAGGTAAGACGCAAGTCGCATTATTTATTCGAGTCAGGGATATGGCATGTAGAACTGTCAAGTGTCATTTCTATACAAATTTCACTGTGACAGTTCTATATGTCGTATCCCAGACTCGAATAAATAAACCGACTTTATGAGTATATACAAAAAAAAAAAAATCCGGTCACTTCGATTTATTGTTTTACATTTGATTTTATTCGACGATCTTTTAGTAGCGTTACTAGCTTGACACTGTATTGTAAATTAATTTTCACTGGTACAAATAAGAAGAAGGGGATGTAAACACATTATTTATATGCTCGTTATAATCATATTATAGCTTTTTGTAACGGTTTATATTTGATAAAACATAAACTACGAAATATTTCAGCTTTTTATTTTAAGTAAACAATTTACATTCTGTGTAAATTCATGCTTTGCGCAAAATTGTATAGAAAGCATTGTCATTATTTCCAAAGTGTGGATTAGAACATTTCGCCTTTAATACATCCTCCCAGCGCCGGCTCTAGCTCATGTAGCGCCCGGGTGCAGGGCGCCCTCTAGTAGGCGTTTTGAACTCTTTGGAGGTGTCGCGAGCGGCGCTCGGCGCCCCCTAAGACCCTGCGCCCGTGTGCACCGCACCCCCTGCACCATAGGTAAAGCCGGCACTGAATTCAGCGCTCGACAGGCGCCCCCGGGCGCGGAGCGCCCGGGGTGCACCGCACCCCTTGCACCCCCTGGTAAAGACGGCCCTGCATCCTCCTAACATAGAACTTAATATATAAATTAACGCTACACATACTCATTATATAAAACCTTCTAACGTATTAACATAGTTTTATCTGAGTTTTAATAGAGGAGTAAGCAAACAACTTATTTAAACTCGGTTCGCGTCAGCGCCGGCTCTAGCCCATGTGGCGCCCGGGTGCAATCAATACCCCGGCGCCCTCTAGTAGGCGCTTTGGACTCTTCGGAGGCGTCGCGAGCGGCGCTCAACGTCCTCTAAGACCCTGCGTCCGTGTGCGCCGCACTCCCTGCACTATAGGTAAAGCGTTAAATATGCCGTGAGTCATCGCTCAAGACAGGCGTTAGCTTTTTTTGACCAATAGTGTTCTTTAGAATTCTTAAGGTCTGATTATTAATTCGAGAATATTTATGTAAACAAAGGTGAGACCATTGCAAGAAAATATATGTCAAATAGTAACTTATCGATTTGTAATTGTTAAGTAAACTGGTTGTTCACGATTTATTATTTACTAGCAAAACCCGGCAGACGTCCTGCCATAGAATTTGATGTGCTGCAGAGCCATCTAGTGGCGAGTTACAACAAAGTGAATAGCATATAAATCTTCTCCATGAAAAAATACATATATATATATGTGCCAACATTCATGGTGATCGGTCAAACGGTGTCAAAGTCTATTAATCTCAAAGTCTATTGTTGTCTGTCATACAAATCTGTCATTTAAATTATTGCAATAGTCGTCCACAAAAGATAGGGACATAGAATACTTGATAGTTCTAAGTTTTGGGATCAAAAGATAAGTTCATTAGGCCGCTTCATACGTAACTTTCGATTGTAACACCAAGATAATAAGATTCATTCGTAACTGGCAAAAGTAAATGACACGCCGGGCAATTTTAAATGACGCAATTTCTATGTGAACATTTTAACGACGAACGGTATAACATGCGTTCGTCCTAATTATTTATCAATGCCTTCACAGTAATATAATTAAAATCAGCTATCCTTAATTTGAGATCATTAACAGCAACAATAGACAGTGACCCTTTTATGATCAATGGAATTTAAAGTACCACAATACTGCACAAATCTGAAGTCTTTGCGCTCTCAGGCAGCCTCATAATCGACTATAGTAAAAAAAAATAGATTCGCTCCAGCCTCGTCGTCGATTAATATCTCACGATTCAGAGTTAAGGCTGTCATTATTTTCTTTTATATACGAGTGAATTCTGCTTATAAATCGGAATTAATTTACATATAACATTATGTATTCCTTTCATAAGAATATAATTTTTGGGTCTTTGTATAAGATGTAGCAAAGTATAATTAAATTAAGCAAATAAAAAGGTTTGTAAACTCAGAATTGTGATCGGAATCCATAGTTTCAGGAAGTAAGTGAGAGGTCCACGTAGTTTTTTACATCATCGACTGATTGGTACACAGTTTAAGGTTCTTCGACCATGTAATGAATTATTAGCGGTAGGTCCCTTTAGCGTTTTGTCCATCGCAGTTGATCCAGACGCAGTAAATCTATATTCACAGTAAGTAGAAAAAGTAATTTTTAATTAAGTATGATAATGAAACAGTTCAGATGAAAATAGACAGAAAACACATTAAATAAACACTTTATATGTTAATAAACAAACATATATATGTATATATATTCTTAAAAGAAAACCATGGTCTTCGCCTCTTATATGCTACCACGATAGAATTATCGTATTCGATTTATTGTAAATATAGACCTACAAAGGCGTCGCCAGCCAACGCCGCCAGCCAATGGGCCAAGATGACAGATAGGGTGGGAGAAATATGAATTGTAAGTACAAATACATTTTTTTCGAGAGGGGGGAAACTGCCCTCCCCTGCCTCCCCTTGACGACGCCTTTGTAGACCTACTGCATCTGGACGATCTGCGATTTCGAACAAACGCAAATGTACCTACCACTAATAATTTCATTTAGTTTATTCAATAACCTACTTGCCTTTTACTAGGCTACAGTAATATGGTATTCAGTATTTCAGTAATATGGCTCTCATTATATTGAGTAATTATATGTATCCTTTAGTGAATGGACAGGTTCACTGCGGTTCAAGGAAAAATAAAATAATACCAATACCCCACGTATTGGTATTATTTTATTTTTCCTTGAAGATGAAAATTGAATTTTTTTTTTTTTTTTTTTAAATCAGAAATAAAAGACAGAATGAAATTATTTTTCTTTTCTAATCTAAATAGGTTGTAATGGTTTATAGTGAAACGTTAGATTGTGTATTGTAGAAAATAATACACTAAAGTATTGATAACAAAGTTCAAAATAAAGCGACATCTTTAACTTTTGATTAACTTGCAGTCACAACTAATACGTCATAACTGTGACGTATTAGAATCCAATATCCAGACTCAACCTTAGTGATATTTTCATTAGCTAGAACATTCTTTACAAACTGGTAAACCACTTTCTTGGCCGATGTACAAGAGCAGAGGGGGAGAACCGTCAAAAGCGACAGACCCCACGGAGGAGGACGACAGAATGTACGTTCAAATATTTTGACATGTCGCATGTATTCCGTCATGTTAAATTTTTGAAAACTGCAGCTACCAGTGAAACCTTTTTATCAAAATTGTAGGTATTACATATTATATCTTAATTTTTAAGTTTTTTTCATAGAAATCGAGCGATTCTTGCCCCTATGAGACCATTCATACAATAAAACAGGATCAATCAAAGGTCATATTGCTTAATAGTTTAATCAACCTCAATGCCCCATGTTATCCTGTATCATATTGTAACATCTTAACAGGTAAAATTTTAAAACTACCTACTTTTTTTTTTTATCTTTTTTCGATTTTGTTCCCTATTAATACATTTTACTAATAAAGCGTTATTTAATTTTCAAGTTAAATCTTCATCATAAACTAGCAATTCAACAAAGCCTTAGATTTAGTAAGAAACTAATTCAGAGTAATCCTATGCCTTACACGAAAACCATGTAATATTATATGGTGACTAATTCAATTTACTTATCATTGATAATTACAAATTTACAGGTGTAATAGACGCTATTTTAATTGAATCTTCCGGGCTACTTGGCCAAGGTCTTCCGGAATCTCTTCTCTTTCTTCTAAGCGTTTCGTCAACAACTGCGGTTGACAGCTTCAGTGGCGGCTGCGTTCACTGTCGGAGAGATGTTATCTCTTCGGCTTCTCAAGTTCGGCAGTTGTTGACGAAACGTTTGGAAGAAAGAGAAGAGATTCCAGAAGACCTCGGCCAAGTAGCCCGGAAGATTCAATTAATATGGACACCGGCCGAGAAACCCTACACTCCACTGTAATACACTCTACTTACATTGTACGTTTTCGTCTTAGACTAGTCAAAAACAGTTTAAAATAGAGGTATCTATTCTCAAGACTCATCGCTATCCACATAAACCATTCTAATTTGTACTTTAATGAAATACATTTAACTATTTATATTTCATTGCCCTCCATTTCCACTATTTTATGTATTGCCCAATGCTTGGCAGTGAAATACTTCATCATTATTGCATATCTTGTCATTTCCAAGACGCTATTCAATGATGAAATACGGTATTTACAATGAGAAAGATTTAAACAAATTTAATTTAAAGGTACGTTAGGTTCTCTGGTGACAATAAAGGTGGTCCCGCTCTGTTAACTTGGTAATGACATTCTTAGTAATTTGAAATTATCTATGTATTACTAAGAATGTCATTACCAAGTTAACAGAGCGGGACCACCTTTATTGTCACCAGAGAACCTAACGTACCTTTAAATTAAATTTGTTTAAATCTTTCTCATTTCAGTGATTCAAGATCTATTCAGTGATTTCAGTGATTCAAGATTATGTTGTTTTGTTGATCATGATTTGCTGCCCATTTACTATTTTTGTGGCTGTTCGTATAGATATAAGTTATTTACAATTACCTGTTTATTGTGCACTACCCGTGACTGTGACTTCATTCGTGTGAACCGGTGGTTCCTGTGGGAACTCAATAATCGATCTATATCTCTATAACAATTTTTGTCTGTCTCCCTGAACGCCGATCATGAATCATCTACTGAACGGATTTTAATGAAGCTTGGTATAGTTATATCTTATGTGTCAGGTTAACATTTAGGGTACCTTTTATCTTGATCTGTTACAGAGTTCCCACGGGAATCACTCTGAAGTTCACGCGAACGAAATCACTGGCACTGCTAGTCGAAAATAAGGTTGTTTTGTTCAGATAACAAATTAAGATTGGCACATTTTTTGGGTTAAAAATAAGTGATCTCATAGTAGTCACCTCAGATTTGCACAAAGACAGGTATTGGGACTGGCTCCGCTGCCCTCCTGTCGAGGTACACTTTGTTCCTCATGAGTCGGAGACTGTTCTCTGTCACATTAGTGCACCCTCGCACCAATAGACCATCTAATTTTGTGCAGTTGAGTGCTAATGCCCTGGAAATTTCAAACACAAACATTCTTCAAAGGATTCACATATAAACTATAATTTATTTATACTCCTCATATTTATGCAGGTTTTTAATATGATTAAGAATGTTATGATAATATGTTTTATATAATTAAAATGCAACATAACATCTGCCCGTTCACTGTACGAATTTTGATACAGTTCTCATTATCATGAAGGTTAATTTTGGAAGGTTTTATTTAGTTTAAATTAAATTGTCTCATTTTTTTTATAAATAATGCCACAACTTAATGGGCCCACATTAGGATTCCCTGTGTCATGGGTCCAGAGACACACACACACAGACTCAAACATACATTTGCTTTTTTTTAACAAACATATGTTCGACCGGGAATCGAGCCTGGATCCGTTTGCACAGCAAGTAGGGTCACTACCAACTGCGCCAATCTGTTGGCCAAGTTATTTCCTTTATGAATGCTCTTTCCAGTTGCTTGAAATCAGTCTTTATGTAGCTACCTGTATACTGCATTTACAGTTTACATATTGTCAAGAGTAATGTACACCACTGATCTTGTATTATAAGTGATAATCCTTCTAGTTAAGATTTATATCTGTAAATCTAAACAACGTAGGCTATCAAGAGTGGTATATCTATTCTTAACTCTCATTTGTGAGTTCAAATCCTGTGCCTATAGGCATACATTGAGTTTCTACAGATTTTTTAGAATGATCATTACCTCCTTAATGAAGGAAAACATTGTGAGGGAACCAGCATATTCCAGAATAAAAAAAATATGCAATAAAGTGCATTAGGCCATTTGACTGAAACCTCCTAGTGATTTATTTGGGGAGGCTTGTGCATTCTAGTGAGATGTTCGAGAGGCTGACATCAATATAAAAAAATATCTTACCTAACACCTCTATCTGTGATTTCACTGCACCCACCCAAATTTAGTAGTTTCAATGACCTGCTATACTTAGACATAGTATAGAGACACTTGTCGGACACCTGCTTGTTCCCTTCTAAGTTCAAAGTCCTTAAGTGTTTGAACTTCTTTATAAATATCATTATGCAGCTCTCAGAAATAGACACACAGTGTGACAAGTCAACATCCTCTAGTCTACTCTGGTGGAGAGCAAGTGCTTCAACTGCGCCGGTAGTCAGCCAAGCACACCTCGCTAGTTTCAGAGTTTTCAAGTTATTACAATATAGAATAACTGGTTGCAAACACTTCGCAGACAGATTCTTGCACTGGCTTAGGTTCAAAGTCACTATGTTAGGGTTCTTCAGCAGTGCGGGGATTAGGTCTGAATCTGTCACTGTCATACAACGACTCAAATTCAACACATTCAGCTTTGTACAAGTAGCAGCAAACACCTGGAAAAGTAATTACTTTTAACACCTATATCCATTTTATATTGTAATAATAAAATTACAACTGAACCAAGTTTGTACATTTAATATTCTTTGAAAAAAATAGTTGCTGTGTACTCTATGAACAATACAGAGCCCCAAAACACCCACTTTTAGAATTTTACATAAAAGGCATTTTATGTAAAATCACATCTTCTATATGAATATAATTAAATTGTAACAAAGCAGTGTCTGTATATGAAGTATAATACAATCAGTGTATTTAGAATGATGTTGAGCCCAAAAATAAACATTTTTTGGAATTTCTGTCTGTGAACATGTATCACGCTAAAACCACTGGAGGGATTTTAGTGAAACTTAGTATAGTTATACCTTATGTATCGGGCTAATATTAAGGGTACTTTTTATTCATATCCATTATATAGTTCCCAAGGGATTCAAGCTATAAGTCGACGCGCACGAAGTCTCGGACAGCTAGTAATACATAAATGCGTCGCCCGCCAAGACCCACTTACTCTAAACGTGTGTGGCGAGAACCCATTATTCATTAATTTTAAAGACTTCATTTTAGAAAAATACATGTTCACGATCTGCAAACAAGTTCTTGAAACACATCGGAAATTGAAGCAGTCGCGAATGTTTAAATGCGGCAGGAGTTTGGACACTAATATATCTTCCCAATATAAATCGAATAGGTGGGTGTTTCTTTTCATTTTGCTGTGATTTATTATTATTACAGATCTTTCATATAAAATAGTATTAGAAATTTACAATAGTCGCTTCGAATTTTTTTTAGTTCAATTAATTCGCGACATTGACGACTGACGTTTCTTGACATAATAAAGACGTTTGGATACTGCATTTTCGAACAGTATATCCTTCTCTTGTATCGTGTAGATGTTAAAATATTTAATTAGTTTTCTCCTGTGGGTTCACATTCTATGATTTTACTTTTTTCAAAATATAGACGAGGCTTCACTAGAGCTCCAAGTCACGTGTCAAAAATATTCAATAAAATATTCTTCACAATGCTCGTATAATAAGCGTTGCTTATTATTATTGACTTGCGTTAATTATGATTAATAACCCTAAACTGTCGAAAATCTCACCCAGACGCTCTCTGGATGCCCCAAACTAGTACAAATCCAGGGAATTTCGGACTGCCGGTTGACAGCCCTATTCCAAATTTAAATGCAAATTCGGCCTATTCCAAATTCAGATTCAGCTAACCCCCTATTCCAAATATAAAAGTGGCGTGTCCGGGGGCGAAACAACGTTTATAATTTTTGACTAGTTCCTCATGGACAGTATTCATTTACCACCAGGTGGGCTGCCCTCTAGTCTGCTATCTTTATTCTAAATGAAATGTAGAGTAATAAAATACCATACTTCGCTGTTTCTTCGAATTATGCACGATAATGAAATAATGAGTGAAGCGAGGCTTATACAAAACTAGACAATCATCATGATTCCTAATATTTATGGGTGTAATCTGTCATCTGGTACTGCAACGTGCAGTAACGTGTTATTTGCAGCGAGATTACAATCTCAAAGATTCATTAAATGTCACCGTAGAAATGTAATAAATTAATGCTAGTTTTTATTAACAATAGCAATAATTTTTATTTCAGATAAACTATAGGTACAGTCCATAATACGTTTTTAGAACCACATGATGAAAATTTACATATGATAATGTTTATCTGGATATATGCCTCTTCCAAGGCCTATATCCACCACCACATACGATCTTCGGCTCGTATCTTCCGGTCACCACAAGCCTATATCTAGCAGTGGAGAGTCATAGTCTGATGGTATAGTATACATACTTAATAGTAAATATTATGGCTATACTGATAGTATAGCCATAATAGTTTCGACTCACATTCGTGAGGTTGTGCTATAACCACTGAGTTTCAACTTGAGTACGAATTAAAAATTAAGTACGAATTTTTAAATTAGCCCAGCTCGGCAGTGTAGGAAAACATTGGGGAAACCACAAGCAACAGAATTTAAAAAAAATCCAACGATACACCCTGGGCTTATGTACTGGGTTATGCCCTGAAATCCTGTCGTGGCCTGTGCGTTGAAGTAGTAGGTCATTAAAGCCTGACTTCAATTTTAAATTTCTATCGAGTGCTTGAGATTCAGATAGTCACACCTTCACTTAATCATTAAGAGAATACTTTTGGATTGTCACGATGCGATACTACAATGAAATTGTTCTCAGGGGCGGATCAAGCGTGTCTAGCGCCCTGGGGTGTCCCAGGGCAACGCTTTTCGCGTGTATAAAAAAGTAGATCAAACATTTTTTAATAATTAACATTTTATTGTGTACTTTGAAAATATACTCAGTTTAATATGGTATATATGTAAATCAAATGAGAAATCAGACGAATCATAGAAAATCAGATTTTCCACTTGTTACGCGGCGGTCCTCGATTACCTGGCGCCCTGGTCGATCGTCCAGTCTACCCAGCCCTTTTTTATCCGGCCTTTTGATTATTCTTTTGTGGGTTGGATTGCATGAAAACCGTCGGTGCGAGTCTTTGCTAACATTCTTAATGCTTTAATAAATCGTGGTATTCCCAGCAGTATTCAAATACAATTTAAATGAACAAACCTAAAGATGTAGTGAAGAATAGGCATTCGAGTTTCCTGCAGCCCCAAACGCCACCCCGGGGGGTGGTCATCTCCTTTTTGAGAAACAACAGTCTGTGACCCCCGTATCCGTCTGTCTTTACAGCTTTAATTAAATTTTGAGCTCTTGAGAGCCGTGAAAGATTCAGCAAGTGTGAAGGAAGTCAATTTAGAACTATAATAGTTGTCGAACTTAGGAACAGTTTCTCCGGATTTTATGGTACTACTTTTACTTTTATTTTATTTTATTTTATTTTATTTTACTCGCGATGGTAGGTACTAATAGAAGGTCTTCTTTGCGACTATGGAACAGTGTATAAATTAACGTTTATACTTAGTTGTATTATAGTATTATGTAGTAGTATTATAGTATTATGTAGTAGTATTATAGTATTATGTAGTAGTATTATAGTATTAGTAGTAGTATTATATCGTTATTTACTCATCATTAGCGCTTAAGTAAAGTAAGTTCTTGTTTTTGGGAAATCTTAATGAGACTGCCAAGTCGGTTTCTTTATCTGATTGTAGTCTTATTAATAAATGATTTTAGAATAAATAAATAAAAAATAAAAATGATTATATCCCTTTACGGGTGCTTACGATTTACTTATCATCAAGTAAATTAAAACAAAAAATATACAAAAGTTTTACTTTTCAAATTACACTCGGGCTGAATAAAAAACGAAAGTATCTATTATAATTAAAGTTAAGAAAAACTACAGGACGAAATGAAACATAGACAGTAGATAATATCTAGGTTTAAAAATAATTTAATTATTGTAAATTAGAAGTAATTCGTACCCTTTATAATAATTACTATAATTAGTCATAATAGATGTACTCTTATTTTCTTATGTTTTATTCTTATGTTATGTAGTCTTATTATTATAATCTATATAATTAGACTTGTAATTATTTTTAAACAATACAGAATACCCGTGTCGGAAAATTACACGAATGGAGTAATTGGCAAATTAGAAATGAATATTTATCTATTTATTTAAACGGTTCTCATCTCATCATTTAGTTTACTCGACGTTTCGGTTGGGTTGCACCATCCATGGTCACGACACATAGCCACAGCTGACTGTCCCGTTTAAATAAATAAATAAATATGTGTGAAAAACACGAAAATCTCAAGTTTTTGAAATGAATAGACGTGAAAAATCATGACAAAGTGCGTTCCGGCAGCATCTTCGCCAGGACACGGGCCGCAAAGCTCTGGAACCTTGATATCATGATAAAATGGGGACAGTTGACAACTTTAGAAGTCATACTTTTGCATGAAGAAACACTATAATGAAGTTACTTCCAGTTGAAGTTACTTGAAGGTTGGAGAGTGTGGGTGTACCTGCAACCCCACAGCCACGGGAGTAGGTGCTACTCGTCAGGCCTAGTTACCTGTACCGTAAAATATACATACAGTACTGCATTTCACACGTTATACTATCCTCCCAATGTACGTACTTGTTTCGGTAGTGAGTGAGATATGCCAGAGCTGGCCAAAGCCCATCCTGTCCTATCCCTTTCGATTTTCCCAACTCCAAAACATATTTGGAGAAATCCAAATCTATTTCTAAATCTGTTAGTCTGCTCTAAAAGCGCCAATGTTTGTCATTCTGGACTGATGTTGGCATGTATCGCGGATGTCTATGTGCGACAGTATCCACTTACCACCAGGCGGAACTGTCTGTTAGTCTGGAATCTTATTTCTATAAAAATAGTTGACAGTTTCAGAAAGCACAGACAGACCTTTGAATGAAGATACAGATTTCGCTGAATTGACCTGACAGAGCCATCGATATAACCTTAAGTAGTTTAGAGATGAACAGAGCCTATCTTATCCTATTTTTTCGACCACTTCGATGATGATTTATTTTGTCTACGATTCAAATATAGTCACCCGCAGCTGGCAGAACTAACCTTCGAATCTTCCCAGTCTGTTTTACTCCTTACGTTATTATCGTAAGATCGAAATTAGCTTGAAGGTTTGTTTCAAACATTGCAATAATCAGCAGGCGGGTGTACTAATTTATATACAACGGCTTATCAAGACGTAATCCCAGTTGTACTGCTGCAGTTGAACGATCTAGTGTGTTGTGGACAGATTAGTTAAAGTAAGAAATGGTTTTTATTTTGTAATAATAGTGGATAGCCTTCTTTTGTATTGCGCCTGTTTTAAACTTGGAAACTCTGTATTTTTTTATGGAAGAAAGACGGCAGACGAGCAGAGAATCCATATGATGGTGAGATCTACTCACCAGCAGATCCCATCGACACCCGTGATACATGCCAACATAAGTCGCTGCCGTTCTTTGGAGATTTAGGTTGATGATGATCACCCATACGCCTCACTGCAAAACTTTTAGTCGTTTTCTTAGAAAGTAATAATGATTAGGATTTTATTATCGAAAGAAATATATTAGAAAGTTATCCAACATTTTACAGTTCTTTTGCTGTAAGTACTGAAATCTTATCATTTTCGGGTTATGTAATATCATTTCACCGAAGGTGCAATATTTATTTATTTGTATTTATGTGTAAGGTTTCTTTTATAGAAAGAATGTGCCAGACGAACAAACAATCCATCTCTTGGTATTTATATACACTGGCATATAAATATCCGCTATATTTACCAATATTAGACAATGTCTGCTTATATTTTGATTGTAAATAATATAATTTTGCTGTTGTCGTTACGTAGCTTCTTATTGAATAAGTTAATGGGCTGTAAAGGGATTCTTAATCGTTGGAACGACTGGTTTGGTAATTATTCTTCAGCCTGAAATGTCCTACTTTCAGGGCACAGTTCTTCAGCTGTAGTTACGAGGGGGTGAAAGGCCTTAAAACGGCGCGCTGGCTATTGCTCATCGCTGAGTCCACTTTGATAATCTTAGGCCCGACGACTTATTGTAGCCCCTGGCAAACCAGGCAGGGCAAGTAGAGTTAGTGAACAGTCAGGTTATTGCCACCCGATATTCGGACCTCTTTAGGGGGTTAATTTTAACACATGTGTACGATGCTGAAAGGGGACTTTCGTGTTTGTCCTTCAAAGAATATTTTACTTAATAGGATGTAATGAATATAGAGGAACTTAAAAGAATAGATAGATACCATACATACATCACGTTTAAGAAGATAATAACATTTTTTATTGGTTCTCTAATAAAAAGGATTAATATAATAGTCCATTATACCTAATAATAAAAAGATAATTAGTATCTTTATTGCTCTATTGAAATGGGTATAATTAAGTTTAATTTTATTACATTTAAATTTAATTCTTTGTGCTTATTTAATAATGCTTAAGGAAGACTCAGTAAATGAATCTCATCAGGAAATTTCGATCCGATTATGTTGTGGTTACCATCGTAATGCATATTTATTATAGAAGGTGCACGGTCCCACAGTCGCTGGGCGCACTCGACTGGCCAAGTTACCCCTCTCTCACAGAAGACCAATTTAAAATGTAAAGCATTTCCCACTTTATCCTATTCCCCCCAATGTATGTGCGTATTTTGGTAGTATATATCAGAGACCATTCCCCTATGCCATCTTATCTTATCTCTTTCCATTTTCCCAATTCTTTCTTTAAATCCATTTCTAAATCTTAAAAGATAGGCAGCGATCGCGAGGGCGTGACAGTTTGTCATTCTGGACTGATGTTAGCCTGTATCACGCTATCTATTAGCAACAGTATCCACATACCATTAAGTGGACTGTATGTTTGTCTGTCACCTATTAACAAAAATATTTCCAATTACAGATGGTCACATGGCTGTACCTGATCGGCGTTGCACTGGTGTGCGCGTATGCACTCTTGTGGATGCATCAGCGCCGCGCTCGTGCACTATTTGGAGATGTGCCTTGTTTCCCCACACTACCATTTATAGGAAATATGCATCAGATGGTAGGGAGCAGTCAATGTGAGTGCTCCGATTCTTGTTTTTGTCAGTTTTCTTCATAGACATTCATAGAATAGACAACGCAAGTTCGTGAAATTGTATGGAAACATAAAATGTAAATTTTCGTGATGGAAAACCACTCATTGATGAAACGAAACTTCTTTCTCGACTCGGTTCACCACTTTTGACGAATTTTTACAATGGATGATAGCGCAATTAGGCATTTTGGTGTGTTTTTAACAATGATTTGATAGCAACTCGAGTCGGAAGTTCTGAAAAGAGAGAATAAGCAGCGCGAGAAGTAAGAGCGTAGCGCCAACTTCGGGCACGAAGGGATGACAGCTTGCGTTTATCAATCAATCCCTCTATATCTGTGGTTTTCCCCCTACAAACATTTTGTGTTCTAATGTAGGTGATTTTCATATAAAATCTGCGGAAATCTCTAGTACGGACAATAGAAATAATTCACATTCACTTAAAAATACTTTGAAGTCTGGACTTATTCCAGTAAAAAAGTAACATTTGTTCTAAAGGGGGTGACCGTTGGCTAAGGATGTATCCCCTGGGAAGCTTATTTTAGGCGTCAGTTGTAATATAATACTAAACTTGCTCCAGCAGCATTCCACCAGTAATGATAACTATGTCGTCATGTTTTGTATGCTGCTGCAATTTTTTTTTGGTGTTGGTGGTGGTGGTCTCAAAGCTGATTGAGTACATCGCGCATTTACAGAAGACAGCAGTGGAACATATCAACGTGTTTCGAAAGTGAGAGTTGATAGAGTTCGGTTCCCTTTCAAAGAGCCCTGTTCCAATGGGAGGAAAAACCATCTCATTTAATTCAATACTCTCTCGTCCCGTTTAATACTTCCTTCATCCAGTGGGTTTCGGTAAATGGAATGAGATGATATGGTTTGATCCTGAAGATGTGTGTGCACCGACTGTGGTATCTTCAGATGGATGTTCGACGAATGTTTAGTACTGAAATATAAATACTGAAATACTGTAATAGTTTTGCTGGGTTTCTGCTAAATGTCCCACTGTCGGTCCGTCGATACACGGTCGGTACGTCCCACTGTCAGTCCCACTGTCGGTCAATATCGAAGGGAAATATGGTAGTAAGTCTTTTATTTTTCTCTTTTATTTTTCAGTTATATTCAATCGGTTGGTAGAGATGTCGCAAATTATAGAAGAGACAATGAAACCCTTTGTGATATGGGTTGGACCGTGCCCTCTCATATGTGAGTTTTATTTCACTTCTAAGAACTTTACTTACAGCATTATAAAGTTTGAAGTATTGTCCATCGAGTAGAAGATAGTGTTAGGCAGAGCCGGCTCTGGCCCATGTAGCGCCCGGGTGCAATCAATACCCTGGCGCCCTCTAGTAGGCTCTTTGGAGGCGTCGCGAGCGGCGCTCGGCGCCCCCTAAGACCCTGCGTCCTCGTGCGCTACACCCCCATTGGTGTGCCCAAGTGGTGTTAGGGATACATAAAAGATCCCATTGGGACGAAGTGATTGGGAATCCGAGTAGATAACTAGATTAAATAAGATTAGAGGTGCCCCGCGCCAGCAACTTCGTTCGTTTGAACTTACTGTTCCTGCGGGCACTTCATAATCTGGATAAAAAGTAGACTAAATGTTAATCCAGCATATAAGTTTTAACTATGCCAAGTATCATTAAAATCTGTCCGTCGATTATTGAGTGATGCACGTTCAGACAGACACACAGACTGACAGACAAAAATAAAAAAAAAATTGTGTTATCACATTTACTCTACACTACACTACAAGAACTTTTCAAAAATATTTTACGTACAGACACGGCTCTGTAACGATTTTATGTAAATATGTATATATATATGAGTAGAACAGAATATAGTTTGGCCACACCACCCTGGAAACAGCCGTTCTTTTCCGATCGACGAAGAGAATCATTTTCGGATCCCACTGGAGGGATTTTTAAGAGGGAAAGTGCACGTTGTAATCCAACAGCCGCTGGGCGCACTCGACTGGCCTCGTTACCCCTCTCTCACAGAATACTACCTTGAAATGTACTGCATTTCCCACTTTACCATATTCCTCAATTTATTTACGTGTTTCGGTAGTGAGTGAGATATGCCGGAGCCCATTCCCATCCTATCCCTTCCCACGTCCCCAATCCTTTCTCCAAATTCATTCTTTCACCAACAAAGGTAGGCAGCGCATCCGGGGGCGTGCCAAAGTTTGTCATTTTGGACTAATGTTGGCATGTATCGCGGATGTCTATGGGCGACAATATCCACTTTCCACCAGGTGGACCGTATGCTCGTTTGCCACCTTCTGTCTATAAAAGAAAAGGGATTTCTGATGCGGCTAGTATTTTAATGGGTGTGATTATCCAAGAACACCGTGTTTCAAAATATTAAATAATTAAACTAATGTTCGTGTTTAAGTGGTGAGCGACCCTGAAGACGTTAAAGCTGTGACGAATACATTTGTGGAGAAACCATACTACTATAATTTTGGTCGGATCTGGCTTGGAGACGGGCTCGTGACTGCGCCGGGTAAAATGATTCCTTTTCTGTATCATCCCTTTAAAATATCGAGCCATATCTCAGTTAAATCGCCGGGAAAATCCAAATAGCTTTGAATAATTACTTTTTCATGTACAATACTTATATTTTCGCTATTTTTATATTTCTTCTGCAACTTTTTCTTTATAGGAATCTTGATTTAAATTTTCTCAGTGATTCCCAAAGTGTACCTTTCTTCGCTCTAGACGGCAATGACTACCTCACAGTTACACACTACACAACTTTTGTATAATTTAATTTCCATTTTCAATTCATTTGGTGGCGACTAATGATAATATTAAGTGGTCCAGGTGTAAATCTCTTAGTTATATATTATGTTTAATTTTATTTACATAATAACCTTTACAAAAAAATATTGGCTATTTCGTAAAGTGTACTGGTTGAAATTTGACATTCTTGAAAATCTGGATTGGTTGAATATCATAAAAGTTTGGGAACCACTGGTCTAAGTAATTGATCTAAGTCTAAGTGAAGTTGCTTGTAAGAAATCCCGAATTTCCTTCGTCAGGTGTAATATGGAAACGAAACATCAAGAAACTATCCAATACATTTAACGGCTCAATAGTGGATGGCTACCAGAATGTGTTCAACGAGCAAGGGCACAAGTTGATGATGAAGTTAAAGGGAGAAGTCGGGAGAAAACCCTTCGACGCAATGGAAAAATACCTGTCTTTGAGTACACTGGAGGCTATTTGTCGTGAGTAATGTACCTACTGCATTTCTCATTTCATACTATTTCCCCACTCTAAGTATGTTTCGGTAGTGAGATATGCCAGAGCGCACTCCCATCCCATCCTATTTTATCCTTTCACATTTTCCCAACCCTTTCTCCGAATTCAAATTCATTCTTAGATCTCTAAAAGCTAATACGGGGGCTTGCCAACGTTTGTCACTCTGTACTGATGTTGGCATGTATCGCGGATGTCCATGCGCTACAGTATCCACTGTGGACCATTACCCTTTTTCCTTAAAAAAAAATTTGTTTAAAGATTTGGCAGTGAGAGTTTTCCACAGCTGAGGTCTTTCCGTGAGGTCTGAGCAATTTCGGCAGTGCACCTGCATGCCCCATGGTGTTGAAGGTGTCCGTGGACGGCGGTGACCACTTACTATCATGTGGCCCGTCGGTTCGTCTGCCATCAATTCTATAAAAAACCCTATTCAAATTTATTCTATTTTTATAATTCCAGAAACGGCTCTCGGCTTACCCCATATATCAGAGAGCATAGTCACTGGGAATTACTACCAGGCTTTCAACAGGGCTTTGGAGTTGCTTCTGCAGCGAGGGTTGAACCTGTTCTACCATCCAGACTTCGTTTATCGCTTCACATTTGCCAAGAAGGAGTTGAAAAAATGTGTGTCTGTGCTGCACAATGTTTCGGAAACTGTACGTACTGGCTCTCGTAAACTTTTTTTTAATGTACGGAGTCGGCAGACGAGCATACAGTCCACCTGATGGTAAGCGGATACTGTCGCCCATAGACATCCGCGATACATGCCAATATTAATCCAAAATGACAAACGTTGGCACGCCCCCGGACGCGCTACCTACCTTTGGAGATATAGGAATGGATTTGGAGAATGGGCTCTGGCACATCTCACTCACTACCGAAACACTTACGTACATTAGGGAAATAAGATACAGTGGGAAATGCAGTACATTTCCTGCTGGACAACATGGGCCTCTGTCTAGTCTGTCTGTCCTCTGTATGGTCCACTCTTTTACAGGTGGTGTACTTCCTCATGGCTTGTAGTAGCCGATTTGACACCCACGGGAAGTGTTGGGAGAGGGGGGGGGGGCTATTCTATAGCCGGCCGACATCACAAGGCCCTGTTATATGATATACTAGCTGACCCGACAGACGTTGTCCTGTCTTAGCTATGAATATTCAATTTGAACTGGAATAAATAATTAAAAAAAAAATTAAAAAACATAGTGTTCATTGTAATGCTTTTTGATACATAACATTGTTAGTTTTGTTTTCTGGCGCATAAATAAATAATGTTGATGGTTTTCCGACACGGGAACAGGCGACATACAATTGGCCATGTGAAAAACATGGATTTTCAAGATTGATGCCACAAACACTTAACGACTGCCCTTGCGATTTATTTATCGACATTGCAAATGCAAGCCGCACTGGAAATTGTAACCGTTTAAAGTCGAATGGCATGTCGTTCGGAATCATAGGGATGCGTGGAATCAAAACGTCTTCGCCTTTGTACTTCCCTTTAAAAATTGTGGCTTCGATGACGTTGTTCATTAATTTCTTCACCGCAAGCCGGGTGCCATTACAAATACGTGGCTGGTTTATGTTCCGCAACATAATGATTACCGATCCGACTTTTAATTGCAGATTATGAGGTGGTAATCCGGGCAATTCCAGCGAATTTAAAAATTCCGTTGGATAGTTGAAAACATCATCTTGGTTCGTAACGGAATCAACCGATTTGTATGTCATCAATTCGCCAGCTATCTTATTTTGAATCTGAATATTCATTTCCTTGACATCAACGTTTTTTGCAGCCAATATAACACGTTCGCTCAACCAAACATGATTTTTGTAATTTTGAGCAATGTTTGGGAACACCATCTCGATGAGTTCGGTCTTTGATTCAGTAAAGTGACAAAAATTGGCAGGGAATTTAATGTATCCAGAGGATGTGTCAACAGGAATTTTGCCATTACCAATGTCGAGCAATTGTTTGGAAAAAACTTCTCCAGATCGGTCGTTCTGCAATTCAACTCGCATGTTCATATTTAATTTGAGTGTTTTGACGTATTTCCATAAAATGGACGACTTCAAACATGCATTAAGTTCGTCGGCTGGCGTTGATCGTGGAATCACTGGCAATGTTTGTCGAAAATCACCTGCCAATAGAATCATCGCACCACCAAACCGATTTTGGTTGTTTCGTAAATCTTGCATCGTGCGGTCTAATGCCTCCAAAGATTTTTTGTGTGCCATCATGCATTCATCCCAAACGATCAATTTGCTTTGCTGCAACACTTTGGCCATCGCAGAATTCCTCGAAAGGTTGCAAGTTGGAGTTTCATTAGTTTGCATGTTCAACGGCAACTTGAGTGCTGAATGAGCTGTTCGACCGCCTTCCAACAACGTAGCTGCAATACCCGATGAAGCAAGTGCAAGTGCAATTCCATTTTGCGATCGAATCGTTGCCAAAATCAAACGATTCGATTTTAATCAATGATATTAAAAACGTTTTTCCAGTTCCACCGGGAGCATCTAGGAAAAAAAATCCGCCAGTTCCATCGTTCACTACTTTCATGAGCGTATCGTAGGCATATTTTTGTTGCTGATTTAAAAGGGGAACGTTTCTTTGACCGGTTTCTCTCAATGCCTCGGAATCGTATTGGGTTTCGCGTCTCAACTCTTGATTAAATACGTTGTGCATTGGGCGATTGGGCGTTGTCATTCCTAATTGTATTAATCCTTTGTTGGTAAGCATCAAGCACATGTCCTCAATTAAAATTAATGCTTCATTGTGAATTTCTTCGTTCATTTGCAAATCTGCATTCGATGTTCTAAGACGCATCTGATGCAATATATCTTCGGCCATATGATGTTTATATTTGTTCCATAAATCAATCGGTGTTGATGGGAAGCATGTAGACAAAATTATAGAAAACAATGTTCGTATTTGTTTAGCATTTGACGAAATCACAGCATCTTCGAGAGTGTGGTCCCAATGAGTGTCATTCTCTAGCAATCCCAAACGTTAACAGGCTTCTGTGTATGTGCCGCACAATACACCATTAACAGTTCGCAGATATTGGAATGATGTTGGGCCACGAACATTGACGGCCAGTCATCATTCTGGCACATTTCAAAGAAGCTGGTCATGTTGTCGATGGCGGCCTGTCAGCTTGTTGTAATACGTTCTCCGCTGTAAAATACACTCTTTGACCATTTTCCAAATGTACGGCCAAGTGAAAAACAGTGGGGTGTCTTTCATGTATAACGAATGAAAAAATACGCCACATCGCTTCGTTACTGCTAACATAGCGGCCCATTTGAAATTTAGTGATTTCATCGTTGGAATTTTCGGCAGCAACTCCGAACACAGCCATGTCACTACCTTTGTTCACGTACTTGCAAATGTATTTAATAGATTTTACGGAATAGAAAAATTCGACATTTATATTTGCTTTAAATGTCTTGGAGAGTAACGGCGAAAACGGAACAACCCAACGATTATCAACTTCAATGTCCTGTTAATTCATTTTGACTATTGTTGACCTTCCATTGTCATCAGTGGATCGGCGGCGATAAAGTGGATAACCATCATTTCCAGTAATAGTTTCTGCTACTAATTGTCTTGGATAGCGTTTTGAACATTTTCCGTCAACCATACACGGAGAATTGGGATTTAATATTCCACAGGGACCATGAATCATATTTTTTGCAACAACCTCATGTAACAGTGGATCTTCTTCATTATCGGGAATTTCAGCTGATATCACATCATCGATTTCATTCGGTCTTATCCTTTCAACCAACCAAATGAGGATATATGCATGTGGCAATCCGCGTTTTTGCCACTCGACTGAATACATCCAACAGCGCGTCTCACCGAACACACGATGCTTAACAATAAAATCCATGAGTGATTTTAATTTTTTTTTGAACACCCTTGCGGTGATGTCATGGCGCTCAATGGGTGATTGGCCAGGAAATAATTCTTGTCGAATTTCTGTCCACTGTGTATTGCACGTGAACGTGATAAACAAATCTGGTGTGCCATAATGACGTACATACAATATAGCATCTTGTGCGTATTCATGTCGCGGACTTCCGACGTATGTTGCTGGGAGAATAGTCATTCTGCCGACATTCTGTGCATTTCCGTCAGCATTGATGGCATCCCGAAGATGAATGTATTCCTCGGAACGGAGTTTTGCCTGGTTCAACCTGATAAATGTCAATCGCTCAGTTTCAACTTTGACGTACATATCCACAGCATATTGGTGAAATAGACGCCGACATTTTAAGATGTGATTGTCCTCATTTTCCCGTACCATCAGTCTGTATGAATAATAATTCATTGAACTAACTTTTTTGTTAGTTTCGTCGCCTGTAAATAAATGTTTGTGTTAATAAGATAAAGTAATGTTGTGATTAAGGTAGCAAAGGTAGATTGATTATATACCTGTAACTGGATTTATCATCTTGATTGAAAAATGATACCCATCTTCACCTTGCCAAAATAAGATAGGATATTGTAACGCATCATATGATCGATGTGTTTCGTACACACGCTGCAGTTGATCGTTCCGCCGATGTAAAACAATATCTCGATTTTCTAAATTTTCACTCACGACGACAATAGCGACTTCATCAATTGTTGGCGCATTAAAACGTCTTGCGTATTGTCCTGCAGGCGTCTTATCGGCTCTGATGACAATTTTGTGATTATCAGATGGCATGCGGTCTAATGCGGTCTTGAATAATGCAACCAATTCGTTGTGTTGATGGAATAATGTTTGGAGTTGTTCCACAATTGGTCTTTTCACCGAATTGTTGTGTGCACAACGCTGATCGACTTGTCTTGCTGAATCGCCCATAAAATAAATTTGCAAAAATTTGTAGTCACTATCCGGCGTTGGCAATAAGGAACCTGTTCGATGATATATTTGACCCTGAACCTGCAAGGGTAAATAGATGTAATATAGGTAATTGTATAGCGAAGTGTTTGTACCGCCATGTGGCTGGCAAAATACATTGGCAGCACTGCCATTCCCCCATCAACTTCTGTAAACACACTCACTTCTGGTAGCTTTTGGCAATTCAGAGCTACCAACGTACTTTACACCATGTCAATTTAAAGCTGCCAACGTATTTTGCACCAGCCACATGGTGGTAAAAGTTTATCGTTTCCCATTACACTTACCTTGCAAGTAGGCATAAAATTATCTCAAATAACTTTTGTTGCGCCAAATGACGTCATTTGAAAGCAATTATTGTATTGCTGGATATGAGTCAAAAAATGTTTAGAATCTGGCCCATTTCCGGAAACCAATGAATGTAGTGGCTCTGTTGGCGGTACCAATGGCGTCAATTTGACTTGGCCACTGGCGCAACACAATCCAGGGGCTTCATTTTTAAACTTAAATGCCTTGCAATGTGGACACACAACGTTCATTGGTCCAATAGCAACGATTTGCTGTGAACTGTAATCGATTGCCACGTTATAATTTAATGCAGCTCGATGGGGATTAAACGCAACATTTCTACGTTGTTGATTTCTATTCCATCGATTCCGTTCAACTTCATTGCGCTTCGCGTTGCTCGTTAGTTTGACTTGCTCGTATATATCTTTGACTTGCAGCATTGCGAGTTCTGCGACCTAAGTTGGTACGTCTAATTGGTGGAATTTTGAAGAACCAAAATTCAAGTAAAAATAAAAAATTGACAAAACGACGACAAAACAGCACTTCTCAAAAAACTCACTGAACAAACTGAAAACTGGATAAACATTCCGATCGAATGGACTGTTTTGAAGAAATGAATAAATGAATTTTTTGATCGACCGATGCAGCTGTTAAACGACATTTGCGGCGCGCGAACTGTCAAATGCGCGAACTGTCAAACGCGCGAAGTTTAAATAGTCGTTAAGTTTTCTGATTTTTTTTTAAATTTTCTTCTCAATTTTATTAATTTTTCATTCCGTAAGAACCTTCTACAAAGTGTTAGAAAATTAAAAAAGAAAAGATGAATGAAATCGGTAAAGTTGTTCTCAAGTTATGGCGTGACCAACAGAAATAGGGGTTCATTTTTATTTATATAGATAGATAAACTATATTTTATATATGTATAATATATAAATATATATTATTTACATTTAATAAAATACAAATAGAATTATACTATTTTTCTAAATTTTATTAAATTGTGTGTAATGTGTAAGATACGGCTTATCCACCTAAGTATTTACATAATATATGCCTAGTGGCTGTCGCAATGAATTTGATAAAAGTTGGACAAAGTAAAGAGGGTATGAGGGCCACACTGAAAGTTTCCGGAAAGAATAAGAAAAAAATACTAAAATAAATTTATCGTTTCACAAAATACGAATAAGCCAATCTCTATAACATTTATTATACTGCTCCGTGGTGACATCGGAAACATGTTTTTCATACTCTTCGACAGCCTCTTCTGGCGATGTAAATTGTTGACCGCGTAATTGGTTCTAAATTTTTGGAAACAAGAAGAAGTCACAAGGTGCCAAGTCGGGACTATATGGAGGATGGCTCATGGGTTCTACGTTTTTCGCCTTAAAAAGTCATTTGTCTGTTTGGCCGTGTGAGAGCTGGCATTGTCATGGTGCAAGATTATTCGTCAATAACTTCCGGCAAGCATATGGTCGTGTACCAATCAGCATTCCCGGTACGACGATTGTTTTTATTTTGTCGCTTTTTACTCAGTGAAAACATTTAGCCGTAACCAGCCCTTTTATTACCCACTGTTGGACATGGGCCTCCTCATGTACATTGTCGTGTGCATGAGAGATGTATGGCCTTAAAACGCCACGCTGGCCAAGCCGGTTAGCAACTCCACTCATTTAGACGTAGTGTAGTTCCACAGGGTCTGTGTTAGCCGCTTTGTTATCCTTTAGTCGCGTTTTACGACACCACACGGCACATACTTAAATACTTACTTACTTACACGGCACATACTTAAGGCAAGGAAGAAAATAAGTCGTGAGCAAAATAAAATAAGCACTGCTCACGCGGGACACACGAGTGGACAGCGTATATTTGATACTAGCTGTTGCCCGCGACTTCGTCCGCATGGACTTTAGTTTATAAACACCGTCTTTACCATCTCAGGGGTATTTGGTATTTTCAAAAACGATCACACACATTATTTCTTATAGCTTATTTTTTATCGAACAAATGTTCGACGTGATTCTTTAAATTGATATAACATTTTTATTTATGAACTGATTGGAATAAAACAAACACTAAATTTTAAGTGAAGCTTACCACAATACATTAGTGAAAACCGCACCCAAATCGGTTAAGCCGTTTCTAAGATTAGCGCGCACAAACGCACAGACAAACAGACAAACAGACACAAATTCTAACAATCATTTTTTTGGGTTCTATTGCGTTGATAAAGGCCCCCAATAATATTTTTCTCATATATCTTCCATGTACAGACGGCGATCACTTACATTTTTATTATATGTATAGATTTTCGCGACCCAACGCTTGACGCGCAACGCCGCCTGGCCCCACCTATCTTGTACATAGGGTTATTTTATTAGTTATCACTTACAGAGTTTTTTTTAAACGTCAGTGTAATCAGTATTTGGCCATTAACACCAAAAATAAATTTTTAAATAACTGATAAGGCTGTAGATTATATAAATAAATAAACTAAATGTCAACATGAACATCTCGTATCGTTTTTCACAGATAATGTTGAAACGGAAAAAGGAAAGAGAAGAAATGAAGAAAACAAAAGGGTCAATTGAAAACAAAACTGGTACTTGAACTAACATTTTCATAAAAAATATTATACGTGAATTTTAGAATAAAGGCCAATGTATAAAAGTGTAAAAAAACCCACACACTTGAGATATAGGTTGTACAAATCCAAATGAAAGCTTTTATTTTAATACTACGGCCGTGGGTTCTGGCACATCTCACTCACTACCGAAACACGTACGTATATTAGGGAAATAAGATAAAGTGGGAAGTGTAGTACATTTCAAGGTGATTCTAGGTACATTCTGTGAGAGAAGGGTAACGTGGTCAATCGATTGCGCCCAGCGGCTATTGTATTGCAGTGTGAACTCTCCCCCTCATAAAATGATGGTAAGTGGTCATTGCCACACATGGACACCTGCAACAAGCGGGGGCGGGTGCGCTGCGGACCGCGCGCAATTCTATCGTAGCGTACCGGAAATATCTCAGCTGGCAGTTCATTCCACAACTTTCGGGTTCGCGGTATTAAGTGTTTTTTGACCGCATCACACGTAAACAGTCATGTCAAGCAAATGCTGATGAACCGCACGACGAAGACGAGCGGTGCGATGGTAAAAAACCGAAGTTGGCATAAAATTTAACAGCTCCTTAGAACATTCCCCATTATATTATATATACAAAAAATATACCATATGTGTAATTGACAGAAAACGGGAAAACCAAGTTCAAATCCTTCCTAGACATTCTGCTAGAGCTACGTGAGTTGGACCCTTCCCTGACCGACACTTGGGTTAGGTCCGAGATGAATACCATAATCGTGGGCGGTCAGGAGACTACTGCTACTACTTTGTTCTACTCACTGCTCATGATTGGCTGCAGGCCTCGTATCCAGGACCTGCTGTTTGCTGAGTAAGATTTTACAATTAAAAATGACTAATGTTTTTTATGAAAATAAGATGGCTGACGAGTACACGTTGTAATAATTTATGAATCATATATTATCTATACATGGGGGCCGTTCAAGTATTACGTAAGCACCAAAGGGGGGGGGGGGGGCATGTCTTTGCTTTGCTTATTTTTGATGACATGGGGGACGGGAGGGGGGGGTTCTGAATGGCGATTACGTCAGCAATATTTATTTATTTACTTTCGTATTTTTTTGGAAAAATTTAGTAGATTCTGATTAAATGAGAAACTTCAACAGATTTTGTAAAAATTATACCAATGCTTACGTTAGCATAGGGGGGGGGGGGGGGACAAGAAGGGGGGGGGTCAAAATGACTAAAATTCTGCTTACGTAATACTTGAACGGCCCCTTGTAATAAAATCGACACAGAACCGTGTACAAGTGTACATGAAATGTCTACGTGTACAAGAAAGTGATTGCTATATAAAGTACGAATGATATACTTGTAGAGTCCAAAACAACATTTTTTGGAATTTTTGTTTGTCTGTCTGTCGGCCTGCCTATCTAAAGAAACATGGTATAGTTATAGCTTATGTACCGGTTTAAAATTTAGGGTACTTTTTATTCAGATTGATTATGGAGTTCCCACGGGAATCACGAGTTCACGCGAACGAAGTCGTGGACACCACTAGTGATATAATAGATATATTTATTATACCTAATTAAGTGTTACCGTTATTCACAAATCTGTGTATTTGTTTTTTATATTGAAGTTGCAGGACGAGCAAGCGGTCCCACGTGTTGGTAAGTGTTACCGCCGCCCATGGACACCTGCAACACCAGGGAGTATGCGGGCGCGCCGCCGACCTTGCAAAATCCTGTTAGCAGCCTTCTTGAAGAACCCCATATCGTAGTTTAATGGAAAGACCTCTTGAGGCAAACGTTTTTAAATTCCAATGCCACAAGAGAGAGAATGAGTCTCAAAATTATTATAACAGACAATCAATTTCGACAGCGCAAAATGAGTTTACTATCTTTTTCCAAATTTTAATTGCAGGATGAAAAATATCTTCGGCGGCAGTACCCGCGCAGTACAGAAAGGGGACCTCGCGAGCATGCGGTACTGTGAAGCGGTGATATACGAGACCTTGCGCTTGTTCCCCCCTCTACCGGCCGTCATGCGCTACGCTGATAAAGAATTGGAGCTTAGTGAGTCGTGTCCACAGAACAGCACCACCACCCTTATGTGTTGATGTTAAGTACAAAGCCGCCGCCACCAGCGTTGAACTACAGCACCTCTAAAAGACTGGACATGGCAATCCGCTTGGCCAGCATGTGGTTTTACAATTAGTCATGTATCCCTCATTGATACTAAAAGGGCTGGTAACGGTTTACTATTATGCATCACGTAGTCTAAATTGAAATAAATAGAAAAAAAAACTGTTAACTGATTGGTGTTTTGCATTCAGCTGGTGATCTTTCGTTGAAATGTCAAATTTTTCCTAAAATCAAAAGTCAAATCTTCGGATTTTAGCTAAAATAGCCTACTTAGATATTACCATAGATATAGAGGTATAGATGACGCAATCTGTCCGTCACTGTCCGTCAGCGTCGGTCCGGCGCTGAGCTCCTACTTCTCATTAAGCGTGCCTTTAGTCTGTTCCGAGCCGTGTAATGACTGAACACAAAAATATCTAAATGCGCTATACACAAAAGTTAAGGGAGATGTATCGTTTCATCGGCGGGTGGTTAAAATTTACTCGTAAAAGTGACTCGCTTGATTTTCATACAATCTCACGATCTTGCGTTGTCTATGTCTATGGGTATTTTGTTTCACAGATTCCTGTACAATTCCCAAAGGCACCGCGTGTTGTATCAACGTGTACGGAGCGGGGCGATCCAAACGACTGTGGGGAGAAGATGTCCTGGAGTACAAGCCTGAGAGGTGGCTGGGGGGAGCCCCTAGCCATCCAGCCGCATTTATCGCTTTCAGCTATGGGAGGAGGTCTTGTATAGGTATGTATTTCACATTCGGACAGGCTGGGACACACTACACTAACAGTGTCCGCGGACGTATACGACTGTAAATCGCAAGGACAACAGTTTATATCCATCTTCCTGATTCATTTTTTTTTTCATGAATGATGTAATGTGTACAAAACGCGAAAGTTTAAAAGGTATATTGATTATATTCCTTTCATAATGATATCTTTAAAAGTCAAAAGAGAGCTAGCTGTGAATAGGATTGTGGTCGATCGGCAGCGCACCCGCAAGCCCCCTGGTGCTGCAGGTGTCCACGGGCGGCGGTGACCACTTACCATTACATTGCCCACCCGTGACCCGCTCATCTGCCATCTCTTGTATAAAACAAATAATGAATTTATATTATTTTGAAAGTAACTTTATTTACAGGTAAAAAATACGCAATTGCGTTGCTGAAGACAATGCTGGCTCACTGTATCAGGGAGTTGGTGATAGAGTCTGAAGCGGACCAGTTGCAGTTCAAGCTAGACTTAGCCTTGAAGCCGGTCTGCGGTCATCTGATGAAAATTCACTTAAGGGAATAGCTTCTATCACTAGATCACTAGAGCTTGCATCTTAAGCAGTACTGACACCTTAATATGTGGCTTGTTTGATTGGTAACGAGGGTACTGCGGCAAATTATAGCACTCTAAGTTAGCACGTATAAGATGTACCTCGCCTGATGAAGTTTTAAATATATAAAAAAAATTTGTTACTTATTAAATTGGGCACCGATTCAATAACTTAATCATTATGTATCATCAATAACCTGCCGTATACGATATATTTACAAAAGTAATGGATTTATTTTAATTGCAACCAACTTCGTTTTACGACGAAAATTTAATGCCGGTCCCAGACATGTGTGCATATAGATTAGTACAAACACGCACAAATTATATGTGTACTAGGTACTTTGCGAATACTTGCATAAATATTTCGTGTTTGCCATCACTGTGTCGGTTTTTTGGCGTACATCAAAGGGAGCAAACGGCAAACATTTGAGATGGTTCCCACACACCTCCAAAGAGGCAGTTAGCTGTTTGTCGCTATCCACAACGGACGATTATTTTATTTCTACGTATATATATTATGAAGTGGACGAATGAGTGGATAATTCAATAAATTCTTGCAGTGGAATTTATTGAACTATTTATTACAAGGTGAACCAATTCTTTGGAACCCAAATTTTTTTCGGAGCTTTAAATTTTGGACTGGCGGAGCAGATGAAATATATAGTTAAGGGAACATAAATAATAGAACACTACAGCGTCGACCATTTGGTCGTTCGGATCGTCGTCATTATGTCCGTAGTCTTTGCGATAACTGACCCGCAAATATTTGCGAAACGAGTGTGGCTGTTCTTAGCAAAGAGTTTTGAGTTGGCACAAATATTTCCGAAAAAAGTTTGTACATATCTGTACACATGTCTGCGACCGGCTTAAAGGCAAATACTCCAGTGAAGCACTTTGGAAAGTGTTCAACTACTAAATATTTCTGTGTACAAATAATAACTGCGATATTTGGGTACGGGTTTAGGTAGATTTGTATAAATAACACTGTGATATTGTTATTAAGAACCGGAATGTGTAGTTTTTAAAATCTCATCTAAAGGTTTAACAAATAGCCACAATAATAAAATTGAAATAAATTGAACAATCTGTTATTTTATTAGTAAACACATTTATTTTGTTCATTATAATTTCTGTTATGTTCTAATAAAATATTTAATCGATAAAATAGAGTGCAGCTTGACACCTAAAGTGAATCGTGTTAAGTTGTAAATAGCCTAGTGCATAGTCGTCCTAAGAGTTGTGTAAGCGGAATAAACCGTCCTGATGACAAGCATCAGTGATCTGAAACTCAAGGTGGCGATGCCACCAGCTGAAAGGGTTTACGTCTTTTGAGAACTCTGCAGCATTAACAGCATCGTCTTCCTGTTTGTCACATCAAGGTTTTCCCATTTACATTCGTATACGGCATTCTCAAAAGTGATACTGGCGTCTATCAACCTCTGTCCAGTCAGACAGTCCATAGAATCTTGCATGAATGCAAAAGGAATCTCCATATATGTATTTTCTAACCCACCAAGTAGTTCTGCAATTACACCAGCTGTTAGGATCATGAATTCGACGACTACTGGTCCCCGAAACACGTCCTCCACTTGGCGAATGAGAGTAATATTCGTCGCGTGTGTCTTTATAATGTTTTCTAACTTCTCTCTGATGTATTTATTCATTATTTTATTTTTATTGTCTACAGTAGTAACGAACGCATTATCTGTTTCAATCAAAGCTGCTTTATGAAGTGAATTGTAATAATTTTGAGCGTCATCCCATAAATGTAACACTTCTTATCTTAAAGCCAACATTTGTCCCTCTGTGTAGCCAGACAAAACTATGAGCAGTGCTGATATGTTGACCGGTAGATAACAAGTCCAAATGACACCTGCGGACATGAGTATGAAACCTATTTCATAGTTTGGTGTCTCGAACTTTGGTTCTAAACCTGAAATAGAGATGGTTATTAAGGCCAGTGTAACAGATGATAGATTTCACGAAACAGATAGAAGTGATAATTCTATTTAAAATTTTCGTTATTAATGCGATCGAACATAAGCAGAATTGTAATGATTAAAAATACTTATTATTTCTTTTTTATTATTACAAAATACAAAGCACTGTTATATATAAAATAATACAAAGTATTTTATAACATATACTGACAATTAAGTACCTATATAAAATGAATAAACAGAAATTGTGCCAGAAGGAAAGAAAGTGGTTAAGAATAAACTGTTGTTGTGCAAATTTTATTTTGAAATGACATAAACTGAAATGTAAAAGGCGCGTTACCGTATATAACTTGGTAATCCTCCATGAGATGTCTCCCAGGCCTTATAAGGGCCTTTGCGACGTACAGTACACCGTTGGCAATGATCACTATCCAAAACGCCATTGCACGCTTTTTAACAACCCGCTGGCTTATCTTCATGTTTTGAGCCATGCGACTGTTGGGGACTGAGAGTGAGTCACATGCTCTGTATCCATCTACAATTTCAGTGATAATTTTCCTAAAATAAAATTAAGCAGATATATGTCGATATTACGGCTAGAGGTGGAAGTGTGGCTGCAACTATGTCTAGTTAGGCGCATCCGCAATTGACTAGAACTAAGTGTAGGCATTTTCTTAACGGCTACAACCTACAACCATGAGCTTTGAGCCGTTTAAGCCCGACTAGCGGATTTGGCCACACTTCGGTTTTTAACCGTAACTAATATATACCGCACGTACCATATACCGCGACCAAGTGTTGGAACAATATTCCCACACCTATTAGACAGTCGATTAGTTTAAATTGCTTCAGAGTTAAATTCAAAGCTTGTCTCATAGACGTTCAAAAAAGATTTGAAAACTATAAAACTTATAACTATTCCATTAAAGTTCGATGTTGCCGAACCACTCCGATAACGGTTACTTGTACTGCAACTAATATTTGACTATTATTTATCTATATGTTATATATGTTATTATTTATCTCTATATATTATGTATATCTCTATCTATACATATATATAGGTGTTTGTCTTCTCTATTTTAAATATTGTAATGTGATTTTTTTTTTATTTTTTTATGTACGAAGGCGGCAGACGAACATACAGTCCACCTGACGATAAGTGGATACTGTCGCCCATAGACATCTGGGATACATGCCAACATTAGTCCAAAATGACAAATGTTGGCACGCCCCCGGATGCGCTGCCTACCTTTGGAGATATAGGAATGGATTTGGAGAAAGGGTTGGGAAAATGGGGAGGGATAGGATGGGATGGGAATGGGCTCTGGCACATCTCACTCACTACCGAAACACGTACGTACATTGGGGAAATACGATAAAGTGGGAAATGCGGTACATTTCAAGGTAGTCTTCTGTGATATGTACATTTCAATGTGATATGCACATATTTGATCAAGTTTACTCTCATAGGCCCATGAATTGTGTTCAACGGCGCACACCGCTGTTTGCACCCGTGTCACGCCACGCGTCTTGGTTCCGTCTGAAAATCAGCGCTGTATGCTGTTTTTACGGTATACGGCTTGTGCTGAGACGGATACCCTTTCGACACACATGAGACCGCGCAGTATTTATCGCCTTGTTTTAATTTAATTTTTTTTTTGCTAATATGAATATGTTTTAATGACTTTTAGAATAAGAAATGTTGCGCGATCACTTGAGTGTCTGAAATAAAAAATCTATCTAATTACATACAAATTCATCCAGTTTCATAGGTTTAAAGCTTTGTGCATTCTATGTGTTTGAAATATCGGTTTTAATCTTGTTTTGTTTTGAAGATCCATAATAAATTGTTTTATCTATTTATTCGTTGTAGGTACTCTCGATTTCTCGGAGTGTTTCGGCTCACTTAATCCGACTCCGCTCGCGGATCCGACTCCTCTTAACGATTCCTTGACTCCTTTGAGTCACCTACTTATATTTTACAAGAGCCCGAGAGCGACTTACTCGCTTTGCATCATGTTCGTTCACGTAACTCAGCAATCCAAAAATGAAAGGAATAAATAAATCCTCGGAGTCGATAACAGATAGCCGGAATCATTAAGAGTTTCGGCTCCGCTCGCGGTTTCGGATCTTTTGATTCATTGAATCCGGAGTTACCCATCACTACTATTTAGTTATCATTCACTTCAGAAGTTGAGATCTACCTATAAGAATACATGAAAATCAGCTTGAATGTTCCAATTTCGCTGGTGAGTCCCAGAGAGGTGACGACCATTGCTGGAACCATGTCTCCAGTCTCGTGGCACCTCCAGAAGACAAACCAGAACGAAGAGATTAAATACCACGTAGAAGTAGCTCATCGCGATGGTTGGAGTTATGATATAGAAGATTACCGGGATTCCTAAAAAACACGAACCAAATCGAATCGAAATTTGACTAGCGTCTCTTTCAGCGTGTTCACTAGTGATCTTTGCTATACTGAAGTAGGACTTTTATTTAGTCTGATAGTAGGGCGGCCAAATGACAACTAAAGAAAGTCCGTTTATAGCAACCACTCGGTTTATAGCAATACCTAACAAAATATTTTAGGATATCATCTCCTATGCATGCAACAAATGGATGTCTCTCTCCTACACTGTGGAGTTATGACGTCGTCAATATGGCCGCTGATGCTTTTCTTTATCTTTAAATATCCCGAGAACTACATAAGATATTTTCACGTGTGAGGTATCGTATGAAAGCTATTTAAATTATTAACGAGAATGTTTTAGCTACTAAATAGCATAGATATTACAGAAACAGAAATATTTACAAAAAAAAATTTTTCAGTGCCTCATTTTTTAATATAACAAACAATCACTCGCTTTATGGTAAATAACATTTAATAATAAACAGTTGCTACATTATTGCAATTTCCAATAAACTTTAATTATTAACAATAACATATAAAATAAGAGATATGTTATTTTTCGTAAGGCGGTGTCTTCATTTTTATAGTCGTAAAATACCATCAAGGTGACCGCTGATGTTGTTATTTACCTTCAAATATCTGGAGAACAACGTAACCATTTTCACGTGTGATACATCACATGAAAGCTATTTAAATTTCCATAAAAGTATTTTAGTGATTAAATATAGTAGGTATATAGAAACAGAATTATTAACGAAAATATTTTTTGATCCGTTACCAATTTTTTTTTATACATAACTAACAAACCACTGACTTTTTTTTTTATATACTAGTGGGCGGACGAGCAAGCGGTCCCACGTGATGGTAAGTGTTACCGCCGCCCATGGACACCTGCAACACCAGGGGGTATGCGGGCGCGCCGCCGACCATGCAAAATCCTATTCACAGCTCTCTTGAAGAACCCTATATCGTAGCTTAATGGAAAGACCTCTTGAGGCAATTCGTTCCACAGCCTGCGGGTTCGCGGTATAAAGTAATTTTTGGAGCGAACAGTGCGCTACACCTCCGTATCGAGGAAATGCGGATGGACCGCACTTCTGTGATGTATAAAGTTTGTATAAACTTTATGGTAAATAGCATCTAATAATAAATTGTTCGTACTTTACTTTCTAATAAACTAGCAATCCTAGCAATCCGATATAAAATAAGAAATATATTTTACTTTTTGCAACAGTGTCATGATTGCCCACGTATACTTACGAAGTCCGACCAAAATCGTTATTTGACGACGTTTTGAAATTCAGCCGCCCAACTATGACAATATTGAAAGGATTACAAAAAAAGATAGCAGCTTGTTTAATCGTGCATGGTAGAAAAACTTGACTTGTATCTTCAAACAACTTTTTTTTTGGCTTGTTTATAAACGAGCAGCAAAAAATACTAAACGGGCAGCAAATCATGATCAACAAGACCACGTATTTTTTAATAATTCACGTAGATAACATTAAATTACTAAGAATGTCATTACTAAGTCGATGTAGTGCCGCTTCGCGGGAGTCTTTACTGTTGCCAGAGAATCGAAACCTAACCCATCTATAAATTTGCTGCCATCGATTTGCACATTCAGTATTTTCTTGCTGCTCATTTCATTAGCTGTTCAGCTGCTTGGTGTGTGTTTGTTCTTGTCTTTGTATGTGTCTCTGGACACAGGGAATCCTAGTGTGGGCCATTGAGTGTGGCGTTATTATTATATTTATTATTTTTTCTTAATAGTTATAATAATCAAAATAAATTCGTGTATTCATGAGTGTAACTTTGTGACCTACCTTTCTTGTACTGACTGTCGATGTTGAGAGTAAGGGCCCTCAGCATGAAGGCGACGTTCCATATCATCGTGGGCAGGTCGCAGTACTCCAGACCGAATTTGCGAACTTTCTCCCACATTTTTCTTTCTTTGCTTCAAATTATAATATCTTTGATGCTTTATTTATTTTGATTGGTACAAAGTACTTTTTTCTGATATTCTAGTTTTATTTTCTTTAATTAAGAAAATATTAATTTAATTCTTATTAAGAAATTCTTTAATTTAGTTTATTTTATTTCTTTATTCTTTAAGAAAATCTATTCATTTTAAAACGTAAAAGTTTTAGGTATATTAGCAAATTTTTTTTATTAGTTATTTTATTGTTGTGTTGTAAATATATTTGAGGGCAGAAACGCTTCTAGAGGTCTGTCTGATAAAGAATAAGCTGAAATTAATTAGTACCTAGTTAGATATTAATTAAACATAGCAAATGACAGCCGTAAAGTAGAGGTGCGAACACTTAATTAGTGCCTAATAACATATTTACTACGAATCAAAGCTGTTTAAAAATATCTTTAGAAATAAAGAAATAAATGAACATATACCGTTATTATTTTGACAGTTTCTTGTCATTTTAAGTGTAAAAGTTTTACTTACAATTAGTCATTGTTTTACTTGGAAATTTATATAGTCACTTTATTCACATTATTTTACATATTAAATATTAATTTTATTTAATTAAGATTATTTAACAACCTTTTTTTATAGAAAAGATGACAGACTAGTTGGCGAGCCATATGATGGTAAGTATTCACCGCCGCCCATGGACACCTGCAACAGCCGGGGGATTACTTGGCTCACACTGCCGACCTTGGAGAATTCTGTTCACAGCTCTCTTGAAGAGCCTTTTTTCTAGAAAATAATTTTTTAGGCATATTTTCTTTTCATCTTCTATGAGCAATTAATTTTTCATTAACATCACAATATTTTATGGTTTCGTTTATCTTATTAAGCAAGGGAATTAAAACTGATCGTGTATATCAGATTTTTTATTAATAATTAATTATACTAAAACACTATTGCATCATACATTCCATTATCGATTTTTTAAATTACATTCTATACATAACTTTTAAATTTTTGCGTTTTATACGCAGTTTATATTCTAAATCGGGTCTGAACGCGTATAATAAAGGTATTTGTTTACCTGTTATTCCTACTCGACCTTTCGGCACGGGTTCCACCAGCCGTGTAACCCAGGTTACACCAGAGTGACGCGACGCATACGGGCTGTATAAAATACCACCAGGACCTATTCACTGAGGATGTGTGCAGATATCAGTGTTCAGTACAATCGCTAAAATTGTATGGCCTACCGAAAATTCATAGGGCCAATGTTCATTTGCGCCCGATAGTAAGTCAGATTGGGTCATCTACATATGACCCGGCCAAACTCATCTCTTCAATATTGCAAACATTGGTGGGTGGAACATCGTCATTTGTGAAAGATTCTCACCATTTCATAAAAAATATAAACGAAATAAACTAGAACCACAAGAAGTCATGGTGAGTTTTGACGTTGAGTGGGTGTTTAACATTGTTCCTCTTAAAGAGTGTCTAGATATTATGAAACATAGGTTCGCTTGTCAACCGATTATATTGCCTTACTGGAACACTGTCTGGAAGGCAATTACTTCCTATATCAAGGTTAACACTATCTCCAGATAGATGGCGTCGCTATAGGTAGTCCTGTAGCACCAATAATTGCGAATATCTGGCTGGAACTCTTTGAAGAGAGAGCCCACAGTCTTGAGCCAAACATAGTGAGACTTTGGAGTATGTTGATGACATCTAAGGAAGTAGACAGAAAGTGGAACAATATATTAAACACCACAATTCTATTCATCCAAAAATGCGGTTCACGTATGAAATGGAAAAAGATTTGGCGTTTAAACTAAAAGATTTAGCCAAAGGTAAACAAATACCTTTGGCTTTCTTAAATGTTAAAATAATGGTTAGAGATGATGGTTCCTTATCACACACTGTTTATAACCAGACAACACACACTGACAGATAAGTGCATGGAACTTTTTGCAAGGACAATAATTTGGTTCTAAAGTAGTTGTGATTAGGGCTTTTGAAGAGTTCATTGATACCCGTCCACAAGACTTTTACAGAAGTGGCATCAATCAACTGCCGGTGAGGTGGCAAAAGTGTGTAGATAATATGGGTCAATATTCCGACTAACATAATAAAATCAAACATAACATAAAAAAAACAGTTTCTCACACAAATCGGTCATTTCATTGGTAAACACCTAATATAACCCTTTAAACGTTACGTCATTGACTAGTGATTTGTGATCGTTGATATTATATATTATCAACCATTATATATTATCTAAGTATTCATAATTAATAATATTACGCATATAATAATCAAATCAAATGGAATCATTTATTTGCACAATGTGAGTAATAATAAATGGTAATCACGTACAATAGCTAGTAACATTTGTCAGAATTAGAGTGCAAAATAAATATTGTTAGAAGCGTCAACCAACCCATCTAATCCTGTTTTTTATGTCCTGGTTATTATAAAAATATAATAATCAGGACTATTGTCATAATATTTAGTTCATAGTTGACCTGAGAGTAGTGTAAGCTGAATAAACAGTTTTTATGACACCCATCAGTGACACGAAGTTCAATGTGGCGATGCCTCCGGCAGAGAGAGTCAGCGTCTTTTGCGAGTTCTGCAACATTAATAGCACAGTTTTCCTGTTTGTCACGTCGAAGTTTTCCCATTTGCAATCGTATAAAGCATTCTCAAAAATCAAACTGGCGTCCATTAGCTTCTGTCCAGTTAAACAGTCCATTGCAACTTGAATGAATGCAAATGGCATCTCTATGTACGTGTTCTCTAGCCCACCAAGCAACTGTGCTATTAAACCAATACACAGAATCATAAATTCGGCTGCAACTGATCCGCGAAAGATGTTTTCTAATTGACCCACGAGATTTATATTAATTGCATGTATTTTTACAATACTTTCTAACCTCTCCTTGATGTATTCGTTGATTATTTCAGTTTCATGGTCTCCAGTAGCAATAAACGAACAACCAGCCTCATCCATTGGTTCATTGTGAAAAGATTTGTAATGTTTTTGAGCATCGTCCCACATATGTAATAAATCTTTGCTCAGAGCCAGCATCTGTGCTTCTGTGTAACCAGATAAAACTATAAGCAGTGCCGATATGTTTGCTGGTAAATAGACAGTGAATATTACGCCTCCGCAAGTGAGAAGGAAACCTATCTCATAATTTGGTGACTCAATCATTGGTTCTAAACCTAAAATGTACACAACAGTCATTATTTTATTTAATGTAATTTAAACTGAGACATGTTTGAGATAAGGTGCTTTTCTTTTGGTATCACGTATAAAATCCGTAATCATAACTAGCCTATTTTTAGTCTAGTACTGAATATAGGTCTCGTATTGCATTGTCTTGCGCATGAGGGTTGTATGGACTTAAAACGCCAAGCTAGCCAAGTGGGTTGGCGATTCCACTCTTCCTTAGAGCTTAGAGGTCTTAGAGGTGTAGTTCCTTAGAGCTTATAGTAGCGTCTTTGTTATTCCGACAACCACGGGAAGAGATGGGGTCGTGTTATTTATTCTCAAGTCGGCTGACATTGCTCGATATAAAAACACGTAGAAAAGTGTATGTATTAACTGTTCTGAACTAATAAATGTCCTTTTGAACCGAGAACAAGAGCATCCGAAGCAAAGCATCTTGCATTCTATTGAAGCAGTTGAAGAATTATTAATACAGCATGACAGTACTGCAATAAATTACTAACGAACTGAAGTGAGACGTGCCAGAGCCCATTCCCATCCTATCCCTCCCCATTTTCCCAACCCTTTCTCCAAATCCATTCCTATAGCTCCAAAGGTAGGCAGCGCATCCGGGGGCTTGCCAACGTTTGCCATTTTGGACTGATGTTGGCATGTATCGGGGATGTCTATGGGCAGCAGTATCCACTTACCATCAGGTGGACTGTATGCTCGTTTGCCGCCTTCGTACATAAAAATAATAATAAAAAAAAACAATATGAGGCGTTGAAAAACACGAACCCAGAAGTATTTGCGTTTCATCTAAAAGTTGTCTTCCAGGACGTAAAAATGGCCTAATAATGTATACAATGCCATTGCTAATAATCACTATCCATAATATCATTGCCCTCTTCTTGATAATTCTCATATATTTCATTAAATTTCGCCACATGCGACTGTTAGGTAATACGAGAGCGTCACAGGCGCGGTATTCATCAACCATTATTTTTATTGATTTTCTAAAAAAATGAGACTCGGTATAATAATTTAAAAATGCAATAAGGGTGCTGTTAGAAGTAAAAAAACCGTAAAAAGTTTTTAGAACTTAAAAACCGTATCCATCCCTGTTTTCGTCCACAGCTGGGTATAAGCCACCTCATGCACATTGTCTTATGCATGAGGGATGTATGGTCTCAAAACGCCACGCTATTCAAACGAATTGGCTAGTCTACTTTTTGGAGGTGGTATAGTTCCTCCATGGATGTAGCTTGTAGTAGCTGCTTCGTTACTCCTTACTAGCCTTTTACAACACCCACGGGAAGAGGTGGGGTAGGACAGCCGACACCATACGACTGACTTAAGAGTGAGTTCAGTGAACACTACACGTACGGCAATAAAACGAGTGGATTTCTCGAATCGTCTGATATTAATTTTTACTTACTGATAAGCGTACATGAAAAGAAACTTTGCGGTTCCAATTTCGCTGGTGATTCCAAGGGAGAAGACAATAAAGGCGTCCACTAGCTTGCCGGTCTCTCGGCACCTCCAGAACACAAACCAGATCATCGAGACCAAGTATACATAGAAATAGCTCATAACTATTGCTGGTGTTATGATGTAGAAGATTTTGGGGATACCTGAAAATGAATATGGAAAAGATGAGTTTCGTTACCAACGAAATTAAAAAACATTTTGAAGTTGAACATTTTGAGTGCACGGTGCAATCCAACAGCCGCTGGGCGCGCTCAACTGGCCACGTTACCCCTCTCTCACAGGAGACTACCTTGAAATGTACTGCATTTCCCATATTATCTCTCCCATTATTTCCCTAATGTACATGCGTGTTTCGGTAGTGAGTGAGATGTCCCAGAGCCCATTCCCATCTTATCCTTCCCCATTTTCCGAACCCTTCCTCCAAATCCACTGCTATGTCTCCAAAGGTAGGCAGCGCATCTCGGGGCGTGCCAACGTTTGTTTTTTTGGACCAATGTTGGCATGTATCGCGTTTGTCTATGTGCGATAGTATCCACTTACCATAAGACGGACTGTATGCTCGTCTGCCGCCTTCGTCCATAAAAAATAAAAGTGGCTGGTGCGTCGTTACTGTAGATCCCTTTAGTTCGGTACTCTTTAAAATTGCGAATTCTGGCATTCCTGCATAATTCGAAAATGGTGGTGTATATACATTTTGTGTTTCGGACTCATATAATTGAGTTTATAATTTGCTGAGTGGCAGAAAAGTTGTGAGTTAGGTGCTATGAAAGCTTCAACTGACCTTTCTTGTACTGACTGTCGATGTTGAGAGTAAGGGCCCTCAGCATGAAGGCGACGTTCCATATCATCGTGGGCAGGTCGCAGTACTCCAGACCGAATTTGCGAACTTTCTCCCACATTTTTGTCAATTTAAATAGATATTATTACGTATATTTAATAATTATGTTATTAATTATTTTTAATAATTATATTTTTTCTTGCGCAACGGTCTTGTTGTCTTAAAGTCAATATCCCTTTATATTATTTATAAATGTAATTTACATATGTGAATTTATTCCTACCCACAAAGAATTATGTATTTATTTACTTAACAAACTTTATTGCATATTGTCCTACAAAAGACGAGCTTATTGCCTTAAGCCTTAAGGCAATAAGCTCGTCTTGGCAATAAGCCTTAAGGCTTAAGATATTCTCTGGCGGCCCTTTGGGTTGATCAGAGAGATACATTTGGAGGTGCGATGAGAAGTATTTATTATAAAAATATAAACGGCAACAGTAAAATTTCTTTAAATATACCTAATGAATATATAACATACATAACTATATAAATAATAAAATACATACACACACATATATACAGAAAAAATACACATATAAATACAGATCCCTTCTATATAAACAATAACGAAGTATTAACATGTTTAATCTTCGTATTGATTGATTTTAGAATTTTCATTAGGCTGGAAAAGAAAAAGTAAATACTCTTATAAATAACTAAAACGCTTAATATAATAATTGTATGCTTAATATAATAGAATGGAATTGAGAGTCAAGAGTATAATGAATAAGTAGTTCCTTTTGTTCTATTGTACTTTACATTCGATTGGATGGAAGTAGATAGTCGATTGGACAGTCATCACCCGATAGAAGTATAGGGATAGGATGGAATGGAATGGTATGGGAAATGGAAGCTGGGATATCTGGCTCACTATATATGATAGTGGCTCACTATAAATGCGTATGAACGTATATTGGAGAGAATAGGATCACCTATCGCTCTCCTAGGTTTGCTGGTAGAAATCTCCTACGGGTATAAGCACGCCCTTTGTATGTATTTTCTTTTGTAGCTATTTTTATTATTTGTATGTACAATAAAGTATATAAATAAATAAAACATTTCATGATAGTCTTCTTTCTGTGAGTGTGGGGTAACTTTATCAGCAGGCGGCTGTGGAATTGCAGCGTGTATTTTCACAATTACATCTTGGTAATGCAACAATTGACAGCAACGAACTTATATCCACTTATTTTGAATGGGCAACTCTTTAAAATAAGGGCTTTAAAGTGAATTGGAAATATAATATATAAAATTTCACTTAGGTATGTTATATTTATTTATGGTATTTGTGGAAGTCTCGATGATAGCTTCGTCAGAAAAATATATTTTTTTAAACGATAACTATAGTTCATAATAAAGTATCTTTAATGAAAGGAAATTACATAATAATAGGTTGGTAGGTTTTTTAATGTGTACCTATAATGCCTTAATAACAGAAAAAATAATGTAGGAGCTATTTTTGCTGGTATAGGGTTATCGAGAGAGAATTTTTCTTGGTATAGGAGATACGGGCAGATTTGGAAATTAAAATTGATGTCTGACCACATGACATAAAGACAACGTCAAGTTAGATAAGAGTTATTTATAGAAATGAAAATTTCAAAATTCTACATCCAATACATTTTGTTTTTATGGACGAAGGCGGAAGACGATGGTACGTGGATACTGTCCGCGATACATGAAAACCGTGGGTGTTCACGGGCGACAGTATCCACTTGCCACCAGATGGACTGTACGGTCGTCTGCTGCGTTCTTTCTATACAAAAATATGACCTGCCCAGTACCATTTAAAGTTCTGATACTAAAATGTATGTAGAATTGTTGATTGATTGTTGTTATTATGTTGGTGACCTAGCGCACGGTTTCGCTAAAGTGGATTTTCATTTCCTTTAATTTTCCTGGATGTAGATTGACACATAGCTCTTAAAAATAATACTAACTAATACTAACTAATCACAATGAGTTGTATTTTGTTACTCGTTAATAAAGTTATTATTATTTATTTAAAAAATGGTTCTGAACCATCTCGTCTCTCCCTCGGTGAGCTAAAATGCGGGAGAGACTGTATGACCCATGCAGGACGGTGACGTCCATTAAAAACACATGCGACTGTTCCCGGTCCGTCAACACGATATCAGGATTATTCGCTCGGATAATTCTGTCCGTGATTCGTGGTCTCAGTAGAGCTTTACGCGGTCGTTTTAGAGCACCAGCTCCGGTGTGTACTTGTAATAAGGCAGTCTTTGTTCTAAGCGACCGTATTTCATGGCGAGCTCGTGGTGCCGATATTTCTGGCTGTTTGGTCATGTCTGTGCAAATACTCAGTCTTGGAGAGAGCCGAACAACCAGAAGTGACATGCCTGAATGACACGTGTGGCCTGATAAGCACACGCTCGACATACGTTCACGGGGCCATCCCTCAGTATGTACTCAGTATGCCCGATAGTTCAGCGTCGTCATCACCTGATCCTGCATCTCACAGGCAAACCTCCCGGTTTCTTTGAAGAGATCTCCGTAGCGCAGCCAGTGCACGGAGGCTTTGTGTCTACGTGGAGCTCGTGGAGAGCCTTGAAGAACCTTGTGTGCAGTTCTTTTTATTTTATTTTTTATATTGTTAATTGCCATGTGGCATTTGATACAGAAAAAAATGTTTGTTTGTATGATATCATGTCCCTTCCCAGGCATATAGAATAATAAACAATGACATGGATTAACTTGACTTGACTTGGCGATTTAAGTCTTTCCATACAAAATTTAACACACTGTATTTTATTTAGCCCTCAGACACAATGTAGAAAAACGTTTAAAGAAGTGTTTTAACACTTGTTTAAGTATTTACATTATAACATATTTATACCAAGTTCCGAGTTAATAGCACCTATTTTTCGTTATACAACATTGACACCCAGTTTCGCCCCTTTAGATTTTGAATTATGAGAAATCTCGTCATAGTGTCGTCACGTTGGTAAAAGGAATCTCTTACAGAAGACTGCCATAAATGATATCAACATGTTTTGAGAAGATGCGAAAGTTACTAAAGTCCGTTTCGTTTTCCTTCCTTTCTCATTCTATCCCATCTAATTCCGTCCTGCTTTTCTTAAAATTCCTTATTATTTCATACTTTACCTTGTATTCAATCCGAAGCAATCTCACTCCGTTGCGTCATCCAATTGGATAGGAAAAATTGTGTATGTACTCGGAGAATTGGACAATAATTTACTTGACATACTTATTATATACCTATACTTATCATTATTAGGAAGCATTCCCCTTCTTGCCTAGTCCTTATTCCCAACCCCTTCAAAGGTAGGCAGCGCAGATGCGCCGCCGCCTACCTTTGAATTTACAAATGTTGGTACTTCTATAGATATAGATGTTCCATGGACACATGGGCGACTTTATCCAGTTACTACCAAGTGGAATGTCCGCTCGTTTGTCACCTTATTTCAATGAAAAAAATAAATATCTCTGTTACTTCCAGTCTTTTAACATCTCTTTGATATACTCAAGGGCTCGTTACATAGACTATTAAAACACGCCATATCTAAAACTAACAATGACTCAGTAGATGTGATTAGCTCATGAAACTCCTATCCCATTTCACATCATTGCATCGAATTCGACTTGTGTGATCGCAACCAGGAAATTAAACAACCGTTTCTCGCGCGTTACGTTTATTGCTCTAATTTGTACAATACAATTGTGTTTGGCACGACAGGCCTGTTATCTCATGCCTCTTCATACCTATGTTTATCTAATATGTATAGAATCGATATAGTATTGTGTTAGTTAAGCTATACGTTAAGTTTCAATTAAAGGTCTTTTAAAATAGTAGCCTAAGATAGGCATTAGATTATGATTTTTAACTTGCTTCAATTTTTGTTTTTGTTTTATTTCGTACTAGCTGTGCCCGCGACTTCGTCCGCGTGGAATTTTAGTTTTTAAACTGTAAATTAGGATATCTTTTTTCTCGTCAGCCGATTTCGATGAAACAAAGCCTATTCGAAGCGCCAAGCAAGCTTAATTAACCTGTGGAAACCCTATGAAAATCCGTTCCGTAGTTTTGGAGATTAGCGTGTTCGAACAGACAGACACAAAATTTTTCAAAATCGTCTTTTTGTATTCTGATACTCTTCTTTCATCGCCCCTAATCAGTTATTGGTAAATATATTCAATGTACAGACACGCTGGTTCTACAGTTTTATTATATGTATAGATAGATTGCATAGACGTGGATGGCACGTTCCGGTGTTTCCGGATTAGCCGATGGCCAATGTATTCGTAATGTATCTGTCATATTTATACATTTCATAGCACCTTTCAACTTTTGTTCAATTTGAAGGCTGGTTGCTAGAGAATGCCTCTAGACATTAAGACCGCCTTCAATTACGTCATTTTTGTTTTTTAAATTAAAATAAATCAATAAAACAATAACCATGAAACAGGATAAAAACAGCATCAAGAATTTCGGTATATTATTTATTAATTCTATAAACTAAAAAAAAATATGTAGTGCACTCAATTATACGCTAATTTAAACTGTAACATATTAAGTTGATGTATTGCACACTATGTTGAATTATAAGTTTTTCTGTGTAAATGCTACTGGTGTATCTTAAATAAATAAATAAAAACGCTCTTTATTGCCAATAGTGATCCAATAAACATTTATATCTAATTTACTGGCAATGGGACTGTGTGTCAGCGTATGCTGGTAGCGCACCCAATAATTATTTAACACCCATAGAATCTTATTTATCAATAATATTTTCATAATATTGCTTAGTTCATAGTCGATCTGAGAGTGGTATAAGTAGAGTAGATAATTCTAATGACGGCCATCAGTGATGCGAAGCTCAAGGTCGCGACGCCTCCGGCCGAGAGGCTCATGGTTCTTTGAGAACTCTGCAACATTAATAGCACCGTCTTCATATTTGTTACGTCTAAGTTTTCCCATTTACATTCGTAGACAGCTTTCTCAAATGTGACGCTGGCATCAATTAGCCTCTGTCCAGTTAAACAGTCCATTGATACTTGCATTAACGCAAATGGCATCTCCATGTACGTGTTCTCTAGTCCACCAAGCAGCTCTGCTATTAAAGCGATTGTCTGAATCATGAATTCTGCTGCAACCGGCCCTCGGAACACATGTTCCAATTGACGCACGAGGTTTACATTCATTGTATGTATTTTTACAATATTTTCTAGCTTATTCTTGACGTATTTGTTGATTATTTTATTTTTATTCTGTTCAGTAACTGAGTTGTTAGGATCAATTATTGTCGCTCTGTAATATTTTTGTGCATCATCCCACAAATGTATTAATTCTTCACTCAAAGTCAGCATCTGTCCTTCCGTGTAACCAGACAAAACTATAAGCAGTGCCGATATGTTTGCAGGTGAATAACAACAGAACATTACACCTGTACTTGCGAGAATGTAAGCTATCTCGTAATTTGGTGAATCAAACATTGGTTCTAAACCTAAAATAAATACATTAATTATACTAATTGATTAAACTTCACAAAACTGGGAGCAAATTTGAGACAAGATACTTTCTTGATGGATAATAAGATTAATGGCAAAAATGTAAATGTGAGAAATTAAACGGACTAAAGGATAAGGAAGGATAAAAAAATGAAATGTACCATAAAATTGTTGAATAGCACGAACCTATAAGTACTTGGGTGTCTTCCAGAAGATGTCGTCCATCTTTATAGAATAATTGGATTATAATTGGTTTAGTAACGTATATAACACCGTCACCAATAATTACTATCCAAAATACCATAGCTCTCTTCTTGATGATTCTCATAGTCTTCATCAAGTTTTGATACATGCGACTGTCAGAGATTAAGAAGGTGTCACAGGCGCGATATCCGTCCACTATTTTTCTTATTGACTTTCTAAAAAAACATTGGGAGATTAGATAAGTCATTAAAAATCGTATACCACTGAATTCTGTAGCGTTTTTTAACTTACTGATAAGCGTACATAAAAATCAACTTCGTGATTCCAATTTCGCTGGAGAATCCCAGCGAGAAGATAATAATGGCTGTCAATATTTCCTCGGTCTCTTGAGATCTCCAGAATACGAACCAGATCATGGAGATTAAATATACATAGATATAGCTCATCGCCATTGCTATGGTTACGATGTAAAAGATTTTTGGGATGCCTAGAAAATTAAATTAAATGCACAAGTAAATTTATACATCTGATGTGTTTCTATAATATTGTTACGTATGTAGCTTTGAGTTTGGTATTTTTTTTGGTATATTGAACAATACAATAGTCTTCTGCGTGCTCCTTCAAATTATTTTAAGATTTACTGCTGAAAATGACTGTAATCGCGAGTAGACTTCTAACTCTAATTAACAGGCATACCTGTAAGTGGTATAGAAGCTGATACTCATTTATTTACCCTTCTTGTACTGACTGTCGATGTTGAGAGTGAGGGCCCTCAGCATGAAGGCGACGTTCCACAGCATCGTGGGCAGGTCGCAGTATCCCAGACCAAATTTGCGAATTTTTTCCCACATTTTCGTTCTGCAGATAAATGAATATGTAATATTTGACACTGATCATAATTTTCTGGACTCCGCAATTGTCTTGGTGTGTAAAAGTAATATTTTTTTAACACTAATATAAGATATGATTTACACTGTATTGTGATAGATATTTGTAGTTTTAAATTTTAAGGATTTTTTAGTTTGTAATTATCACGTTTAATCTTTTTATTATTGTGTTTAATACATATTTTTATAGTGCCTTGAAAAATAAGCGATACATTTTTTTTGTATTATAATTAATCCTGTAATGTGTCAATTCATTATGATTTTTAATTATTATAATTATATTTGTATTTCAATAACACTGGTCTTTACGGGTCTTAAATCAAAACACAAAATGTTTAAATGTTTCTAAATGATTTATTAAGAGCGTAGTTGGTCGGTTTCGCCGTTGTTAGATTTCATTATCGAACCGTTATCGGCGGATTATTATTTCTACGTGTCCGGGGTCGTGAGAAGAAATTATTATTTCAACATGACTGCATTGACAACTATAATTATCTTTCGATGAGGGTTAGGTTTTATTACTACTGCTTCTTGTTCGACTCATATCATTTCTACTTTTGTATGCAATACTCACTTTCTATTGGGAAACTGAAATAGTTTTTTCACGTAGTGCGAACCTGTAACAATACCTTTTTAAAATGTTGTATGTATGGCTCTTGTTTTTCCTGTGGATACCTATCTACTACATATAATTTTGTAATTAACCCCAAATAATCAGCCCCACTGAGTTTATAACTTAAGTATGGATTTTTGAAAATTAAGAAAGCTCGGCGGTGAGAGCGAAACATCCTTAGAAAACTCGCACGCTCCGGAAATAAATAAAAAATATGGAGTATGTGTATTCACCAATCTGCACTGGGTCCGCTTGGTGGATTACGGCCTGAAATGTACTAGTGATGTACCAGGGGGGGGGGGGGGGCGGGGCCTATGGCTTGCAGTGGGGCATTTAAGGCTGATACAAATACAAGTACATTTATTCTATACAGAGTAGTTATTTTTTCATGCAACAAGTACTCAAAATATTTTATTTCATGAGAAAAAGATGGCAACCCCAATAGTGAAAATCGTTTGAGGAAATAGGTGTATTAGAAAAAAATAATAGCTAAATTAAGAAATAGGAACTTTTTGGCGGAATCTCTAGAACCAAAGTTGAGTTTTGTTTGATTAGGTTGAGTTGAGTTGACTAGAGTTGAGTTCTCTAGTAAATGTGTATTAGGCGTTTTGTTGTTTCATAGTGATAATAAACTTCACAAGTGTTTTTCGTGCGTGGTGTTTGTGATAATCAAATAAAAGTTTTCGTGTGCTTCCAAGGAGTCCGCTTCCGTCCTCAGTAAACCTACTATCGCTTTACTGAGCGACTCCTGACTTACTTCGACGGGACTGGACATTGACATGATATATTGACATTGACTGGCCACATTACCCCTCTCTCACAGAAGACTTCTGTAAGAGAGGGGTAACGTGGCCAGTCGAGTGCGACCAGCGGCTGTTGGATTGCAGCGTGCACTCACCCCCTCTCAAAGGATGTTTTTGAAATAATTTAGAAAAAAGTATATATGCTTTTATTATTTTATTACATTTAATGTTTTGTTCTGTAATTCATTTCATTTACGAGGTATATTATTTTATTAAATATATAAATGAATAATCTCGTGCTCACCTATGAAACACCACTTTTGCATAATATGTTATTTTCGCAACTGATCAATCTTTCTTAGCTCGCCATTGCTCAACGACAATTATTATATATGTATAAGGGTGCGTACTGACTGTGGCAATGGGCGGTCATAAATGCCATAGGACCTAAAACTAATAGGGGAAGTGAGTCCTCGAAGAGACTACGTACTGGGAAATGTAGTATAGAACGCCCTCCGGCCACGTGGAATGATGACTTGAAGAAAGTCGCCAGTAGCGTATAAGGTAGGTATAAGGTTTATATAAGGTTTATGTAAGGTATATACACTCGTTGTATCAGTTGAACTGTTGATACCCACCACGATGGACCTGCTGGAAACTGCTGCTTTTTGTCTGTGCGCTGTCAGCTATTATAATTTTTATTATTACAATTATAATAACTATTATAATAATAACATTATAATTCATAATAACATAATAATAATATTATAATTCAGCTATAATTAATTAATAATTAATAAACGCAAACACAGTTGGCGGGCAACTAAACGAACGAGTGTGTACATGATCGCTCTCGTTTTCCTCGCGAGAGCTAACGAGACCCTTTGACTCGGGCGCAAAAAACAGACACGCGACCGAGAGGTGGCGAGGTGAGATGAGAGAGGGGAGCGAGACGAGAACACCATGTAAACACTCGCTCTCGGCCTGTCTCGGGCGAGGGTGCCTCGCCGAGTGTGGCATAATTTTTTTTTTTTATTTTTTTTTATTTACAAAAAGAAGGGGGCAAACGAGCATAAAGTCCACCTGGTGGTAATTGGATACTGTCGCCCATAGACAACCGCGATACATGCCATCATTAGTCCAAAATAACAAATTTTGGCACGCCCCCGGATGCGCTGCCTACCTTTGTTGATGAAAGAATGAATTTGGAGAAAGGGTTGGGGACGTGGGACGGGATAGGATGGGAATGGGCTCTGGCATATCTCACTCACTACCGAAACACGTACACACATTGGGGAATATGACAAAGTGGGAAATGCAGTACATTTCAAGGTAGTATTCTGTGAGAGAGGGGTGACGAGGTCAGTCGAGTGCGCCCAGCGGCTGTTGGATTGCAGCGTGCACTCTCCCCCTCCATAGTATAAGGTACAGTATATATATATAATAACGTTTATTTAATAATGTAGGTATAAGGTACAACGTGTCATTGAAATAATGCAAGAGCAGAAAATAGATTTTTCAGTATCAAAAGTAGAATCGATTCCAGCGGTTTTTACAATAGTCTTACAATAGTTTTTTTTCATGATTTATATAATTTATTCGACGCGTGTCACCCGAGCCGCGAGCGCGCGCCGCCGTGGGCGCCCCGTCTGAGTAATGAGCGCTACGAACGTTTTAGACAGGCCAACAAAATCTTATATTTGTATTTTTTTATTTATGTTTTAAAATAATTTTACTTATCGCTAGAGGGGTTTCATATATTTTAAATCGGTCGATGTATTTCAGGTTTTGCGTTACTTCAATGACACGTTGTATATGCCAATCTAGACATAAAAGTCCTGACTAACTGACTGACTGATTGGTTTATCATCGCCGAGCCGAAACCGCTGAAGCTAGAACATGAAATGTGCATAGTAGATAGATTTTATTACATAAATATCCACTAGGGAAGGATTTTTAGAAATTTTACTGGGAAGAGGGGGAAACGAGAGGAAGATTTTGTATGCAATGCGTGTATCTAAAGAACTATTTAAGTTAGAGACATGACATTTACCATACTTCTCATTTAAAATAATTAAACACGTGTATCGCCGTTTCTTGATATTTGACTTAGAAGGGGTCTAAATAAAAAAGGCTAAATAATCTCAAAAACTATTATATTTAAATTGAGGACTTGAAATTTGGCACATAAATTATTCCTTTGAAATAATGAAACACGTGTATCGGCGATTTTCGGTATTTGAATTGGAGGGGGCATAAAAGATTTTCGACGCAAAATCTATAGGTATCTGCCAATTATCTCGAAATTCAACCACGAAAGGGTAAAACGGAGTGAAAGTGTGTATTATAGTATTAATCCGAGAGTGCGTTTGTTTGTTATCTTCATAAATTACTGCAGTGATTTTAATAAAATTTTGGCAAAGAGGTGGCCTGAAATCCGGAAAAGGACAATGCTCACTTTCCAGGGGCGACATTGCTTTTAAAACAAAATCCACGCTGACGAAGCCGCGGGCAATAAGCTAGCTCGTAATATAAGACTTATATGTGTAATATAAGAATTATATTAAAGCTTATCGTCGTATGAGGGGGAAAGTGCACGCTGCAATCCAGCAGCCGCTGGGCACACTCGATTGGCCACGTTACCCCTCTCACACAAAAGACTACCTTGAAATGTCCCACTTTATCTTATTTCCAAAATGTACGTACGTGTTTCGATAGTGAGTGAGATGTGCCAGAGCCCATTTCCATCCTATCCCTCCCTATTTTCCCAACCCTTTCTCCAAATCCATTCCTATATCTCCAAACGTAGGCAGCGCATCCGGGGGCGTGCCAACGTTTGTCATTTTGGACTAATGTTGGCATGTATCACGGATGTCTATGGGCTACAGTATCCACTTACCATCAGGTGGACTGTATGCTCGTCTGCCGCCTTCGTTCATAAAAAAAAAAAATTAAAAAAAGTTATTTTAGTCTTAGTAATTCGGCGTCTTCGAGATGCCTGAAGATGATCAAACAATAGACAAAGGTAAAAGTTAAATAAATGTCTGTTCGGGTCTGGGTGTGTTTGTATTTGTGTGTGTCTCTGGACCCACGACGCAGGGATTTCTAGCGTGGGCCATTAGAGAGTCGCGTTAATGTGTGCAAGTCAGAAAATGTATCCAAATTCTTTGTTTTACTATTTAAAATATTATGATTAGAACACATTTCGGTTATAGGCTAATTACGACCCAAAGTAATCATACTTTGGGTCGTAATTAGCCTATCATTATATTGTCAAATCAATATAAATATTCGGTCAATCAATATATTTGACAATATAAATCATTATATTGTCAATAAGCGGTATTCGAACGTTTTGAGATTCAACCCAATCCAATGTGGCGTCGAGAGCCGACCTCTTTGATCGAGCTGCCAATTTAATTTATTGGATTCTTTCTGTGTTCATTTTAAAAGTTTTGCTTTTGTTATTTATTATTCATGACAACCAAAATTTTCACCAGATCGATCTTGTCATTTTTCTAGTTTTCAATTTATTAATTTACATTGTGTTTATATTAATATTATAAAGGCGACGCAGTTCGTAGTCGTAAGATTATCAATGCTACAAACGTTGCGCTGTATGTTGATTTAATAAAGCATATTCCGAAGATCCTGGTTTCTTCTCATGGCAGCTCAAGTAATAAAGACAAACAAGCAACAGGAGATCTTCATCCGGCAGGAGTACTTCGTCTAACCGGAGAGCTTCCTCCAAACAACTAAGAAGCCAAGTCAATTTCGAAACGAGCATTTGTCACGTCCACATCGAGCTTTAAGTAATTTATTGTTACATTACAAGTGATTGTGTCAGTACGCACCTTAATCTTAATGAATTATTTAATAGTTTACAAACATCAAGTCGCAATTTATAGAGTAATTATAGTTTGTAGATTGCATATAATTTGTCGGTAATTAAATTATAATTATTGGTTAGTAATTATAATTCTAAACCTGGGGAATGAAAGCTTTATATCAGACATCTAAAAGCTGTCTTCATGATGTTTTATTAAATTTCATAGACGACTTTTTTTATATACAAGTGCAACACCTGCAACACCAGGGGGTATGCGGGCGCGCCGCCGACCTTGCAAAATCCTATTTACAGTATTTGAAAATTATTGTAAATTTCAAAACAGCAACGAGTTTTACGAAATTATTCTACTAACTTTTACGGTGGCAGAAGGATTTCCATAATCCAGCAGATAATAGTCAAACAATAAAACGGACAAAGGTAATTTCCTGACAGGTTAATATTTACCATAAAATTGAGGGTAGTCTGGAAGAAATCGCTTTAGCGATGAGGTCGCCTGTTGCACGCTTAAATGGGAGGCCATATTTTCCGCAGGACCAACGAATGATGGGGTAAAATTTCACGCTTAAGTGGTAGGCCATTTTTGTCGCAGGACCGATGTTTATCTAAGTTTATAGTAATCAATGTTTTGATCGGATTGGACTGATTGTGTTGACGACGAAAAGGCTAGGGTACTTAGGCAAACATGTATATAGTTTCGCAACTAGTTGTTAAGTTTTTTATGTATATAATTTGATAATAATGGAGTGATCCCTAGTATGTCTCGACGTAAATCGTTGGTCATTAGTGTAATTGAGGACATACTAGGATCTTATCAAAAATGTAAATACGTGTTAGCGATAAGGAAAATAAATGATTCCCCGCGGGTAGCGGGAGGGGTACATACATGGACAAGTGGAGGGGAGGCCCGTCGTTGACCGGTGGTGGGGGAATCCCGCAACTAGCCAGAGGTTGAGAAACCCAATAAATAGAATAAAAGGCGGACCATTTCCGGTCAACTTCACTTCCGCAGCGGCATCCACTCCGAGAACAACAAGAACAAGAAGAAGAACAAGTACCTCTGCGCTACCCCGGCTCTATTGAAGAACAAGCCTTGTTGTTTTATTCAAGATAAGAAAAACCTATTATACAGTCCACACCCCCCAGGCGATCCAGTTGGTGCGGAGTACAGACACTAGCATTCTACTGCGTGTTAGTGCATACGTATCCCGCACAGATTGTTTAATATATGAATATGTTAATAAAACAGGGAAATTCAAAGTGATACAATGTGTTAAAAATTCATATTTAAAATTATTAAAATGTATTCTTGAGAGTCTCCTTTATCTGTTTGTAGGTCTTCGTGCAACATTTTCTTTAGCGCCTTGATGTTTTCATTAGTTACAGAAGTCAGAGGACGGCCACTTCTCACATCATCTTTCAAGAAAAATTTTCGATGTTTAAATTGAGCAAACCAGCGAGAGGTCCCCAAAAGCTGACACGAATCTATCTTTCACTCACTGTCATTTAAACCAACTTTAAAAATCGTATAACATCATTGCACGGAAATATTCGCTCGGATTCCATTGTTGCAAAGACAAGCGTGCGAAATGCAATAAAAAAGTGAATACAACATTCGAATTTCAAATAGATGATGTTTTGAAAACGGTTTCAGAAATTTGAGTAGGTATCTCAAAATTTACCCCGTCACCCTATTTAACAGGCCCTTCCTGTTTCCGAGACATGCAAATTTTTCTGAAGTTCGGAGAAAAATGTTATTTCTTGATTTGATTTGTTTTGTATTCTACAGTCACCTACACAAAAAATTCGCTTCCGTATCAGATGGTCTTTATAACTAATGTATAAAGTCTAAAAGGTTCGGAAAATGAATGCAAGTTTTTTAACACTTCACACTTTATTCGACGTAAAGAAATATCAGTCGAGTACAAAGGCTGGCTGGCTTATATAGGCTGGCTTGTCACCCCCCCACTCCGGCTAGGCTAGGCGACACTTGGCAGGCTGGTGGGGTGATGACGTGGCTTATCGGCTGACTAGTGTTGTCCGGGCAAAGGATGGCGGTAGTGTTACATTCGGCCGTCCTGTAACAATTGCTCCCGCAATGGGAACAACACATAATTAGTTTTCTGTCACGCTCCAGTTATAAAAGGGGCAAATCTAACTCTCTAAGAGATCGATAAGGTCCTCTGTCTCAACCTCTTCATTTGTACTACTTTCACTATCCGACATAGGTGCTACACTTCTATATGGCCTAACAGCATCTGCAGAGACTAACCCAGTGAATTTCTTATACCCTCTCAGTCCCTTTATGCTCCTTATTTTGTACCTGTCGTTGCCTAACACTTTTACAACTGTATATGGGCCAGAATAAAGGTCGTCTAGTTTAGTATTAACTTTGCCAGTACTGCTGACTGGAGCCTGTTTCCAAAGTACAAGGTCACCTCTCTTATAGGTCATGCTATGCTTCCGCTTCCTATCATACTGTTGTTTCATCCTAGCACTAGCTACCTTATTTTGCACTACTGCCTTGGCACGCCTTGTCTGTACAGGTTCTGTAGCCTGTCCAGGAATGGTCACATCACATATAGACCTACTGGCCTGAGCAAACATCAGATCGTATGGTTTATAACCTGTTGATGCATTCAGTGTGCTATTAATGCCCCATATGACATTAGGTAAACTGTTATCCCAGTTGTTACCTGCCTCACTAGGTTCAGTAGCCCTCAACGCATCCAAAATTGTGCGATTTGTCCTCTCCACCTGCCCATTGGCTCGCGGGCAAGCGATAGTGCACAGGGTATGCCTGAATTGTTTCTCAGTTGCAAACTGTTTGAAATGTCTACTTGTAAAGGCCTTCCCATGGTCAGACACTATGCGTTCAGGGACTCCAAACAAACTGAAAATCTTTTTTAGGGCCCGGATTGTCTCAATTGAATTTACAGTGCGTGTGGGTTCAACAATCACAAATTTTGAAAAGGAATCTGTTAATACTAGCATATATTGATAACCCCTTTTGGTCTTACAGAAAGGCCCAAGGTGATCAATATGTATCATTTTCATTGGCTCTGTGGGTTTAGGTATGGGGTGTAGTTTACCTGCTTTCTTTCCATATTCCCCTTTTCCGTACGCACAGTGAAGACAGCTTGACACGTATTTTCTAATGAACCGTGACATCTTCGGAAACCAGAAATCGGCCTTAATAAGCTCGATGCATCGCTTCAATCCTACATGACCGATGTTATCGTGGTGCATTTGCAGAATTTTCCAGCGCGCGAAACTCGGAACTATCAAGCGATTACCGTTAAGTGTTTTGCGATACAGTCTATTATCAATTAATGCGTGATTGTTAACTATATCCGGGTCTGTGCACCCACTATCTATCAATTCAATAATCTTATTTAGTTTGTCGTCCTGCCGTTGAATTGTATAGAACCAATCTGTCACTTCTAGGCGATTGACATTGACACTGTCTATGACCGGTTCAGAACGTTCGGATACACGATCCATGCCTCTTTGAACGATTGAATGATAATTGACCGGATTGCGACTGAGCGCGTCGACATGCTTCATTCGTTCACCGGCTCTGTAGTCAATGTTAATGTCATAATCTTGAATCGCAAGCCACCAACGCGCAACTCGGGGAATAAGGTCACGTTTTGTTAATGTTGCGCTGACCGCTGTGCAGTCTGTGATCACTCTTACCTTTTTCCCAAATACATATACGCGAAATCTACGCAATGATTCTACCACTGCTAAAGTCTCTAGTTCATAGCTGTGATAAACACTCTCCTCTCGGCTCGTTATGCGACTATAATACATTACGGGGCGTAAAGTGTTATCAGTTTGTTTTTGCATCAGTATGCCAGCGATGCCTAGCTTACATGCATCCGTGTGAATTTCTGTCGGCAGTGAAGGGTCATAAATAGCTAACACGGGTTTACTACATAGCTTGCGTTTGAGTTCTTTGAAGCTATTTGTTTGTTTTTCACCCCAAGCCCATTGAACGTTTTTCTTTGTGAGTTCAGTGAGTGGCCGTGCTATGACAGCGAAATTATAGATGAATTTGCGAAAGTAACTGCATAACCCTATAAATTGCCTGATTTCATGCACATTGCGCGGCGTAGGGAACTGAGATACGGCTGCCAACTTAAATTCACCCGGCTGTATGCTGTTCGGAGAAATTTTATGACCTAGATAGGTAATTTCTCTTTGCAAGAATGAACACTTACGCATGTTTAACTTTAGGTTTTCCGCTTGAAGTCTAGTAAGTACTTTCTTTAGTAGCTCGATACCTGACTGTACGTCGACAGATGGTAACAATAGATCATCTAGGAATGCTAGAATTTCTGTGTTGCCTACTGACTCTACTACCTTATTTATTAAACGCATAAAAACTGATGGAGCATTAGCAAGGCCGAAAGGTACTCTCGTGTATTCGTAGTGGCCGTGTGGAGTTACGAATGCAGTTTTATGTGTATCTTGGGGACTCACAGGCACCTGATGGTAGCCTTGAGCCATATCTAAACTGGTGAAATAATTTTTGCCTGCCAGGTGGGACAATCGATCGTCAATGTTAGGAAGAGGGTATCGTTCACGTATGGTAATTGAGTTTAATGCGCGATAGTCGACACATAAACGAACTTCCCCGTTTTTCTTTCTAACTAGTATAACTGGTGAGGCGTAACAGGACTCTGACTCTTTGATGATGCCTGCATCTAATAGTTCGGAAATTTTAGATTTTACCATTTCCAGCTCACTATGGGAGAGTCTATAGGGACGGTAATAAATAGGCTGATCGCTCTTTAACCTTATCTGCATCTGGACTAAATTGGTGCATCCTAAGTCGTTAGTGTCGCATGCGAAGCAGTCATTATATTCTGATAATAAATCTACCAATTCCGTACGTTCGGCCTCGCTTACAGGACCCATGTCTATTTCGGTTACGGCTACCCCTCCTATCACCCGCGTGCTTTTAGGCTGCGCTAGGCTAGTACTTAACACACTCTTGGCAAAGAATGATGGCAAAGTATTGGCATTCGGACTAACCTGACGAATCGATGTTTCCTCGCAACTTTCGGCGCGCAGCAGGACGGTGCCCTCGCTCCACTCCACGTCCTCGCTTCCGGTGTTGACGACCTTCAGATAACCTTCGTTACCACGGAACAGGGTGGCTGGCAGCGAGTAAGTGACCCCGTGCAGGTCGAAGTGTCGGGCTGGTGTGACTACGTCGTTGTCGCCTCGGTTTCCAAGAATGTGGACTTTGATGATAGAGGTCCCGGGCAGTAAGCGTTCCTTAGCGGCGGTAGTAACCTTAAAGCGATGGTTTTCTTCAGTCACGTCCATGCGGGTCACGACGTTGGGCTCTACAATTTTAAACACAGCAATGCCGTTTTGGACTATCAGGGACACTCCCTCGCTGTTTATAACGGGCTGACCGATTAACAAGTTTATCCCGTTCATCTCAACGTCGGTTAAATGGGCCGTGCAAAGTATGTCGAGGTCGTCAAGTTGAAGGTTAAATTGTACTTCACCTTTGCTTTTGACGCTATCGCCGTTAAATCCCCTTAGTGCAATGTACGATGGTTTCACATCTAGATTGAGAAGCTCCACGACTTCTGCGTTAAGTATGTTTACTTGACTTCCGGTGTCCACATAGGATTTTACGTACACACCGTTGACCTTCGCAGTCTTTGTATATATATTGTTGTAGTTTTGGATCAGTCTCACTTCCTTGACGTCATTGGCGACTTTGTTCCCGTCCTTGAGGTTTCCTGGGCAATGTGGTGCAATGTGACCTTGTGCCCCACATTTAAAGCATGTGCGCTGATCGGTTACAGGACAATTTCGAACCCAGTGTCCAGTCTTTTTGCAGCGTGGGCAGGGGTCTGTCTCAACGTTTATGAGTCCTTTTTTTTTGCATTCCGGGCGGATAATTTCCTTGGATGTGCGCGGAGTTTCAAAGGCCTGATGTGGTGTGCGATAATCATCCAAGGCAGACAAAAAACCTTCATACAACTCCTCCGGTCGATTGCATTGAAAGGCCCTTGCATTTGATTGTAGAGCCGGGGGAAGTCCCCGGATGATGCAAGATACGGTGGCGGCGTTGGATAGTTTGCATCGTAGGCACAAGGCAATTTTGTCCTGGTAGTATTTAGTCATGCTTTCGTTTGGAATTTTTTTTTTTTTTTTTTTTTTAATCCCACTTCTGAAATATAAAGTCTAAAAGGTTCGGAAAATGAATGCAAGTTTTTTAACACTTCACACTTTATTCGACGTAAAGAAATATCAGTCGAGTACAAAGGCTGGCTGGCTTATATAGGCTGGCTTGTCACCCCCCCACTCCGGCTAGGCTAGGCGACACTTGGCAGGCTGGTGGGGTGATGACGTGGCTTATCGGCTGACTAGTGTTGTCCGGGCAAAGGATGGCGGTAGTGTTACAAATGCTAATAAATCAAAATGACTAAAATGAGCAAAGCACGGAATACGCAAATAGCAAGATGTTCAAAAATCTAAACATTCAATTAGAAAAATATCCAAATTGTAATTTGGATATTTTTCTAGGTCTGAAACAAGTTACAAGGTCTGAAACAAGTTACAAGGTCTGAAACTCTAGAAACTAGGGCTGTGACCCAGCATATATTTCGGGAACTTTTATTATTCAAATTAAAACATAAAAATGATCAATTGGACAATCTTTTTAATTAATGACAATATTTTCTTTTTATTCAATACTTAAATAAATAACAGGTAAAGTTTATGCCGATCATTTAAGTATTGTAAATGTGTGCGTAATTTGTACTGAACAAGTTATTCCATATTAACATTAGACTGCGTTAGAACATAAATCCCGTGCAATGAGAAACTTATTTATTATTCAGGATAAATAATGTCTAGCTTATAGTTGGTCTGAGAGTGGTGTAAGCTGAATAAATAGCTCTGACGACGGTCATTAGGACGGTCGCCAAGTTCAACGTGGTGATGCCACCGGCCGAAAGGGTCATTGTCTTTTGAGAGCTCTGCAGCATTAACAGCATCGTCTTCATGTTTTTCAAGTCAAAATTTTCCCATTTGCAATCGTATACAGCTTTCTCGAAAGTCAAACTGGCGTTCATTAGCTTCTGTCCGGTAACACAGTCCATTAAAACTTGCATGAATGCGAAGGGGACATCCATATATGTGTTCTCTAGTCCACCAAGCAACTCTGTTATTAAGCTAATTGTAAGTATCATGAATTCAACTAGTTGTAATTTATGGTTACATAACAAGGGATCTATGCCATTATTGCAAATTAAGATGAATACCGATGAACTCATATGTCGCAACTTTTAAAGATGTGTCAAACACTGACGCGCGTAGAAGTCCCTGAAACATTTTTTATGTTGCACATGTTAAATCTAACGTTCCGATTGATACGCACACAAGCTGAAAAATAATACTTCACTAAAACAAACTGTGAAAGCGATATGTTCATTTTGAGTATACCGAGGTGTCAGGTGCTACGCGCCCACGGGGCGCCCATATTGTAGGGATTACACTTGCGAGTTAATCGAGCATTACGACCCACGTTTGCATTTCTTACAGGGATATAGAATAGGACTCTTCGATTATGTCGAGAGTTTGGTCGGGGCACGTGGAAAAAAGATTTCTCAAGAATATAATGGCATTGCACTTTGCTGTGCAAGATATTAATGTAAGAATAATAAGTCCAGGACGTGGCGACAGTTAGGAAGCTTCGGTAGCTTGAAGAATTGTAGCCTGTCATCATAGTCACTTCATGTTACATACTGATGACACGAGTACGAAAGCCTTGGTGCCTAGGATTAAGGATTAGCCTAAAGATTCTGTTCGATTTGAATGAGATGCATAGTATATCTTTGCAATTATTAAATCTTTTAAACTTTGTAATCTTTAATCTAATATATAAAAATAATGTTTGTTTGTTCGTCTTCTATTCATTCCTAAACCATTCATCCGATTTCGATGAAACTTTGGTGAGTTGTTGTGCGCGCGCCTGCGAAGGTTTCTGACAAAAAAAATCTAACGCATTGCAACGCATGCCGGGTATATTATAATTTGTCATTTGGTACAGCGGAGAGGGTTAAGTACGTGGACGATGTATGTTCGTACTGATCTACCAAGTGATGTACCGTACTTAAAATAAATAAAAACATTCTAGTCGAAAAAACAAACAAAGATCTAGTATCATAAGTATTAGTGTTCATATAAATATCACTAATTGTTTATGAGTGTGACCTACCGACCTTTCATTTTATAAGGTTTCCTGTACTCACCCTTCTTGTACTGACTGTCAATGTTGACAGCGAGGGCCCTCAGCATGAAGGCGACGTTCCACAGCATGTCGCAGTGCCCCCCGACCGCGGACTTTCTCCCACATTTTCGCTCTACAGTTAAATTAGGTACTGTTCTAAATTTTATTTTATTTCATATTTATTTTTATTTCCCTGAATATAAACTGATATTGAGCCTACTTGAAGACAGGCAAAATATTAAGAGAAAAATCAATGTAATTGACATCATCCACGGTTGATTGGACAGTATCAACATTATCCTAATAAAAGCGGGCAAAGCCAGTGCAGATTATTCCTAGATTTGATTTTGGAATCTTCCCACAACCCATATATACACTCTACTGCCCCCCCACTGATTTAGCTATATGTCTTTGTTACTGTGGGAAAAAGTTTGTTATACAGTAATTAATCACACATGACTATCAATAATTCACGGCGCGTGGAGTATTGTTGAAACCGTACAATGTTAATATGCGTAAATGAACTTTTAAGACGCTTACTTATTATAAAAATTAAGGTGGCAGTCTTTGATCGTCTAATAACTTAATTAAAACTTGACCTTGGTAGAAAAATCTTCATATTCGCGCCGCTACTATGCCCACTTTTTCGAACGCGGCCTTTTAGCCCATGACAGATGACGACTGACGCTGTCACCGGGAGAAAAATACGCAAAACATAGTATAACCTCTCGTTCAGCACCATCAAAATAAGAGCAAATCGTTTATAAAAACAATAGTTTTGCGACCTCAGTGCAGTGGTTACAGAAGTGGATGAGCTGCTGGATGAGCTGCGCCAGGAATCTCCCGGCTATGGTTGACATTTTCTATAATTAATCACTCATATTTTCCCCCAATCATTTATCCCCTCTCTTATTCCCCCTATTCCCCTCTCGCATCGCCCCCATTAGTAGACATTTAGTAGTCATTTCGTATTCCGCAGGTCCTTCACCTGCTGGTTCATAGGATACATTCAGTGGTTTACTATGGATATACACACCTTCAGTTATAATTATTAAAAAGTAGCTCATAATTTTTTTTCCTCAGATTAATTTACAGTATTACTAATTCAATAAGCGACTACCTCAACCCTTGAGGAACTACAACACTTCTAAAAGAGTGGACTCGCCAACCTGTTTGGCCAGCGTGGCGATTTAAGGCCATATATCCCTCATGAATAAGACAATGTGCACGAGAACGCCCATGTTCAGCAGCTAATACTAAAAGGACTGGTAATTGACTAATTAAATAATGCCGGTCGGCCATCATCGTATGACCGTGACCGAACGCTGAGAGACAGTTTAGAACGTAGAGTGGTTACAACGTAACGTAATGAACTCTGAAAGTGTGTTTGAATGTGTGTTTTTTTAATTTTTAGCACAATTTTAATGAAATGATGAAGGAATACCAAGATGGCCGACTGGCATTACATAATTAATATTATACAAAACGGTGATATCCCATTGATCGTTCAGTCCGTAAACAGCAAAATTCGCTGTACTATTATTTGTCAGTGTCAATTACAGCATGGATTCCGAGATTTTATGGAATTGACGATAGCAATTACCCAGGCGAGCAAATACTCATTTGCTGAATCAAATTTTTGTGCTAATTTGAAAATTCCGGGACATTTTTGGAAATTCCGGGACCCGGGACATACGCTCGCATCCCGGGCAACCCTAGTTCAGAATGTTAAACGTTGAAATGCCTCCGGATGGTTAGCTGACCTTAGGAGAGTTAGGAATATATTGGAGAAAGAGTTGGGAAAATGACGAGGACAGAATGTAATGAGAATGGGCTATTGCATATCTCACTCACTGTAAAAACATGTACGTACATTGAGGTAATAGGATAAAGTGAGAAATGAAATACCTACATTTTACGGTAGTTTTTTTTGTAAGTACAGGGTAACTTGGCCAGGTCAGTGCGCGCCCAGCGGCTGTGGGATTGCAGCGTATACCCTAGGGAGGGGTCTAAACGAGGCCTATTCGCTGCAGTGGGAAATAAAAAGCTGATTATTACAACTACTAAATAAACAATGAGGTGGAGAGTGCACGCTGAAATTCAACACCAGCTGGGCGCACTCGACTGGCCACGTTACCCCCCTCTCACAGAAGACTACCTTGAAATGTACTGCATTTCCCACTTTATCTTATTTCCCCAATGTACGTACGTGTTTCGGGGCGTGCCAACGTTTGTCATTTTGGACTATTGTTGGTATGTATTATATCACGGATGTCTATGGGCTACAGTGTCCATTTACCATCGGGTGGACTGTATGCTTGTCTGCCGCCTTCGTCCATAAAAAAAAAAACAAAATAAAATATTAAAATCAAGCTGTTCGCCATTGCTGCGTCATTCCACGTCATTTACCTAATTAACTAATTAATTAAGTGTAAAACTAATTATCATTTAATAGTTTAGAGACTAAGCCGCGACTGAATAATGTCTTGCCACTACGAACTTTTTGAAGAACTAACTATATTTATACTTACGTGTCGTTTTTTGAGCAAAAGAATCTCAATGTCGGTTTAGATGGTACAGTTTGGGAGGTGCAGGCTTCACTGGGATTGCACCACTGCCGCTGGGCGCAGTCGACTATCAAATTACACCGTTTCACAGAAGGTTGCCGTAAAATTAGTCGCCTTTTACGGCACCCACGGGAAGAGATCGGCGGTGCTATATTAAAGCCGACAGACACCACACGCTATGTTCCTCACGTTATGTGCTCTATTTAGGACTAATTTTCTACCCGCGGTTTCACTTGCGTGGACTTAGCAGCTGCAAAAGATTTTAAAAGTATCGACATGCTGGATTTCACGGAAGAACATCCATCTTTTTGAATAAACACAAACATACAGATAAAAGATTTAAAAACTACTGTTTTGGGTTCCGTAGCTTCTAAAGCTAACCCCAATTTATTTATTTTTTAAATTAAGTCAATGTCAACCCTTTTACTGTTTTAGTATATATATATATATATATATATATATATATATATATATATATATATATATATATATGTATATACTCCTGGATTACATAATCTGTGGCTTTCTGACGTAAGATTTTATGCGATTGACGCTTAGACTATTATTAGCAGGAGCTAGTTGACTCATAAATTATATACATTGCATATAATTTGCAATAATATTATACAATTTGTGTATAATTTGAACTTTAGAAGTGGGAATAAAATATGACCACCAAGTTTCTTCTTGTCTGACCCTTCTTGTCTGTATCATATTTAAAAAAAAAACTATTTTATATATGTGTAGACACTGCTACATTAAGATTTCATTACACTTATGTAGTATATTTAAAATAAATTAGTAACAAGATCGACCAAATATTTTAATTAATTCTTCCCAAATAATTTCATAAACAAATAAATTATTATTTTTCTACAGTTCTTGTGCCTATATCTTGTGCTGATGTATGCATTGATCTTGCTCCGACATCCATTTATCTAGTATAGATATGAAATTCGCCACCGTTAAGGAATTGTGGCAATCTACTCCACGTGTTTACAACTTAGTTCAGTGCGTTATTTGCGACATTTGATGATGTCATAAACCCCTCCAATTGCTTATTATTACAGTCTGGTTCTGTAGTCTGTCCTGAGCTTGAAGATCGACGGCAGAAGGTTTTTATAAAGATTTGCTTGATGTCGTAAGTTTAATGGTGCATAATTTGTGCTGAACCATTTATCTTTTATCTATAATTTTTAATATTTAATATTTAATAATATTTAACAGTGCGTTAAATGTATCGTGTCTAATGGGAAACTAAGCACCAGAGGTCGGAATTAGGTAGTGTGATTTATGTACTTGCAATGATATCATAGAGCAAAAGAATAATATGGATATTCCTCAAATCCCGAGATTTCAGTTTAAAGCGTATTAAAAATCCGATGATTAGATTAGATAGAATTGTAGGTTGTAATAATTCTATCTAAAAAATTGTTTGTAAATATAAAAACTGAAATTGAATGTTAACGTGTGCAAATCATTAATATATGAATAATTTTGTTTTACTTATCTTATCTCTGAGATATCGATACAACCCTAAAAACCACCACGGTACCATAAGATAGTAAATAAATATACTATCGGCAATAAATTACAGTTCCCGGGATTATTACTCAGAAAATCCCAGAAATGTCTATGTTAATATCAACATTTCGTTGCAAGTACATAACTCACACTACATAATTCCGACCTTTCCTAATTACTCAGGACTATTATCATAATATCGTCTAACTCATAGTTGTTCTGAGAGTGGTGTAAGCTGAATAAATAATTCTAATGACGGCCATCAGTGACGTGAAATTCAACGTGGCTATGCCTCCGGCCGAGAGGCTCATGGTTTTTTGAGAACTCTGCAACATTAACAGCACCGTCTTCATATTTGTTACGTCGAAGTTTTCCCATTTGCAATCGTATACAGCTTTCTCAAAAGTAACGCTGGCGTCCATTAGCTTCTGCCCAGTCACGCAGTCAATTGCAACTTGCATGAATGCAAATGGTATCTGCATATACGTGTTCTCTAGTCCACCAAGCAACTCTGCTATTAAACCAACTATTAGAATAAAAAATTCCACTGCAATCGGCTCTCGAAAGACATGTTCCATTTGACGCACGAGGTTTATATTCATTGCGTGTGTTTTTATAACACTTTCTAACTTGTCTTTGATATATTTGTTAATTATGGTTTCTTTATTGTGTTCAGGAACAGTAAATGAATAGTCAGCTTCAATAATTGCCGCATTGTGTAGAGATTTGTAATGTTGCTGTGCATCATCCCAGAGATGTATTAATTCTTCGCTCAGAGCCAGCATCTGTGCTTCTGTGTAACCTGATAACACTATAAGTAACGCTGTTAAGTTGGCTGGTAAGTAGCACGTGAAAATTACACCTCCACACATGAGAAGGAAAGCTATCTCGTAATTTGGTGATTCGAACATTGGTTCTAAACCTAAAAACGGACACAATAATTTAGTCATTATCTATATCTATACTAATATTATATTATAAAGAGGTAAAATTGTGTGTTTGTTTGTATGTTGGGGGTAATCGCTGGAACTACTGAACGGATTTCAAAAATTCTTTCACAAATAGGAAGTTACATTATCCGTGTCTAATATAGGCTATATTTTATTTCGTAAAAATTTTGAAAAAAAGTAAATTTTAAACTGAAGCGAAGCGAGGGCGGGTCGCTAGTTTTGAACAAATGTATTCCAACAAGCAGGAGAATGCACGAGACTAGATGATTTTTCTTACTGTTAAAAACTAAAACGGAAAAGTAAAGGAAATTTAAAAAAATATTATAGTAAGGGCACCTTTTGGGATGGAAGCACCTATTGAATTACAAAAACAGTTGCTCCACCGAAGTGAATTGCAAAAGTTGTCAAAATGCACCAACCTATAAGTACTTGAGTGTCTTCCATAAGATGTCTTCCAGGGAGTATAATTGGTTTCGCAATGTATACAACGCCGTTACCAATAATTACAATCCAAAACGTCATCGCTCTCTTCTTGACAATTCTCAAAGTCTTCGATAAGTTTTGACACATGCGACTGTTTGGGATTACGTTCGCTTCACAGACTCTGTATCTATCCACTATTTCCCTTATAGTTTTTCTAAAAAATAAATACATACATTTAGAGTGGGAGAGTGCACGCTGCAATCCAACAGCTGCTGGGCGCACTCGACTGGCCACGTTACCCCTCTCTCACAGAATACTACTTTGAAATGTACTGCATTTCCCACTTTATCTTATTTTCCTAATGTACGTACGTGTTTCGGTAGCGAGTGAGATACGTCAGAGCTCATTCTCATCCTATCCCTCCCCATTTCCCAACTCTTTCTTAAAATACATTCCTATATCTCCAAAGGTAGGCGCGCATCCGGGGGCGTGCCAACGTTTGTCATTTTGGACTAATGTTGGCATGTTTCACGGATGGCTATGGGCTACAGTATCCACTTACCATCAGGTGGACTGTATGCTCGCCTGCCGCCTTCGTCCATTAAAAAAAAATACATAACAACATGCTAACGATGTTTTCCATCACCGCTTAGTGATGTTTTTTAAAATCCATATTTAAGTAGATATTTAGTGATCCAGGCCGAGGATTTGAAGGCACTACGTCAAATGACAAATGACGACATTGACGTCAAATGTCGACGACAAATGAGAGTCAAGAATACTACTAGGCTGCCACTGCTCTGACCGATAGTCTAGCAGCTAGCTATCCCCCTAGGCTATAAGATAGATTGGTAATAAGTTTAGAAATCAATTTAATGTAATTTTTAACTTACCTATAAGCATACATAAAAATCAATTTCATGGTTCCAATTTCGCTAGAGACTCCTAGAGAGAAAACAATAATGGCGATCACTGTCTCCCCGGTCTCTCTACACCTCCAGAAAACGAACCAGATCATGGAGATTAAGTACACATAGAAGTAGCTCACTACTATTACGGGGGTTATAATGTAGAAGATTTTTGGGATACCTGAAACGTTTATATATTTATTTGAGAAGAAAATATTTATTAAAAAAAAAAGTTTTTATTAAATTGCACTAAAATGAAGAAAATAAATATAGAAGTTAAGTAACGTAGTTATAATAAGTATACAAATTACACAAATTTAATTATTATGTTAATGTATTTATGTGGTTTGAAAGCTTGTAGCGAGATTTTCTTATAAATTTAATTAATGAGAAATACAATTATTTCGATTTACAAATCTCACGACAACGTTTTATTTATTTATTCATTTATTTATTGAGACATAATATTTTTGGCCAAATAAATGAATATATTATTTTTGGCCCATACAAATATATACAAAATTAAATTAAAAATGAGATTAATAATCTTTCTATCATGTCTCGTATTACTAGTAATAACCATAGATCGGAGTGGGTACATTGAATTAGGGTCAATGATCTCAAACGTATATGCTAATGTGAACATACCTCCGGGATTCCGGAATTTTAAAATTATCAACTCTTTTTACGGAATTTCAAAATTATTACGTGGAGCTAGGTGTAATGTAAGAAACGAATCAATATGAGCAAGATTTTTTTTTCTTAACACCACTCCATGCACCGGCATTCTAAGTAAAAAAAAACTGTGGTGTTACTAAATCACTACTTTACAAAATCACTACTTTAATAATAATTAATTCAATCCCATAAATAGCGGGACTTTCAGGAAAAAAGGCATGTCCATGTTCTGTATGACATGGTGCAAGTACAAAAAATCAATCTACTTACTCCGATCTCTGGTAATAACGTATAGACGTACAGTAACGCATAGAAGTTACTGCAAAATTTTGCGTCATATCCAATATAATTTAAGTGGTATACTAGCTTGTATTCTTCTACGCACCCAACTTGTACTGATTGTCGATGTTGAGAGTGAGCGCCCTCAGCATGAAGGCGACGTTCCACAGCATCGTGGGCAGGTCGCAGTGCCCCAGACCAAACTTGCGGACTTTCTTCCAAAACGTCATTCTGTAGATTTGTTTCTGATTTGGGACTGACTTCAGTTTTTGAGATCCCCTATTTTTACTTTCACGATTTTCTTGGTATATAATGGTGTAATTTTGAAGCGGCTTCAAAATTACTACATCGGATAATCTGCTATCACGTCGTAATCACGTCGTCCTAAGTCCAAACAAGTCATCTAGTCATCAAGTCAGTGAATAATCAAGTCCTAAATCACGACCGTGATTTTACTGAAGAGCGAATTAAAGTATTAGATCGAATTCTTAATTAGTAAATCTATATTAATTTAATAAATAATTTAAAATTAAATTTAAATTATATGTTAAGTCCATTTTTAAATGTATCGTTTGTGAATTTATTGGAACTTATTGAACTCGTTTCTGAATATTGGGGATTTGCTGATGAAAATTCCGTTTGTTTATAGTAGCCACTTTAAACTTAAGCTATCTTGCGTTAAGCTTGGAATTCCAAATTCAAATTAATTTTAATTTAAAGCTGTGACATTCTTTTTCAATGTCAGTTTTTCACTAGATTTTTCGTCAAAGGACTTTTTGCTTAGATATCGCTGTATTTGCGACCATGGAAAGTTACAAATTCGCGTTATTTTCGAATATGAGTTCCGTCCTGGCAGCAGCACAGACGGCACGCAATATCAACGATGTGTACGGTACAAACAGCGCAAATGAACGCACGGTACGTTTTTGGTTTGATCATTTCCGTTCTGGAAATTTCGACCTCAAGAACAAGCCACGTGGACGACCGGACACTAAAGTCAATAATTGATGACTTGAAAGTAATAGTGGAAACGGATTAATCTCAAACCACGTCTGGGTTAGCAACAGCCTTCGGCGTAAGTGACGAAATGATCACTTACGCGACGAAAGTGATCATTTCGATGATCATTCAGTGATCAATGACGAAATTCATTTGCGTCAAATCGGGAAGTGAAGAAGCTTGGAAAGTGGGTACCGTATGAGTTTAATGAAAGTCAGCTGTAAACACGCGTCGAAGCTTGCCTTACTTTGCTGAACGGGCACAAAAATAAGAGGATTCTGAATCATATTGTCACTTGTGATGAGAAGTGGATCATGTATGATCCACCCGGAAGACAGCCAAACAATGTCACATAACATTCGTCAAAAGAAGCTCATGAGGACTGTATGGTGGTCTTGTTATTATTCCCTACTGTTTCTTGAGATCTGGTACAACAATTAATGAAGATGTGTACTATGAAGAACTGCAAACGATGATGAACAAGCTCGCTATCAAACACTTTAATCTGGTCAGTCGCTCTAGTCCACTGCTTCTTCATGATAACGCTCGCCCACACACTGCACGACAGACAGTCCTAAAGTTATAGGAGCTTCGATTGGAAACTCTCCGTCACCCACTGATTTTAATTTTATTCGGAATTTGGATAACTTTTTACAGGGGAAATAATTCAATTTCGATGAGGTAGTTAAATACGCCTTCACAGAATTCATCGTTTCCCGTCCTCAGGGGTTATATAGCAGTCATCAATCAACTTGCATTAAAATGGTGAAAGTGCATTGACAATAATTAATAATTAAATGACAATAATTAGATTAATTAAATATTAGGTGACCATGAAATGACCGATTTGTATGAAAAACTGAAACATTTTTTTTTGTTATCAAAATATTTATTACGTTAGTTGAGATATTGACCCATATTACTTTCGCCACCTCACGGGCAGTTGATTGATGCCACTCCTGTAAATGTCTCGTGGACGGACGGATATCAATGAATTCCTCAAAAGCCCTAATCACTTTATTTCCTTTGACCGGCTCGCAAGAAACTGTAGTGGACAATACCGGCACGGGACCACCAAACTGATACCAGTAGCTTTTTCTTAGTTATTTTGCGTTTTGGACATTGTGCTGTAACTTCCGGATCCAGCCACTGATACGAACGTTTGCGGTTATCGCACAGGATCCATTTCTCATCACAAGTCACGATGCGATTTAATAACACACACAGTGTACACTTCGACGCGTTGTTATCGTTGACGTTCGTTCAGTTCATACGGTAACCACATTTCGAGCTTCTTTATATTACTGATTTGACGCAGATGAACCAATATTGTTTTATCACTAACATCAAACCGTGTGCTGCTAACTCAGCTGTACTTTGAGATGAATCTGGTCTTGAGATGGATGGACCTTGGTCGTACATCGTCCGTTAAGATCGAAATTTCTAGAACGGAAGCGTTTAAACTATCGCGACGCACGGTGCGATCATTTGTGGTGTTTGGTCCATACACACTATTGATATTGTGAGCTGTCTGACGTGACTGGACGAAACTTATATTCAAAAATAGCACGAATTTTCAATCATTAACAAAATTTAGATACAGAAAAACAAATGAAATACTAATTTTGAAATAAGAACATCGTAGCTACTAGATGCATTTGTTTTATTTTGAAATTCGAATTAGAACAAAAGATATCGAAACTCAAAGTGGCCAGTGATAAAATCGGTCATTTCATAGATGAGCACCTGATATATCGTAAAAAAATATATTTGAATTTTTCCATATAAAATGACAATTTAATTGGCAAGGGTCTAATATTTTTAAACATATAGTCTAAATTATATTTTAATGACATAAAAAAAAGAAATTTAATAAAATGGACCTGGATACTGTAGAGTACAGTAACATTTAGTAGACATACTAAATTCCAGTTAAATAAATTGTTATTTAATTATATGTTATATAAAATGCAATATAATAAATTGTCTAAATTGTGATATTACGATTTATAATTTTTTGTAATTTACTGTATAGATACAAGCAAAAATATTTTATTAATGCAGTGGATAATTTAATCTTTTCAAATATTTGCATTTAATATTCAATGTCAATATGAAGTTTGTACTTACCCATCATGTTTTTAAATATTTTTATTTCTGCGTTTCGTTTTTTATATTGTCCGGAAAATAAGAAATCTTTTTAGTAATTAATAGCAATTATCTATAATGATCCATTCATTAGTTTAATATTTTTTTGTTTCTTTACATTTAATAAACGTATCTAGTGTTTGTTTATCGACAATTTCAAATTACCTTTTTTTTATGTACGAAAGCGGCAGACGAGCATAGAGTCCACCTGATGGTAAGTGGATACTGTCGCCCATAGACATCCACGATACATGCCAACATCAGTCCAAAATGACAAACGTTGGCACGCTCCCGGATGCGCTGCCCACCTTTGGAGCTATAGGAATGTATTTTGAGAAAGGGTTGGGAAAATGGGGAGGGATAGGATGGGAATGGGCTCTGGCACATCTCACTCACTACTGAAATACGTACCGACATTAAGGAAATAAGATAAAGTGGGAAATGCAGTACATTTCAAAGTAGTCTTCTGTGAGAGAGGGGTAACGTGACCAGTCGAGCGCGCCCAGCGGCTTTTGGATTGCAGCGTGCACTCTCCCCCTCGTACTTACCTGCTTGAGTCATGTAAAGTCCAAAATACGCGTATAGTTCGTTGTTTAAAGTCCAGTTTAGAGCAAATGTAATAAATACTTCTCCAATCATTTGGCATTTGTTTTTTTAAATTATCTATGGATTTTCATTGCATTATTATTTCTACTTAGCCGAGGTCGGGGGAAAAAGCCAGTATTTCAACAATTAATTACTAAATTACTTATGAATGTATTTTCAATTGACGCCCGTGAAGTTGAAAATATTAATAATTGCACCCTATTGTAAGTTAAAATTAAGGTGTCAAAATCTGATCGCTCTCTAATGACTTAATTACAACTTACAATTTACACTTAAACTTGGGAGATTTTTTTTATTTAAACTCTTTTTCTTTATTTATCCCACAGCATATTCGCTTGCAGCGACCGTGGTCACGAGGTGATCATATGACATTAATTTCTGTAATGTACTGTGGTAAAATGAGTGGACACTCTAGGCCATATTATGTAGATCGAGATCAATGTAACCGCAAAAAAGAAGTTCGGGAAGGAAGTGTTTGAGAAACAAACCCGTTGGTCTTCTCGCTCCCCCTCACGAGGGCGTATGTTACTGGTTCGGGACTGAGTCCCCATCAGTGGTGTCTCCTCTGTCCGTACTTGATGCTCGGTTGGCCCGTCTGGGCCGTAAAGCTGTGCCGTTTGAGAAACAAGTTATTTAGGTATAATAATATATTTATTTCATATCGATCGTTTTAATAAGTGCGTAATTTTTATTGAACTACATACACTACTCATTAATATTACTGTGCGTTTATCGTATCTAATGCGATAGTTATTACTCAGAACGTATATTATCATAACATTGTCTAACTCATAATTGATCTAAGTGTTGTGTAAGCTGAATAAATATGTTTGATGACGGCCGTCGATGATGCGAAGTTCAACACGGTGACGCTTCCAGCTGAGAGGAGATCATCGTCTTCTGAGAGATCTGCAACATTAACAGCACCGTCTTCCTGTTTGTCGGGTCGAAGTTTTCCCATTTGTTATCGAACAGCTTTTTCAAAAGTGTAACTGGCGTCCATTAGCCTCTGTCCAGTTACGTAGTCCATTGCAACTTGCACGCATGTAAAGGGTATCTGTATATACGTGTTCTCTAGTCCACCAAGTAATTCTGCTATCAAACCAATTGTCAGAATCATAAATTCCCTTTACATAAATCATAAATAAGGAAAATTGTAGCCTTATTGTTTTTCTAAAAGAGTGGGAAATTAAGGACATACAAATTATAACTATCTATTCTTATATTAAAGAGAAGTGTTCTGACTGATTGACTGATCAACGTCGAACGAAACCGCTAAAACTAGACATTTGGACAGTAGCTCCCTTTAGTGCTGATATTAACTTATTTGCTGGGTTAACAATTAGGGTGTCTCTACCTACTTTTTATCTAGATCCTTTAAAGAGTTACCACGGTAGTCACAAGTTCACGCTAGTTTATTTCGACAGTAACCGAAACGTGCTCATTTAAGCGTTTTGAATGTATGGAACGTATTTATGAAAGTATTTACAATAATTAGATTACAAAATAACGAAGATAAATAAAAGTTAATCAATAAAATAAAGAGGCCTAATAAATGAATAAAGATAATAATTTCATAATTAATTGATTTGTAAAAGAAAAATATTATTATTAAACATTTTTTTTCCTTAATGCTGTTGCGAAGCAAAAACGCCATCTTGTAAAAAGTAACGGACAGTAAAACAGTTAAACAGCTTCTGTTAAACAAGCCGTTATGAAATTATGTGCCAATGAGTGGAGTGCTAAGTTTCAAGTTTATATTTTATCATCGGATTAAAGAAAGTAAGCAGATGTGTATTTAATAAATCACTTTTAAAAGATTGCTTCGGGATCACTGTTTAAAGTATCAGACTTAATTATTGATTCATATTCTTTGTTCTTTTCTCTATGCCCTGTTAATTAAATGTTTCTATTTAGTCAAGCGATAGGTATTATATTAATATGTATATTGTATATACGGTATGAGTGTATATATGTTTGTATTTACTATATTGTGTATGTGTATTTCTATATAGTGTCTATTTAAACTAAAACTACACTAGCGTTTTATTTGCTGATTTATCTGGTAGTTGACTGGTAGAGAACTGGTTGTAGAACTCTTTAGTTGTTTTTGAATGTGCAAGTATTACTTTGTTAGCTTTGGCGATAGATGGCGTTGTACCAAGAGCTGCAACGCTGTGACAAAACTCTCAGTAAAATTATAGGATCATTGACACTTAATTATAGGTTAAATATATCTTGAACTAGCAAAGGGTACTTTCATTTACTCCTTTTTGTGAAGTTTGGATCCTTTTTGGGGAATTTGTTACGGCATTAAGTCCGCCATTTGTACACATCAAACTTGTGCAATGAAGTTAAAATAAATAAATAAAATATTTAATAAAATTGAAAAAAACGCACACGCTTGATGTTAATGAAAATTTTAACAATTTTTTATATTTTTCTGGAATGTCAGCAAAATGTTGGGTTTGACGATCAATTAGCCCAGTTGGTAGTAACACTGCTATCTGTGCAATAGGAATCGCCATTTTTTTCAGTGAGACACGATAATTCGATTTATTTCTATAGAATATTAAAACAAATTTGAATTTGGAATGTTTTGTTTTTATGTAATAGATGATCACACTTTTAATTGACATCAAAATCAGCCATATATAAAAACTCTTTGTGGCAAAACTTTCTGAGTAGCTTGTATGCCGTATTCCGATTATTACCACATCTTCCTTGCTTCGAAGATCTTTTTCTTTCCCTTTCTAAAGTAAAGGCGGCGGAGATAATAAAGAATGAACATCAGGCATTACGAAGGGAATCGACAAAGTTTTTTAAAGAAGAATCGTCGAACCAACATTTTAAGGGCCCGCCTTTGTAACTTGTAACTTTGATTTTAATGTGACTTATTCTGTTGAAGTAACTGAGGCGTTCAGTTAAAGGAAAGTGGCCAAAATTTTAATATCTATTTACTTGATTTTGGTTTACCAACTAGAATATATATATACAATTATTAGGTACAACTACTTTACAATTTATATCACATTATTTATATTAATACTACATTATATTACATTACTGGATGTGTCTCTGGACCCACGACACAAGGACTCCTAGTGTGGGCTATTGAGTGTGCCGTTAATGATTAATTTAGTGAAATTATAGGCTTCCACATTTTTCGCATAATACATACTTTTTTATAGGAAGGGCTGCAGATAGCACCTGGCAGATGGTCTACCTGTTAATGAGTGGATACTGCCGCCCATGGACATCCGCGACACATGCCAACTTCAGTTCAGAATGACGGACGTTTTCACATCCCCCGATGTGCTGCCTACTTTTGGAGAAGTAGGAATGGATTTGGAGAAAGCGTTTGGAAAATGGAGAGGGATAGGAATGAGCATACATACTATAGGCCAAACTGAAAGTTCTTAGAACTGGCTACTGTAAAATACAATAGAAAAAGAACTAATTCGTATTTTGGAAATGGGGAACTCTTTGTTTGTCAAACGCCATTAAATTTTCAAAGTTGTCATTTGTTCTTTATTTCCGGCGGCAATTAAGTAGCAATTAAGTGTTTGCGGAAAAACCAATTTGCTAACTTAAGAAAATAAAAGAATAGTAACTGATTGTGAACAGCCGTCTGCCTTCTGGTTTGGAAAAAGTCAAAGAGCGACGCCCACGAAGCAGAGTGGTCCCCCATCACCACAATGCTCCAGCTCACTCCGCCAGACAAAAGAAGCAATTTTCGAGTACTGTAAATGTAGAGTTAGTGGGTCATCCACCATACAGTTCTGACCTTGCACCCTGTGATTTTTATTTATTCCCTAAAATTAAGGATAAACCCAGAGGAATACGTTTTATGAATGCAGAAGAGGCATTAACGACCTTCCAAACGGCTGTTAAAGAGGTGCCTATTTCTATAATCTTCTGACTATTCTATACCCTTCTGGGTGGGCTGAATACTTCACACAATGGTTTCATCGCATGAAGAAGTGTATTGATTGTCGCGAAGAATACTTCTCTAAAAGCGATAAAACAACTTCCTTTATCTTTATATCTGATTTCATTTTTGGATTATAAAAACTTTCAATGTCACCTACACACACACACACACACACACACAGATACAGGGAATGCATATTTAGACTAGCCCTCTATATAGATTATGAATTACAGAAATTCGTTGTCTAATGTCTCTAGATTACAACTACTACAAAACACTTGTAGGTATGTGTATCAGCCTAGAACATTCCATTGCAGGACACCGCCCCACCCGGCACCCCCACCCTCCCGTAAATCACGGAGGACCGGGGGCGTCGTTCGGGGTTAAAACAATCTATAAACTCGGCTCCATTATGATTTTATATACGTATCACTGAAATAACGCAAATTTTGAAACGTGTCAACCAATTTTAAAAATATAAAATCATATTAGCAAAAAATGATATTGGGTCAAGGAATAAATTAAAAGTTACAAACATGTGAGGTTTTGTTGTCCCGTCTAAAAGGTTGGTAGTTTTCAATACTCAGACCGGGTGGCGGCCAACGCGCTTCAAATATAATATATACTAGAATTGTACTTACTATACGCGATAGAGATATTATACTATAGAGCTCGGAGAGCTCAAAAACATTTTTGTTACAGTATTATTAATATATCTGAGCTCTTCGAGCTCAAACTTATTTTATTTCGTTTTGTTTTAAACTTTTGTATATAACAAAATAAAAAAAAAAAAAACATTAATTACATCTTGTTTTGTTTCGACGACGGTTTTTTGCGAATAAATGAACCGACTTTAATTGAACTTGAGATATTTGCTGTATTTTGTCAAGCTTTAAAGCTAATTTAATTTTAGACCAATCTTGACCAATTATGATGGCAAACAAAACCTTTAGAATGACGTAAACAAAATGAAAATCGGTTGAGTCATTCAAAAGTTATTAAAAGTTTACATACACACACACACACACATACATATGTACATTCAGATTACACAATTAAAAACGATTAGAATAGCTTCATAGGACCTCAAAATGTCGAGATATATTAGACAATGGCTCTAAATAACAATGAATCTAGTGACGTCAGTAACTTTTCATCAAAATCCGAGTGGGTACTTTACACATTCGTAAAATTCCGAGTGGGTAGAGCTACCCACAATACCCACATTATCCGCCGGTCCTGGTCGTATGTATATAAGTAATAAAAAACTTATTGTAAAAACTGGTAGAATCGATTATACACTAAATATTGAACAGCCTAATTTAAAATTTCGCGTCATTTCAGTAACACTATGTATATATTGAAGATATATGAATGTACAGATGTACTCACCTACCCTTTATCTAAGTTCCAAAGTATAGAATCAATCTTGCGGGGAGCTATTCATCATTACAGCTATTTCAGGACAAATAAGTATGAAAGGGCCGTGGAGTTGGTGTAATGACCCGTGAAATTGAGGGCCATTTACAGGCAACCGCAGGCACCCACTTACTGGATGGATTAGTTAGGTAAAAAGCATGTAAGTAGGTATTAAATATATAGAGGACTAGTTTGCAGGGGGATACAGATTTTGTATAGGATAGGTTACTATTTGACATTTACATAGATTAACTATGACTGAACGTATTATATAAATAGGAATAATTGAAAAATTAGATACGTATTACGGATGTTTTATGTATTATTAAATTTAATAATAAATAATAATATTTATTCACAACGTACATACAGAAAATAACCACCATTACAGATATAATTATAGAATATATGAATCGAAATTTTAATAAATATTTTAATGCACCGATAGTGCTCCTATTGTGCCCTTCGGTCTTTCATTTATGTAAAATTTGTAACTTCCATTGACATTTTATATTTAAAACAATAATAATTGAACTCAATCATTAAGCTAAACAAAAACGGTAATTGAAATCCTTAAAAACGATACCAATCATAATAATTAACTCTCTTGATTCTCTGTCCATTATCAAATTACTTCTAAGAAACGGTATTATAGTAAGGTTGTATAGAGTATAAAGTTATAGGAAATGAGAGTGTTTCCTCTAACAATGGCCATTGCCAATTAGCAAGATTAGAAACGTCTGGGCGGCGAGTAGGGTGTCCATCAATTCATGATTGGAGGAGACTATTATTTCGATTTTATTGAACAATTTAATTGTCTTTAACCGACTATGATGAAGTCAAAAGGAGGATAATATTCTTCACTCGCATGTATCAGTATGTATATATGTAGGGAAGTGTATGTGGACACTCTCCAACCGACATGATAACTTAGCGGCTTGTCTCAATAGGGTGCTACTAACACAAAAGAGAAAAATTAGGAAATTAAGATTGAACAGTCCGAAATTTATTTGCCGTGGTTACGATCATAAGTATCATAGTGACGCTGTTATACTTATGAGAGTCTTTTCCGACTTACTTGACACTTATCATACAGTAGTATGATTTAATGGCGTATACAGTGTATACATCAACTGTATAAATCCTAAATTATGTATGTTTGTGACATAATCACGCCTCAATAATTAAACGGATCTCAATGCCAACGGGAAGGACATATTCGTTTTCTATTCTATTCTGCTACAAAATTGTACTGCGATTCATTATTTATTAAGTTACGAGCATACAAAGCATATAAATAAATAAATATCGATGGTATGATTACAATCACTGTGCTAAGAAAACTTGTATAATATTATATAATATATATTTTTATTTTTATGTACGAAGGCGGCAGACCAGCATACAGTCCACCTGATGGTAAGTGGATACTGTCGCCCATAGACAAACAAATCCAGAATATTACAAACAAAATGATATTTTGGAGGATCATAGAGTACTGACATGATGTCAGAAGGTCAATTACACCACAAATATCCTCTAAATTTCTACATTCGTTGAACATATGAACTAACACTGCATTACTTACTTGAAACACAAGACGCACAGGAAAGTTAGATAAATATGTAGATACACTCTTTATTGTATAATTGTTTATATTATGTTAAAAAAAACGTGTGCGGTCAGGGAACCCCCGTCAGGAACGAAGATCCTCACGCATTTTTTTAAACTCCGAATGTAATTCTGAAATTCGAAATCAAATCTGTATCTGTATACCGAAATTTACCGAATACCGACGAACTGACACGATCGCGAGAATCGCGACCATACCATGTCCGAGCGAGAGAAAGGCGAGAAAGAGAAAGGCCTATGGAGGGGGTAAAAATCTTCCGTGACGTTACATTTTCTCTCGAATCACACCTACCGCAAGCCGCGTAAAGGAACTTCGTTCCAATAATGAACAATGTTGTAAGAAGACAATACAACCAGGCAGTCTTATTGCTAATTTCTACCAAAAAACCTTGAGAAAGAGTTGTGACCGAGGTAATAGTCGTATTAAATAATGTTAAATATATATATTTTAATAATAGATACAACAAATAATCTCGACATATAAGGTTTCGTTATGAAAAAGCTTGTCTAACATAAACTAATCACCATGTCGTCCGGTGTCGAACACTGTGTCCCAACGATATTGACCATAATTATTGTAATTGTAATAATGCAATTATATGTCGTCAATAATATACATAGCGTGGTCACCGTACACTGGGAGCTTAGACGCCATCATTAGCGGTAGAGTAAATCTCCAACGGAACGAAAACCATATTCTTTCGCTAATACCAAATGGTTATATATTGTAACTGACCCCACCCACCCACAAGTCGGATTTGGCGGGAAACGTAGGTATTAAAATGGCGGATATACAAAAAATAGTACATTACTGGCTAGGCTGGAAATAAAGCAATTGACGGCCGAGTAATATTGGAAGGATGAGGCGAAGCCGAGTTCTTTTTAAATAAACGAGGCCGTTAATTGCTATTTCGGCCGAGACCTGTATAGTACTTTTCTCTAATTTGCGAGGAAACAATAAATAAATTAATTCAAGAAACATAAGTTTCATTCCTGCCAATTCGACTGCGCGCGGTCTTTGTTCTTTTTTTAAACTTTTGAAAAGAAATGCACATTCAGCCTTTATAATAATAAATATTGTGTACCTAAAAAAACCTAATTTATGTTAGTGTTAGATACTGGGTTTTAAATAATAAATACGTTGCGCTTAAAACACTATATTAACTTTTAAACAATTTAAATTGCATTAACGTATATGTAACGATCGTTGGAGCAGATTCTAAGTAACGAAACCCTTTTAGGCAATGACAGTTTTTTCACGTAAACCGCTGATTGGTCGAATCCTTAATGACTCTCAGTGTTGCCAAGTCTGGACATGCCCCCGGCCTTGGAAGCACTGGCATCCAACATCCCCTCTTCTGAGTCTTCATAGAACAGAGGACATATTCGAGGAAATGCGCGTCTGATTATTCCTGCACAGGTTTGGATATCTGCGACTCTGGATATTCCATCCTTTCCTGGTTTGGTAGATATGATTCGTCCTAAGCTCCATTTCAATGGATGAGTATTATCGTCTTTGATGACGACCATAGTGTTAGGTTGAAGATCAGGCTTATGATGCTTCCATTTGGTTCTAATTTGCAATTCGGAGATATATTCTTTGCTCCATCGGTTCCAGAAATGTTGCCTGATTTGCTCCAGGTGCTGATAGCGTGTCAGCCGGTGGACCAGAATTTCAGCCAGTGGTTCTGCTGCAGGTGCTGTCAAGGCACGTCCAACCAGGAAATGAGCAGGAGTTAGTGGTAGAAAGTCAGTGGGATTAGTAGATAAAGGACTAATAGGTCGGGAATTAAGTATAGCTTCAACCTGTGAAAGTACCGTAGTATACTCTTCAAAAGTTAGGCGTGCGTTCCCAACCACTCTCAACAAATGATGCTTACAAGATTTTACGCCACTTTCCCACAATCCACCAAAATGAGCCGCATAAGCTGGGATAAAAGAGAATTTAATATTTTGACTAGTTGCGTATTCAATTATATCATTTGAAATATTTTTTAAAACGTTTTTGAACTCATTAGCAGCTCCGACAAAGTTTCGACCATTATCGGATAGTATCTGATAAGGTTTACCTCGCCTAGCTATAAAACGCTTCAAAGCAAGCAAATAAGATTGCGAAGACAGGTCACTGACTAGTTCTAAATGCACCGCACGAGTTACGAAACAAACGAATAAACAAACGTAACTCTTTGTTATCTTAGAGCCCCTACCCTTACGGCTCAATATGAGCATTGGTCCAGCGTAGTCAACGCCACACTGATGAAACGGAAAGGTGGGTGTAATTCGTTCAGGTGGTAAATTGCCCATAATAGGGGATAACGATTTACCTGACAGTCTGGTACAGATGACGCAGTCGTGGACCGTGCGCTTTGCAAGATTCCTACCTCCAATAGGCCAATAAGATTCGCGTATATTGTATAATAGGGCTTGTGGCCCGGTGTGATGTAGATTTTTATGCTCGTAACGAAATAACAACACTGTAAACCAATGCTTAGAAGATATTAACATCGCATGTTTTTTGTCAAAGTTAAATAATAAAGATTGTTTAATTCTCCCCCCTACTCGTAATACTTTATCATCTCCCATAAATATATTTAAATTGTTAAACTTGTGTTTAAATTTTAGTTTTTTATTACAAGAAAGTAATCTATATTCATCTGCAAATGTTTCTAATTGTGACAGTTTTACCAAAGTCTCACTGGCATTTTGTAACTCATCAACAGTAAGAGAGCCCTGACGAATATTATTTTTATAGCGTGTATTGTGTATAAAACGCAATACGTATGCACAAGTCCGCTTCATACGATTAAATTGCGAAAATCTTTAATAATTGATTTTTGTTATCATGCGTCGTTAATAAGTCGTCGACGTAAAAGTCGTTGCTGATAATTCTAGTGACATCAGGATCAGTACTCTCAGCTGCCAATTGCTTGAGACATCGACAACTCAAAAACGGAGCGGACGCGGTTCCGTACGTAACAGTACAAAGTTTATAAACGCGAATAGGTTCCGACGGGTCGTCCCGCCACAAGATCAATTGAAGATCACGTTGATCCTCATGAATTAAGCACTGGCGAAACATTTTCTCAACATCAGCACAAGCCGTATACTTGTGCTGCCTAAATCGTAACAATATAGCAATGAGATCACCCTGTATCGGTGGACCGACCATTTGGAGGTCATTCAATGAAATATCTGTGCTGGACTTTGCACTGCCGTCGAACACCACTCGCAGCTTTGTAGTCGTGCTATGCTCGCGGAGTACTCCGTGATGCGGCATTATATAATGAGGCTTTCCATAGTTATCAGCTAGTTTCATATGACCCAAGCGTATGTACTCGTGAATAAAATCGCAGTAAAGTTTTTTATACTCCGGATTACGTACTAACCGTTTTTCGAGAGCTAAGAACCTTCTTTCCGCTTGCGAATACGTCTCGCCTAATTTATCGGGTGAAATTTTGAAAGGAATACGTACAACGAACCTTCCGTCAATCGTGCGCGTAGTATTGTTAACGAAATGTTGTTCGCAAGCACATTCATCCTCACTGTGCGTATCCCGAGGCGCAAACGTTTCTTCGAGTTCCCAGAACTGTCGTAGCTGGGTATCAATCGCATCTGAAAAATTACATTGAATTCCGTACCCTTTGTCGCGTGAAATAGTAGAAATAGGCCCAGAAATAATCCAACCTAGTTCTGTGTCTAATAAGAAAGGCCCATTCGGTAATTTAATTTTATCTGTTTTTATTAAATCCCAAAACTTATCAGCACCTATTAAAATATCAATATTACTTGTTTCATAAAATTGCGGATCCGCTAATTGAATGTAATCGGGTATATTAAATTGCGCGTATTGTAATGGCATCGCAGGTATGGCCGAAGTAATGTTAGGCAAAACAAAACATTGTAAATGTGTTTTATAAGTGTTGGACGTCGATACAATTTCAATGTCACATATTTGCGTTGATTTTGTGACAGAGTTACCAACACCTCGTATTTCGAACGTGGACTGTATAACATTTATGTGTAATAAATCGCATAATGATTTTGTGATAAGACATCTTTCTGATCCATTGTCCAAAAGGGCGCGAACTACATGTAACTTATTTAAGTTGTCCGTTATTTGTATTAGAGCGGTTGACAATAATACCGGTTTTAAATTGGCAGAATGAATACAGTTAGTATCGAGGTGTGCATTATTTGCATTAATATAAGATGCGTGTGTTGACAAGGAAGGTGTGAGCGGGGAGGCGGCCGAGAGCGCGGTGGCGGTCGCTCTGACTATCGCGGGCGCAGGAGGCGTCACTGACAGTACGCGACCATCACTCACCTCAGTGGCGTTACCCGCATGACTTGTGAATGTCGTATTAATATTGTAATATTTATTATCGGGATGTACTAACGAATTGTGTTTCTGATTACATCTCCGACACGGTCCAAACTGACAATCGCTTACTGTGTGACCCAAACGTAAACAATTTATGCATAGCCTTTTCTCATTAATGAATTTAAGTTTTGTTTCTAAGTTATAATCGAGAAACGTTTGACAAGCGTATAGTGGATGACTTGCATTACACAACAAACAGCGCTTTTTAGTGTTATTGTATAATTGACGTTCCTTCGGCTTATTTGTGGAAACATTGCAGTGAACTTTAATTGAATTTTGAGTGTTGAGTTTTTTAAAATCATGATTTTGTTTGCTGTGTGATAATTGCAATGTTTCCAACATATCAGCTCGGTCAGTAAGGAACTTCATTAAGCTATCAAGTTTTAAAGATGTTGAGTTATCATTTTTTGAGCATAGCGTACCTTTATGTTGCTCCCATTGACGTTCTGTGGTGGGATCTAATTTAGAAACAATTAAATATATGAGTAAGGTATCCCAATATTCTACGGGTTCATGAAGGTTTGATAAAGCGCGTATATTCTTTAAAACTGTGTCTATTAAATTGCGTATTTGAATATATGACTCCTTGTTAACACTGTTCATAGTAAATAACGCTTTTACATGACCTTGAACAAGTAATCTTTGGTTGTTGAAACGATTTTGAAGCAATTCCCAAGCGATTAGGTAATTACTTGCCGAAAATTCCACTGAGTTTATAACTAATTCTGCACTACCCTTTAGTGATGATTTTAAGTAATGGAATTTTTCAATATCGCTTATTTCACTGGAGTTATGTACAAGACTTATGAAACTATCTCTAAACTGTAACCAATTCCCAATTGAACCATCAAATATAGGCAAGGATATGACAGGTAATTTAATAGTTGGCCTTTGTGCGAATGGATTTAAAGTGTCAGTGACCTTACATAAACTTAACAAATATTCAGCTTCAGAGATTGCATCGTAATAGCTGCTCTCAAACAGCTCTCGCTGTGTTAATTGATCATCAATATCAGATACAGATTCTTCTAGCTTGGTTTGTATATTACTAAATTCGCTGAACATAGTAGAAGCTCCCTCAATACGCAACTTTAAATCTATTTGTTTTTTACTACAGATCGTTTCGTTTTTTAAAGTACACACATAATTTGCAAATCTAGTTAACCTGCCTTTGAGTATACCGCGTTTTTTAACTAGCTCTTTTACTAGACTGGCATCACTATGTTTATACGGAGAATTATCGCGAGATTTAGGTGGTAAAGTATCATGACTTGGCTCAATCATTTTAGTGGAAAGTGACAAAAGAGGGTACTCACAGTTTTGACGTTTTCAAATGAGATGCGAAGTACTTGGACACGCACGGCCGGTATTATTTGACTAGTAATTACTGAAACTTAGAGAATTAAATAGCATTAAACAGTTGAAGTGGAAGTGGGGCGGGAATAGATGGGATGGCTGGCCGTACCTATTTGCGCGTTTTCAGATACCAAACCAGCTTCCTCCAGGATTGATTATTCCAACGACTACCCTTTGGCTTCTCCTCTTACTGCATAAGCTGCTATGGACTTGGACGCCTGCTCCCAGACTGCGTGTTTCTCCGATCGCTGCCGCTGGTTTATTCGTTTTCGAATTGATTTGGCTCCGAATGACCAGTTATGTTAGATACTGGGTTTTAAATAATAAATACGTTGCGCTTAAAACACTATATTAACTTTTAAACAATTTAAATTGCATTAACGTATATGTAACGATCGTTGGAGCAGATTCTAAGTAACGAAACCCTTTTAGGCAATGACAGTTTTTTCACGTAAACCGCTGATTGGTCGAATCCTTAATGACTCTCAGTGTTGCCAAGTCTGGACAGTTAGTGTGCACTAAAAATAACCTCGCTACTGTCCAGCAATCTCTATTATTGTCGTGTTGGAAATTGCTGGCGTGCGTACAGAAAAGAGCCGAATATCGTATTCTTTTTTTAAAATAATGAAGCCATTTCCGAGCAAGTAGGAGAAAATATATTTGTACATGATTTTTACGAATGTCTTTATTGTCGGCAACTTTTACGGGTAATCTGTGTATTATAATATGATTAGTTTATTTTAATTCTGTCCTGTCAACGCCATTCCATTACACCCCACTCCATCTTACCCACTCGTTTCGCCCATCCCATTCCGTCTCGTCCTATTTAATCCTATTCCATCCTGTACCATCCCATCCCATGACCCAATCCCACGACTTCTCATTAAATAGAGTCTTCAATGGGTTGGCTTAACACATAATTAATTCATGTTTTCCATTCTTCATGACAATTATAATGATTCAAGCGGAAACTTTATTATTATTATTTATGGACGAAGGCGGCAGACGAGCATACAGTCCACCTGATAGTAAGTGGATACTGTCGCCCATAGATATCTGCGATACATGCCAACATCAGTTCAAAATAGGATGGGAATTGGCTCTGGCACATCTCAGTCACTACCGAAACACGTACGTGCATTAGGGAAATATGGTAAAGTGAGAAATGCAGTACATTTCAAGGTAGTCTTCTGTGAGAGAGGGGTAACGTGGCCAGTCGAGCGCGCCCAGCAGCTGCTGTATTGCAGCGTGCACTCTCCCCCTCCCAGAATGTATAAAACAAGAGCTTTCATTTGAAATACTCTTATGTATCTATTGTTTTTTTTTGTACTCTTTTACTTATAAAAATAGTTACTACGAACATCTAATTGTTTTTGAGGACCGCGATATCACACTGATATCAACACATTACTGGTAACCGAAGGCCTTTACTACGGAGGTAGTGGATACGATCCCGATATTGGTACTGGATCACATTCTTTCTTCAATCACCATACTTTTAAAACTGCAGGCAACTAATCTATGGCAACGTGGGTTGATAGATTTTATCAAAGTAAATTACACAAGTAGGTTACTGCGAATCGTAATGTAGAGTGTACAGTAGGTCAGCATTAACTGCGCTTGACTAAAGGGCTCGAACTCACTACATGAAGAACTGGATCCTTTTCCCAAATCTGAAAAGGTAGGGAGCCCATCCGAGAGCTTGCCAACGTTTGTTATTCTGGACTGATATTGGCATGTGTCGTGGATGCCCATGAGCGATACCACATACCACCAAGTGGACTGCGTGCTCGTCTGCCACTTTCTTTCTATTACAGAAACAGCTAAAAAAATAATCAATCTAAAGTGGCAGTGGGTAGACCATATCGTTGCAGGACCGATAACTAATGGGGAAGGTGAGTCCTTGACTGGAGACCACATACCGGGAAACGTAGCGTGGGACACCCTCCAGCCAGGTGGACTGACGACTTGAAGAAAGTCGCCGGTTAGGTGAGAAGAGCAGAAGACAGTGTGAGTGTGATACATTATATAGCCAGGATATATAATGTGGAGAGACAGGCTCATGGTATAGTATGGTGGGTTTTCCAAAACAAGATGATCGTGATTCGTGGTTAAAAGTAGGTCCAAGCAAGTAACGTTAAGTTCTACCTTAAATATAGAATACCAAATACATGTCACTGTCTTATCACCGGCCCTTTCATGAGGATCGTATAGCGTCAAAACCCGGTTGTCCACAACCGGGTTGAGGAGTTCACTTTTTCATAGGTAGTGTAGTCCTCAGGGCTTGTAAGCCGCTTTGGTATTTCTTAGTCGCTTACGACACCCACAGGAAGGTATGAGGTAGTGCTATTCTAAAACCGGTCGTCACCACATGTTCAACCAACCCAAAACCTACTCCGTAGAAATATTAATCGAGAACTTTGTTGTAAGCTGGCCTGCTAGGACTCTGCACTGTCAGAAACAAACGACATTGTAGTCAATATGTTTGTATTGGGCATTTTCTGTTTTTTTATATAGGTATAACCTCGCTGCGAGCTGGTTTCAGTGGATTTTTCAGTGGATTTTTTCCCTTGCACCACGCAAGGGCTGATATTAATTTATTCAAGCTACCATACCAGTGATCTTTTTCAAGTCGTCGTCGGTCCACCTGGTCGTAGGGTCTCCCTCAAATACGTGGTGTCGATTTAAAGACTACTTCATTGGTTGTTGGTCCTTAGGCAAATATAGGCTGCCCATTGTCACTTCAGCTTGGTAAATGTTCGTTCTATGAGTAGACTTGGCAACCGTCTCTAGAAAGCCGGGACATCTAGGTTACAGGACCTTGTATTAGGCGCCTCACACGAGATGCGTCTGGCACGTTAATTGACCCGTTATACAAGATTTTGAGTTTGTATTTCACACATTACTAATCATCATTTCTCCGTAACTAACCTAACATTTTTTTTACAGAAATGAGGAACTTGACAAGTAGACAGTCCATCTGGTGATAAATTCACCGGCTGGTTAATGTATGGCTTTCAAAAGCCACGCTGGCTAGCGCGATTACTCTCTCCACTCTTGTAAAGATTTCACAGGGCTTGTGGTAGCGACTTTGTTATACCTTTGTCGCCTTTTACTTGTGGTACAACAACGGGAAAAGATAGAAGACGGTGGTGCTATTCAAAAGCCAGTCATGGTTCAGCTCACGTTTGTCAATTGTATGCCAGTAGAATCGACCTTCTGTTCCCACAATCTCGGCCAACGCATCGGCTTCATTGCAAGTAATTTCTCGAGCACGAAAAGGAAACATTGAAGATGGAACAACGGCCAACTTTGTCACAATTCAACTGACGTAAACTTATTTAATATGTCGCTTAATATCCAGCTGCCAATGAGTAATTGAAATACAGAACTTATCTCGTAATTATTGCCATATACCTACGTAATAATGGTTCCGGATGTTAAGCGTTTGTCACGTTGAAATACGATCTGCGTTCCGGGCAAAGAGAAATCAGAGCTCATTTTGTGTGACATAGTTTATGCATTTTGTGTAAAACTGGATGTACAAACAGTAGAGTGTAGGCAGCAGTTGAAGCAATTACTGGGCTCGATTGAACATAATATTATGATGAATTTAACTGAAGAAGAAGAATGTAATTGATGATTGTAAAAAATAACACGTGCTGCATTTGATTATGCAGGTGCACAGACACCCGTACGCCAGCATACGTTCAACCATTGCTCGCTGCGTTCCCTCCTCTTCCGGATGGTCAGAAGGCACCTTTTTATAGGAAGAAGACAGCAGAACTGGTGGTAAGTGGATACTGTCGCTAATGGTCATCCGCGGTATATGCCAACTTCAACTTCATGATAAACGCTGATAATATAATGTCACTTCTCATTTAAAAGTGTAGAATTTATTGCCCAAAGCGCTTATTTGCTCATAACGCAGATCGTATTCTATGTGACAAACCCTTCATTGTTTGTTCTGATTGACTTCCCAAGTCCCATATATATTAACATGCAAGTAATTGTGGTTGGACATATTCATAGCTAGGGTTGCCAACTTTGAAACGCTGATTTACGGGAAATCGACATTTCAAATTCGACAGGGCTGAAAAAACCGGACCTAAAGAAATTTTGTCTTATTAGATGAAACTTGCAAATTTACAGAATCGGCAAAATTTTAAGGATTTTTGAGTAGGTACCAAGATAAATATGAAACTGCCATAAATCCAGTGAAACCCAGCACTTTTTTATCTTGATCAGTGATTATGGTTACAAATAGTCACAATGGGCCATGTGGTATCAGCCGGCTCCAGAATAGCATCACCCCATCTCTTCGCGTGGATGTCGTAAAAGGCAACTAAGGGATTTCCCTCAGTTGCCTATGAGGTTACGAGTAACGAGAGTGGTTACGGGGGTTTTATAGAAAGAAGGTTGCAGACGAGTACCCAATTCAAGTAGTGGTAAGTGGATACTGTCCTCCCATGGATACATGCCAACATCAGTCCAAAATGACAAACATTGGCATGCCTTCGGATGCGAGCCTATTACCTTTGAATATTTGGGAATGGATTTGGAGAAAGGATTGCGAGAATGAGGAGTAATAGGATAGGATGGGAATGGACTCTGGCATATCTCACACTCTATCGAAACAGGTACGTTCATTAGGAAATTGGATAAAGTGGTAAATGCAGTAAATTTTACGGTAGTCTTCTGTGAGAGAGAAGTACACGTGACCAGTCAAATGCGCCCAGCGTCTGTGGAATTTTAGCGTAAACTCTTTCTCTCCCATATTGAAATAGGTAAACATATTTGATTAAGACCCGTTTAATATTAAAAATTGAGTGCAAAACGCGAAAATATTAAAGGTGTGTATTTAAATGATGTCAAATTATAAAATTACAATATAAAGAATCGACATCGACTAAAAGCTCCCTTTTGCTGGATAAAGTCGCTAATTATAAATATTAATAAGCGAAAGTAATTTGAAATTTCACGACGTGGTCCAACAATCGCTGGGTTATTTGACTTGAGAACTTTCGCATTGTCTGATTGTAGCTGTGTCACAGAGCTAAATTGAAAATTGTTCGTCAACTTTAACAATATTGAATATCATTATGAACTTTTGGAATATTGTAATGGTTAGAAGAATTGGAACAAAGTCGCGCGAGGTGACCTTAGTGACTGACAACTCTGAATTGAAATAAAATGTACTTGATAAAAGTTTCTGCACATTTAGGTATTTGGCTGGGCCACAGACAAGGGAGGAAAAGAGAGCGAGACATATTTGTCATTAACAATTGTTTGTTTTTTCTTTTCAAATGTAGCAATGATGCAATTAGCACATTCAGCTAGTATCGAGTTTTCTTTTTATCAATTTAAAGGTCTAAGTATTCTGTCAATGTACAGTCCCGTCGCAGCAAGTCAGGAGTCGCTCAGGATGGAGAGGAGGACAGAAGAGGACTCCTTGGAAGCATACGAAAAACACAGCCCTATGCTTTTATTTGATTAACACAAACATTACGTACAAAAACACTTTGGAGTTTAATAAACTATCACTATTAAACTACAAAACGCATTATACATAAATTTTGAAAAAAAAAAAAAAAAGAAATTAAAATTCACTTCTCGAGTTCCCGCCAAAAAAGTCCGACATTAATAACATTAGTTCACGATCATTCTAAGACATGAGAAACTACTGTCCAAAATTTTTCATGTTCAAAGAATTTAGTATGATTTAATTTGATTTGATTTATGCAATTCAAAATCATGGCAAAGATAACCGGTCTTGAATAGGACCACCCCGGCCAGGACTTGAAGGAGTTCACCTGTGGTGGTTGGATGAGAAGAGCTGATCGTGTGTGGTGGCGAGCCTTTGGAGAGACCTACATCTAATAGTGGAGAGACATAGCTTGATGCTATGTCTTGTATGGTGTATGGTCTTGCATGAAATTTTGCGTGAGGAAATATAAATACAATTTTATTACAAAAAAACATGGTAAATTAAGGTCCTTCAGATTTTGAAAGGAAATTGACAGCAGTGGAATAGTGAAAGTCCCTTTTCTCCCTTTACCTCATCAAGGTAACATCCGTAAGGCCTAGACTAGATATGAAGGGCTAATACGTGCCTCAGTCCTTCGCTCACAATCGTAATGTTCGTCACGCAAAAAATGATTCTCCTAATATTATTTCCCGGGTCCGTACGTGACGTCTCGAGTTATAAATCTCGATTATGATAAGTTTCAGCAGTTACAGCGCGATTTGTATGCGAGATGGGGAAGGCTCGGTGGGACAGGGTACGGGATCGCGTGTCCCACAGAGACCGGTACAATTTTGCCTAGTTTACGCGTCGTTACCCGATATCCACAGAGAGACTACTCTGAACTAGAACGTAACGTTATATTTTGATATCTACCCGTTAGAGATATAATGATTTTCGAATTTTGGAAAAATTATATTTAAATATTTAATTAATTAGTATACATATCGAGTTTTGGATGAAGCTCTCCAGTTACTTGTGCGTGCTTATAACTTGAGCTACAATGAGAAGAAACTTGAGAATATTCTTTATTTAATTGATGTACAGCATAACGTTTGTAACATCAATAATTATGCGACTACAACTACTTCGCCTTAACAATATTAAGATAGAAACGGCGTAAATTAATAAATTGAAAATTCTCTTCTAGAAAAAATGACGAGATCGATCTGGTGAAAATTTTGTTGATATCAAATATCAAAATCACAAAAACATCACTTATAAAAGGAAAGCGCTTAAAAAATAAATTAGCAGCTCGACAAAAGAGGTCGGCTCTCGACGACACAGATTATTATGTGGTGTGTAATGTCGGTCGGTTTTCTAATAGCGTGACTATTTGTTCCTGCGGGTGTCGTAAAATGCAACTAAGGAATAACAAAGTCGCTACCACAAGCGCTGAACAACTACATCTACATCAAAACAACCAAACATCAGAACTACATCAAAAAGAATGGATGCGTCAACCCGCTTCGCCATCGTGTCGTTTTAAGGCCATATGTCTGTCGCGCGCAAGACAAATTTAAAGTTCATTAATGCTCTTTAAAATTAAAATCTTACTTTTAAAGAGATAAATGCTGGCTGAATTTGCGTTCTAAATACCAAAAAAACAGACAAGCAAAACTATAATCGGTACTAAAAAAGCTAACACTAAGATTAGTGTTAGCTTTTTTAGTACCGTGCAACAATTTTTAGATGGTTTTCTCAATTTAAACTTACACTCACTTTCATTGAAACCAACTTTATAATCGTTTATTATCATCATTGAACGAAAATATTCTCGTTCGAATTCCATCGTTGCAAAGAAAAGCGCGTGAAATGCAATAAAAAAGTGAAAACAACATTTTTATTTTTTACGTTTTGAAATGGCTTTCGGAATTTGAATTTCAAATAAATGATGTTTTAGAAACGGTACAGCTCAAATGACTTCTCTTTCTGAAATTTGAGTATCTCAAATTTTACCTAGTCACTTGTACCTATAATCCAACTTTTTACCTAGTTGTACTTGTACTGGACTATAATCCACGCGGATTTGCTCAATACTCAATTTTACATTATATTTTACTCGATATTTCAGCTCCACGATCGCTAGTTAACCCACAGTATAAACTCTGCCGCAGCGTGGGTCGTCCCCCGGCTAGGGATGCCAACTGAAATTTAAAGAAACTAGAATTTGGGTCCAAAAACCGCGTAACACCGGACGTACCTACTGAACATAAAAACATAAAACAGCATTGTTGACAATCTCTACAACCTGTCACCGTTGTCGTCATGCATTACACACTTCTTAAAAACCCTGAACACATATGAAAAATACCCCCCCCCCCCACCCGGACGGCCTCGTGGAAAAGGGTAGGGATGGCAAGTCTACACCCGGCTAGATGAACAAATGATCTGAAGGGGGTAGGTGGCGGCTGGATGGGGACAACAAACGATAGAGCAGATATAGAGTAAGACAGACACAGGCTGATAAAGAAGAAGTAACCCAACCGAAAAGTAAAATAATATATTCGTTTAAGACCCTTTTAATATATAATTGAGTATGAAAAATGCGGAATCACACAAGTAGTAATTAGTCCTGCGATTTAATATGAAAACAACAAAATATTTAAGGTTAATGGCCAATATGAAGATAACTTTAATTGGGCGTACCATGTCCTTAAGGGACGCTCCTTCGTTATCCTTTCGGGACGACATTAGAATCCTTCAACAACATTAGGACGTAAAACTGTTTATTTCAAAACAGACCGATTATAGTTTTGCTTGTCTGTTTTTTTGGTATTTAGAACGCAAATTCAGCCAGCATTTATCTCTTTAAAAGTAAGATTTTAAATTTAAAGTTCATTAATGCTCTTTAAAATTAAAATCTTACTTTTAAAGAGATAAATGCTGGCTGAATTTGCGTTCTAAATACCAAAAAAACAGACAAGCAAAACTATAATCGGTCTGTTTTGAAATAAACAGTTTTACGTCCTAATGTTGTTGAAGGATTCTAATGTCGTCCCGAAAGGATAACGAAGGAGCGTCCCTTAAGGACATGGTACGCCCAATTAAAGTTATCTTCATATTGGCCATTAACCTTAAATATTTTGTTGTTTTCATATTAAATCGCAGGACTAATTACTACTTGTGTGATTCCGCATTTTTCATACTCAATTATATATTAAAAGGGTCTTAAACGAATATATTATTTTACTTTTCGGTTGGGTTACTTCTTCTTTATCAGCCTGTGTCTGTCTTACTCTATATCTGCTCTATCGTTTGTTGTCCCCATCCAGCCGCCACCTACCCCCTTCAGATCATTTGTTCATCTAGCCGGGTGTAGACTTGCCATCCCTACCCTTTTCCACGAGGCCGTCCGGGTGGGGGGGGGGGGGTATTTTTCATATGTGTTCAGGGTTTTTAAGAAGTGTGTAATGCATGACGACAACGGTGACAGGTTGTAGAGATTGTCAACAATGCTGTTTTATGTTTTTATGTTCAGTAGGTACGTCCGGTGTTACGCGGTTTTTGGACCCAAATTCTAGTTTCTTTAAATTTCAGTTGGCATCCCTAGCCGGGGGACGACCCACGCTGCGGCAGAGTTTATACTGTGGGTTAACTAGCGATCGTGGAGCTGAAATATCGAGTAAAATATAATGTAAAATTGAGTATTGAGCAAATCCGCGTGGATTATAGTCCAGTACAAGTACAACTAGGTAAAAAGTTGGATTATAGGTACAAGTGACTAGGTAAAATTTGAGATACTCAAATTTCAGAAAGAGAAGTCATTTGAGCTGTACCGTTTCTAAAACATCATTTATTTGAAATTCAAATTCCGAAAGCCATTTCAAAACGTAAAAAATAAAAATGTTGTTTTCACTTTTTTATTGCATTTCACGCGCTTTTCTTTGCAACGATGGAATTCGAACGAGAATATTTTCGTTCAATGATGATAATAAACGATTATAAAGTTGGTTTCAATGAAAGTGAGTGTAAGTTTAAATTGAGAAAACCATCTAAAAATTGTTGCACGGTACTAAAAAAGCTAACACTAATCTTAGTGTTAGCTTTTTTAGTACCGTGCAACAATTTTTAGATGGTTTTCTCAATTTAAACAAGGAAAATTTTCCTTGAAAGGTGATAGTGGAAGTGGCCGTCCTGCGACTTCTGTGACGAATGAAAACATCGAGGCGGTAAAGGAAAGGTTGGACCCAAAAACTACCTACAAACAGATAGAGGAAGTATGGAAGAAAGAGAAGAGATTCCAGAAGACCTCGGCCAAGTAGCCCGGAAGATTCAATTAATATGGACACCGGCCGAGAAAGCCTACACTCCACTATAGATAGAGGAGATTTAAGATTTCATCACCTGTCATTCATGAAATTTTACACCAACACTTTTAAGTCAAGCTTTGTTCTCATTGGGTTCCTCATTACCTGACTGCTGAACGAAAACAAGCTCGCGGGACACGGTGCAGGGAAATGATTGTGAAGTTCGAAAATAGAGAGGGACTGAATATATTTAATATTATTATTGGAGATACGAGTGAGTACATTCACCGCTCGCGTCAGGTCGCTCACTGGGCTCCACCCGGTGGGCTTGATCGCGCGGGTGGCATGAAGAAACGACACACCAGCGGCAACCCAATCTGGGAAGCCAACCCAAGGACCTGCCCGCATTATCGGGCAGCGGAAAAACAAAACCTCCGTCAATGGGTTAAACTACCCAGGCACGGAACTCAACCCCTCGTGAGGGGGTGAGAGATGGCCTACGAGTACATAGATAATTGTGCTCGCTCTCCTGTGCGAACAGTAATCCACAAACGCCATAAAATTCTAAAACAACACAAACGTAACTCCGTTTCAGCATTTAAAGCGTTCCAGATTATTTGTTCAACAAACCGAGTCGCGAAGTTGAGAGTAAATTATAAAAAAAAAAACGTACTTTTCCACTTGGGATTAACAAAGCGTGTATTTTGCGAGCACATTTCTGATATTAAATTCATTGAAGTTACCGTTCTCCCGGGGGTTTGAGGCCCTCTACGTTATTATGAAGGGCTGCGAAGTGTAATCCCGTTGTCGAAATGTACGCGATAAAAAAGAATCTGGTAACGAGAGTAGCAAGATAACTTTAGAGGGATTGTATTAATTAAAACTAGCAGTGCACGTGACTTTGTGCGCGTAGACATTTAAGCGTGTGTTGATGTTAGTATGATGTTATAATTGAATATAAATTGTATTATTTAATTTATTCAGAAAAGTATATGTGAATTGCTGTGCCCTTGCTGGATGTTATTTGTCATTATATGTAAGTTTAATGTTACCGACATAAATTAATAAACAAACAAACGAACAAAAAAAAAACAAATAAATGAACAATCAGTGCTATCTAATGAACCTTTAAGACTGGAGCAAAACATTCGCGATAGTTCAAGTTTTTAAAGTTTGAGTGCTCACATTTTTTACAACACTATTTCGATTTCACCCCAATTTGAAGGGAGATTTCGCTATTTACCGCATGTATACTTATACAGTATATGTACACGCAAAAAATATACAATATTTAGACATACATAATAATTTACGAGCCATATCTAACAACATATCCTGTGTAGAAATAGTAGCACTAATTTTTTTTCAATTCAATAATGGTGTGCAAAATATATATAACAAATAAATACATAAATGCTTACAGAAAAACACAAATATCAATTAGCCTTTTATTAATTTATGAATATTAGTAGATATTTTTCTAAAAAAATTTTTTTTTTTTCTAAAAAACCTATTTGGTTCATCTGTGATTTGAACCAAAAAACTATAGAACTAAATTATTTTTTCTGTGGGGAGATTTTTCATGGATTTTCTAAAACGTCGAACTAGATTCGATCTAGTATCCAGAGATTAGTTCAAAATCTTCCTGAAGTTACAGATCTAAGAAAAAAGAGATAGAATGAAAAATATGAACTCTATAGATGTTATTAGTTATTAGGTTATTTTATCAGTCAAACTAATCTAACAGAAAATCCGTGACCCACACAATACATGTTCCCAGAATCCTCTGCCAGGTCATTAGATCACGTTCATTATGCTAACAATTTGAGACAATTAGTGGGCGGATCGGGGATAATCGTTCTAGATCTATTCGCTTACCCGCCTATATAAAGGAGGCGGTTAAACGTATTCCGACGCTACTACGACAGAGTACCTCACCGTCCCAACCCCCTAGTAGTTGACAGTCTAACCTACGTCCCCGATAGGAATAATCCTCCCAGTTTGCTGTCACATTTGCATTAGAAGGGATTGCTTTTTCATTACCCCTCATTGTGACCATGAGAACATGGGATTGTGACGGTATTTATACACATCGACTTAGATGTGAATGCATGGCGAATTTAGATATATAAATCTAAATGAAGTGTCTATACATGAAATATTTTTTGAAGAAAGTTATTACAGTACATTTATCCAGTGCCTAAAGCAAATCAATGTTTCTCTGCTTATCTGTCTGTCGGTCTGTACGCAAATAGGTAGACAGATTTTAATGAAACTATAACTTATAACTATAACATAACAATACAGGATTAATATTTAGGTCACAAAATGTGACCTAAATATCATCAAATAGAATAAATAAATCAGACATCAAATAAAAGCCCCTTGACATCATGGCGATATTATGAAATATGAGGTGTTGCTCTCACTCGATGATACACTCTTATCGATTGGATTATCAGATACTATGCGATAGGATGGGATGTCGTGGGACGGTACAGGGTAGGAGTACAATAAACTAACCAAGGGTACATTTGGTTACAAAGCTAGTATATAAACATTTAGAAGAAGAAAATTTATCTCGTGTACCTTAGAAGTAATTGAATCAGATACTTAACATACGCGTAGGAAGAAAAATCCAAAGTGTGAAAATGTTACTCTACGTATTCTAAGAACATTATACATTTCAGAATGTATATAAGGGTCGACTTTGTAGGTATTATTTGACAAGGACTTTTCCGAGAAATTTTATTTGTCACATTTGTACGAATTTAATTGTTTCTTGGAATTTAATTGTTTCATGGCATTTAATTGTTTCTTGGTATTTAATTGTTTCTTGGAATTTAATTGTTTCATGGCATTTAATTGTTTCTTGGTATTTAATTGTTTCTTGGTATTTAATTGTTTCTTGGTATTTAAATTTCTAAAGTATCTACATTTAAATCCTCTACACATAATATAACTAAAGCCCATTTGTCATTTTCCTAGCATAATCTCAGGATTCAATCCTTGTTATCGATTACCAATCGCCATAACCGTAAAAAAACCCTTTTATATACTGGACTGAGACATACTGGACACCACAATGTTGTCTTGCACATGAGGAATGTATGGCCTTAAAACGCCATGCTGGCCAAGCGAGTTGGCGAGACCATTCTTTTAGAGGTGCTGTAGTTCCACAGAGCTTGCGGTACATGACACCCACTTAAGTACCACACCATACCATCAACCTATATCTATCTGCTGCTGGATATAAGCCTCTTCCAAGGCACGACACCACACCCATGTTCAGCTCTTCTCACCTATTCACCACCGGCAAACTTCTTTCAAGTCCTCAGTCCACCTGGCTGACGGGCTGGTCGATAATACTGCGCTTATCGGTACGAAGCCTTCTGCCAGTTACGACGTAAGGTACCGAAATGAGACCTCTAACGATAGACTTGATTCATAAATGTAAAGTCGCTCAGCGAACTATGGAGAGAGCTATGCCCAGAGGTCCTTTGCGCGATAAGATCCGAAACGAAAAGATTTGCCAAAGAAATAAAGTCACCGACATATTTGTTGTAATATAGTTATTAATGTTTTTGTTCTTTGTACAAACTGCAATTTTTTCTAAACGGATAAAAACATTCTAAAACGTACATACAACAGCGAAAATAATATTTTATTTATTTAAAGACGTTTGTGTGTAACTGAATAAATGTTTCTTTTTTTTGCCCGATACAGGTAAAACTAGAAATATGAGCGAAGTTACTTTGTGGTTCTTTCAGTGAAACTTGTCGCAAGTTTGATTAATAAGAATGATAAGGGCGGAAACTCGGCAAGTTCTCAAAGAAATTTGTACCTCTCACCTCAGGTAGTTCTAGCTAACGTACCTTAGTTTACCTTAGGAAGTTTTTTCATTTACGCTGGAAGCAGTCGCCAGTTGCGGGTAGAAATTAAATTTTCTCCGCGACGAACGACGTTCATTTGTTAACCGGGATGATAAACTTAAATAACTTCTTTGAATAGTGGAGCTAGTTTACATAATTCGCGAAATAATATTACTGTACTGGTGCATTGTAGATTAATATCTATGGTTGTTTAGTTTTTTTTTCCGGAATAGCTAAATTCTTGTGGCCATAATGGCCTTTCGAAAGTCACCGGACATGTATAGTTTAGGGCGAGCGCAGAAGGCGCTTAGCCAGGAACAAAGAGTGGGAGTGGAGCAAAGGTAGACCGGCGGAAGGAACGGAACTCGGGTAAGGGCGTTGTTTTGGGAGGGTACTGCGGAATCGGGAGTCAGCGAAAAGCGCCCAGGCACGTCCTCATACCTGGTCAGAGTGTTAGTTGAAGGCTGGAGTGGTACACGGTGTAGCGAGGGGGATGAGTCTCCGCCGGCGGGGACGGTGTATATGTGTAGTCTGCGAGTGTAGTGTAAGAACCGTATTGGCAGCAGTAATTGGGTCGTCGGGTTTGTCTAAGACATGCCGAAGATGATGACCACGACGGCAATGGGCCTCCCCATTGCCGTCGTGGTCATTCCTATCAGGGACATAGGTTAGGCTCTCAACTACTAGGTCGGGATGGCGAGGAACTTTGTTGTGGTAGCGTCGGGCGGAATGGTTGTTTAGTAGGAAATAAGTTTGTCTATGGTTCACGCTCTCTTGGTTTTGTGACATGGAAATAAATAGAAATGATTTCTAAAGAAATATCAAGTTTTATTGTTTTCGCCAAGAACCCATTCTTCATTTTCACTGCAGAACATACTGGAGCGCTTTCCGCATCCAGAGAATACCAGCTCTCACAAATTTCGTTTTAGTTTTCTCTTTTTGTCAAAGCTTTGATTTTATTGAATTGATTTTCTGTTAAATATACTCTCTTTTGCCTGCCAAACTTGTAACTTCTAAGGCCTATTTATTTTTAAGATATTATGATTTTTTGTATCTGTTATTTAATTTTATAATTATTTAAATAGAGTCGTAGCCCTCCTCATTTTCAAACCTTTTATTACAAATTTATTCCTAAATTTCCAAAGGTAGGCAGCACATTCGGGGGCGTAACCACGTTTGCCATTCTGTACTGATATTGGCATGTACCACGGTATCCACTTACCACCAGGTGGACTGTCTTGTCGATTGTCACCTTCTTTCCATGAAAATGCGGTACTAACTGAGCAAACTTTATTCCAATATCTTCAACTTTTTGTTCAATCAGTTTGGATGATTTTTTCCCAAATATTGACAACAACTTTTTAATTTTATTCAAGACTAGTTGAACAACATGTTTGTTCTTCCAAACTGTTCCAACTACGTAGTTCTAAATAATTGAAATATCTGGGACAATGTCATTTAAAATGTTCAACTGATTGAAAAAATAGTTGAACATATTGGAATAGATGTCTGAGCAAAGGTATGAGGGGAGGTCCAAAAGTTTCCGGCCTGACAAATAAAAAAGTCACTTAAGTTCACGAAACTATTTTTATTTTTCAATATAATCCCGTTTATTTGAACACAGTTTTCGGGAGGGCTCCATTGTCATAGATAAGCCGCACTTTTGTTTAGTTTTTAAACGACGTTTCTGCTTGATTGCTTCCCGTAATTGCTCTATAAGGTTAGCATAATAGCTTCCAGTCACCGTAGTATTGCGTTCTTTTATGTCTACAAGCAATTTTCCTTGACAATCCCAGAATATCGATTGACTTCAAGTATGTCGATTGACGTGTTCAGCTCGTCTTGGCAGCATTTGGGAAAATGTATTTAGATGAGTCTAGAGACTTCAATCAGTGGGTCCTGCCAGTTATGACGTATAGTGCTGAAACGTGGCCTCTAACGGCAGGCCCGATCCATAAGTTTAATGCCACGCAGCGAGCCTTGGCTCGAGAAAGAGTTCAAGAAAGAAAGAAAGAAAGAGTTTCCTTGGAAAGAGTTCGGAGTTTCTTTGTAGGATAGGATCTGAAACGAAGACATTCGCCAAAGAACTAAGGTCACCGGCATAGCTCGTAGAATCTTAGCATGCTGATTCTACGAGCTATATCGGCAATGGACAGGTCATATTTACAGCAAGACCGATGGAGTAGACGAGTCCTCGAGTGGAAATCAAGTACCGGGAAACGCAGTGTAGGACGCCTTCCGGCCAGGTGGACCGAGACTTGAAGAAATTCACCGGTGATGGTTAGGAGAGAAGAGCCGTTGTGTGGTGGCGTGCCTTGGAAGACGCTATTATCCAGCAGTGGAGAGATATAGGCTGATGGTATGGTATTGTACTTAAGTAGACATACGTAGCAATGTGGTGTCGCCTTTAGATTAGCACTACTCCTTCAGCTCTCGTGGGTATGATATCGTGCTAATTAAGGGATAACAAAGTCGCTACCACAAGCTCTGAGGAATTACACCACCTCTAAATCTGTTTGGTCAGCATGACGTTTCAATACCAATTTATATGAGGAGGTGGCCCTTTTCTAGCAATTAACGATAAAAGGACTGGTTACTGTTACTTAAGTAGACATTCCATGGTACGGGCTGAGGAATTACGACTTTAAGCCCCGACTTAAAACTTAACTGATTTTAAAATTATAAGATACTAGCAAAATATACTAGCTGTCATAGAAGTTGATGTGCTGCAGCGCCATCTATGGGCGAGTTATAACAAAGTTGATAGCTCGAAAATATTCTCCGTGCTCAAATACTTATGAGTACCAATTTTCATGGCGATCGGTTGAACGGTATAGAAGTTGATATGCTGCAGCGGTATAGTGGCAAGTTACAACAAAGTCGATCCATGAAAGCATAGAAACCTTTTCCATGAAAAAATATACATATATGTGCCAACTTTCATGGTGATCGGTCAAACGGTGTCGAAGTCTATTAATCTCCAATATACCAACATCATTAATTTTTTATTTTATTTATTTATATTGACCAACTCAGGATCATATCATTTTTTATCATATTTTATTGTTAGTGACTTAATTTTAAAAAAAAAATTCTTAGCCTATGGTTAGTAGCACACAAAATATAAACAAAATATAAATTAAAATTAAAATTATACTAATTTATTTGTCAGCACATGTACCATACAACAACGGTTCATGTACTGACAGTCGAACTTGTTCGAAAACATTTCCAGGATACCGTTGGCGCTGGCCCGGACCCTGCGCATCAGGGATGCACACCGTTTGCGCATGATCGCGTAAAAACAATCTACCCGCGCCCCGGCGAACATCCCCGACGTTATCTTATTATCTTAGTTAATCCTATAATTAATTATCTGAAAGGAGTTAAATAATCTATTGTAAGGAGCAGACAACAAGAACAAAACAGAGGATGTTGTGTATTTTGTTAAAATAAAACTGGGTAGAGGGTAACAAATAAAATAAACCATAATATTTGTCCTTTTTATTAATATTATTTACAAATCTAATCACATTCTTTTTTATCTAAAATTATTACTGATAAGAAATTGTCCTAAATAACGTCGCATCACCAATATACATCTGATCAGTCATGTTCACACTATGCATGTAATTATTTCAAGCATTATGAGATTTTATAAACTTCATTTACATACAAGATCGATTGATAAATCAATGAGAAAAAATTACAAGAATCTCGGCACTTTTATAAGTAGAAAATATTTGCAAAAAAATGATGTCGTTCTTGGTTTGCGAGGTCTAGAACAAAAATCAAGTATTCGACTTTTCTGTTGGACATTCGACCTTACGACAAGAAATTAAAAAAATCGTTTATTGAGAATTTGAAAACTATATCAACCACCAGTCCTGAAAAAGCGGCGCGTCGCGTCGAGCGTTGCGTCACGAAAATATCAAACATTCGCGTGCATATGTGTCGTACGTGAAAACTGCGTCTAGCCCGTGACTACCTGTTGAATTTTATGTTTAACTGCGAAGTCTTTTTTTTTATAGAAAAAAGGTGGCTGATGAGCATACAGTCCTTCTGCTGGTAAGTACTGTCGTCCATAGACATCCGCGATACATGCCAACATCAGTTCAGAATGACAGACGTTGGCAAGCCCCCGGATGCGCTGTCTAACTTTGAAGATTAAGGAATGAAAATATTTTTAAATATAAATATTTTGAATGAATGTTTTCAATAATAAGTGACAAATATTGTTTTGCCATGTCAAAATTTGAAATAATATTTTATTGATGATGAGGTCGGTGACGGCGTCCACGACTCCTACGTAGCACAGCTTGACCGCGACGTGCCGCACTACTAGCAGGACAAAGCCTTACAAGATGAACGTGAGAGATATATGACAGCCATATAAGAGTTACCAGTTAAACCAAAATTATATTTTTAAATACTTATATATAGATCCTAATTTTAACACCGAAAATGTTATTGTTAATAAAAAGTACAGAAAACAAAAAGAACTACCAAGATTGCGGACTAAAACGTGCGATTATCATTTTTTAGAAATCTATGTGAATCATCCTGCATCTCTTTTCATTTCCCAAAGATAAAAAAGGATGCATTTTCGCTCTACGTCAATCTAAATACAGTTATTTAGATTATCGTAGAGCGAAAATGTTTTGGAACGCGATCCAAAATAGAGGTCATATTGAATTTATTAAATTGCAACACATATCTGTAGATATCAATTACTATTTAAGATAAACAACTGCTATTTAATTTTCAAGATGGCAGTTCTAGTTCCTGTTTCGTTAAGTTCATTTAAAACTTTGCCGGACATACGTCATAGAAAGTGTATAAAAAAATAATTTGAGATCATTATAATAAAATTAATCAATGCATACATAGTGTGACCACATGAAGATTTATTTTGTATCTAGCTTTCAACTAGGTACTCGTAACTGATACTCCGGTAACACAAACACATGGGTTAATAAGTCGATAAAAAATAGAGTTACATGTCAAAATCGAAGATCAAAAATCCCGAATAAATATGAAGAAAAACCTATGAACAGTTAAAAGAAGTTTCCCACATGAAGTTCTTTTATATTTTTGTTTTCTATAAACATTAAAATTGTAATATAGAACATCTGGTGACGCCATCTATTAATTTTTCATAATATTACCTATGACACTTTAGTACCGCCATCTAGTGTAGAATAACGAAATGCCGAAACTCTTGAGCTTCTAAACACTTGATCGTTCTTTTGGGGAACAGAATACATAAGGATTTTTTTCAAAAAACATCTGATTTATCCACGAACTAATTTTCTCCATAGATAAAAATAGATAGTTAGTTCGTGGATCATTGTCGATCTTAAAATATTGATTTTCACATGTCACTTATCTTTTACTTGCTTATCACAAATGTATACTTGATCGTTTGTACGGGCGCTAAAAAACTCGCAGTTGTAATTGTCTAGTCTAGAGCATAGACTCCCAAATTTGGCCTTCCGCCAACATTTAGTAAAAAAAAAACTTTGTAGTTCCCTTATTAAGCGAATGAAGATACTGCTTTATTTAACGGAATCAAGGATAACGGAAAGGGAAAAATGTGCATTCAAAATAACCATCGCCCCTTGCGTCGTTTTGATCCCCTCAGGGGGCGGTGTCTAGAGAGCGGTTGAGACATATCGCTTTAAAAACGCTTTCTAATTAACGCGCGTTTGTTTAAACGCCCGTGCGCACGAAGTCTTACCTCCAGGTATTATAGATAGATATTATAGAAATTTATATTTTATTTGCGACTTACATTATAGTCATAATTTACAAAATTCTTTCATTACAGTACAATCAATAAAGAAGCCCATTATAAACTTAAAGAAGTGAAAGCGTGTTTGCTTACAAAAACTACGGGGCGACCATAAAATTAGACAACGATTTATGGACTTTTTCATTGATTTTACAATATATTAAGGAATGTGTGTTTATTTATTTACATTACACTTTTACAGGCCAAAGGTAACTAACACTAAATTACACTACTTCATAAATTGTTCGAAGGCACATTTTTTTTTTAATAGAAACATCCTAATTGTTATCAACTCTCGACTGTTTTTGGTGATTTTAATTAATATCCTTTTTATATTAAATTCGTATATTAATCACGGGTTATGAAATATACACATGAAAAAGGAGTACTTCGAGGTTTTACTTGCTTTTTGGTTTAATCACATCACATCAAGTTTGCTATGGAAATTATAAAGTTTTATCTTTTGTCTATTTCTTCGTATTATCTACACTCCGCTCTTGCCGTGATGACGGGTGGTGACATCCCCTTATCATTTCAACTGTACATGGATGCTTTTATATAAAGTCCTGTTATTCCCGCTCATTTGATGGGAGCGAGATGCCAATAGAATATGTATACACCTATAAGTTATTTTTATAGAAACGAGTCGCGATTCATTTGTGTGTGTGTGTGTGTGTGTGTCGTATTCGTACAAATAACTACACAGAATCGATTAATCGGAGCGACACAAATACAGTGAGTTTATTAGACAGGTTGTGGCAGATTTATTCCGACAGTCTGAAACCGGTGATTACGCTCATGATTCTGGATTAATTGACATTAAATGTTATGTATTTTTTATGTTTTATGTAACAGTAATTACAAAAAGGGAAATAATTAAATGGAAATACTGAAAGTGGCAGCAAATATAAAATTGAGTTGGGTTTACGTTTTCTGGGGACAATAAAGATAAGTATAGGAGTAAGTACTCCGTTGACTTTGTGTTCACATTTTAATTATTTTAAAATTAATTATTTCAATTATTAAAAATTCATTTGTTTTGCTGATTATGATTTGCTAGCCATTTAGTTCTTTTCTGCTCGTTTAAATACAAGTCGAAAAAAAATTTCTTTTTCGTAAAATGAAATATGTAAAGTTTTCATGTCAACGTAAAGAATCATTAACATTATCCATTGGTTTTAGTTATCTGTTATATACCTTGTACATATGAATATGATAGACACACTTGCGTGCTGATCGCGACTCATTCACTTATGAGGGTGCTGTAGGTACTTTATACTTTACTAGGCCAGTATAGTGACGTCACGTCTCGCGGGCGCGGCCGCTCAGTAGCGCGGCGACGAGAGACGGTCAAATACAGTGAGTTTACTGTACGTGCAGGGTGTAGTAATGTATTCAGAAAGACTGAAACCGTAGTTTCTGTTCATGGTTCAATTGTTGCTTTCTTTTTTTATATAGATGAAGGTGGCACACGAGCGTACAGCCCACCTGATGGTAAGTGGACACTGTAGCCCATGGACATCCGCGATACACGCCAACATTAGTCCAAAATGACAAACGTTGACACGCCTCCGGATGCGCTGCCTACCTTTGAAGATATTGGAATTTATTTGGAGAAAGGATTGGGAAAAATGGGGAGGGATAGGATGGCTTGGAAATGGGCTCTGGCATATCTCTCTCTGATATATGATAAAGTGGGAAATACAGTACATTTTAGGGTAGTCTTAGGGTATAGAGGGGGTAATGAGACCAGTATTTAGCAAATAGCTATAAAAATTTGGAAAATTAAAAAATAGTTGATTAAATAATGTGAAAAATTTGCATGTCAATCCACGAATGGAAAGTCTCTTGATTTTGGTCTTCGAGACTACATCTGTTACACCCTGTAGATATATAGTTAAGCAGTTGTGTAACGAATACGACAGACTTGTGTTAAAATCGTAACTCATTCACATATGAGGGTAATCTACTTTTCTTTACTAGGCCAGTAGTGTGACGTCACATCGCGCGGGAGTAGAATATAATTTACTAGGCCAGTATCGTGACGTCACGGCTCACGGGCGCGGCCGCTTAGTACCGCGGCGCCACCCGCGACGAGAGCCGCGGCGAGCGGAGCGGCGAGCGGCGCACCTCGGGCTATGGCATCAACCTCTTGAATCCCGCCCCATCCTGCCCCAGTTTCAATTCCTCATACAAAGTGGGGTCTACTTCCCTCGCGGAAGGGATGGTGGTGCCCGGGTTTTGAAGGGTTTCTTGTCTCCACGCTGTGCTGTTGGAGACGCCGTTTACGACGCCATTGCCGCCGTTGGCGTTACCGTTTGGTAGTGTACCCTGTTGGATTAAATACAATTAATCATTAGGCGGCTCATAAATGTGGTTCAGAAGCAAAATATGCAATTCTCAAAATGGAAAATTTTGAAAATGACAAATTCTCGAAATGGAATTTCCTCCAAATAGCAATAGCAAGTTATCAAAATGGTAAATTCTCAAAATGATAAATCAAAAATGGCAAAAAACAGCTATATTTCGAAGTAATTTCAGTACGGATACTTAAAAAACCACACATGTTTTGCTGCTATCTGTAGATATTTAATTATGGTACTTTGAAAAATAAACGTATTGCCGCCATTTAGAGATTTGCCGTTTTGAGAAATCTCCATTTTGAGAACTTGTCATATTGAGAATTTGCAATTTTAAGAATTTTTCATGTTTAGAATTGGTCATTTTTGAGAATTGCACATTTTGCTATTAAACCTATGGTATATTTTTTATGTTTCAAAACTTCAGTAAGTATACAAGAGTATTTTGATTATAAGATGACGTAATTACTCACATTGACTACGGTATCGGGATTTGGTTCTCTGAGGTAACTCGGATTTTCAAACGCTACTCCTCCTTGTGCTTTAAGTCTGAGATTCTGAAAAAAAGTAAAATCATTGTAAAAAATTAGATATAAACAATCTTAACGCTTACAATCCTACAAGGCGATCTTATCGCTAAAATTGTGTGCATTCTTTGTCTGGAATGTGTGTTATTATTTTGTTATGTTCTTGGTGTGCAATAGTTTTATCTATCTATTCCCTTTGGAAGAAGCATTGTTTATTTAGAAAAAACGTAGGAAACAAGTATAGTATACTTAGTATACCTAGTCTAGCCATAAATATCGTTACAAAGAAAACATTGATATTTTTATTTTTACATTATCATTTTATTAGAAGAATTTGTATTAATTTAGAAATAAATAGGTAAGCATTTTAATATAAGGTTTATTCGAAATGATCACCATTTGCTTTTATATAATACTATCTTTATATTCAAAGGTTGTGGCCAGTCTTCGATTGAAACACGCACCTTTTCCATGGGAAAATAACGGATTAAGACCGAAATAGTCACGAAATCTTCAAGCTCTTACCTTCCTATGTCTGTAGTAGAAGCCGACGGCCAGCAATATAGCAGCGACGAACACACAGGCGAGGGCGAGTCCAACTGCTGAAGCAGTTGCATTGCTGCTGACCGGCGCCGCTTCCGTACCGGTCTCTTGACCCGCCGTCGTGAACATTATCGGCGTGCTTAGTGATGAGGTGCCTAGTATGTCATAATTTGAAATTATTAGATTAAATATAACGATAGCGATTATAGTTGCATTAGTTTTTTAGCCGTTAATCCCATAACATCAGGTAGGCTGTCAGTTTTCACGTAGTTTTTCCCCTAAAAATACTTATCAAGGTAAGTGATTAACGCTGCACATGTAACTAGCGACACTTTGGAAAAACTTTAATTAAAATTAAACAGATTTTCAGTCACCGAAATAATAATGACTGTCTAATCAAACGACGTTTCTATAGTTGGCATACTCTCCTCTGTTAGTGGCACACCGTCTACAATAACATCAAGGCCCGAAGCAAATCTCAACGAAATTGTTTTCATTGCTTCTATAGCGCTTCTATTACTATAGTACTCTGCATACTTCGTTCCCTCGTGTCCAGTTTGTATTCCCCCGTGTCCAGTTTGTAATTTTGTCCATTATACTTGATCATCATTCACGCTCTTTCCACCAACCCACAAACATAAAATTTCCCTAAATCCATCTGGTAGCAGAGCGTCCATCACTTGTGCAATTCGATAAATCATCTCCTTTAAACCATGAACTACCCCATCTGTCATAGATTCTGCGTCCGACGGTTACGACCTACCCATTATCACTTCGGCTTGGAGCAGTTATTTAGTATCAGTTCCACCATTTTTTACTAAAATAATATATCTATTTTATTCGTAAATTACAGAATTGCGTTTTTTGGACTCACCAGCTTCATTGGCGGCCTTCACAACGCACTCATACTTGACATCGTCCTGTAACCCGGTAAGAACGACGCTGGTCTCGCTCGTGTCCAACTTCTCCGGCACCTTGGCGCCGTACGCGCGCCAGAACACGCGGTACAAGTACACGGTTTGAGGGTTCTTGATGGGAGCGTCCCAGCTGTAGACAAATTAAAGTGTTATAAACAGAGATGCAAGAAAGCAGCTACCACAATTGCTGAGTAACTACGCCACTTCTGAAAGAGTGGACTCACGTTGACGAATGCTCTAGTTACGGTTTGCTTGTATGCGTGTTCATATACGTACACGCAAATACAGGAGCCATCTACTTCCTCATTTTTCTTTATCTTTTTTTAATTCCTTAGATATTTTTGTATGTATATATATGTATGTATCTATGTATATGTATGTATGCATGTGTATATGTCTGTATCTATGTATCTATACATTTCTATATGTATACATATACCCGTAAATACATTATTTCTTTATTGCACCATCTACCTCCATTTCGTCAACAGATTTCTCTTTACCACTCAAAGGTTGCCTGGAAGCGATCGCGTTAGCGATAAGGCCGCGGTTGTACTTCTAATTAGGTACTTGTACTTTGTATTTCTCCGTATGTTTTTGGTATACAATAAAGTGTATCTATTTATCCATGGAGAAGTAAATGTTTGGAAGGTTTAATGCACGTTTAAAAGCGTGTATTATAATTATACTTATATTATAAATATTTATGAATAATAACAGGCTGTTGCACGGGTAGCAAGACGCCGTTATAAGGGATTGGAGAGGCCAAGCACCAAGTGATCGACGCAAGGGTTTTTACTACATTAGTCAAGTCCGATATTGAGCAAATCGGTCATTTGTTAAATTATAGAAATAGTCAAATATGTAGTTGATCATGTAGAAGGATCTGGAGGCGGCCTGTGTCTTTTGACAGGGTTATTAGATAGATTAGATAGATAGATAGATTTTTATTTCACACACACAAGTGATCGCGTAACATGATTTTTCTTATTCCAAAGTCATTAAGACACGTTAGCAAATTAATAAAATTGTATTATAAGATTGCGGTTATCAAATAAATGTGATTGCAACAAGAATTGCATGGAATGAATGAAATAAAAAGTGTTAAGCATGTCAATAAGTGGACATGTAAAGAATATAAATTGTTCTGTGTGCACATACTGTTTTCCTTTGCGTAACACAGAAACAGCAGAAACAAAAACCCTGTGTACAAAAGCGAATTTAAGGGCAGCGGGACCGAGTACTAGAAACTATCTGCACAATACAGTAATCGGCTAAAGTTCCGCTTTTAAGAAATCCATCAAGGGAATAAACTTTTGCAATTAACTCAAGAATTACTTTTATGCTAAATTAGAAAGTTGGTAATGAGATAATAGACGAGTAAGGTTTGACCTTAACAGTGAGCCCTGTTGATTTAATTCTCGATTCGATTCAAAAGTTTGTTTAAAAAGTTCAGGTTCTGGACAGTTTGTGCTTAAATGTGTTTTTGACCTACGACGCGGAGGATCTTAATGTGTGTCATTGAGTGAGGCGTATTTAATTAATGAATAGTTTAGTTTACGTTTTAACAGATGAAATTGAATTTAAAAAGTAATATTTAACTTCCATAATTAAGTTTCTGTTAAATTATTGCTTGTTATAATTATCTTAATTTCAAACAATTTCAACATTTTATGGTTTTCGTGCATTTACAAACGTACACAATAATTAGATTGAAAGAAACAACTAGTATGAAGATGTTTAAGGTATACCTTAAATTCATCTTACCTACTGTTAAAAAAATATTACCATTTAATAAAAATCAATTCTACGTTATTAAACGCGTTCCTTGCGTAGTTTGCCGGTGTGGTGTCGTGTGGATTTAGAGTAACACCATCCCATCACTTCCCGTGGGTTCACGATCCCGCTACCACAAGCCCTGAGCAACTACGCCATTTCTAAAAGAGTGGACTCGCCAACTCGCTTGGCCAGCGTAGCGTTTTAAGGCCATAAAACCCCCATGCATAAGATAATGTACATAAGGAGGCCCGTGTCCAGCAGTGGATGATCTAAGCACTGATAACGGAGATTGGAAAGCCTACTCAGGTAATACTTAAATGAACAATAAATAGTCAGATGTGGCGCAAAGTCTCTAAAGTGAACACAAATATTTTACAGCTCATTCAACGAGACATGAGCTTTGCGTTTGTGTGAGTGCACGCCGATAGTGTACATTGCGAACCGTTTAGACAATCGGATTGGACAATTCGGCACCAAATCACACAGATGCACAGCTCATGTCTCGTTGCGAGGACTGTATATATGTAGTTGAGAAACAAAATGGCATGCGGCTTGTGATAGTTTACTGCATCAGCTCAAATTATTTGGCACTGGACTCCGCGGTTTTAGTGTGGTGATCGAATAAGGACTCGTCTCTACGATCGTGCGAGTTCGTGGCGAGTCGCTGTAGAGTAGTGGTGATAGCGAGCAACCCGTGTCCAGCAGTGGAAGATATAATGGTTATGGTTAGCGTAGTGCCATATTTCGTTTTTCAAAGCAACTTGCTACCTTAATAAAACAGCATGTGGCGTTGGAGCTACATGCGCCTTCAGATTTCTAGGTGGTCCAGGGAGTTTAGCTCCAGAATCCCTGAAGCAGGCGAGAGCCCTTCTCGCGTGTTGAAGGGCGCAAGATCTGGAGACGGATCCACCGCGACACAATTCCAGGCAGTTTCGAGGGACGCCCCATGAAGCGCAGCAGCTGCGATGGTCTGAGAGGGCAAAGAAGGTTTCGTTCATGTAAAGAATACAATGTAATGTTGTAAAAGCAAACGAGTCCAGAATGACAAACGTTGGCACGCACCCGGATGCGCTGCCTACCTATGCGGATTAAGGAATGGACTGGGAGAAAGGGTTGGGAAAAAGAGGAGGAATAGGATAGGACGGGATGGGAATGGGCTCTGGCATATCTGCCTCATTAGCAAAACACGTACGTACATTGACGATAAAGTAAGAAATGCAGTATATTTCAAGGTAGTCTTCTGTGAGAGAGGAGTAACGTGGCCAGTCGAGTGCGCCCAGCAGCTGTGGGAATACAGCGTGCACTCTGACCCTACAAAATGATATCTTACTATAATATTCTGTAATTACGGTGTGGGCGTGGAGTGTGGGTGAAACGACATCTGAAATAATTTCGTTAGTAGTTTTTTTATCCTTCTACAACATAAATTCCTTTCAGATTTTCCACAAGTCACCTTAAGCATGTGGCTGGGCTGAAAAACCCCTTTTGGTGTTGCAGTATATCCTGACGTACACAACGTTTTGTCAACACACAACTGTACCACACTATTTTTATGGATAGTTAATTATTTTGTATTTTGGTGTCTTACGTGTGTAAAATAAATAATTTTTCTTTCTTTTCATGAGAAGAGCGGAAGGTTGTCTGTAGTGGTCTGTAGCCAATAGGAGATATAGACATAAGGTAATGGTTGTGGTATGATATGGTATGTAGTATGATATGGATGTGTGTGTTTCTCTTACCGGATCCATCAGCGGCGCATTTCATGAGCTTGTCGAAGTCATTGATGCATTCAGGTCGGTCCATGATATTGTCCATGTCCAGGTGGAAACTGCACGCGTCGATGCACGTCGAAGACACATTCATCTACATGTAACATACTTCGTGGTCAGTTTTTTTTAATTGTTATATATTTCTGGATATAAATCCCTTTGAGCCAATTGGCTATTCAAGACTGTTTATAAATAGTTCAACTCCATTTCATTTCAATTCATATAATTTGTGACTGATATAATGTATTTGAAACTAAACTCGATTCGTGTTAAGAATGTAGTGAGTCATCGCTCAATACAGTAGACGTCACCTTCTTTGACCAATACCTACCGACCTTACCGACCTAATACCGCGGCCACACATTGGCTTATTGGCTTATGCTTTGGGTCCAAGCATTGCTACAAAATTTGAATAGCCAATTATTGTAACAAAGTCGCACCAAACATTGGCTCCAATATTAAACATTACCAAACTAGGCCAAGCATTTTGGACGGAGTCGCGATCGGACCCAACATGGATGAAGACCACTTGTCGCACTCGCGACTTACGCCTATGCAATGAGCGCATATGCTTATTATTTATTAAATGTTCATCGTGCAGTAAAACCACCAAGGACACGACCCAATGTGTAGAGCGGGAACTGACGTTGGAGCCAAGTTGCCCGCGCGCATACCCCTTCATTCTCCTAGCCTTTGATCATGTCACAAAAACCGACATGGCGCGGGATGGCGTTGGCTACTGGACGCTAGGTCACGTTTATGGCCATGGTCTGTCCAAGACCGATACATACATGGGTGTATTGGCTCCAAGACTATATCTTGGTGCAAATATAACCAAAGTGGGGTCGTGACATGACAGTTCTAAAGAATATCTGCTATTGGCCAAAAAAGCGATGGTCTACTATTTTAAGTCATAACTGACTGCATTTTTAACGTGAACCGATAGTATTATTTTCCTAATTAAAATACTCGTATTACGTAATGCCGTATTTTTTCCTCATCTTATATTCAACGAGAATTAATAAACATTCCTTCAAACTCCAGCGAGAAAACAGTTAAGCTATCCACAAAATGAAATGTATTTTAATGTATACAATTTGCTGCAATTTCGTCCCTAAGACAGATTCGTATTGTTAGTTAGTAATTTCAGACTTTCTCGAAGTTTGTTGACTACTTACTGTCTGATTGTAACCTTTGAGATTTCTATATTTAGAATATTTTGATAGAAAATACAATTACTTGAAAAAGAAATTAATTAATTTCCACTTCGAGGTAATTATAAAGTTATAATTAGAAATTATGACTTGATATTTTGACGGATTCCTGAATTCTCATTTATGTTAAAATTTGTACTCTGTTTATTGTAAGCGGCAGCGCATTCCCTAAAGTACTCTACTTATTGTAGGTAAGCGGAATGTTAATCCGGATTATAATCTACCTATTTGCCAAGTTTCAACGAAATCGGTTCAGCCGCTGTGACGTGATTCGGTAACAAATATTCAAACTGATTTATGTATAATTTTAGTGGGACATCGAGGCCTTAAGAATTTATTTATTTTCGTATGGAAGAGAAATGCTATAAATTATGATTATATATTTATTGCATGTTGTAGGTACATTAATATTACAATAACTAATGACGTATACCTACTACACGCTGGAAGGGCGCAGCAATTCAAAGTTAAAAATTTAAAATAGATACATTAAACATTAAATACATGTATAAATGAAATATTAATTGGCTTCCTAATTAATTTTATATTATTTATTAATTTAAATTTAAAGTCTAATTATTCAGTTATATACATGTCACGGTAAGAGTAAATTAAATTGTCAAAAGAGTCACTGTTAAACTCATTGAATTATTAAATCATTAATTAATTATTTATTTATACTTATATTTATATTATTATTATTCTATTTAAATTCTTGTAGTGTGTAAAGACATTTGTCAATTAAATATTTACTTAATTTATTATCAAACGTAGTCAATTTTATTTCGTCTTTTATAGGTTTAGGAATTGAATTGTAGATTTTTATACACATTACGTAGGGACTCGAACTAAACATTTTCATTACTATGAAACTGGCTACTGAAACGTTTCTACTGAACGTTTCTACTGAAACTGGCACAACTATTCTATTTTTTGGTCGCAAGTTTACTAAGGTCGTGTGTTGGTCTTTTGGATCAGGTAACATATAATTATATTTTCTTACAAATTTACAGAATTTCTAGTATGTATCCATATACATATGTTATGGTTTTAGTTGGGAAAAAATTGGTCGGCAACTTTCACTCTGATTTATATTAGCAAACATTCTCATGCACTTTTTCTGTAGTTTGAACAGATCTTCTACACCTGTGCTATTCGGCTGTTTTCTGATCGCTTGATTTTTTTTAATTCCATAAGGGCATTCAGGTGCCGGGCATTGTGTTAACCAGTTGTCATGGAATATAGTCTGACGGATACTGGTTTTGGCGTCTTGGCGATCTCTATTTATTAAAGGTCACGAACAGAGTAGAGTATACATCATATTATAAATATTAAAGTTACATGCAAGAGTGTTAATTATATAAATGTCATTCTACTTAAAAGTTGTAAAAGAGTATCGTCACGACACAAGGAACCATTTATATTTTAATTGATTCTCATTTATTGAAAATAGTCTTACCTGTGTACAACACTCAGTGACGTTGTGATGAGGCGCCGTCGTCCGCAGTCTGACGGAGACTGGTCTCAGCGTCTTCCCGAAAGCATTCTCGGCGTGACAGTAGTAGTCTCCTTCGTCAGCGGCCGTAATCTTCTTTATGATCAGACGCATCGTGTACTTCGATAGTTCCTAGGAGTTTGAGAGAAAAAAAAATATGTAACTGAATTTTTTTAACGATATGGTGAAGGTGTTAAGGACGAAGATATCTATACAGTAGTAATGACACCTCTTCGATGTATTGAACTCACAAATGTTAATTTGTGCGAGGAGTATACTAGTCAATATTCAAAACTGCACGTTTCTATTGAGAATGTTTCTGCAAACAGTCACTGGTTTTCTCATTTCAGCTTTTTTCTGTGTTTTTATTTATAGAAGAAAGGCGGCAGACGAGCATACAGTCCACCTGATGGTAAGTGGAGACTGTCGTCTATACACATCCGCGATACATGCCAATATCAGTCCCGAATCACAAAAGTTGGCACGCCCCCGGATGTGCTGCTCACCGAATGCGTTACAGATTAAGGAATGGATTGGGAAAATAGGGAGGGATAGGATGGGATGGGATATCTCACTCATCTGGCATATCTCACTCACTAATGAAACACGTACATACATTGGGGAAATACAATTAATTAGGAAAGTAGGAACATTTCAAGGTAGTCTTCTGTGAGAGAGGGGTAACGTGGCCAGTCGATTGCCCCCAGCGGCTGTGGGAATGCAGCATGCACTCTCCTCTACAATGTATGGGGTAAGTGGTAAAAAAATGGTAGTAAGTTGTTGCCGCTTTCCATATACACCTGTCACTTTGCAACCGCGGGAAGAGAGATACGGTGGTAGTACGGTGGAAGAGAGATACGAACAATTCTTAGATAACTCACATTGAAAATATACAGCTTAGTATTAAAATCGCACATATGTGTGTAAAGATACCATAATAATGTCCTAGTTAATGTACCTATTTAAATCACACATTTGTGTAAAGTATGAAATTCGTTTCATGTACATTTCAACTGTTAAGGATTCTGCAAAGCAAGGGGGTTGTAATGACTGCATTTCCGTAATGTGGCTGTTCTATGTGTATGCGCGTTTGTTTAATTATAACTCTTGCTAAAACGTGAGCATGAAGCGGGTAGCAGGTATTCTTCATAATTGTGTTACTATATTGATTGTGTCATTATAATGACGAATAAACATTCATTAGTAAATTGTTGAAAGATTCATTTCATTTCCAAAAAAGAGCGGGTATCTCTTTGTAATGATACTCATTTTAATTAAAATTAGAGAAATGAAAAAGCTCTTGTCTTTATCGCTTTATATTTGGGTTCGAGGGATAAATATTGAGAAACTTGATTCGATATTCTGGATGAAATTTGACGACACTTAATAAAGATTGACGAAATTGACAAAAAGCGGAAAATACGTTGGAGAAAAGAAGAGCTGAATATAAAATGAATGAGGGAAAATTTGTGAGACTCTTCTATTAAGATTACAGGTACGCGAAATGTACGACGTGCGAATTTGGTTATTTTCCTTTTTTGTTTGAAGTCTAAATAAATTTAGATACCATACCAGTATATATCGACTCACTGAAAGGTTATAGTTAGGGCTGCCACAACTCCGGGGTTGACCCGGAGTCTCGCGGGTTTGAAGGATGCTTGTCCGGGCATTGTATATCTCCGGGCGACGCATCTATGATGTTGAGTTTTTAAAATTCTCAGGAAAATGAGAAGTATGATTTTCAAACGAATACTAAGTAGTATTCCTTAATACTAATATATATAAAAAATGAATGTTTCTTTGTTTGTCCCGTATGCGTTCCTATACCATTCACCCGATTGCGATGAAACTTTGGTGAGTTGTTGTGCGTACGCCCGCGAAGATTTCTATATTATCGCATTAAATTGCAGACCACGCGAAGAAAGTCGCGGGCAACAGCTAGTACTAATATAAATCATTTTAAAGATTATTTATTGTTGCAGTAAACATTGTGGTATAACTAATACAAAGACAATAATTTAAAGCGTGCTGTGTATATCAAAGACAATATAAGTGTTTTATTATTCGTAATTCAATTTTATCTCATCCAGAATATTAATAAGTTATAGCCTATAACTTAAAGTACCTACCTATAACTTTAAATTTTAAAAAATCTACTAAATTATTTGTTAGGTTTTTTTATCCCATTGTTTTTTAATATCCGGGTTTAGGGTATTCCGAAAGTGGCAGCCCTAGTTATAGTTATTACAGTGAGAATTGAGGAGAACGCATTTGCGTAAGTAATGCGTATATCAAGTTGCTTCCCTTCACTGCTCAGCTCGTATTTAAGTAAAAACTCAAAAGTACGGGCCGAGGCTAGAATCCAGAACTTCACGAATGTAAGTACAGATTAGATACTCCTAGGCTTATCACAAAACAAAACGAGAACAGGTAAATAAAAATGTCCTCGACAACAAGTATATGAATAAGTATAAAATGTAACATCTATAAAAATATGAAAAACAAGATGAAAGATGATTTCATTATTTCTCTAGATAAACGAGAAGGTGTGGCAATTTCGACGTAGAAAATGCTTAGAAATAATGAAATTTTAGGCAAGAAAAGACGAGCATGGCCTAGATATACATTTTAATCTATTAACAGACTCATGAATAAGAATGAGATTCCAATCCAATCTCCATAATTTTAATCTGAGGTGAGAGAAAGAATCCTTAAGACAATATTGTTTTGATTAAAGCAATTTAGAAAAGAAATTTGTGAAGATATTAAAATTGTAGAATGTCTATTTTGGAGAACCGTTTCGAGAGAAGATTTAGTGAAATTTTAAAATTAATTTTGTAGGTATAACGTATTTTACATTTTCATCACGTTAAGTAATCATTTATAGCGTGCGAAGGTAAGAGCTGGCAGTCTCTTTGTTGGACAAAGTCCGAAACGAATAAATTCGTCGAGTAATTAAATTTACCGACATAGCTCAAAGAATTAGCAATGGACAGATATTTGTCGCGAGACCAAAAACCGATGGGTTAGAAGAGAGAAACCCGGGGTCCATGGACCCCAGGGAGGTCCGTGGCATGAGTGCTGGTGGTCCATGTCAGTTATGAAGACAATAAATACTGCACGTGATCCATCTAAAAATGTAGGTAGGTACGTATCGAGCGCTCGCTCGAGGAGCTACGTCTCACTAACAACCGTCACGCGCTTATCTTATTTTCTCTGTGGTAATAAATAAAAGTTTCAAATGCCTTGTTTTCTTTCCCTACAATTAAGTTTGGAAGGGGTCCGTCAGATTTTTGAAATTTTGAAAGTGGTCTATGACTACAAAAAGGTTAAGAAACCCTGCTGTAAAGCGTGTATTATTATTTAATTCCATCTACGTTCGTATCGCATGTATCGTATGATGACATAATCTTGGTCTCACCTTCGTCCGATAGTCGCGTGTTTTGAGCATTCGCGTGTATACTTTAAAGGCATGTTGCGTGCTTTGAGCGTCTACGTTTATATGAATATTAACTCGGGTATATATGAATACTATCTCCATTCCTTTGATTACTCTGATACAGAAAAGAGTAATCACGTTCGGGCCGGCGAGTATCTAGCTATATGCTGTATTTTTTGAGGGGGAGAGTGCACATTGCAATCCAGCAGCCGCTGGGCGCGCTCGACTGACGTTATCCCTCTCTCACAGAAGACTACTTTGAAATGTACTGCATTTCCCACTTTATCGTATTTCCCCAATGTACGTACGTGTTTCGGTAGTGAGTGAGATGTGCCAGAGCCCATTCCCATCCTATCACTCCCATTTTTCCCAACCCTTTCTCCAAATCCATTCCTATATCTACAAAGGTAGGCAGCGCATCCGGGGGCGTGCCAACGTTAGTCATTTTGGACTAATGTTGGCATATATCGCGGATGTCTACGGGTGACAGTATCTACTTACCATCAGGTGGACTGTATGCTCGTCTGCCGCCTTCGTCCATAAAAAAATACATACATAATATTGGTTGGCTACCGACCATACGTATATGAATACAATTTCCACTCCTTTGCCTCATCCATTACTGAATGTTAGTGTACTTACGTCCGGGTCGGTGATCATCTGTGTGGTGTAGTTGGGCCCGTCGATGACGGCGGTGCGCCCGTTCGGGTCGCGCCAGAACGCGACGCTGGGCTTCGGGAGGGACTCCACGCGGCACTCGAGGATTACCGAGTCGCCCGCCGCCGCCATCGTGATGCCCGACGCTTGGATTATTGGCACGTCTATCAACATAAATTAGTTATTTAAAGAGTAGCACGTTGTGTTTATTTCAAAGAAGAAACAGTTAACATTAGGAAGAAAGAAAATTATTTAATTGATATCAAAATAAAAGTCAATTAAAAATATAAAAATAATATAAAAGATCCACAATTCACATTCGTGAGTCATGACTCATGAGTTTAAATCTTCGAGCCTAGTTTTCACTTAAGTTCAGGTTTTTAATAATTGTCACTAGGTCGGCGGTGAGGGAAATTATCCAGAAGAAACCCGCATACTCGTTAAAAAAAAATATTGTGTATCTACCAATCCGCACTGGGCCCGCGTGGTGGGTTATGGCCCGAAACCCCCCCTTGATTTACTATGGAAGGTCTGCACTTGGACGTTATAGGCTTTGTATCATCAACATGAATGGTAATTTTGAGTCTATATCAGATTAACCCATTGGGCAATCCAGGATATAGGGCTACCCTAATAGATCACTAGGGGATTGCGGGCCATAATACACCACGCGGGCCTAGTGTACATTGGATTGGCGGGGATGCTCCAGATTTTTTTATTTCTTGAACATGCGGGTTTCCTCACGATATTTTCTTTCACCACTGAACTAATGATAGGTAATATTAAAAACCGTACTTAAATAAATACTCATCGGTACGGGCCGGGGATTTAAACTCACGACCCCAAGGACAAGAATAGACAATACATCCCTAGGCTATCATCGCTGTTTTGAGTACTTGACTATTTTTTTGAAAATTTCGTTTAACGTTCTACGTTGCTGGAGGTCCGCAGGAGTTAAAAACGAGTTTTGAAGAAGATTTTTACAAACATGATTTATATGATTTAACCAGAATAATAATTTTATTGGTAATTCAGATTATACACTAAAGTGAAAACTTGAATTTATATATGTATTTCAGGCCTCTAATACACTGGAAATTATATTTTATTACCAGGAATTAAATATTACAGATGTTTGCTTCACTATCGACAGAATATAATGAGGTATGAAGTCATGGATCTCTCTCTGTCGAAGAAGAGAACAGCTGCAGAACAACGAAATACACACACGAGAATTATTTATTATAATTGAGGCTACAAATCGCAGCTGTCAAAAAAAGGTAATGGTAAAATATACTTGCTCATCCGGAAATCGAATTCGGGTTTCCTCTCTGGAAAATCAAAGGAATAATCTAACTAAAACAATATCATTTAAAAACAGACAATCGAATTCAAACGCATTTTGACGTCTGTGATTCGAATGAAAGCGGATATGCCGTTGGCATTCCGGAACAAACGTTCGGAAGCAGATGTTGCTGTCGAAATAGGCTCCGGATTGAAAACAATTTTGGTCTTTTAGTGGAACGGCGCGAGAATATATTGGTTGGTTTATTTTTGTTACATTGAAAATACAAAACGACGAGAAAGATGATGATTGTATAAATTTATACCAATGTATAAATAGTTTTAGAAAAGTAGTTTAAGGATTATAGTTCTTAATTTGGACATTGTAGAAGTCAATTGTAAACAATGGTTATTATGTATACATATAATAAAACAGTAAGTGTGTAAATTGACTTAATTTAAAAAAATGGTGGGTCTCTTTAAAAGCTACAGAACCAATATATACAGTAGTTTTTAAATTTTTGTTTGTATGTTTGTTTACTTGAGTATCACGTAAAACTGCTGAATGGATTTTGATCGGGTTTTCACTAATAAATAGCTAAGCATCCAGAAGAAAAAACAGTATTTTCGTCATTTTCATATGGTACAAGAAAGTTGAGTTATAGAGAAAAATAAAAAATGATTTAGAATTACACAAGCATTATTGGATGGATTTTCATCTATGAAATCCATTATGTCGGTGTTTTTAAAAGCGTTAAAAATCTTTTACAGCAACTTAGCGAAGCCGCGGGCAGAAGCTATAAATAAATCAGTATTCACGTTCGATGGGCATTTTTAACTTCTTTTGAAATAATACAATAGGTCCCTTATCGCAGCTGTTCAGAGGGCTTTTACACATTTAGCGCAATATTAGTTTTGTTCACGGGTTACTGTGGGAAAATACGTGGGAAAAAATTATGACAATAACTAACGCTGATATACCTACCTAATGAGAACTGTAATTCCTCTGGTGTAATGTATCGCATCAAGAAGTATCTAGATATGACGTTTAAAAAATTGTGTAAAACGTTTAAAGTTGACAAAACTCCTTGCAGCTCCCATCATGGACTACCCCCGTCTCTTCAGTCAACTCGTGACCACGGCTGGTGTAACCCGTGCGGAAACGCCTTTAATTTTACGCGTTTAGACTCTATTTATAATAAAAATGTGTAGAAAACGCGAAAGTTTAGAAAGTTATGGGTGGTAATTATCAAGATATATAATACTTACGTGAGATGTTGATTTTCCTGGAGGCCTGCATGGGCGTGCCGTACCCGTTGTCCGCGTAGCACGAGATCTGGTCCATGTCGCGCGTCACGTTGTGGATCACCGTCACCATGTGCCGCGTCACCTCCTGGCGCACAAGACGACCTGACAACGAAAATATTAATTAAAATCACATTTTAAAGTAGACAAGGAAACAGATAGAAATTGTTATAAAATACATTTTAAAGTACATTGCTATAGAAATTAGTTATTTAACTAACTGTGTAAGAATAAAAGTATATTTCATAGTCTTGTTTTAATTTAATATCTACATAATTTTTATTAGAGTTTTGATTTCAATCATTGACCCTATCGATTGGTGCTATAAAAATACCGGCTCAGACAAGAGACTTAAGAAAATCTTGAATACAGCTTTTTTATCTTTAAAAATAAAACATAGTTTCCATTGGAGTAAACTTGCTATCTTTAATATTCGTCAAAAGCCCATTCGTTTGATTCAGCCTGTATATCCAGAAGTAAAGATTTTTTTGAATGAACGAATATTTATTTCTTACAAGTTTACAATATTAATATTTAAATTAATACAAGTAATTTACTAATTTGCAGAATTACAGTTAAGTTACAAATAATTACAGTTAAGGGATTTGATCAAATCACTTACTTTCTTTAGGGAAATCACCCCATAGAGTTGTAATTTTAACATCTTCCGTGAATTGATCATCTATCTTAGGGATTTGATCAAATCTCCGTTTTCATCATCTCCCTGCGACATATATATCATCATATAATATGTAGATCTCTCTCGCAGCTCGCCACCACACATGATCCTCATCTCCTCACCCATCCACAAATTCCTTCACATGGTCGGTCCACATTGTGCTTCCCGCACTACGCTTCTCGTAACGTGGTCTCCATTTGAAGTCTCGTCTAACATCTACCCATTGCCACTTCAGCATGCTGATTGTATGAGCAAAATCAGTGGCTTAATTCATTTGGCGAATCTTTTCATTTTGGATCTTATCTCGCAAAGAAATTTTAAGCAAAGCTCTCATCGTAATTCGATGAACAGTAATACTTTGAACTTATGAATTAAATTTACCGCCAGAAGCCACGTTACGGTACCGTACATACGTCAGAATTGACATTCGCAGATTAAAATTAGTTTTCGACAAAACTACCCAATCTTAATTCACTTACCAGAAACGTATAGTGATATTGTAGGCGTCGGCGTTCCCATGGCGATGCAAAGGATCGTCATGCTCGATCCTTCCACTACAAGGTTCACCGGGTTCACTGTTGGCGGCTGTACGAGAAAACATGGCTCTAAAATCTACAACGTAATTTTTTTAACTTTTTCAATAAATATTTGATAATATTTTGTTTGAACTTCTTATAATTAGTTTAGGTCTTGATATAATCTCTATATTTCATCTAAACTATTGAAAGACAGTAGACAATATCAAAGTTACATTGATGATGACCCTTACCAAATGTTTTCTTTTCTTATATTCCTTTCTCCTCATCGAACTCATAAATTTAATTTGTGTCGTCTTTAACGGTACTGATTTGTATTGATAGTGTCTTACTGTATAGTAACGAATTCTTTGTCCTTTGTCGTGATAGTTGAATATCTTTTTAGAAAGCATTCATTTGATGGCGAGTAACTCAAAATCTCAATACAAATTCTGTATAGCTTTACAACATATATTTTGTTGTAATAAATATTATAGATAAAAAATAATAATACACAATTTTCCAAATGAATGCACTAATTGATGTGGACATATATCAACAGATATCTTACCACCGGACAGATTGTCTGTTCCTCTGCCACCTAATAAGCAGTATCTTAAAAAATGGGATAAACTTGACTTACCTCAACAAACGCCGGGTACGCCGGGTCAGTCCACGCCAGAAGTGTCTCCGAAGGCAGGGAGTCTCCAGCCGCCGCGTGCGCCTTCACCCAGATCACGTACTGAGTGTTGGGAGAGAGCTTCTCTAACGTGTGACCGGGGACGGTAGTCGATATCGCGGTCACGTTGCTTTTACCGGCTTGAGCAGGCGACTTGTAATATAACCTGAGAAGAAGAGGCTCGTTGGTTGTGAAATCCTTAATATTCAACTAGTTCTAATAAACTGGGCTTTTATCTTGCAAGAATTTATGAGTTTTATTAATAAGGAATGCGCGATGGTGTGGCGTCGGCCGCCTTTAGAATAACATCTTGCTTTTTATTATTTATTTTCAATGTGTACAGGCCTTAACACAAATACATTGGTTGCTTGGTGCCTATCTTGGCACTGCACATGGCTCTATTCCGTAAGTAGTTACTATTTTATAAATATTAACAATGTTTTATCCAGGTGGGCGGGTATTTCAGTTTTTATAAATGTAAACAAATCCTGACATTCCCCACAAATGAAACAAAGAAAGACTTTTATTTTTATCTTCCTTTTCTTTCTTTCATGTAGGGGGACAATGTACGCTGCTTTCTGTGCAGTGGGAATGCAGAACCACAAGATCGATGACAAAACTTTGTTTAAGAATTTGCATAAAGTACTCATTGGTTTCCCAGGTTCAAGTTTGTGAAAATTCAAGCATTTCTCTCAGTCATTGGTTACTAAACTTAGCATTCTCATTAGACCTTAGAACTTAGACCTCGCAAACTTAGAAACAGTTGTTCAGTGATCTTACAAGAGCATATATTAGCTGACAATAAATTAGTTAGGTCGTAATCCTGTATTAAGAGTTGGTACAAGTATTTCAGTTTACGACGCTAAGTTTAAGTAAAGTGGTTCAAATCTCAGATTAAAGTATTCGAATATTCGATGGTTATTCTTGAGTTTTGCGTTTACAAAGTTTATTACATTACTTTCGTTGTGTTGAGCGTGTTTGGAGAACATATGTGTTTGGGGATCTTGTTTTGGGTAACGTCGCAAAGAAAAATTAGAGTTACCATAACATAACATCGATATCTCCCCTTGATTATTAGGGGATTTATGGCGCAGGCCATAAATCCTGCAGTGGGATGTTATAGGCTGATAACGTTATAACACCTTCAGATCGTGTCTCTTCACTGTTGGATAAGGGCTATCCCAAGCTCAACACTCAGTCTTCCGCTCAACCAACCACTATAGACTACATTTAAATCGGTCCACCTCATCACCTCACTCGGGGGCTGGTCTACTCCGTCGATTGTAAGTCCTGCGTCAAATATGACTTATCAATTGCCACTTAATATTATTGATTTTTGATAAACGTCAGTGAGACGTTTTGATAAACGTTCTTTTATTAGTTCATTCATTTCGGATTCTATCTATGAAAGAAATTCAGAGCATACTTCTTTTCATAGCACGCTGACCTTGAACTTGTTTATATACGTGATGAGAAGAAATGATTGGTTATGAAATAGCCAGTATTAGAAATTGACATTAATATTGAAAAATTGTCATTAAAATATTCCTGCTGATGTACCACCGTGGCAACAGCTGCGATATTAAACTTGTACATTTTCAATACTCCCGTTACAAACTTCCACGGAACTTTGGTATTGACGCTTCCATGAAAGTTGAAAATACATTCGCCACGGCTCTCATGGCAGCAGAGCGGTACTTCAACATCCTAACTAGTTCCATTCACACAACAATTATTATGTTAAATTCTCTGTTAGTTACGAGCGATAATCTTCTAATATATAAAAATTCGTTTGTTTTCTATGCATTCTAAACCATTCATCCGATTTCGATGAAACTTTGGTGAGTTGTTGTGCAGACGCCCGCGAAGGTTTCTGAATTAGTACTTGAAGATCACCCGAACGAAGTCGCGTGCAACAGCTAGTAAGTAATATATATATATATGTAAGAGAATTTATAGGTACGAGTTTTCTTACTAATATTACTTGGGAGTCATTCGTTTGTTTATGTTTAATATTATACTAAAGAATTACTTGAAGATTGAATTCTTGATTCCGACATGAAATTTCTTGTACTTTGTTTATTAAAAATAAACTTGTGATTATATTTAGTAAATATGAAAAAGAACGCAATTTTTGTATAATAAATGGTGTGATGGTGCCTTTATTCAGCAGTAGAGACATAGTCTAACGGTATGATGGTCCACCAGTGCCTATATCCAACAGTGGAGAGACAGTCTGACGGTATGGTAGTACAGCACTGCCTATATCAAGTGAAGAAACACAGGCTAATGGTATGGTATGGTTAGAACTTGACTTGTACTCACGTGTACGAGATCTTCTCGTCGGGGTGCGAGAACTGCGGCGGCTGCCAGCTGAGCGCGAGCCACGTGGCCGAGTGCGAGGAGACAGACACCGAGTGTGGTGGCGACGGGATGCCCGACACTTCCTTGTCCCACACTGCCACAAAACCATATGGACAATTAGGAAAAAAATGGACATGAAAATGTTTATTTAATTTGCAAGTTGTAGTACATCATTAATGTCTAACAACACCGTGTTAGGTGTTAAATTATTACAAATTATATAGTTTTGGAGGGGTAGAGCGCACGCTGCAATCCAACAGCCGCTGGGCGCACTCTACTGGCCACGTTACCCCTCTCTCACAGAAGACTACCTTGAAATGTACTGCATTTCCCACTTTATCTTATTTCCCTAATGTAAGTATGTGCGGGATACGTATGCACTAACACGCAGTAGAATGAATGCTAGTGTCTGTACTCCGCACCAACTGGATCGCCGGGGGGTGTGGACTGTATAATAGGTGTTTCCGTGTCTTGATTAAAACAACAAGGCTTGTTCTTCAATAGAGCCGGGGTAGCGCAGAGGTACTTGTTTTTCTTCTTTGTTCTTGTTCTTGTCGGAGTGGATGCCGCTGCGGAAGTGATTTTGACCGGAAATGGTCCGCCTATTATTCGCGTATTGGGTTCTCCAACTTGCGGCTAGTTTCGGGATTCCTCCACCGCCGGTCAACGTCGGGCCTCCCCTCCACTTGTCCATTTATGTACCCCTCCCGCTACCCGCGGGGAATCATTTATTTTCCTTATCGCTAACACGTATTTACATTGATAAGATCCTAGTATGTCCTCAATTACACTATGCACCAACGATACCTATACTATGCACCAACGATTTATGTAGGGACATACTAGGGATTACTCCATTATTTCCATATTATATACATAAAAACTTAACAACTATTTGCGAAACTATATACATGTTTGCCTAAGTACCCTAGCCTTTTCGTCGTCAACATATCTCCCGCCGTCGCCGTCTCGCGATCTAATTGGTAGAACGACGATTTTCTTGGTCGGTCGCCGCAGGATGTGGCCGTTGCTCGTCTGGACGTCGATGATGCGAACCTCGCCGTCTTGCCCGGGGTACGTAGCGATGACTCTTCCTCTGGGCCACGTGTTCCTCGGTAGGTTCGGGTCGCATATGACGACCAAGTCTCCGACGCGTGGTGCCTCGCCGACTGTGCGGGGCTCCCGCCGGTACTGTAGCAGGGGGAGATATTCTCGGAGCCAGCGGCGCCAGAAGTTATCGGCTAGCCGCTGGGCGCGCCGCCAGTGTTTGCGCGCATTCACGTCGTCTGCAGTGAAGGCGCCCGGTGCTGGGACATGTGAGTTAGGCCCCAGCAGCAGATGATTCGGTGTGAGCGCCTCCGGCTCCTCCGGTGTTACCGCCACGTGTGTGAGTGGGCGGGAGTTGACGGTGTTCTCCGCCTCGATGAGTAATGTGTGGAGTGTCTCGTCGCTCGGGTACTTCTCGCGTAGCGTCGCTCGTAGGGCTTCTTTGACCGTGCGCACCATGCGTTCCCAGGCCCCGGCCATGAAGGGGGCGGAAGGGGGAACGTGACGCCACGCGATGTGTTTCGCAGTTGCTTCCTCTTGCACCGCGGCTAGTGCGGCCTCGGTGAGTTGTTTTTCCGCGGCTTTAAAGTTAGTGGCGTTGTCACACCATAACTCCGTTGGGCAGCCGCGTCGCCCCATGAATCGTCGTAGCGCAGAGATGGCGGAATCTGCGCTGAGTGATGCTGCCACTTCCAAGTGTACAGCCCTCGTGGTCATGCATGTAAATAAGGCGACATATCTCTTCTCTCGATGTCGGCCCACGGTTACTTCGATGGGACCGAAGTAGTCGAGCCCGGTGAAGGTGAACGGGCGCGCGTGATGTGCTACGCGCGCGTGCGGTAGATCGCCGGTGGCTGGACTCGTCGGTTTCGCCTTCCTTAGTCTACATGTCATGCATGCCTTTATGACGCCCCTTACTGTAGGGCGAATCTTTCCTATGCACAGTCGCTGTCGCAGTTCGTTGACGATTAGCTCGACGCCTCCGTGGTGCATTTTCCTATGTACATGGTCTATGTACAATCTCGTATAGCTGTGTGAACCATCCAACACAGCCGGATTCGTCGTTTCCTCGCTAATCTCTCCTGCGGCAGCGATTCTTCCCTTTTGTCGTAGCAGTCCGTCGGTTCCCACAATCACACTTAGTGCGGCGAGTTTGTCGTCTCCCGCCGGTGTGGCGCTACGCTCGATGCGCTTACGTTCGCATGCGTAGCTGTCCTCTTGTGCTGCCTTCATCCATTGATGCTCCGCTCGTATGAGATAGTGCGCTTCCATCTGTACGAACTTGCACTTGCCGCGCGCTGGTTCTACCTTTTGTGCAGTCTTAGCGTCGCCTTTTCTTGTTCCTGACCATGCCGGGTCCGACGTCGGGTTGGCAATGGTCCTTTTGCGACGCGCAGCTGCTACTATGTGCCTCCTTTTGCGGCACAAGTCGATGAATTGTAGAGCGCGTGCGGTGGCCCGGATCAGGCGCTCCCATTTTGAAAAGCGCGTGATATCGGGCAAGTGTGCATGCCCCTTTGTCGTGTTCGTTATTGCGCAGCATTTCTCTTTTTCTTCCCCGGTGCGTTCGGCTATTGTGCTTGCTTCGACTGGCCATTGCTCCTCGGGCGATAGTAAGAAGGGCGGGCCGATGAACCATCGGTGGTCTCTATTGAAGTCCGCGGGCGTTGCACGTGTCGCGTCATCGGCTACGTTGAGTTGCGACGGTAGCCATCTCCATTCCTTTTTCTTTGTAGTATCTTCTATTTCTGCGATACGATGTGCGACGAACGTTTTGAACGCCCGTGGTTCGGCTCTGATCCACGCGAGTGCGGTGCGTGAATCGCACCAGTAGACCCGTCTTGTTGCCTCAAAGTCGTGCTCCTTTGCGACGTTCTTGGCCAGTCGCGCGCCGAGTACTGCCGCCTGGAGCTCAAGCCGCGGGATTGAGACGGGCTTGAGCGGTGTGACGCGGCTTTTTGCAGCGGCCAGTGCGATCTTCACGCTGCCGTCTGCTCGTTCTAATCTCCAGTACACGGCGGCGGCGTAGGCTTCTTCGCTTGCGTCCACAAACGTGTGTAGCTCCCTTCTCGAGGCCGGTTCCATGTCGTAGCAGCGGGGAATGCGAAGCTCCTCTAGAGCGCGCAGCGTTTCCATCCACGCGTTCCACTTTGGTTGCAGCTCTTCCGGAAGCGGTTCGTCCCAGCTCGTTCCATACCTCCAGGTATCTTGCATGAGTCGTTTCGCCGGAGTGGTTATCGGCGATACGAGTCCGAGTGGGTCGAATAGCGACATAATTACGCTGAGTGCTTCCCTCTTGGTGGGTGGGCGTCTGCCTTCTATGACGTCAGATGGTGTCCTTGTAGTATTTACGCGGAAGCCGATGCAGTCTTCCTTTGTTTCCCACAGCAGGCCGAGTGTTTTCTCTGTCTCGCTTCCGCCGATGTCGACTGTCGTGGCTCCGGGATCCGTTGTAAATTGTTTCACAACGGACTTTTTGTTGGACACCCATCCGCGCAATTGAAAGCCGGCTCGACGGTGTATCTCGTCGACCGACTTTACGACTCTCGCAGCTTCCTTCTTGTTTGTGAAGCTGGTTATGAAGTCGTCCATATAGTGGTTCATTTGTATCTCTCGGACGGCGCGTTCGTCTTCGTGTGCGAACTCGGCGGCGTTGCGATCTTTAATATACAACGCGGTGCACGGCGATGACGTCGCTCCGAATATAACCGACGTCATCTTGTACTCTTGTGGTAACGTATTGCCTCGCTCGTCGTCCCTCCATAGGAAGCGTAGTGCGTCTCGATCTTCCGGTCGAACCTTTATTTGCATGAACATCTCCTTGATGTCCGCTGACACGGCGATGGGATGTTGGCGGAATCTCATGACGACTCCGGGCAGTGATTGCAGCAAGTCAGGACCCGATAGCAGCATGTCGTTGAGGCTGCGTCCGAAGGATCTCGCAGCGGCGTCGTGGACGACTCGAATCTTCTCTTTCGCCGGGTTGATGACGGCGAAATGTGGCAAGTACCACGTTTTATTTGCAGGTGGCGCTGTAGTCGCAGGCTCGGCGTATCCCGACGTTAACAAGTTAGCGATACGTTCCTTGTACTTTTCCTTGAGCGCCGGGTCGCGGTCGAGTCTCTTTTCCAAATTGTGCAGCCGTTTGAGAGCGTCCCCGTAATTGTTAGGGATCTTCATGTCATCTTCTTTCCACAGGAGTCCGGTCTCGAACCGCCCGTCAGGTAGCCGTCGACTGCGCTTATCCAGTAGGTCGATGGCGCGCTGCTCCGGGTCATTCTTGGTTGTCCTCGGTTCGATGCCCAGTGACTCCAACTTGAAGAAGTTCTTCATTAACTTCTCCATTTCGTCGCACTTCTCGCTGATGTGGCCGCAGAAGGCGACTGGTTCGCACACTGAAGTGCGACATCCATGTAGCACCCAACCTAGTAGCGTGAGTGACGCTACCGGCTTGTTTCTTCGTCCCGCTCGGACCTGGCGTGAGACGATCAGCTCCCAGTTGTCCTGCCCGATGAGAATCTTCGGACAGACATCCTTGTAGGTGAGCTCGTCCCTGATGTCGTCCAGGTGTGTGCAGTCTTCCAGGTCCGTTTCCCCGATGGTCTGCGATGTGAAGTTGAGACGCTCGATGGTGCGTGCGCCCTTTAATTTGTGCACGCCGTCCGAGTGTAGCCCTTGTATCTGTACGTCAACAGTGCGGCTCTTTTCATGCTTCATTTCGCCACCGTTGATGCCTTGAATCCACATTGTGTCAACCGGCCCGTCGATGCCGAGCGAGTTGATTGTAGCCTCTTCTATGATGGTGACGGTGCTGCCTTCGTCGAACAGCGCGTAGGTGTGTATCTTCGCGTGTGGTCCGGCAAGCACTACTGGCGCAATCTTCAGGTAGGCTCGACGTCGACGCGGTGATGAGTTCGCGGCGGTGGCCTTGTTGGTCAGCTCTGTTGTTGACGTGACGATTTCTTCTTTGGGCTCTTCTGTCTTCACTGTTGGCGGCAAAGCTTGACGTGTACGATGTAGCAGCCGATGATGTGACATCCCACACCCGTTGTGTCCGCATGGCTTAGCTCGGCAACTGCCCCGGTGATGGTCACTACACAGGCAGCGGAAGCAGATGCGGTTCCTCTTCGTTACCTCCCATCGGGCGTCGAGATCGCTCTCGGCAAACCGTTTGCACGAAGGCAGGCAATGATCTTCTTTACACAGCGGGCAAAGTTTTCTTTTTCCGTCGTTAATGGCGCTGTATGTTCGTTCCGCCCTTTTCTTTGTCGCCCTCTCTCTCACACTCGCAGGTTCAATGATGGGAACGGTGACTTCTGGCGGTGCGTAGGCACTGCATTTGTCGGCCTCTATGTTGAGGAACGTTGACAGCAGGCTCAGCGTGGGTACTTCGTGCTCCCAGATACTTGCAAAGTCGTACCACTTGCTCTTCAGTATGGGTGTGAACTTCTCCATTATAGCCCGTACTAGCTCGGGGCTATATAGGTAGTTGTCCCTCTTCATCGCTTGTATGGTAGCCACAGCGTTGGCCACCTTACTGGCGAACACGCAGAGGTCGCGGGGCTCGTCGTTTAGCTTGCGCAGGCACTTCAGTTTTTCTGTTTCGCATGCGACGAGTGCGTCCGGCCTCCCGAATCTCCTTGCGAGAGCTTCCATTATGTCGTCCGGCTCTCGGTGGGCGGTAAACAAACTTGCCACCGCCTCTATAGCGACACCCTTCAGGCTCTTTCTTAGCCGTGCCAGGTTGTCGCTCTTCGTGAAGGTGTGCTTCGAGTCTTCGTAGGCACCCTTTAACCCCAGCCATGCGCTGCCTTGTCCATCGAACGTAGGCAGCTCCATAGTATAACGCGGTGTCTCCCTCGCCGAAATCTTCACTGCCTTGGAGATCGCGGTAGCCATTTGCTCCACGATGTCTGCAGTAGGGCGCGCGGGCCGAGACGTGCTTCGTTCTCGGTGCCTATCCTCCCCATTGTTGGAGGTATAAGCTCCCCGTCCTCGTCCTTCCTTCCTTTCCGGCGAGATCTTGCGAGACTTTGGCCCCGCCCCCTGCGGGGGTATGGGGGGGGGGACCTCGTTCCGATTTAACCATTTTTCCAACCGGAACGATTCTTCTTTTCGTTTGTCGTCTTCTTCTTCTTCAGAGCTCGATCCCAGCTCCGCGAGCCTTATTTCTTGCTCCTTAGCAGTCAGGCGCAGCTGTAGCAGAGTTCGTTAGAAGTCGTCTTCGTAGTGGCCTCGGTGCTGGTGGCCGTGGTTCCTGTAGCTGTCGTGCCCGTGCTCGTGGTTGCTGTGACCGTAGACTCTGTAGTGGCAGACGTTGACTCCGTAGCGGTCTGTGCTCCGCTCTGCGACCCCGTTCGGCTCTGTGACCTTGTTGTTGCTGGCATTGTAATAGGTACGTCGTGAGAACAACGTAACTAAACAATCAAGTCTTTGAACGTCTTTGGAAATCAAGATCGGAAATCAAGATTGGAAACCAAGATTAGAAACCAGGATTAGGAAACCAAGACGTGAAATCAGGACGTGAAACTGAAAGATTGGCCCTAGTACGGACGAGTACGATGCGTCGTGCCGCTCTCCGTAGAGCCGTAGATCGTACGGGGATTCTTAATAATCCTACGACGCGACCGTATCGTCTCTTCCCGCTATTTCTTTATAAATAACGCCGTACGCCGTTCTTCTTATTCCACGAGGTCTTCAAACACGACTTGCTTGATTCAATATCCGGCTCGAAGGACCATAGATGTGCGGGATACGTATGCACTAACACGCAGTAGAATGAATGCTAGTGTCTGTACTCCGCACCAACTGGATCGCCGGGGGGTGTGGACTGTATAATAGGTGTTTCCGTGTCTTGATTAAAACAACAAGGCTTGTTCTTCAATAGAGCCGGGGTAGCGCAGAGGTACTTGTTTTTCTTCTTTGTTCTTGTTCTTGTCGGAGTGGATGCCGCTGCGGAAGTGATTTTGACCGGAAATGGTCCGCCTATTATTCGCGTATTGGGTTCTCCAACTTGCGGCTAGTTGCGGGATTCCTCCACCGCCGGTCAACGTCGGGCCTCCCCTCCACTTGTCCATTTATGTACCCCTCCCGCTACCCGCGGGGAATCATTTATTTTCCTTATCGCTAACACGTATTTACATTGATAAGATCCTAGTATGTCCTCAATTACACTATGCACCAACGATACCTATACTATGCACCAACGATTTATGTAGGGACATACTAGGGATTACTCCATTATTTCCATATTATATACATAAAAACTTAACAACTATTTGCGAAACTATATACATGTTTGCCTAAGTACCCTAGCCTTTTCGTCGTCAACAAAGTATATGTTTCGGTAGTGAGAGAGATATGCCAGAGCTCATTCCCATCCTATCCCTCCCCATTTTCCGAACCCTTTCTTCAAATCCATTTCTATATCTCCAAAGGTAGGTAGCGCATTAGGGGTCGTGCCAACGTTTGTCATTTTGGACTAATGTTGGCCTGTATCGCGGATGTCTATGGGCGACAGTACCTACTACTTAGGTGGATTGTATGCTCGTCTGCCGCCTTCGTCCATAAAAAGAAACTAATCATTCCATCATACTAAATGACGGATGAAATAAAAGTGCACTCACTATCCTCAGTGATGTTGATGAGCAGCATACTGGATGGTAGCGAAGTGCCGTGTTCATTGACTGCAACCACGAACACGTGGTACGTGCCGTTCATTTCTAGACCGTCGATCTTCGCCATCGACTCCGTCACGTTCATTTGCTAACGGTGAAAGATGGTGAATTGATTACTGGTTTATTTCACGGAGTTGCGGTAGCTAGCTACTTTTGACTTATAATACTTGACTTATACTTGACTTTTGACTTTTGACGGTGCACGCGGGCGCGGAGCGCCCGGGGGCGCCTGTCGAGCGCTTAATTTTTGGTTATTTCATTGAACTTAACGCCATTGCACAGTTTTATATACTTGTTACTTACGACAAATATGTATGCGCAAGCAAAAAAAAAATAGTCATTAACAATAATATTTTTTTTACTTTTATTACGCTTTCGGCGCTTGTCATACCGCATTACTACACTACACAAATAACAATTTTATTTAATACAACACGCGCGCGGCAAAATCTCTAATCCAAAGACAGTGTATGTATGTACGTTTGACACGTTGCCGCCCGGTAGCAAAATGATCTCTAAGTCAATAGAGTGTAAGTTCATTTGAAATGGGCGCGCGGGCACTTATGGTATTTACTTATGGTGCAGGGTGTGCGGCGCACAGGGGCGCAGGGTGTTAGGGGGCGCCGAGCGCCGCTCGCGACGCCTCCAAAGAGTCTACTAGAGGGCGCCAGGGTATTGATTGCACCCGGGCGCTACATGGGCTAGAGCCGGCGCTGCCTTTACCACAAGTCCTGAGGAGTAACAGAACGCGCGATTTTAAACGCGATACTTCCCTCGTGCACGATACAATGTGCTTGAGAAGGTCCATGTCCAGCAGTGGACAAAGCTGGTTACTGCGGTCATGTGAATCGTTAGTTGAGGTAGTAGTGGGTAAACGAGAAGAACGGGTATATCGTGTGTGGTCGCGAGCCTTGGGAGAGGATTGTATCCAGCACTGGAGAGCTGATAGTATTTACTTACGTTATCAAGCTGTAGGGTATTGTAGTAGTAAGGCTGCGAGTTGTTGCCAACTCTCTGCCAGTGCACAGTGTACGAGGTGGCGTTGGCGCCGTCTTGCGGCGGCGACCAGCTCAGGAACAGCTTGCCGACCGTGCGCCCGCTCGCGCCCGGTACACCCGCATGTACTTCACGGGGAGGGCCGGGGAGGAGGCCGGTGCCTGGTTGGGATATATTTGAAATTGAATAAATACATTCTTTAATACACAAAAATTGTGTGGTATCTAGAGTTAATTATTTTTTAATAGCTCAGTGTATGCTGTGGAGTACTTGCCTACACAGCGCTGATTGTCAGCATGCCTCTGTCTCATTATTATAATGTTTCCAAATGATGTACGCAATATGTTGTCACACAGATTTTCGTAAAATATACGTGTTACGGAAGACAAAATAAAATAAAATTGAATAATTATACTGTAGATATCAATGTTAATAAAATCAATGTTACTGAAGACTGAGTTGTCCAAAAAATTATAATAATTGCAACATTAATTCAATTCAATATAACTTTAAAACTTTCGCGTTTTGATGCCAGGTGCCAGGTGTCTATAAGATAGACTGCAGCTGCGGTAGTTCCTATTAGGCCAAATTAAGCGTTCAGTAGCGGAAAGGGTCAAGTAACACATTGCAGCTGTAAGAAACCGCCCAAACTAAATCAGCAATAGCCGAGTACATTCTCAAAGCTGGAATTAATCACTGGATAGAACTCTGCACTCCCAAAATCCTCTTCACCGTCACTATTATCCCAGGATTGTATTGGGAAGATGGATATAAACTGTCGTCGACGGAGAATCCAGTGATTAATTCTTGATTGACCTTACGATTTACCGTCGAATACGTCCGTGGACATTGTTAGTGTAGTGTGTGGCAGCCTTTCCGAATGTGAAGATCAAACTGCTCGCAGCTCCCATCCTGGACTATCCACCTCTTCAGTCAACTCGTGACCACGGCTGGTGTAACCCGTGCCCTAACGTCGAGTAGAAATAAAAGGTACACAAATACCTTTATCATACGCGTTCAGAACCGATATCGAATATAAAATCCAATTTAATGTCGTTTAGAAACATTACACGGACCTTCCTCGAAGCACTGCACGATGTTGCCGATGTACGGTATGCAGGTGTTGACGCCGCCGGAGTATGCGCCGGCGCAGATATCGCGGCAGTTGGGGGGTACGCCGCGCCGCGAGCAGCACTGCTCGTGGTTGCGACCTGGACACAATCAAATTATTGATAAACTTTATATTTAATTCAGACTTTTATTTTGTTAGTTTACGAATCATACAATCTACGAGTATGTTAGTCTTACAAGCTATGTTATTTCTATGCCTCACGTTTGCTATAACTTAATAAACAAACTATGTCTGTCAATGTTCATTATAAAAACAATCATTTATTCCGCGCAGCCTTGATTGTAATAATAAACAGCGCCGGCTCTAGCGCATGTAGCGCCCGGGTGCAATCAATACCCTGGCGCCCTCTAGTGGGCTCTTTGGAGGCGTCGCGTCGCGAGCTGCGCTCGGCGCCCCCTAAGACCCTGCGCCTGTGTGCGCCGCACACCCTGCACCATAGGTAAAGCCGGCACTGATAATAAACAACATTAACGTATTAATATTTTTGAAAAAAAGGATCATATATTACTTAAACAACTTTTATAATCAATAAGTTAATTAACATTTGTTTACTACCCCGCAATTCGTTCTTTTTACGCTACCAGTCATAAGATTGTTCATATTTAAAAATTAGGAATTGTAAGTCGGTTAGTTTTTAACTAAAATACATTTTTTAGATTTATAGTTCTTTCTCGTACTTTTGGTGCAAACAATTATATGAATCGTCTATCGTTTCTTGCTCCAAACTATGTTTCAGAAGATTACGTATCACAAATATTAGAGGTTGCCACGGAATTGTGACATTTAACAGAATTTAGGACAGTGCTTTCGTAGTCCAGAATTACGTGCCCATACGAATACCGAAATCAAATGCCAAGAACAGTCGTGGATTGGTCAAACTTCGGCGCAAGTTGAAGTTGAATTTAATGTTACTATCAAATTGATAACAAAGAGAGACAAATTGTAAATCTCAGTGTCGTCTTCTTTAGAAACTTTATAAAAAAAAAAGATTTTGAAACAGTCACTGCCGAAACGCCATAAATAGGTAGATATATCTATTTCACGGCAATCTGCTGTCAAATCTTTAGTCAAACGTAGTCGAAAGTGCAAAATAGCAATAGAATGCAGCTATGTAGTATCGATCTACCCCATAAAAATATATCAATACATCAAATCAGGGTTAAGAAAACTAAACTAAAAGTAAAAACATGCTTCATTTTAAGGTAAAATATACGAATAGGAAGAAAGAAGAAAGAATGACTCATCAACTGGCTAAAAATGAGCGCTGCATTTCATAGTCCTTAGCTTTATAAAAGATAATAATTCTCATGACCACAACGCGAGGTTTGTATAGTGGGATCTGATACCGATCAATACCAATAGATATATTAAAGCATGTTTACATTTACTCATATTCTCATTTATCCTGATTAGTTCTGATCCACAAAGGAATATTGGTACTCTCTCCCAATGCTTACAAGGGAAGACTTGTGACTAGATTTGCCTGCGCCTACAGGCTGATATTGATCGGTGCCAATCAAGCTGTCAATCTATTAACCAAAGGGCGTATAGTCAGGACTTTATCCAAGGAAGGCCAAAGTAACTTAATCGAATGCATAATTTATTTTATTTTTTAGTTAAACATTTATTTATTATAAAACACGTTTTTATTACTTATATTTTGTTATTTATATACTATTATTTGTTAATACTATTATTTAATAATTGTGTAATTGAGAAAGTCAAAGCGTCTGTTATACGACGACTTATAATTCGATTCCACATTTGACATTAGCTACTGTCATTTTGTAAAATAATGATACCACATATAATAGTGTAGTGATGAACACAAAAATCGATAAACAATCGCGATTTATGTTTATGTAATCATAATATTGGTGTGCCAATTAAAGACTAAATTATTGATTTTTATTTAAATAAATACATAATTATTCATAACAATTATTTATTAATTAGTAACCGCTGCTTTATTTTATAAAAAGTTAATATTTTTGTTTTTTTTTATATTAAAAACAAAACTTATAATAAAAGAGCCTAGATAGTTTTCTGTATTGGCAACCCGTGCGCGCTCGTGCAGCTATCGCCATTTTGTTTATCTTGTCATTCGGCTTCATTCTCCTAGTCTGACTGCACGAATATCTCGTTTCATTGCGAATCGATATTTTGTTATTTTGTTGGGTTTTTGTTAAAGTTTTGTTACGTTGTGTTTGTTGTTACGTTTATAGTTTTTTGTGAACTTTGAGTGAATCTATTTGTTTTGGTTTTCCATCAAAATGGATCCTCCGCCAAGTACATCACAAAAAGACGTGGATGTTTTCTTGTCTACAAGAAAAAAACGTCCACGAAAAGCTTTCACTGTTACTGAAAAAGTAATGATCCGCAACGCATATAAGTACGTGAAAAATGAAACTTCTGCGCAATTGGAGGCCTTTGAAGTTGTGGAAGAAAATGAATGTATGAACAAAGTTGCTCACATATTGGGAATAACCTCACGCTCTGTTTGTAACGTTTTGAAGGAAGTAAATAAAGGTGCGCCGCCAACTCCCCCTAAAAAAACTGGACCAAAGCGAAGTTTCAAAGATAAAATTGATGAATTTACATTCTCCGCAATACGACGAATAGTTCATCAGTTCTTTTACCGAAATGAACCTCCAACCATTGCAAAGGTTAGTCAATCAGTCAGACAGTATTATTTTATACCTACATCTTTTATATATAAGTAATGATTCCAAACTATTATAAAATTTACTATTTCAGATTTTACAAGTGATGAACGATGATCCAGAAATGCCCAAGGTTTCCAAAGACACCCTCAGAAAAATTTTGAAGCATCTTAATTTTAAATTTGTTGCACGGTCACGCAAGAGCACACTTATTGATCGAAATGATATAATAACATGGCGCCAGCGTTACTTGCGATCTATATGTCAGTTTCGACGAGAAGGGAGACATATATATTATCAAGATGAAACTTGGGTTAACGCAGGTAAGGCTAACATTTTGAATTAATATACATTTACATTAAATTTAATAGTAATATTGAATGTTCATGTACTATATGTGATTTAAGGTCATACTGTAAAAAAAACTTGGGTGGACAAGCAAGTCACATCATCTCGGCAAGCGTTTTTGGAGGGACTGACCACTGGATTAAAAAACCCATCTGGAAAAGGCAAACGTCTCATAATTAGCCATATAGGTAGTGAAGAAGGCTTCCTGGAAGAGGGGCTCATGATTTTTGAAGCAAAGAAAAATTGTGAAGATTACCATGATGAGATGAATGCAGTTTGTTTTGAGGAGTGGTTCGCTGGAGTCTTACCAAAATTAAGACCAAACTCAATTGTGGTGATGGATAATGCACCTTACCACTCCCGAAAATTGGAAACGGCACCAAAAATGAGCTGGAAAAAAGCTGCCATTCAAGACTGGCTTTTAAATAAAAATATTCATTACGAACCAGATATGGTTAAAGCTACGCTTTTAGAACTGATTCCACATAACGAGTCTTTTAATAAGTACGCTGTAGACGAAATGGCAGCACAACATGGGATCACGGTTTTAAGACTGCCCCCTTACCATTGCGAGCTGAACCCTATCGAATTGATATGGGCTCAGGTAAAGGGGCATGTAGCTCAAAATAATAAAACCTTCAAATTGACAGACGTGAGAAATTTATTTGAGGAAGGCATTCAAAAAATTACGGCCACCGAATGGTCTAAATGCGTATCCCATGTTGTCAAAGAAGAGGAAAAAATGAGTAGGCTAGATATGTTAATTGACAATATCACAGACACATTTATAATAAATGTTACAGAAAGTGACAGCGATAGCGATAGCGATGACGGCGACGATTTATAAAATAAAATATTACCATAATACATCTATTTGTTTTATTTCTCATGTTCCTTCATGATCACATTTATTTATTTATTTCACACACAATTATTAAAGAAAACTCAGATCCGTAATAAAATTAATCGTCATAACTAAATTATCCGTTCACAAATATTTAATTTCCTGATATACTTAGTTTACGAGAATAAAATTATAAACGAGAAGAATCGATCCGGAAATATTCCATTTCCGTATCGAATAATTTCGCAACGTTACTATTTAGTACTTGTCATAACGTTGCAACACTGAAATTGTCAAATCTGGAATCGAATTAAAATTCCGACTATAGTTATTCTACCTTATGCCGGGGAAGCTACATTCCCTTGTAATTGTTCTCTTTTGTATTAGTAGTTTGGTTGTGCGAAGTCGTCCTTGACTGGTTAGTGTATGTTCCGAATTACCTCGTTCTCAATCTTTCAATTAACTTGATGGATCGACGCACCTCCAGCACCGCACTGCAAGCGGGGCGAGGGTCCTCAGCTCGGACATCTTTGGACCAAGCAGTACGTTGCCGATTAATCCGTTTGAGTTAACTCACCTCCAGCTCCACAGCGCAGCAGTTTGTGGAACTCCTGAGCACACAGCGGGGCGAGGGTTCTCAGGTCGGACATCTTAGCGTCGTACGAGCACAGCGGCATGCACACGCCCGCGAGCTGCACGCGCTCGCAACACGCGGTCACGTTGTAGTTATTCACTTCCTCTTCTTCTTCCTCTATCACCTGTCACACAACACAATTGACTATAATGGAATTTGATATCGTCAAGATATTGTAATTTTTTTTTACTTGATGTCGCCAGTTTATAAAATGAAATCTACTAAAAATGTAGTGCATATGTAGTATATTATAACTTGTGATTTCCAGTGACTGCTTTGTTGTCAGATTTCTTTGCAAAAATGTGTCAAATTCCACTGTTCCCCCTGGTAGGATGTGGTTAATGTCGCCCTGCGATACCTGCCTGTGATCAAGTCAACGTCAGTTTACAGGAGTGGATTTGGAAAAGTTTTGGGATGATGGAGAATATAACAGGACGAGGAGTTTTCCTCATCCCATTAAATTTTCCATACCGACGACTATGGATTGCGGACCATATTGACACAATCTCGTTTTGACACAATTTTAAATTGCCACAATCCTATTTTGACCCAATTTAGGTAGGTGACTCTTTGGCGAGTCTCTTCATTCCGGATCATTTATCATCATCAACATTATTCATTCCGCAAGGAAACCCCGAGCATAGCTCGCTGAACGACTTTAAACTTATGGCTTTTTCTCTGACTTTAAATCCAAATGTTTTATAAAAGTTTGTGTTTGAATACATAGCTAAAAGTGGCTAAAAGTAGAGAAATTCTCAAAAGAATACGCTGTGGTTCCATCTGAAACAGTACGTTATGCGGCTTCGCAATGGAATATATCGGAAGTACATTTCCGTTGCGAAACTACAATTGCAAAATTGCTTTTCTAGATCCACTGATGTCAATACGCTGTCGTTTCGTGGAAGGAATGTTAAATTGTTTTATTACATTTCAAAATTTTGCGTAATTTTATTATGGGAGCAAATGTTATTATGGAGTTCTTTATGGGATTAGGGTTATCGGAAGGTTTTTGCGTTTTTCCTGGCATTTAAAACAAATTAATAGAACAGCTTGTACGTTATTGAATAATATAGTTTTCCAACATGATTGATGACATTCTGTCATCAGAAACACGTTTACCTGACTTTGTGTCCTGAAGATAAGTCTCGGCGAGCCCTCGCCAATGCCGTGCTCGTTCACCGCTTCTATGTAGATCTCGTAGTCCGTGTTCGATTCTAGGTCTTCCAGGATGTAGGGTGAATGGATCTAGTGTAAAAAATATTACATTCTATAAATCCTTTTGGAAGATTGAGAATGTACGGTCAGCAACAGATTATCCTATTAATCAATTAATCATAAGTCTCTCATTGCTATGGACCAGTTTGTATTGGTGTTTTTTGAGTGAGCAGCAAATGCATGGTAACAAATTTAAATGTGGGTTCGGTTTGGGTTCTCTGGTGACAATAAAGAAACTGGACTGCCGCGAACGTCGACCTGGTGACGACATTCTTAAAACTTAAGCTTTACTCTCAAAAATTGATTGATTTAATGATCATTATTTGCTGGTTATTTAGTACATTTCTGCTCGTTAAATACAAGCTTTCATATTGTATATTCTAAGGGTGAAACGTTGCTGTACTACTTAGATCTTAAATAATATAACACGCTTTGTAAACTATTGTTCACGATACAATGATTTCTTTTGTACTTGCTTTATCTTAAACAACGTAGTCAGGATTTTATTTAAGGATGGAGGGGCAAAGCAAGCAATTTTCTTATAATTGTACATAGAGATTGTTTTATCGCAGAAAAACTGTTATTATAGGGAAAGATTGTATGACTTGGGGCAAGCGCCCCACCCTGCCCCGTCGTGGTTACGCCCATGCTTACCTTCTCCTTCGTCTTAAATACTATCTGTCGTTCACAATGAAGTATTTTTTTTGTTTTCCACTTTTGTTTTACCTTCTCCTGCGTCCTGTACTCGTCAGCTAGCGACAGTGCCTTGTAGTGCAGGTTGTAGTACTGCACCGTGTCCGCGAGTATGGCGGGCGGCGCCCAGTGCACCACCGCGTAATCCGTGTCGATGTTGGTGAGGTGCAGCCGCGAGGGAGGCCCCGGCAGCACGCCGTACCCTTGCAGCAGGCAGTTCGAGTACTGCGACATGTAGCGGAGGCACCTGGTGATGGGTAACAGGTTTATTAATTAGGTTTAATAAACGGGTCAAGTCAGTAATAACGATCATCTGTCAAGTCAGTTACTTTCAAGCGATCTCGTATGACTCTTTAAAGCGACCTTATATAATTCTTTCAAGTGACCTCTTACAATTGTTTCAATACAAACGATCTTTCAAGCGACTTTGTGTATTTGTACGACCCTGTACGATATTGCAAATGTGTGGATTTATATGTGGGATCCAAAATACAATAGAATGCAATAAAAGGACAAATTTCAAACCATTTAAGTTCAATTAAAGGTATTATAAATAAAGTATTATTGCATTGCGTTTCGCGACCTCTTTTGATTGGTGTTTTCCGTTAATTCTATTCTTTCTAATTTCTTCACCGAAAACATTATTTACTTTATTTTTTATTTTATTTTATTTATTAGTTATAACAACAAATTTACAAACTTATCTAGTTCCAGACACATTTTATAAAACATTTATACGCTCGTAAATTCACTTACAGTTATACATAACTTTAACTATTATCGTGCAGAATAGGTAAAATCTAAATGGAAAAATGAATATCTAACAGAATTTTAAAATGGGCGTTGTTTAAATAGAATAAGTCAAACTCGACATCTAGGTTGTTATAATGACGACGTATTCTATAAAATGGATTATTGCAAGAAACTATATTTCGAGCCCGTTGTACGGTCGAATAGTTGTTGGGTACGTACAGGGCGATTCGGTGCCTTCAAATTGAGATGCCCCAAGAGATCCCCATCCGAATGGTTATTCAAGATCTTATGTAATACATTTAATGAACGTTGTTACGTTGTATGTAAGAACCATTATTATAAAGAGTACATTGAAATGTATTTCCCACTTTAATGTTTCAATGTACGTATGTAGTATGTCTATGTGTTGTAATATATGTTTCGGTAGTAAGTGAGATATGCCAGAGCCCATTCCCACCCCATCCTATCCTATTACTCCCCATTTACCCAGCCCTTTTCCCAAATGCATTCCTATATCTCCAAAATCAGGCAGTCCGGGGGCGTGTCAACGTTTGTCATTTTGAATTAATGTTGGCATGTATCGCGGATGTCCACGGACTACAATATCCACTGTAATCATGGTAATCAGGTGGATTGTATGCTGTCGCCTATAAAAAAGGATTATTAAGTATAAATTATTTCAATAAACTGGCACAGTGTAGTGTGTACGTACTTGAAGTGGTTGAAGTCGAGCGTAGTGACGTTCCCGCTGCAGAGCGGCAGGCAGGCGTCGGGCAGGCCGCGCGCGCGGCAGCACGGCGTGTGGTCGAGCCCGTTCGCGAGGCACCCGAATGCCACGCCGCCCCACGGCGCGCAGATCATCAGGTCCGTCACCTGACAACAACAAATTACCACCATTTTTAATTATTTATTATGTAATTCTTTACAGCGGTGATAGCCTGGGGTATTTGTATTCGACTCACATTCGTGAGTCACATTCAACTCCTCAGCCCGCACCGCTGAGTTTCAACTAAAGTACGGATTTGTCAAAATTGTCACTCTCTCGGCGGTGTTGGAAAACGTCGCATGCTCCAAAAATAAAAACAATACAAAAAATCTGGAGTATGTGTATCCACCAATCCGCACTTGGCCCGCGTGGTGGATTTATTTGGAGAGGCCTGTGCCCTGCAGTGGGACATTAAAGGCTGATTGATACAAGGTAAAGTATTTATTTATTAAATGTGCATTGCATTGCATTATTAAAGGTCACTAATAAAGCATACATCATGTACCTAAATGTAAGAGTTACACGCAAGAGTGTTAATTATATAAATGTAAAGTCTACTTAAAGGCGACGACAACATAACTTAAAAGTAAACACAGCTTGAAACAAAAATTAAAATTGTGTATACCAATAAAAATAAGTTATAAAGACATATAAATAAGTTATAAAGACTCATGTAAATAAGTTATAAAGACATATAAATAAGTTATAAAGACTCATGTAAATAAGTTATAAAGACATATAAATAAGTTATAAAGACTCATGTAAATAAGTTATAAAGACATATAAATAAGTTATAAAGACTCATGTAAATAAGTTATAAAGACATATAAATAAGTTATAAAGACTCATGTAAATAAGTTATAAAGACTCATATAAATAAGTTATAAATACATATAAATAAGTTATAAAGACTCATGTAAATAAGTTATAAAGACTCATATAAATAAGTTATAAAGACATAAATAAGTTATAAAAATCTCAACTTTCATTTGCCAGACTCGTAACTTACCCCAATTTCAATGGTCCTCTGAGGATAACATAGTTTATCAAGGCATCCATACACGTTCACGCCGGCTTCCATGCAGCAGGCCTTCACGTCGGGTAACTTAGGAGCCTTCGCCACCTCTGTAGTCTTCATCTTACCGGGAGTCAGGGTTAAGGCTCTGTGGTTCAAAAACACATATTTTGATATTTTGAGGAATTCTTATGGATAACCACCCATTTTTTCGTCCATTGCTGGACACAGACCTCCTCATGACCTACAGACTCACAGATCTACTGCGCATTTTAATATTTGCTACCTCTGAAGTTGTTCATACAGGTTTTCTACGCGGCATTAGCGCAAACCGAAACCGAACGTGACTTTTTGCGGTAGCCAACTGAGGAGAAGAGCAATTCGGCCAACAAAGCCGCGTCAAACGCGGCGCTAACGAAGTGGCAACAATGTTAACGCTGATAGTGTGATCGAGTTCAAGCGTTTTACTAATTGCCATGCGTTGTTAAACATAGCATTGCCAAAGCAGCGTTGTTAACGAATGCATGAATGAACCCATCTCATTGACATTGCAACACCACGCTCTCGCTGTATTAGTAAATAATGCTAGAAAAGCATCGATTATTTATATACATATAATAAAAATGTAACTGATCGCTGTCTGTACATGGAAGATATATGAGGAAAATATTATTGGGGGCCTTTATCAACGCAATAGAGCCCAAAACAATGATTGTTAGAATTTTTGTCTGTTTGCCTGTTTATCTGTTTGTCTGTGCGTTTGTGCGCGCTAATATTAGAAACGGCTTAACTGATTTGGGTGCGGTTTTCACTAATGTATTGTGGTAAGCTTCACTTAAAATTTAGTGTTTGTTTTATTTCAATCAGTTTATAAATAAAAAAGTTATATCAATTTAAAGAATCACGTCGAACATTTGTTCGATAAAAAATAAGCTATAAGAAATAATGTGTGTGATCGTTTTTGAAAATACCAAATACCCCTAAGAAGGTAAAGACTGTGTTTATAAACCAAAGTCCACGCGGACGAAGTCGCGGGCAACAGCTAATCATTAATATATCAGCAGATAAATTTATTAGTTTATGGAGCGCCATTAGGTAATAAGTTGAGATCTAGTAACTAAATATTATAATTACAGAAGAACTGACATTTCGCAACTTTTAATGCTTTCAAGGGCCAATGCGTTTACAACGGGACGCCCGTGCTGTGAATTCTGCAGTTGTTTAGAGAATAACTGTGACAATAGGTTGATCTCCTTACAAACGTAAGAAACAAAGTATGAAATTAAGTTGATTCGGTCAAGAATATTATGTAATCCGTAATAAAAAAAAATCTTTTTGGAAATAAATTTCTGTCGCCTATTAGTGCAGTCATTTGGGAGTTTTACCTGGAAAGTTTTCCGGGAGTTTTAAAAAAATGTCATTTTTATAGATTGCGACGTGCTCTTACTTACACGCGTACTAAAACTCGCCACTTACTCTATCTCATTGTGGTGTGGAAATGAGTTTTTTCGCCAATACGCGTGTTGGAGTAGACTTTGCGGCGCTCGTATACTAAAACTATTCATTTTACATCAAAATTTTCTCTAGTTTAATTTATTACATAACTATTTTTATTGTAAAATGAGTCGGAAAGGAGATATTGTTAAAATTGTTTTTGGGCGCCATTTTTAAAATATGGCGGCGCGAGCGGAAAAGATACGAGGTGGCAAAGTAAAAATTCGAAAAGAGCACGTCGAAATCTATAAATACACCAATTTTCAAAACTCCTGGTAAACTTTCCAGGTAACCCCCTTTTTGAGCACCAAATGACTGGACTATATGGATACCTGTATTATTTAGCTAAAGGGTCATTTTATGGGGGGTTCCAGAAAAATCCGGAGATAAATCACCCAGAAATAAATCACTTTAATTTTTCACGTGTTTGGTATTGAAATACGTTATCACCTTGGGGTGTTCCGTATCTACACCCAAATGTCAACCTTGATCCCAATCCTTTTGTGTGTACAAAAACATTTTAAATTTAGTCCACAAAGAAAGGATTATCTTTGGACGAACCATTTGGCCTCGAAGTGCACCTTTTTGCGTATAAAAAGGGTACTTGAATAACCTGATCAGGAAGGTAATATCGTGAAGAAACCCACATGCCAATAGATATACAAAATATGGGGAATGTATAACATTTATTAATTCATACCTGATGGCTAATAGGGCGAAACCTCTAGTATTTACAACTGGCAGCTTATTCCCTGCAGTGGGAAATTACTCGAATATAGACTGTTACTGTCAGGTGTAACAGGCTGTTACACCTGACATACTGTCATACCTAAAGGCTTAAGTTAAATATTTAGCACTATTATAGCAAACGGGGACATTTTGCGATGTGGACGTTCTGCTACTTCAAAATGTTGCTATGTAGACCTTCCGATATTAAAACATATTTTTATAGAGTATAATAAAGTTTATAAGTTGTGCAGATTGCGCAGACAATTTTTAAGTTGGTATATAAGTTGAAGAAACAGATCCTTACAATACAGGGAATTTTAGTGAAGGGCAAAAATCGGAAAATAATTAAATTTTTAAACCAGTTTTTTTCTATGTACATAGTGACGTTTTGTTTCAGCTTCGACATTAAACTACAATATTTCTGTCCAACGAATAGTTCTCTAGTTATTAACGTTTATTTACCGGTATTCGCAGATTTAAAATTTAAATATTATTTTGCAGAAGGCGTCACGTAAAATGACATATCAATGACAAAATAAAAGTACATTTAATATCTTTATAAATCTCATAATTTATAAACTGTACTTGCAAACACTTTGGAATCTTTTTTTGTCGGATTAAGCTGATGGGGGCATTTCAATTATTGAAAAATGAACTATTTTTATTTACAATACACTTTTTTGTAAGTGACTTTTGTAAGTGGACTACTCAGTTAGAAAACTATGTCAAATACCTTACCTCATGTAATAACTTGGAAGACTGGATCCATGAACATTGTAAGAGGTAACAGTTATCTCATACATCGTGAACGGCAGCAAATTATTCACCACTAAACTGGTCTTATTCGCGGGCACCTTTATCGTCATTGGCAGACTGATCTTGACTGTGTCATTCTTTATCGAGCTCTCTGAGGGGTCGATGAGGTGGGCATCAAAGGAGCGTAGCTGTGTCACGTTCACGATGTATTCTGTGACGGTGTCAGTGTTCTCCACTGGAGGACTCCAGGAGACGTTAAGTTGTTTTTCGTTTATAGGTTCAACTTCAACGTCTTCGGGTGGACTTGGAAGAAGTTCTGTAACAAATTCGAGGTTAGTCTTTGGTCTTTATTAGAACGAGTCATTGATAGAATCAAATTCTGTCTTCACTATTTTTAGGACACTAAGATTATCGCCAATATCTTCAGTTTTAAAGAATAATATTCAGTGAATAGGTACATTTTAAAGCGACGTTTAAACCCCGCTGCATTTTTTTGTGTCAGATAAACATTTATTTAAATAGGAAGGTATGTCGGGGTTCTGAGAATATATGTATACTTCGCGTTTATCTTTGTGTGGACCATTAATTACGATGTTACCTTTGAGCAAAATTGAAAATTAACTGGAATTAACAGGGAAACCTGCTGATAAGTCCGAAATGTTCTATGACTCTACAAGAGTTTACGTTTGAAGTTCCTCACCGATGCCCTCAACAACGCAAGCGAGCGTCTTCTCCATATACGTAGCGCAGGAGTAGTGCGTCTTGATGTTGTCGGTGACGGGCGTGAACTCGCCGCGACACACGTCCTGGCAGATGTCTGGCACCTGCTCCTGAACGCAGCATGGCACGTGGTTGCGCCCATCTGCCATACACCTGTCATCAACCAGCACTTCTTTTGTAAATCTTTGTCAATTTGTCTTCTTTTGTCAAGTTTTATCTTAAAATTGTTATAATTTATACTGTTATATTTCGTCCATTTATTGTAATTATTTAATTTCTTATTCCATTATACCTCCTCGTCATACCTTCTATTCCCAATTTTATCTAAATCTCCAAAGGTAGGCACAACCCATCCGAAGAACAAGCCAAACAAGAAAATAAGTACAATGTTTCGAAATGGCCGACTGATGGTAAGCTGTTACTAACGTCCTTGGATATCTACGATACATGACAAGAGTCAAAAATGATGAAAGTCGGCACGTCCGTAGATGCACCGCCGTCTAAGAATTATAATTTGAAACAATTTGGAGGCATGAGAAAGAAGAAGTCTCATAATCCAAAACCATTTCATTTAATCCTGATGTAATGATGGGAAAAAGTTAGCACTGGAATATGAACTGGAAGAAAAAAGGAAACAAGGGTATCTGAGCTTCATAACATCGATATTGACAAAAAGATCTGAATATGGTCATGTATGTTAATGGTAGGTTTACGTAGCATAGGTTCTGCACAGAAAGATTTATAATCATTTATAATTAGTCCAATACGTCAAATAAAAGCAATTATCAAAATAGTTTATCAAACGGGTGTAATAATTAATAACAGTTATTTAGCAACGATTTAAAAAAAATACAGACCGAAATTGTCCTCCTAAAAAGAAAATGTATTAGCAAGATTTTTAACGTAATAACTTTAGTTTCGGAATTCCAAAATAAACAAAGATAATAAATAATAGTTATTTTATTTCTTTTATCCAAAATTCTAAGTTAATAGCTTTATTTTAAGTTAATGCAAGTTTTATTAAAATTGTTTGCACAATGTTATCTGAATGTTTCTGATTTGATAACATGTTTCTGAAATGTTCTAATTACTTAGGTTATAATTAATGTTTCTTTTCTAATTACTTAGGGCAGAAAAAAAGGCGGTAAGTAACTTTGTACGTTTACACTAAACTTGTTTATATTCCTAAATATCTATTTTGTTACATTATGTAGTCTTAAAAAGGGACAGTAAATATAAGAATAAAATCTTTAAAAGGGGGACTATTTTCCCCCTACCTGTTTTGTAAGTAGTAAGAAATTGTCCTCCAATTGCTTCCTGCTTGGTTGACCATTATTAATTTCAAGAGTGGTAAACTCGCCCGCGGACTACTTTTTGAGCGGACCAGTTGCCACCCTAAGCCAATAGAATTCCGAGAATAAACTTAATGAAGTCTAACTTACTTGACAATAGCTGGGAAGTCAGGCTGACACGCCTCCGGATCCTGTCCAGTCCCTTCCAGGATTGTCTGTATGCTGCAAAAGCCTATACAGCTCTTATTAACTCCGGACGATACACAGCAATCAGTGTAGTTGTGTGCCATCGCAATGGATGAGAACGTCGGCGCATTGGCCGAGTAACTGTCTGTTACGTTATTTTCTGGAGGAGTTAGGCCCCGGGATATCACTGGAAAAAAACGCTGCATTATTCTCTGATAACTGAGTGACTGTTATTGTAATTTTACAGTTGTATCAGCCTATAACGTCCCATTGCAGGGCACAGGCCACCTCTAGCAAACAACCACGCGGCTCCAGTGCGGATTGGTGGATACACATACTTAGTTCCGTCTTTACCCTAAGGGTACGTGGAGCACGAGCCCAGGGGCCCCAGCCCGATGGGGGCCGCGAAATGCCGAAATCCAGTGCCTATATATTTTTTATCCAATTAATCAATAAATAAGTAAAATATTTTTTTAACAAAAACAAGTTTTTATCGTATTTTACTCGTCGAATCCTTTCATTTGATAGTCAACTCGAAAGAAACCATTAACATCAACGTAAGTGCAATTCTCAAAACAATAATCACATCACTTTTATTTGATTTGTATAAAGCTAACCGTAATAACCAATAAAGTCACTAAACAAAAGTAAATTCTGATGTTTTCATTCGTTGACGTTTTTTTTGTTTTCTAAAAGGACCCCAAACTCTGTGTGCCCAAGGGCCCCTGCATGGCCTAAGATGGTCATACACATACTCAAGATTTTTTATTTATTTCTCGAGCGTACGGGTTTCCTAACGATGTGTTCCCTCACAGCCAAGCTAATGACCATTTTCAAAAAATCCGTAACATAAGTAGAAACTCAGTGGTATGGGCCAAGGATTACAGGAATCACTCAGGAATCAGGATTACTCGCGATTACAGGAATGTGAGTTCAGCATAAATATACGATGTTATTATGAGTACTAATAATATATGATATAATATACATAATATACGAGCATAATTTTTCATGGGAAATATGTATTAAGGCAGTCGATCGATTACCAACTAGTAGAGCCCATGTCTGCTTTGTAAAAGATCTTGGTTCCGATTCAGGTCAGGGTGATGTGTTCGTCTTTATATGTGTATCTGGACCTCAGTGGATCAAGATGAGGGAGAGACGACATAATCCCTGACTGAAGCGCAGGGGCTTAAGGGACAGAAACTGCACAAACGTGACGTGTGGATGATGGATTTTAGTACCTTAAAGTATTATGTGTCAGTTATCTTTTGAGCAAAAAAAAACAAAATGAATGTATCATAAAGAAAATATTAAGAGAATTAGAAAATAGCTACCTATCGATAAATATTTATATTATAACAGCTGTACTCGGAAGACGTTGTCCTGCCTGTGAAATATTTATTTACCTTTATGTATAAAATCACAAATTATTCTGTTTTGCCGTCGATATGATTTTTGCGATCGGTAGAACGGTATAGAAGTTGATGTGCTGCAGGGTCATCTAGTGGCGAGTTACAACAAAGTCGATAGCTCGAAAATATTCTGCGTGCTCAAGTACCTATGTATACCAATTTTCATGGCGATCGGTTGAACGGTATAGAAGTTGATGTGCTGCAGCGCTATCTAGCGGCGAGTTACAACAATGTGAATAGCATAAAAACCTTCTCGATGTGTCACTGAAATGACGCAAAAGCTCTGGAAATAGGTTGTTCAGTATTGAGAGTAGAATCAATTTTATTAGCTATTAAAATAGGTAATTTTTTTTAAGATTTGCAGTACAATCCTAGTATATGTTTTAATCTACACGCGTCGCCCGAACCTCGTCGCGCGCGCCGCCCGGCGGCGCCCTATCACGAACGTTTTAGACGGGACAACAAAACCTTACGTATTTGTAACGTTTCATTTATTCTATAGACACTTATTTTATTTTTTGATAGAACTATTTTATATATTTTAAACTGGTTGAAATGTTTCAAGTTTTGCGTTATTTTAGTGACACGTTGTGTAGATACAAATACAAAATTGTAATAATATAAACGTGGAAATAAGAACTTGAAGATAAAATAGTCATAAAAACAACGGAATAAAAGGAAACGCTAATTTAAATAATTAAGGGTAAAGAGACGAATTGCAAAGAGTAGAAAGATGGGAATGAAATAGATACACTATGTCATAGAATGATGGTGTTTGCGAAGCATGTTTTTTAATGGACATTTGGTTTTTACTTTTTTGGCATTTTTATTGGAATTTTGGAATTATTTGGAATTTTTATGTTATTACTGTGTAATCTGTAATTGGCTGTTGTTATTAACTAAATGAAATTTATACTTCAGATAATGCTGTAGATTTCTGTATATAAACGACTATGTGTGTATGTGACTATGTCATCTGTAAAATGCTATGTCTTACCAGTTAACCTATGAAAGCTCCTGACCGGTGGCTCCGTGTTCAGCTCGCACATGTACAGGCCCGAGTCTGACGCCCTCACTGACTTTATGACTAGTGCCCATACATCGCCACCTTTCGCGATACCGGGCCCTTGTAAGGGCTCTTCTGCTGTAAGAGAAGAATTAAGTTAGTGGATTTCACTCGAAAACACATTTTTGTGATTACATTGGACATATTACATTCCACTAATTACACAATAACCACTAATTACATATTACAATATGAGTAATTGCATATTATATTGTACAATAACACGTTCTCATTTTAATCCAGATTTCAGGACCAAGAATCCAGTTCATGAACTGGATCCTTAATCCTGGACTATAAGTTACAGTGAAATGGATTCTTTTACGACCATAAAAATTAGAACGTGGTGGTATATAATAAAATTAGACCAAAATATTTTTATAGAAAAAAGATAACATGGAAACGAATTGCTTGATGGTAAGTGATTTTATTTTATTTCTTTTATTGAAGAGTTGGAGTTGCGGGCGACCCATATGATGGTAAGTGGTCACTGCCGCAAATGACATCATCGCGGATGCAAGTGTGTCGCCGACTCGGGCGTTGTCATGGAATGTGAAATATGAAATTAAGTTTTACTCTCATCCTATGATACACTCTATTCGATTGCAAAGGCTTAAGATTGGATTCTGGGATGGGATGGGGTTAAGTTAGTTGAGATTGAATGAGGTTCGATGGGATATGGTATGGACGGAGTGAGATGGGAAATAATGGGGTAACATGGGACGAAATAAGGTAGACAATAACTAAGTTAGTAAGAAGCCAACTAGTTTAGTACTAGTGAGTGTCGTAAAAGGCGACTAAGGCATAACAAAGCAACTTCAAACTTTGAACAACTACATCACTTCTAAAAGAGTGGAATCGTCAATCCACTTGGCCAGCTGCCGTTTTAAGGCCATACATACATCCCTCATGCACAAGATGATGTGCTTAAGGAGGCCCATGTCCAGCAGTGGATACTGAAAGGGCTGGTGAACGGTTGTACTTACTATCATCATGGAGCACATGGATTCGATCGTCCCTTGTGACCCTGACGCCCCCTGCAGTCAGCAACTGCAGATCTCTAGCCCTCCTCCAAAGGACTGGCTTCCCTCTCGCTCCGAGGACGACGCATGTGAGCAGCGCGTCCTCCCCGCTCCGCACCGCGACACCCCCCGCCGGTGCCTTCATCCACGCGGATTTTGGCTCCTCATCTTCTTGCGAACTGCCTGTTGAGGTGCTGCCGCTCTCCACTGTTTCTCCTTTGAGATCTGTGAGATAAAAATATATTTTTTTAATATAATACAGATTTAATTATATTGTATTACACATATTTTTTATTCACAGGTCACGGAACTTATCTCACGGTGTTTTCGCCAAAACAGTGATATTTAAAAACTCTTTAGACGAAACTTCGCCGTACGGATCACGAGTATGAATTGAGAATAAACACCGCTATGAAATAGAATAATTCAATTCAATTCTAAATCACTTAATCATTAGGATGTTTCGGGCCCTAACGCATTTTTTTTTATATACTAGTGGGCGGACGAGCAAGCGGTCCCACGTGATGGTAAGTGTTACCGCCACCCATGGACACCTGCAACACCAGGGGGCATGCGGGCGCGCCGCCGACCTTGCAAAATCCTATTCACAGCTCTCTTGAAGAACCCCATATCGTAGCTTAATGGAAAGACCTCTTGAGGCAGTTCGTTCCACTACGGGTTCGCGGTATAAAGTAATTTTATCCAGTGCATTACGTGGACTCAGTGCAGATTGATGGATACAGGTTCTTTTAATTTTGGAACATGCGATAACTCGCCATAGCCTAGAAGTATTTATTCTTGACTCTCATATATGAGGTCGTGAATTCAAATTCTCGGTCGATACCACTGAGTTTTTCTTAAGTACGTTTTTTTTTTAATTGTCACTAGGGTATCAAAAAAATTATCTCCGGTGGTGAACGGTTAGAGGAAAACATCATAAGTAAACGCGTACGCTCCAGAAATAAAAAAAACTGGAGTACATGTACATATCTACCAATGCGCACTGGGCCCGCTTGATGGAACTATAACTATATATGTAATTAACTCAATAAATAAACAGAAGCAGATAGACGTTTTAAAAACAAATTAATTGAATTTTTAAATCATTAAGTTTAGTAACCATGAAACTAACTAAGCCCTTTTGTTAGAAATCAAACCGCAAACGCCACCAATTACAAGTAATTGAAAACTTTATTAACTTGAAGATAAAACACCAAAGGGCCCACAGAACCGCCGCACAAAGGGTTGTCGGGCACAACATTAAACCTCAATATACTTAAAGTAAGTATACTTGTCCGCCTCTTAGTGCGAAACTACTATCAAACTTCAAAAGCCCTTTGTGGGATTTAAAAGCCAATTTTGACCCAGCCGCAGCCCTACCTCTGATAAAAAGGTCGTCTATACCCTCCACGAAGGCTTCTCCGCGAATATAAATGTCAAAAACCGAGTTTTGAGGTACGTTCTCAGTACAAGCGGTGAAATTAAAAATCATGACTTGGAAATCAATTTAAATTTCGAACCCGTTTTGGTCTAAATACATAAGAACGCTTTAATTCAGTTTCACTTATATAAACCCGATATTTAACCGGTTACATTAATGAACAGGTCGCTGATACCCGGAATACATCAGTTTATTTTACAAGTCGTAATGACGTCTCGTGGCACGGCACATTACAAGTCCAGACAAAGTGACGCCTTTAGGTATTACAACACACTGGCTTCGCAAATCGGTTTCGTTCTGCACAATCCCTATTTCAAATACATATTTTTAAATGCCATAGGATATCAAGCACGCCATCTATATTACTTTTATGTGCAGTAAAGTTTGAATCCATCTTTTAACAATGATCGATACACGTTTTGAATTTCCTTTTTCCACGAGAAAATTCTTACGTAATATTCTCCGCTTGTAAGATTCCTTATGGCCGATCTATGGCTATTATCGCTATCACTTCAACCTCAACCAATCAGCTCATTTGGATTCAGCGCTCTCGCCGCAAGCGCGCGCGGCCGCCGGATAAAGAAATCAAGGCAAATTGAACCTTCCACCGCTACAATTTTCCACATATTTGAGGAGGATCAATCTGTATGGTAACAAGGTGATGTGGAAGGAACCCGTGAGTGTAATTGAATGAGAGAAAAATAAAAAGGTTTCGTGGTAGGGCCGTGACTCGAATGGAGCGGCGAAGGATCTTCGACTTTGTTTGATTTTATCAACTAGATGGAACTGCAAGTGGGAGAACTAGCGACTTGGGTACTTGATTAATATCTAGAGCACCCGGCGATCTATCTATGTATACGTTATGTCATACTGAGAATAGATCCCTGTTTCATAAGCGTTAATAAATTTTAAATCTCCTCTTCATTGTAACTAATTTGTAGTAATCTATAATATTCCGTCCATATAACACTCTTTTTAATGCGGATGAAGATACATTTGTAGGTAGATCCCTATAGTGGTATTAATAATATTTATAATCATTTTCCAAAAATCTATCATCGAATACCGATCACACTTATAAGAATCTTTAATTTCATAATTATCCAGTTTTTACAACATTCATGGCATGGACTCGTATTGCGAACATAATAAACATTTTTAATTTTAAATAATATGTTTTATAATCTCATTGGAACAAGGTTTTTATAGGTGGCAGATGGGTGAGCGATTCACGAGAAGGTGGTCACCGCCGCTCATGGATATACCTATATCACAGGGGGATACGGGTGCGCTGCCGACCTAATAGCATCCTATGTCATATATGTAGCCATCTGGAAGACCCCATGTCATAGCTAAGTGGAAAATTCTCAGTAAGTAGTTGATTCCACAACTTTCGGGTTTGCCCAATGTACGTACGTGTTTCGGTAATGAGTGAGATATGCCAGAGCCCATTCCCATCCCATCATATCCCTGCCCATTTTTCCAATCCATTCCTTAATCCGCAAAGGTAGGCAGCGCATCCGGAGGCGTGCCAACGTTTATCATTCTGGACTGATGTTGGCATGTATCGCGGATGTCTATGGACGATAGTATCCACTTACCATCAGATGGACTGTATGCTCCATCTGCTAATACCGCAGCAGATCTCTGTCAAGGAAGTGCGGATGAACCGCCGTTCGGTGGCGAAAGGTGTGTTAATAAAAACCCCAAGTAGGCCCAAGTAGCTTTCCAGCACATTCCCCATTGCTATTGTATATTTCTTTACATAGTTTATATCCTGTTTATTTAAATTGCCTATTTTTAAGTAATTCCCCATTTTACTAAGCTTCCACCCCACCACATGCCACTTGTACAGTACACAGGATACAAAGTTATAATCCCCTAAACATTTAAATTCGCACGTACATATTACCACGTGTATCGAAGATAGGAGCTAAAATAATACGAGTATTGTAGGCCAAAATGGTTGATCGATGATTACAAATTACGCATGGACGTGTCTGTTTGTATGTCTATATTTATGGGCAGTTTCCACAGCAAGCATAGGCGTATTGTTTTACTAACGTAAATCAATATCCTATGGTTGCCTGGCCGCCATGGCCAGGTGGTATGGTATGGCTGGAAATAGGTCTCCTTCAAGGCTCAAGGTTAAGTATATTATGTAACGTTTATACAATAAAAGTATTATTCAATCAATAACTGCAGCGTGGTATATGGTATTTAATTATAAATTATGATATTGCTATTAGCATTTGATTTATATGATAGGATATGGCAAAAATTAATTTGTTCAAATGTTTTATTAGAAATTAATGTCAAAATAGTCCGCTGTATTATAATCAAATAATTATTTAGAAGCTTAGTAACCAGTTATTCATTTAAAATCATAAATCTGCTGTTTGAATATAAACTGCGAGTAGTTCTTGAGACGCTCAGTAGAACGTAATTTTAACTCTTAAGGCCGCTGTTTAAAATCATAAGGCCATCATTTAAGAAATTTAAGGCCGCTATTTTGAAATTTTATAGCTTTTGTTTCAAATCGTATTGTTATGTGGTATTTTATTTAGCTTTTCAGTGTTAAAAACGCCGTTTTAAAGTATGTTTATTTATCTTTTAATATTGGTATAAGGGTAAAATTTTAAAGTCAATATCAAAAGACTAATATCTGCCATACTCGTGAGCGTGTTACGCCGTGGTATATTGTGCCCGTGTACTATGAACAAAGGCGGAGGGGGGGGGGGGGGGGGGGAGCACGCAAAGACGTCGCAGAAAACAATTTCTTGTCTCGTGTGACAAGAAACACTTGAGACACACGGACGTGGAGACTATAGAATTTTATTTAGTTCATGTCTCTATCTAACATTTCTACACACAATTTTTGATGACAAAATAATGAAATTTTAGTCCACTAGTTCTTTACTAGACTACAAATATTTTAAAATTAATTAAATGGCTATTGTAGTTTTTGATAAATTGGATTTCTCTGTAAAAAGTTCATAAAATTGACAAGCAAGAGGTAAAGGGTATTCACTTAAAGCATAGAAACGCGTGAATGTACGTACGTGTTTTAACAACCATTTTCTATCCCTCGCTCATTTTCCCATCCCTTTCTCCAAATCCATTCCTAAATCTGCAAAGGCAAGCAGCGCGTCCCGGGGATTGTATTGTTAATATATCGCGAATGTCCATGAACGACAGTATCCACTTACCACCAGGTGGATTGTATCCTCGTCAGCCGCCTTCGTTCCATAAAAAGATGTTATTGATTTTAATGTTGACTCAAAATTTAATAATAATATTGATATAACATTTATCGGACTATTTGGAAATGTCAATAACATTTGGTCCCTAGGATCAATTTTTCATTCCTGTTATATTCGTTTGATAGTTCATCAAAGGAGACAGCCGTGTGTTTATAGAGGTGTCATCTCATTCCACACAGACTGTATGCGGTCCTTCAGCGTACGTTGAAAGTATATCCTTGAGAGGCTTTCCAGCTTTTCCACATCCACTTCTGTTAAATTTCGCCTGAACTTTACCACAGAATATAATTGCAGCAGCAATATGCTTCGCTATATGGTATCCAATACTATGGAAATACACTAAACTCTAAACTGTTAAACTCTCGGCATAATGATGAATTTAACGATAAAGCTTTCTTGAAATAAACCATTGTTCGCAAAAATCTAATCCAATCCGACTAAAATGAACCGGGTCAGTGGAACGTTTCAAGTGATTAAGTAAAAAATAGGGTTAAAGTAAAAACCACCATTCATTGTAACGTTGTAATTATATATATACTATGTATACATATTACAATCATGTCTAAGAATATTTGATACTAGCGACCCGCCCTCACTTCGCTTCGGTTTATTAAATTTAAAACAATCGGAATAAGATTTTTTTTTTTTTTATGGACGAAGGCGGCAGACGAGCATACAGTCCACCTGATGGTAAGTGGATACCGTCGCCCATAGACATCCGTGATACATGCCAATATTAGTCGAGAATGACAAACTTTGGCACGCCCCCGGATGCGCTGCCTACCTTTGTTAATGAAAGAATGGATTTGGAGAAAGGGTTGGAGACCTGGGGAGGGATAGGGAGGGAATGGGCTCTGGCATATCTCACTCACTACCGAAACACGTACATACATTGGGGAATATGATAAAGTGGGAAATGCAGTACATTTCAAGGTAGTATTCTGTGAGAGAGGGGTAACGTGGCCAGTCGAGTGCGCCCAGCGGCTGTTGGATTGCAGCGTGCACTCTCCCCCTCCATATGTATGTACTTAAAGCATAGAAACGCGTGAATGTACGTACGTGTTTCAACAACCATTTTCTATCCCTCGCTCATTTTCCCAACCCTTTCTCCAAATCCATTCCTAAATCTGCAAAGATATTTTCCTGCGGTAAAATGGATCCTATATTTTAAGTTAGACCTCTAGCAATACATCAGTGAATACTGTATTCAATTCCATGCAGTAGTTTTTGCGTGATGCGTGTACAAACATACATACAGACAGACAGACAAAATTTCTAAAAACTGTTGTTTTGGCTTCTGTTGCTCTAATAAAGACCCCTCCATATTAGTTTTTTTTCAATATCTATAATGTACAGACTGGTCTGTTACAATTTTATTATATGTATAAATGAGTTATATTTATGCTGTGCCTTGTAACCAATGCAATGCAACCAGTCCTTTGCGTATTCACTGCTCGACTTAGGCCTCCTAGTGCACGTTATCTTGTGCATGAAGGATATATGGTCTCAAAAAGCTACGCTGGCCAAACCGCTTGGCGAGTCCACACTTGGTGTGATGTGTTTCCTCATGACTTGGTAGCCCTTATGTTATCCCTTAGTCGCCTTTTACGTACGACACTTTTATAAATGATTTTTTTTAAATTTCTTTTTCGTTACATCATAATAAATCTGGGTTGTACGTAAAAACCTCTAATTCTCACAGTATTGGGTCTTCATTTAAAATCTTTATAAAAAAGAGAACATTTTCAGCGAAGCGGCGAGATAAAGACTTATCGGGTCTTGGGTGATTATTTAAAAACGTTGAAGAAAAGGTTGATTGAAACGAGCTGCGCCTTTTTGGTGAATAACAAATAATTACCTGGCCAGTGTCGACTAAAGAGCCGTTTTAATAGCTTTTCTATACGTAGCTATTGAGGTTTAAGATGGCAACTTTCTCGCTTTATCTGCAGAATAGGAAAGAGAGAGAGAGAGATGGCTGAAGGTTTAATAATATTGTTATTGGGAATACACTGTTTGTTTGTCCATGATTTATAGCAGGTATGGGCAACCTTTGACATGTTGAGGGCCAAACTTTAGCGTGCAAATACGTTCGCGGGCCGCGTTTAAAAGTACTTAGTGCATTTTAAAGTAGTGATAATATTTTTTGCGATAGATATTAGACATGAAATAATACGACAATGTTATTATAGTACAATTTATTAAAATAACAAAGTGAAATTTAAAAAAATGGTACATTATAATTAAATCGTTAAATTTGCAATTGTTACAAACTACGAAAGTTAAATACACCGAAATCAATGAGACACTTGAGCTTGAATTTGGGAAACTAATCCATCGATATTTGGATTAATTCCACTGATACAAAGACGTAAAGAATTTTCCAAATTATCGTCAGTCAGTCTTGTACGATGTGTTGATTTATTAACTTTCATCAATGAAAAGAACTGTTCGCATTTATAAGTACTGCCAAACGCACAAATCAATCTTCTTGCGAATTTTCTAAGCTGCGGAAAATTGTCTTTTTCTAGGTATTTTTTGTAGAAATCGCACAACTCTACGTCTTCAAATTTGGATTTTAGGAGTGAGTTTTCTTGAATCTCGATCAACTCCATTTGTAAGTGTATTGGAGCATTTTGTACATTATATTTTGTAGTAGCAAATAAACTGAAACAGTCTTCCATGTTTTTGAAGTCGCTAAATCTGTTCGAAAATTGTTCCGACAGTAACTTGAGTTCTTCAGCATATTGAGCATAAGCAATATTTTCATACGCAGAGAGCGTGTTGAAATGGTAACTGTTACCAGACAGCATCTGTGACTCCCACAAGCGTAGTTTGATCTGAAACGCTTTCAAATGGCTGTACAAATCATTTACTAACCGTCCTTGTTTTTGAAGTTTCAAATTTAAATCATTCAAATAGCCTGTAAGATCGACCAGAAATGCTAAGTCACATATCCATTTTGGGTCACTTAATTCAGATAGTGGTTTATCTTTTATTTTCATAAAGTCTGCTATCTCATTTCTAAGCTCGTAAAACCGTTTCAACATTTTTCTTTTGCTCAGCCATCTGACTTCACAATAATATGTTACGTCGTTATATTCAGCTGATATTTCATCCAAAAACGCCTTGAACTGACGATGGTTAAGCCCTCGGGATCGAATAAAGTTGATGGTTTTTACTACCACATTCATAACATTCTGGAGTCGAATGGACTTAGAACACAAGTTCTGTTGGTGGATAATGCAATGAAGGACTATCAAATCATCTTTTTGCACAATTAATTCTGTTGCTTTTTCATTCAAAATTCCGATGAAACCTTTACGTAAGCCGACCATAGAAGGTGCACCATCAGTGCATACTCCAATTAATTTTGACCATGGTAAGCCAAAACTTGTGAATACCTTTTGAACTTCAATAAAAATATCCTCTCCTGTAGTGGTTCCTTTTAGCGGCTGTAAAGCAAGCAATTCCTCAGTAACAGTGAACTCTTTATCAACACCTCGAATAAATATAGCCAGTTGAGCTGTATCAGACAAATCGGTGCTCTCGTCTAATGCTATGGAAAATGATTCAAAATCAGCCATACGGTCAGTCAATGTTGTTTTTATATCATTAGCCATCATTTCTATACGTCGAACAACAGTTCGTCTTGACAAACTAATTTTTTCTAATTCATTTTTCTTTTCAGGACACAAAATACCGCAAACTTCTAACATACACTCCTTGATAAATTCTCCTTCGGCAAATGGTTTTAATGCCTTTACCAATTTTGAGCTAACTATAAAACTAGCTTTCACAACATTATCAAGTTGTGTTCTTTGTTTATGAAACATTTGTTGCTGTTTTTCCAAATTTGCGATAAGCTTCTGGATTTTGTCTGTTCTTAATTGTCCTGTCAGTGAGTGCAGCGTAGCATGCTTAGTTGAGTAATGCCTCTTTATATTGAATTCTTTCATTACTGAAATGGATTCATTACACAGCAAACAAATAGGCTTACCATTGTGCAAGATAAAAAAGAATTCTTCAGTCCATTTTTCTTGAAACTGGCGACCCTCTGTATCTACTTTTCGTTTCTTTCCACTAGACATCATTTTTGTTTACTTTTCGTTCAATAAACTTAATAACAAACTATAGTTAGTAACCACTCAAGATGCACACAAAGTCACAAAGCAAGTTGACGGCTCGAGCAGTTCGCTAGGATATCGCTTGTCCAAGTTATCACCTCGGTAGCTCAAATAGAACTGAACTAACGTTCGGGCCATCCACCCGCTTATATAGGCAAAATGAAGGAATAATCTGGAATAAACTAGTTTAGAATAATTGAGAAGCAACAAATCTTTTGATGTGTCGCCCGTGAGGCGGCAAACCTCAAAGAATTTGATCGAGCAAGCCGAGTGGCGACGATTATCAAAGAGTGAGGCGGCAAACATCAAAAGATTTGATGTTTGCCGCCTCACTGTCACTCCCGTGAGTATAAGTACCTACCTAATGTAATATTTTTTTAATTGGGTTTTTTCAAAATGTCTCGCGAGCCGGATCATATCTTACAGCGGGCCGGATCCGGCCCGCGGGCTGGTTGTTGCCCATATATGATTTATAGGAACGTATCCCCTCGCGATAAACTGTTGTTTGTTCCTTTTGATCTGATGACATATCTCATCGAAGGTAATCATATCGATGCATTATCTGAACATAGTTTATTCTTGCACTGCAGAATAAAAAAAGGAATGTTTTATCTAAAGAATTTAAATACAGCAGAAACATTTCTAAAAAAGTCTAAATTTTAATTCGTTTCATATAAAAATGTAACAAAGTCTTGTTTGTACATGAAATATTTTTCTAAAAAAATAATTATTATTGTAATTAGGAATTGTCCAAAGCACCAACTTTTAAGAATTGTCGTCTGTCTGAAAATGCATCACGCTGAAACTACTGGATAGATTTTAATGAAATTTGGCATATTTATACCTTATATCCTGAATTAATATTTACGATATTTTTTAACCAGATCCATTACGCGTGTACAACATATAAAATATGCTCGTCATATAAAATCAGTTGAAATTTTTCAATAGCTTTTCAATATGTGGGATGGGGTGGATTTGTATAGGATAGTAGAACGTGGAATGTTGGGGTAGTATGGAATGACGATGAACAAATATTCTAAGTTCTAAATGTTTTGTCTGGAAAATGTTTCAATCTGTTATTTTATTTAAGTTTTAGTTTCAAAATAAACGTTGGTCAGAACATGAAATTTTTTTGCATATCAGTGTAAAAAAGAGTTCCTTAGTTGTTTTCGTAAACCAACGAAACAAGTGAATCCACAAGTAGGATGCTAACTAAAAATAAAGTCGATGAAAATAAAAGGGCAAAGTGAGAGCGGCAATCAGGGCTTTTCTTTGTGGTAGGTAAGCGGATTGTTCAAGTTTCCCGGGAAGTTATTAAAACTTCGGAAATATTTATTTATTCCGGTTTTTCGTATTGTATTCATTTATATTAATGTACTTCTGGCAAGCTATTGTTCAGGAATATTGAAAGATAATTACGAATTTGAAGGTAACAGTTAACTTAGGTATTTATGATTTAATTTGAATGAATGAATAGTTTATTTATTATCTTACTAGCGATCCGCTCTCACTTCGCTTCGGTTTATTAAATTTAAAACAATCGGAATAAGATATTTTCCTGCAGTAAAATGGAGCTTATATTTTAAGTTAGACCTCTAGCAATACATCGGTGAAAAGTGCATTCAATTCCATGCAGTAGTTTTTGCGTGATGCGTGTACAAACATACAGACAGACAGACAGACAGACAAAATTTCAAAAAACTGTTGTTTTGGCTTCTGTTGCTCTAATAAAGACCCCCATTTTAGGTTTTTTCAATATCTATAATGTACAGACATCGGCCTGTTCAATTTTATTATATGTATAGATATAGATAAAGCAACCACACATAACTTATAAACATTTGACTTGAAGTAACAAAAATAATATAACAATAAATTATTGAAAACACATGAACATTGAAAACATTGAAAGCCCTTTCGAACTATCCGTATGTTTTCTAATTCTTTTTCCGGTCCCTTCAACCGCACCCCTATGTGGTCTGTGGTGAGTGGTCACCCTAGGGCGCTGCTGAACAGGACATTGCACTGATGCGGCGGTTGTTAACATCCACGGGACTCGCAGAGTACACAAGGAATTTGGGTCGTTGGAGGTCTTGAAATAATAATATTGGATTGTTTCTTCTATGGCCTGAGGGCTTGCGGTGGTGGTATGTTTTTGTGGGTTTTATAGAGTGTTCTTAGGGAGTGAATCTTCTGTACTCGTACCATTAGTTATTCTGTGTCAAGGCGTAATATAATGGTCTACAGTTAGGATAATATTACCTGTAACATTTAGGTACATCTCATAAATTTTTAGCCACATAATGCAAATAAAATAAAACTCACTCAGTCAATAGAACTGTCTTACTAAAACTAGATATTAAACCAACAAAAACGATAATCCACTGAGTTCCACCGTAATAATGTTGACACTGGGTGCAAGCGGAGTCGAGATGTAATTTACTAGACATTATTTAACTTGGGAGCTCATAAACTTGCTCGACAATCTACGCCGTGACTCTTGAGTGGGTACCTCTTTAATACATGCGCTGACGTTTAGACCAGGAGACGGCGACGGAAATTGTAATCTTAGTAAATAGAGCAAAAAAAGCGTCATGACATCATAACAAAAAAGGTATAAGTTTCGACTATAAAGGCTTTATTCACACGGGCTTAAAATATCATTGCTTGGCTTAGCTAAGCGATGAACGCTACAAACGCCTACGATGCGCGCTTATAGATTCTGAATGATGAAATTAAAGTGGTTAATGAAAGTGAAAATCCTAATTAACCAAAATAAAGTCCGAAAGGTTACCTTTTTCGATATAGATTAACTATACTATGCTATTATAAACTTATTTTATTTACATCTAGACATGTTTTAGTGTATTTCATTTTATAAACTTTAGAGATCAGGGGGGGGGCATCATTCGTTTTCTAAGCATCCGTGCTTTTCAAATCGTACAATTAAAAGGAGATAAAATGAATAATTAAAAAAAATATTATTGTTTTTAGAACTGGTCGATAACATCTTTCCTTTTTAATTTTGATTGCCAAATGCATATGAGCCGAAGACAAATTGAAGGTACGTACGTTTAAATTACTATTATATAGTAGTAAAAAATTATTTATATCGCGTCTGCCACCGCTGCCGTGTTATAATAAAATGTAACGGATTTTTTGCAATTCAGGTCAAATTTTTACGTGCCTTTCACTGTAATAATGTTGACATAAAGTAAGAGTTGAGGATTTATTAATTATAACCTTGAAAGTTATAATTAAATTGAAAATTGTTATTAAAGTAAAAAAAAAAAATTGTCGGCTTTCATCCTACATTTACCCATGAGCTCACACGCTCAAAATTTCATCTGAGTTGAGCACTTGAAACGAGCGCTCGCAGACGGAGCGGAAGTTCATTATCGCTGCAGCGCGAGTGGTTCAGTTGTAATATTTGAAATGAATCTGGTTAACATTTCTTGAATAACCGTAGTATCTAGAACAGGGTTTCTCAAAGTATGTGATATTGCCAGGAGCGCCAGAAGCATCTACAGGGCTTACACATACATGCACTAGAATATTTAAAAAAAAGTTAAGAGGTTTTTTTTGTGTAACAAAAACATACAAGCACACGAAATATTTTTTTTAGTATAGATGTTAAGATGTGAGTACATTATTGTTTGATTAGGCTAACGTTCAGGAAACTACAGCTCCAACCAACATTTTACTTTCTTACAGTGTCCAGAGCTGTGAAGGTTAAATCGGTCTAGTAATTAAGATAGTAAGTATTGCAGATTTTAAAACAGAGGTTATACTAAATTTATTATTTTTCGTGGTGAAATCAAATACATATTGTATTGGTGGACATATATCGAGTCCCCTAAATCGCAGAGCAGCGTCGCACAGGAAAGATGCTAATATTTGCCGTATTTCATTTAAATTCACAGCAAGACATTTAACTCTTCTGCAGGCCGGCGACAAGAGCGAAGTGAATCTCTTTCTACCACGACACTATCACTATATAACTGTCTTTTGCAGAACCGATTAGCTAAATTACGTCTTGTTACTGCATTGTGCTGTTTGTTCACTTAAATATTTCCAGGAGGGCAATGAGTAACCTTTTAAAGGGGGCGGTAGGCAGAGTATGTTTGGGAATATCCTCACTAGAAGGATACAACTTTGATTGCTTGACGTTTGTCACGTGTAATGGCGGAAATTAAAACATTCGTAGTGATTTCCGAATGTGATCGGATTGAAGCATTCCTTGAGGTTGATTTATGATAGTTATTGTTGATAAGTACTATTACTGATAGATATATGGAGCTATAAATGAAATCGTCACTTTTGTGAATCATATTCCCCGTCTATCTTTAAGTTTAAGTTAAGTTTATTTAATTTACACCATTTAAGTTTATAATCGACATATGTGTCACGTGATGTGCGAGAATTTGTTCATAACAGTTTGTAACACAAAAATGAATACTTCTTAGGTGGTTTGTGCACACCTGCCAATTGCGTTGTTGTGCTACTGTCACAATAACAATGTTGTCGTGGCGAAAATGTGTCAACAAATAACTGGTAATACTTCGTTAGCTTATTTAGACATATATTTTATTTCTTTGGCACAGCAACAATAAACAATACATACCATACCATACCTATCATAATAGACTTCATACATTTCAAAGTTAAAATAACTAATGAAAATTAGTATTGACTCTTGGACTATTCTGCTTCATTCTATACAGTAATTTCGGTCGTGTTATTGAAGTCGTTAATGTGTTAAATAAAGTCATTATCTCTGAAATGGCCGTTAAGGGAAACCATGACCTAAGAACAGAATAATTTATTAGGAATAAAAGAAAAACCACTTTCGACCGAAGTTGAGGAAGAAGTACCTATGCTTCTTAAAAGCCTTTCATTTTAAATTATTCCAATATCTAAGACCGCTGTTGCATGTCTTTGATCACAGTTCATGCAAATTAGTTGTTTTGAAGTAATGTGTGCGTTTGGTTGTGGCGTCGGCCGGCTCTAAAGTACTAACACTCCATTTCTTACCGTAGGTGTCCTAAAAGGCGACTAATGGACGACAAAGCCGCTACCATAAGCTCTGAGGAACTACACCACCTGGGCTTGGAAATCCGCTTGGCTAGGGTGACGTTCCATCCCTCGTGAACATTACCTTGTAGCCAGGCCCAGTATTATCGTCCAGCAGTGCACGATAAAAAGGTTGATTGATTTAAAATTTGCCAATTGAATAACATAATATTGAGACCTTGTAAATACCATATTTTTAGAATTAAATGAATTGAATCTTTTATCAAAGATATTTTGGTGGAAGCTCTCCAGTTACTTGTGCGTGTATATAACTTAAGCTACAATGAGGAGTAACCAGGATCTCGGGAATATTCTTTATTTGATCGATGTACAGCATAACATTTGTAACATCAATATGCGACTACAACTACGTCGCCTTAACAATATTAAAATAAAAACAGCGCAAATTAATAAATTGAAAACTCTCTTCTGGAAAAGTGACAAGTTCGATCGGGTGAGAATTTTGTGGACATCGAATATCAAAATCACAAAAACAAAACTTATAAAAGGAACGCTCTTAAAAAGAATTAACTTAGCAGCTTGACCAAAGAGGTCGGCTCTCGACGCCACAAGATCAATACCAAAATCGAAATTACTGTGCAATGATATGAAAAACATGGAATCTACTCGTAGTACGTAGCTCAAAGATCGGATAAAAAATTGAAATCGTAAGACATTAGCGAACCTTTTCGACCTTCGAAATCTTTTCTACTACAGGCAATTCGTTATTGGCGGCGTAAAACTGCGCATTACTATTCATGGGGGTCCAGGTTACATTCCACTACACTTTAGATTCCATTACTGCCAAAGTGGAATACACTTTTAACCCTTGCGGTGCGCCAAGCCCCCCCCATAAATATTTACAAATCCCGTGGAACTGCCATCAAACAGAATTATACTTTACAATCTACCGACAAAGTTCATTTCTCTTTCTACTTCCTTTTTAGGAAATATTACCTTTTTTTTCTTTTCATAAAAATTGTGTGAGAATAAATTTGCTTCATCAAAGGAGCGGTGTATCTTACGTACGATGTGGGTATGATTGCTTTTTTGCAAAAATACAAGTACACAGCTATGCATGTGTAAACATAATAAGAGGTAAATAACATCCGTTTATATTTTGTCAAAGGGTATAAACACATGTTTTCACCGAATGGTGTATTTTAATTTAGATTCGTTCGTTTTTCAACTGATCTCAAACACTAAATGTAAATAGCATGTTTGTACACGAATCGTACCTACTGTACGCGTTTGTAATAAAAGTACCCGAATCTCTCTGAACGGTTTTTATTTTTTCATGAAGAGTTACAGAAAATATGCATGACTGAATTCAGTAGGCATCGTGTATCGAGGGAACTAGTCTGTTAGTTTTGTAAAAATGTTTTTTTAAATCTGTATAGGGAAATAGAACACAAACATGCAAAAAAATTCAACCTAGCCATATAGCCCTCAACGTCCTCTTGATGGAGCTAAATTCATTATTATTTTATTTTGGACGTGTCACCGAAATAATGCAAAACCGGAAGCAGGTCAACTAATTTAAAAAAAAATAGTGAATCAAAAATATTTTAGGGAATAAACCAAAAGTTACAAACAAGTAAAATTTTGCTGTTCTATCTAAAACCGTTCATAGGGCTCATTATTCAGTACAGGGCGGGGTAGTGAACGGGCGCGGTGTGATCGACGCCTTGTATTTACAACTGCCCGTAGAATGAAAGATATACTAGAAATTAACAATAAATTACAAAAAAACTTATTGCAAAAACTGATAGTATAGATTCCACTTGCAATACTGAATAACCTATATTTGCAGCTTTTGCTTTATTTCAGTGATCGTTGTATAATACATATATAGTAAACGGTAGAACTACAGTTAAACGTAATATGCAGAAAGAAAATCAATACCAGTACGCACAACTCCTAAACGTATACAAGCCAGTCACGTACAAAAAAGAGAAATAAATAAAATAAACAGCATATGAATTATTTGAAACAAATTGTTCCAAACATGGTGTGGAATGCTGAAGGCTCTACAAGTAACCTGTAAATGGGATTTTACAAGGCTGGCAGCGCACCAGCATACCCGCTGGTGTTGCAGGTGTCTATGGGAAGCGGTAGCCACATACCATCATGTGGACCGCATTGTTCGTCTGCCTAATTCACCAGAAAAAAAAACCAAAGACTTCGGCGCAATAGTCACACTATATAAAAAAAAGGGAAGTGGAGTTTGAAATTGTATAAACATTGCATATTGTGGGTTTTGTTGTTTAATAGTCAGAGTTTATTAAATTACAAAGTGCATAATGTTTATGGGTAGTGTTTGTGATAATTAAATAAAACCATAACACTGCATTTTTCCTTCCATAACTCCTCTGTCCCCAATAAACCTACTATCACTTTATGGAGCGATTCATAACTTACTTCGATGAGATTGGACATTGAAATGATGCGTTTTAAATTGTTCTGATTTTAAAATTGTTAATTACCCAGAAATTTCGACACTGGCACAATGTGCTAAATGCGATATTGCCACTTATAAGAAACAAAAAGAAGACCCTCAACTTTTGAGTGCTAGCTCATTTCCCAGTGGCGCCATCTGTTGAAATGTTCGTCATAATTAAACGCGGGCGTAGTTGAGCCAGTTCTAAGTTGTTCTGTATTTAATAATAGAGATATATAATAATCGGGTCCCATTACTGAAGTTCATTACCTGCCCGACCCATCGCGCATCATTCGTGACTAACCCTGCAGTCGTAAATCTCGCGGGGTGGAATTCCTTACTTATTAACCCTTAGATATGCAGGGTTGGATAGGCAGCCGGTATGTAAGGGTCATAAGGGCCCGCATGATTCGAGATGTGTTGATTAAGATGCGTTTGTGTGTTAACTAAGACGTGTATAAATTATATGTATATATATTTTTTTAATAAAAAATATTCTGCCATTCACGTTTGCTAATATTTTTATGTTTTAGGATAGAACCACCCCATCTTTTCCCATACACCGCTTTTCCTTTTCCCATAGCCGCGGGTGACTACTCCACCTCTGAGAGAGTGGAGATGCTGGTTTCCTCAACATTATTTATTTCTTTATTTTTTTGACATTTTTAATAAAATGTAATAATTTGTTAATATACCTATATATATATATATATATATATATATATATATATGTTATATTGTTTTCGCAGTTTAGTTTATGTTAACATATAATTATATTTGTATGCCAAAAATAGCTAGTATGACGTGTCATCCTGTAAACCTCCCATACTCTCAACAACATAAATGTGAAAAATTGCCAAGTCTCTTCGTTCTAACAAAAACATGACACGTGTTGTCCAAGAAAAGGATCGAAATGTAGAGAATGCCAAGTTCTAATAAAATCAATGAAATAAAACATCTCTTCTATTATTTGGATTCAAACTTGGCATTTTTGTAACGTAGGTTAATGTTTTAACAAGTTTTCATTCTAAAAGGTTTTATGTTTATTATAATCGATGTCGATTGTCGATTTTTTGTGACCGAAAACAGTTCTGGAACATTGTCAACCGTAGGTTTAGAGCAATATAGTAGATGTAGACGATTTAGATGATTTACTTTCAGCAACTAAAATATTTACATCTCGGATATGTCATAAAAAACAGGAGAACTAACTAAGCAGCCTTTTAACACTGAGTCAAATAACACTGTGAAGCGCAGAATCTTGGTAATGGCAGATAATATTGAAGAGTATGGACACTTATCAATAATAATTTAATATTTAATTTAGTTTTATTTCATTACATTATTGTAAAATGTTTCTATAATAAATACCTTAAAACTATGCAGAAATATGTTTTGGTTTAGCTATAGACCAGAATTATATAGGCACTAAACTTGTTAGTGGGCCGCGAACGAGAAGCATAAAAAAAAACCGGGCCATAGGACAAAAACGTTTGGAAAAGTCTGCTCTATAATATTGATGATATCCATATCAGTCAGTGCCAAAATCACCAATATCTGAGTTGTTACATCTCCGGAATAAATAAATCTAAAGCTTTCAAATTTAGTGTTCAAATTGTAGAGGCATACCTCAATATTATAGTAAATTTTCAGCTTTCTGTCATTATTTGGAGCGAAGTCATAGGGGGATTGAAAGTGACTTAAGGTTAGTTCGTGTAAATAGGTGTACGGCAGTACCGCCGACCTTGTTGCTTGTGAACTTGGCCTGGCACACTGTCGTGCACCTTGATTACACAAATAATTAAATAACTGATTGATTGATTGATGATTCTCTTCAACGTCAAGCTAGTGATGATAATTTTAAAATCCGTACTTAAGTAGAAACTCAGTGGTAAAGCCTGAAGTTTGAACTCTCGAGCTTACAAGTGAGAGTTGAGAACAAATAAATAGCCTTGTAATATCATCGCAAAGTAATGAAAGACAATAATTACAAAATAGGTTATATTTTAATTTATCACATTGTAATGGTAATGCTTTGTAGGATTACATTACAATATACAAACACGTTTGTGTATTCCATTAAAGTAAATGGTAGTTAGACCGCCTTGTCATCGTAGGTCTTAAGCAACACCTGCAATACATAATAGAAACCTGTATTTTGGTCTGATATACACCTATACGTAATATATTCACAGACACTTAGATCCAACCGCATCCATTAAGTGCTATACATTCATAATTCACAAGTTCTGTTATTATAACCACTCAGAATGTATTCCCAAGGGTTTCTTGGGATTCTGTGTTCAGTTTTCTTAAAACGATCAGTTGTCGGAAATTAATTTGGTCTATAATTGTATTGTTTCACAACTAGCTTCGTTCTAATCAGTCTCAATTACTAGCTAATCAACGTACATAGTCTGTTCCATATAGATTTATTGGTTCACAACTAGCTGCGTTCAAAGCAATCGTGTTTATAAATTAACTAATCAACGCTTATCTGTCCATGCTTATAATATGTATCCATATCAGTCTTAATCAGGTGTCAATCGTGGCAATAAAAATTAGTTTCAAAGATTCTTGGATAATTTTAGATGGAAAGATACCATTAGGTCGAAGTAATTGACAATTTGGATACCAATAGATACCCCTGACAAGATAAAATCACTGTCAAGGTTTCCAACCGTTCTTGGCACTATTATTTATACATTTCGTGTAATTTTTCGTTCTCTTTCTCTCTCTATAGGTACACACAAAAGAACAGAAAGAAACATAATACAGTCAAGATAATAGGTGTAACTTCAAGGGCGCTAGTAAGTGCTCACACGTACGTTAATGTGCCCAAACACCAAGTCCATGTAAACACAATAGGGATATACATAAATAGGACAGGCAAGAGACAGAAGGGTATCATCAATATTTTGTACTGTTTAATAAGGTAATACATATAGTAAAACTGTAGAACTAGTGTGTCAGTACATTGAATATATTTACCAAAATCTGATTGGGGGCGATGAAGGAAGAGTATCAGAATACAAAAAGACGATTTAGAATTTTTTTGTCTCTCTGTCTTTTTATCTTCGAACGCGCTAATCTCCAAAACTACGGAACGGATTTTCATGGGGTTTCCGCGGGTTAATTAAGCTTAGCTTGGCGCTTCGAATAGGCTTTGTTTCATCGAAATCGGCTAACGGGAAGAAAATATATCCCAATTTAGTTTAAAAATTAAAATTCCACGTGTACGTAGTCACGGGCACAGCTAGTGTAATACTATTAAGGATATTGGGGCCGTGTGGTTTTGGTAGGCTTTAGAATAGCACTATCCCATCTCTTCCCGTGGATGTCGTAAAAAGCGACTATGGGATAACAAAGCCGCTAACCATAAGCCCTGAGGAACTACACCAGTTTTAAAAAGTGAATTCGCCAACCAACGTAACTTTTCCCCTATGCACAAGAACGATGTATACGAGGAGGCTCATATCCAGCAGTGGCCGATATGAATACGCAACGCGAAGGAAGTGTCACCTAACTTTGTTTTTCTTCATATATGGCAATGGTGCAATTAGCACATATTGCCCGTATCAATTTTTTCGGAATAAACCATTTAAAAGTTTAAAACGTATCCTGTCAATGTCCAGTCCTGTCGAAGTAAGTCCGAAGTCGCTTAGTAAAGCGATAGTAGGTTTACTGAGGACAGAACAGGTCTCTTTGGAAGCTCACGAAAAACGCAGTCCGACGCTTTTATTTGATTATCACAAACACCACGCACGAAAAACACTACAAAACGCCTAAATGAATACAAGAATTTTGTTTCTTTGCCGTTTTATAATATTTCTGCTAGACCGCTGACCACTGACCGCTACGAAATTCGCCACACATACTTGTATTTGGTAGGATGTATTCACATCTAAGTTACGTAAATTGAATTCCAAATCCATACGGGTGAAGCCACGGGCAACAGCTGACGCGTATCTAAATGGAATTACTCTAATAATATCGACAAAAGAAGAAATTTCAGTTTAGATGGAAACGTTCGTAAATTTGAACATCTCTCGTCTTATTGCGTTGATATAAAGACGGGAATGGAACGAGAATATCGTCTGTATTTCCAAGCGGTATTTGTGCAACAAATAAGACGTATAGTTCTAGAGTTGTATACGGACTCCAGAGTTGATATCTGGGAGTGTTCATCACGCGGCCGCGATAAGAAATGAAAGATTCCCCCTCCCGACATTGGAATTGTTACACATGGTTATAATGTTCCACAAGCATTTAACCTTAAAATAAACTAGTTTATGTCATTTATATTATTACACACATAGAAGAACATTGTAAAATGTACCACATTTCCCACTTTATCCTATGTACGTGGGAGATATGTCAGAACCCATTCCCATCTTATCCTATCCCTACCCATTTTTCCAAACTCCTTCTCTAAATCAATTCTTAAATCTTTAAAGTTGGGCAGTGCGTCCGGAGGCGAGAAAACATTTGTTATTCAAGACTAATGTCTGTATGTATTGTGGATGTTCATGGGCGACAGTATCCGCTTACCATCAGGTGGATTGTATGCTTGTTTGCTCCTTCTTTCTATAAACAAAGTTACGACTCCGACTTGTTCCACTGAGTTTCTGCTTAAGTACGGATTTTACAAGTCACTAGCTTGTCGGTGAGAGATAACATCGTGTAGAGATTCGTCTAACCAAGAATTAAAAAGGTGGATGGCACGCAACAGTCGGAAACTTAGATTACGATATTTGTAGTATGTTTTTAAAAAAATAGTTAGTAGAAAATTGTAGAGCATGATGACACACAGACAGGACATACAGACGATGCGGCGGACGAGCATACATTCCACCTGATGGTAAGTGGATACTGTCGTACAAAGACGTTCGCGATACATGCCAACATCAGTCCAGAATGAGAAACCTTGGTACGCCCCCGGATGCGCTGCCTACCTTTGCAGATTAATAACTGGATTGCGAGAAAGGATTGGAAAAATGGGGAGGGATAGGATGGGATGGGAAAACGCTCTGGCATATCTTACTTATTACCGAAACACATACGTACATTGGTGAAATACGATAAAGTAGGATATCGTACTATTTTGGTGCCAAAATTTCATTTTAATCGGTTAATGAAATCTTTTGGAAATTCGAAAGTAGTGATCTCTACAGCTGGTACATTTCTTCAAAATATCCCTGAGAATTCCAAACAAATATTGGTCTTCAACTAATGTTTATCCGACAAAACTTAGGACCTTTTGCGCAGCCAGCAGAACCAGCGCCAACTAGGCTAATCGGTGTTTAATTGTTCACGTGTCTATTCACCCGTGTGTGGCCCATGAAGGGTGGATCCATTAGGTTTATTTGCGGACATTTCCTCCAAACTAAAAGAGGTCGGTTATCGACAGATTGGAATGATGTATTGTTCCCGGATTTCATTTGGTGAGATTTAGATGTTGCTACCCACGTTTTGACTGGGACGTTGGGTCAAGTTGTTTTTGCTTGTCAGCGAAGATTACTTTTCTTGAGGGCGTACAGAACTTTTTCTGGTGGTCGTGTCTTTAGAAATGTTTTCACAGATTTGCTGATTATAGTCGTGAGAGAATGTTTGCTGTTATTGAAATATTTATTATGTTTTCTTTTATTTATTTTCTTTGCTGTTCAAAGGTGTCGTACCTACATACACAAAAAAATATTGAAAATTACGAGTAAATTAAAAATTTGGGAGAGCTGTGAACAGGATTCTGCTGGGTCGGCAGCGAACCGCAAGCCCCCAGGTGTTGCAGGTATCCGACAGTGATCACTTACCATCATGTGGCCCGCCCGCTCCACTGCCATCAATTCTATAGAAACACTTTATATATCTTATTATCGGCATTTGATTAAATTGTATGCAAATTAGGATTTCCAATAAAATCAACGCAGTTTATTTAGTTGTCCGAAATTTAATAAAATCTTTCAAATTATAATAAAGTTTTAACGGCCCACTCCTGGTGCTTGGCACAGGATTCCTCTTGCATACGCAGATTTTGGGTCATGTGAGTCATGCTACCGTGCTCGAGAATTAAAAACGATCTGGTGTGTGTATTCACCAATCCGCACTAGGCCTGCGTCGTGGATTACGGGCCGAAAGCCCTCAGTGATTTAGTAGGGGAAACCTGTGCAGTCCAGGGGACGTTATATGTTGATATCAACTATCTGTTTAATGTAATACGAAATGCAACATTTACACAATTATAAAATTTAATTCAATAGGAGAGCTAGTGAAATATTGTACAAAAAAAATGAGCATTGTTCTACTAAGTTAACCGTTCTACTAAGTTCTACTAAGCTCTACTAAGTTAATACTTAATCGATTAATCATAGACATTATGAACTTAGTTGATGATTCAGAACATGATGTTTAACCATTATGGCTGCTCAAAGCAAAGATATTTCGGGCACTACGCGGACGCGAATCAGCTCAGAGCATATTGGCATTTGAACAGTTTCAATTGGATCCAAATCACTCGCACTACACCGCACAAAACCTCAACTCTATCCTGATTGCGTCTGACCAATCACAACACATGGAGCAACCAGTATCAATCAGCGATATCCTCGTAATATCGTATAAGAACAGGGTTGTCATTAATTCAATGGATAAGAGGTGGACGACTTCTTGATGCTTTTAGAGCTCGATTTTTTTTTGGCATAATTGACGTCTCATCACAAATACATTACGTACGTACGGACGTACGTACTTACGTACGTACGGAACGTGCGTAATTTATTTTGGTATATTCTAACAACCGAATCATTTTGTGTATTCAGTGAATTTTTGAACAAAAGATATAGGGAAAGAAAAAAAAAGATGTTCTGAATTAAGTATGGTGTTGTGTGTTGTATTTCTTTGTATTATTTGTAAGCATTTGTGTGTTTATTATGTTAGATACATGTAATTTTGCACGCCATTATTGGCAGATGTCTCGATCTGATTATGAATAAATAAGTATTATATAATAAGTAAGTATAAATAAGTATATGAATGTATAAATGTATACCATACCTTAAGTAAATTGCCAATAAACAAATTGATTGAATGATTGAAATGAACCTTACATACGAGAAAGTACGTAAGGTAGTACGTAAGGTAGAAAGTTCTTAATAAAAAGTACAAATAGATATCAACAAAACTGTAAATCAAAACGAGCCACCGTTCAGCGTGAATTACATTTTATTTTAAAATCAGCAGATAAATTTATTACATTACTGGTATTGTCAGTAAGTAGATACAACAACGAGCCAATATCGCTTGTGTCATTGGCAGCTAAGCCAACGATGTAGGTTTTATTGCTGGGGCCGACTTTTGTAAATTGTATTTTTTGTTTTCTATTTAGTAAGAATACTTTCGTATATTTTCGTGAAAAGTGAATGTAAAGGGGGTCTGGTTTCGTGTTATACGGGACACATTCGTGTTTGAAGCCCGTTCCAATATTTGCATAAACATACGCTACTGTTAGTTCCCGTTATCGTGTACCAAAACAGTGGAATGGAAAGCGATAATTAAATACGGCCGGTAATCGATTTGTCTCTTCGTTCCAATAGCAAACACGATTACATTCTGTATTTTAACGCAACGAACGGTAGCATGGGGTTAACTTTGTTATGTGTGCAAATTTTGAAGGCGTACTTGTGGATGTTGGTGTTTAAAAATAACTCAAAGGGCACCATGTTACATGGGTACATACCTTGAAGAGGTGGATCTACGGAATTTGCAGATTATTGTGTATTAGTGGGACTTGGTTATATGCAACAGTTGAAAGACAATATTTCCCCAATGTACATACCTTGTTTCGGTAGTGCGTTATATATGCCAAAGCCCATTCCAAATACATTCCTATATCTCCAAAGGTGGGCAGCGCATCCGGGCGTGTCAATGTTTGTCATTTTGGACCACTATTGGCATGCATCGGGGACATCCATGAGTTACAGTATCCACTTACCGTCAGGTAGACTGTATGATCGTCTGTCGCTTTCTTTAATAAAATAAAACCTCTTACAACTACTACAAATTATAACATACATATATAATGTCATTTCATACGCAATAGAGGTTTTAAAAAAAATAAAATATCTACATAACTACCACGTGTGGACGACAGCAAGGGACGACAACGACAACAACACTATAAATTAATAATAATAATTAATTAATAAAGAAGACTTAAGCAAAAAATAACCTAGAACAATGTTCTAAACCTAAAATAGTTTTCACTAAAGAGGTCTGTCCCGACGACTACATATTACAAGAAAAAGGTTATAATGTCGTTTCATATTGAACAAAGGTTTTTAACTAAAATAAGGTTTATAGAAAAGGATGCTTCCATCTTAACCCTCTTAATCGGTACAAATTCAGAACTTTCCTCATCCCGTTACACTTTTGATGAGATGGGATGAAATGACACTTCTTCAGACTGGACCTATTTCATATTATTGTCAGATACACATTAAAGTTTTACATGCTGTTTATTTTCAAAGGTGCCGTCACCGAATTAAAGTGAGCGCCTAAATTTGTCCGCTTTGTAAGGCTTTCGCGCGCGTGCCTCCGTTTGATAAAGGCTTAAAGTGTACATTGTTATTCCGGTGAATGGGATGAACGGCGACGCAAACAAAGCCGGCCATTTGCTGTTTACTTACGAAGGACATGGGAACACTAGCTTAGTATGTAAATTTATTGGCTGCGAAGGGTTATGTAATTTAGATTTGGGGGCGGTGAAAGCGTGAAGTTGATAGTACATCGTTTGGAATTCGAGCAATGTTTGGGGCCAATTCAGCCAATGGGCCCGCTACAGGCATTTTGTTTTAATAAAAATCCGTACTTAAGTAGAAATTCCGTGGTACAAGCCGAGGGGATTTGAACTCACGATCACACGAATGTGAGTCGAGTATAGAGATAGCTCTAGGCTATCACCGCTCACCTATGTTCCAAAGAAAGTACCTATGTTAACAAATTGTCGTCAGTAAAATTATTGCTTAAAATTTCAAATTTCATTGTACGGGAACTAACTAATCACATAATGAAATTCTGATAGCAAATTGAGATAGCAAATTTTGATAGCAAATTATGATAGCAAATTATAATAGCGAATTATGGTAGAAAATTGCTCAATTTAATCAAATAACTAAATACAACTAAATAAAATGATTTAAGATGTGTGTGTAAAATTGAAATTATGTAAATATACTCATCCTTATTTCCACAACAATCTTACAGATATCATATCTATCGTAACAACAATCACATGTCTTTAATTGCGAATACTTTGAGTTTGATTGCCCTCACGAAGGTTTATTCCCTATTAATCCTCCCGAATCATTGTCATACCTTTTGCATACACCATCGCACACTTGAGGCGGGCCGTATTGCGTCGCTTTACGGCTTTACGCTTTACACTGTCGGATCGCTTGTCAGCGATCGGATTTGTGCGTCGATGTTATCAAGACTTCTCAGTGTTTTAACTCACTTAATCCTGCTCCGCTTGCGGATCTGACTCCTCTTAGTTACTCTTTAACTCTTTTGATTCACCTACTTAATCACCATCCGAGACCGTTTCATTCCCTTTCCCTAACGGTTGTTGTATAAGCAAAAAAAAAGGTCATGCCATCATTGATCTCGATTTTGTGCCCCCGAGAAATGCCGATGCGCGATTACACTCACGATCATGATTTTTATTCGATTCGATGGAACAATTAAGGGATTCTGCTCCGCTCGCGGATTCAACTCTTTTGATTCATTAACTCCGGAGCTACCCATCAGTAGTGCCGCGGCCCGCCTCAATGTGCGCTGAACGGGCGCAGTTAACTGACGTAATTCTAGCTTATTCACAGTGCGATGACGTGAAGAATTGAATGTCAACAGCTAATTTAAATTATTGCGTTGAGTGGCAGCTCGCCGCGTCTATAATGTGCGTTGTCGCAGTTTTGTAATGCGACGCGGCGCGGCGCGACGCGGCTGTAATGTGCGCGAGTCTTTACAATCATTAATGAATTATTTTATCGCTGCTACGTAGGTTGTAATGTGTATTTCAGAAAATGTCATCAGCAGAAACCTATAAATTTACTAGGGCTTGTACGGTTCATTCAATAATAATTATGGTACTTCGCCGATATGGCAGGATTGTATTAAAAGCCTCCATGACCACATAAAGCTCTTTGAATAATTATCAATCGTTTGATATGCACGTTACAAATTCAAATTAATTTACATTTAACAACCAAGACTTGACTAAGATTACATATTAATGAAGATTTGACTAAGATTACATATTAATTAAGATTTAACTAAGATTACATATTTATTAAGATTTGACTAAGATTACATATTAATTAAGATTTGACTAAGATTACATAATAATTAAAATATGACAAAGATTACATATTAATTAAGACGACTAAGATTACATATTAATTAAGATTTGACTAAGCTTACATTATAATTAAGATTTGACTAAGATTACATCTTAATTATGACGTGACTAAGATTACATATTAATTAAGATTTGACTAAGATTACATATTAAATAAGATTTGATTAAGATTACATATAATTAGTATTTGACTAAGATTACATATAATTAAGATTTGACTAAGATTACATATTAATTAAGATTTGACTAAGATTACATATAATTAAGATTTGACTAACATTACATATAATTAAGATTTGACTAACATTACATATAATTAAGATTTGACTAAGATTACATATAATTAAGATTTGACTAAGATTACATATAATTACGATTTGACTAAGATTACACATAATTAAGATTGACTTAGATTACATATAATTAAGATTTGACTAGGATTACATATAATTAAAATTTGACTAAGATTACATATTAATTTTTTGACAGTTATATTTTTTCTTTATTGATTATTATTTATTAAAGATGGTGAGAATTGTATTCTTTTTTAATCGTATTCTTTTGTTGCTTACATTTGCATGCCCTGGATTACATTACATACGAATTAGCATATTGTATTATATATTTATGTACCCATATTCCATATTTGATTTGATATTTTGCATACTATAAAATCTCACCGCTGAATAAAATAAAACATAGGTAAACATACAAATTGTGAGGGGAAAATTGAGAAATTTCTTAAAGTTACCATAGCTATAATTAACTTTATAATATGGAGTATATTAATGCACATTCTACAATTTCCTTCGAATGCGATTACAGCAATTCGGAGTGGTGACAGTCTAGAGCAGTATATATTCTCGACATCCATTTGTGAGGTACACAAACCCCGGCCCGTACCCCTGGGTTTCTACATAAGTGCATATTTTTAAAATTATCATCAGCTCGGCGGCGAAAAAAAAAATCATGAGGAAAGCAATAGAGAAATATTTAAAAAAAATCAAATATGTTTATCCAATCCGCTTTGGGCTCGCGTGATAGATTATGGCCCGACACCCCCTAGTGATCTAGTAGGAAGGGCCTGCCAGTGGGATGTTATAAGCAGATATCAATTGAAATTCGTAAACTGCCATCATTTGAAGAATCAATGTTTTTTTTTTTATGTTTTTCTTCTTTTATTAAAAGACTCACCTTCAGCAGAGTCAGCGACTATAGCGACAAAAAGCGCTAGAAGAGCTATGCACCACGACACCGCTCTCATCTGTAACAAAAAAAAAATTGAAATGTTAGGTTTTTGTGAAAAGACGATGAACGAATTGGTGACGAGCCTTGGGAGAAGCGTATGTATATATATATATATATATACATTATATATATATATATATGTCGGAACAGGAGGCCGAGAATGATGTTAATTGTCCGACATCTTTCAGTTTTAATATTGGAATTTTATAGATAAACTCAGGAATACAGTCACTAAAATATATTTTAATTGTTCTACACAATAATTATAATTATTAACACTGTATAGTCACAAGTAATGTCTTAACTTATCAGTTATCACTCTACACAATTATGGCTATATCGAGTTAAAGTATGCGAGCGCTATAAAACGGAAAACAGTTTGTCGTGACGCGCGTGCCGCGGGCTCTCTCTCTACTTCAACTGTGTTTTATTTCTCATGCACCGCGGCACTAGACCAATTCACTAGCCTGAAGCCTAGTGCCCATTTTTCGGCCAACATTAGTCGAAAATGATAAACGTTGGCACGACCCCGGACTCGCTGCCTACCTTTGAAGATATAGGAATGGATTTGGAGAAAGGGTTGGGAAAATGGGGAGGGATAGTATGGGAATGGGCTCTGGCACATCTCACTCACTACCGAAACACGTACGTACATTGAGGAATAAGATAAAGTGAGAAACACACATTTCTAGGGAGTCTTCTGTGAGAGAGGGGTAACGTAGCCAGTATATAGCAGTGGAAAGATATATGGTTAATGGAATTATATTGTAAGCAATTCTATTGTTCGGCGTGTAATTTATAAATTTAAAATGTGAAGTGAACAAACGAATGGCGTTTCAGAACGTAAAAAGTCGATGTGTCAATATCTATACTAATATAATAAAGAGGTAAAATTGTGTGTTTGTGTAAAATGTTGGGGGTAATATCTGGAACTACAGAACCGATTTCAAAAATTCTTTCACAAATAGGAAGCTACATTGTCCGTGTCTAATATACGCTATATTTTATTTTGATATTTAGAAAAAAAATATCTAAAACAAAAGAAAACTTATTAACCGAAGAGAAGCGAGGGCTGGTCGCTAGTTTGCAATATAGAGGATTCGAATTGTCCCTGTGGTACTGTGTGGGACGTGAAAAAATTGAAAAATAAAAGATTCTGGAGAACATCGGTGGTCTGAATGCTGATGAGTATTCCTTTCTGAAGCCCACAATATGATTCACATAAATGAACCAATTGCAACGCCCTAATTGCATATAGTGTAGAAAAGATTGTAATAATTACAAGCGTACTGTACGACTAATGGCTCGTTTACACAAGGAGAGTTTCTCGAACGGTTCGGGCGAGAATATTGTATACGATTCTTGTTTACGACCGATCTTCATACGATTCCCGTCTGCAACTGTTTACATGATGATAAAAAATCGATACATGCCAGTAATCAGTGATCACTTGAGGATAACGTTGTTTATACTTTTTTGACCGATTTGCTCGTTTGCACGCGTTTGAGAAACTCGCCTTGTGTAAATGAGCTTTAAGAATTATTGTCTTATTTTGCTGTAATAATTTACAAAAAAGAGGAATTAAATATTGTCAAAATAATATTGCAAATACCTAGGGTATTATTTAGGTTAACGCATAATAATGGTTTTTGCATTGTGTGTTATATAGTATATCGTTCAAAATATAAAGTAGCTTGTCTTATATACGTATTCTACGAATGAAAGAAATCCTCCACAAATTATCTTTGAAAAATACAAGTTCAATAATCTCTCCGACAAAGTTAGTATAAAAATAATTCGTAAAAAAAAAGCTCAAAGAAGTTTCCAGAAACTAGTGAGCTAATATTAACCGAAGATAATTAGTGGAAATGTTATAAAGAAGAAAATTCTCTTAGTTCTTTTTTTAGCTTGCTCAAAAGCGCGCGAGCATTTCCAACTGCCTCGTAGCGCGTCTACGGTCGGCCGTAGAGGGGTCTACGAGGGCGTAATTGCTACGAGCTACGCCATGATAACACGGGCGGTAGGCGGTTAACCGGCCAGTTTCAAAATTAATCGACTACCCCGTTTTATTCCAACATTATATCGACTAACATCGACTTTTAAATTGATTGCGTTTTGATGACACCCTTTATTGAAGCTATCTATACTTTAATGGCTTCCTGTAGGTTTATGGGTGTATTGGAGTTTTACGGGCGAATGCTACTACATTATGTCGTTACAGTTGAGTTATTGCAAGAAAATTGACAGTAATAAGCATTTGAATAGTTAATGTTGTTTAAGTGATATCGAGGAAATCAACCCGTTTTCTTTATATAAAAGTTCTACTTTTATCTAAATATTTTTTTCTAAAATTGTCCAAACGTTTGATCGTTTAAAATTGTACGTATGATAGTCTGAAATTGCATGGCTACTTTCAAGACTATTTCTGTGTCTCCTTTTAACTGTCCACAACTGGATATAGGCTCAAAGGCTCGCCACCATACACGATCTTTCCAATTCCAAAGAAAAGAAGAAAAAATATCGCAATTTAGAGTTTAAAAACTAAAATTCCACGAAGTCGCGGGCACAGCTAGTATTTAATAAACATGCTTTAGAATTCAGAAATAATTAAAATTAGTCTTTAAATTTTCGTAATTGAATTCTTTATCAAAATTAGTTGTGTATTGAGAAAATTTTATTGTATTCATTGAAATTATTTCAGTGTTTACAGGGGAGGTGTTAACAACCCTGTGATATTTTTTTAATAAGAACACAGTATAAAATTAATTTAGAATTATATATACAGCAGAATTATATATTAAAGGATGTGGATCCTTTAATCGACTGGGCCTTTCCATTTAATCCCATCTCATCCTATTGACTAAAGATTACAATAATATAATGGAAACTCTTTATGTTATTTAAAACACTCGTTACTTTCCATCCTATCCCATCCCATCATTCCATCACAAGGATAATGAGGAGTAAAGGGAGGAAAAACTCCTCAAGCAATACTGCCTGTATTACGCGTCAGGAGTTTATCATCCCCATCCTCAACACTATCTCCAAAGATCGGTGGCGCATTCGACGACATACCGACGTTCATCATTTTTGACTGGTATTGTCACGTACTGCAACTGCTACCAGCCCTTTCAGTATACACTGCTTAACATAGGCCTCATCATGCGCATATGGCTTCAAAACGGCATGCTGGCCAAGCGGGTTGGCGAGTCCACTCTATTAGAGGTTGTGTAGTTCCTTGTGGTAGCCGCGTTGTTGTTCCTTAGTCGCTTCTTGGTCCGAGAGCTACGGAAAGAATTGTGGTGGTGATATTCTATAGCCGGCCGACACACACGCACGTTATGGCAACAATATCCACTTACTGCCATGTGTACTGTCTTCTCAACTGCCACATTCATAAGGAAACACGTTTTCCAAATAAAGCCTTACGTATTTGTACACAACAAAATCGATAAATCAATCCTCCATCGCGAAACCAATCACGTTTTGTAAATAAATATCAAAAATTGTTATTTCGTTTTCCAATAGATATTCTCATCCCGCTTGGAATTGAAATATGAAGCTAATGAACCCACGGATATACCGCAAATGAGGTCCAAACGACCTGATACAGGACCCGTGTAATCTAAGGCATGGTACACATAGCGCAAGCTATATAGGGCGTTATTAGTACAGTTAGCGCGGGCGCGGTACTTTTATGTCCCCCATAGAGAAGTACAAATAGTGTAATTTTAACGCCTTTTTAAAAAATATTTTAATGCAGACTCAGTTTTGACACAATTTTATTATATTTATATAAGTATACCTGAGCTTGAAGAGAGCAAGTAAACCTTACCATTTTATGCTCATGAGAAGTTAAAGCGACCAGACCCCGTCACGTCGAGACAATGGGCCGTAAAGCGAGTTTATGTGGGCCAATCAAGTAGTCGACAAGTACGTTGGGAGGACAAAGCGCACAGGGACCTGCGAGGACTCCAAATATTCTGTTAACACCAAGTCCGAAAAAATGGCGTCTCTTGACGTCGGAGGCCAAGAACCATTCGGGTCGCTGAGCCAGCGCAGTAAGAAAGTATGATCATAAATAACAATCTTAAAAAACTTTTAAGTTAAACGGTTTTATATTTTATGTGCACTGAAAACTACGTGTAGCCCTTTCATTTGATACCCATATTGAGGGGGTTAAGGAAAAATATGTAATCCGCCATTTTGTATCGGCGGCCATCTTAGATTTATAATGTTATTGATTTTATTATATTGTATTGTCATCTAAATTAAATGTGTGTACCAAATTTCAGATCAATCTGACAACGGGAAGGTGCTTAAATTTCAATTTCTAATTTTGACCCAAATAAATAAACAAATAAATTCCGTACGGGTCGAGCTAAATAAAACCGTTTAAAAAGAAATCATCGACTATAAAAAACTATAATAATTATAAAGTATATTAATAACGTGCCTTAGATATTGTCTGATACTTAACTTTCGACAATAAAATTTAAAAATGTCTAATTGTAAGTAAATTTTCTACTAAAATATGTATGTTGCAATAATTATATTAGTAATAAAAATGGAAATTAAAGATTTTGCATCAAATAGTTGCGCAACTAAATTAACCTAATGTACGCCCGTGCTTAGATAACAAAATAAATTTATTTCTATCACGATACATAAATAATTCACGAGCTGTGTGGATATATCGGGGTGAAATATGGTGCCCAAGATCTAGGGGTGAATAAATAGAATTCGCCCCTCGATTTTTCTCTTTTTTTCGTTTCCTTTTAGAAAAAAAAAATTATATGTCGATCGTCCTTCGTCACCGCTAAATGTACGAGATGGATTTATAGCGACCTTACACTGTTTTTATTCCTATTTTCCGTGTGTTTGGACACAGTTTGAACGTTCTAAAATGTATTACAAAGAAATGTTTGAGGTAGTTTTGTTCTCATTACCTCACCATTACTATTGAGGGGGAGAGTGTACGCTGAAATCCAACAGCCGCTAGGCGCGCTCGACTGGCCACATTACCCCTCTCTCACAGAGAGGCATTTCCCATTTTATCGTATTTCCCCAATGTACGTGTTTCGGTAGTAAGTGAGATGTGCCAGAGCCCATTCCAATCCCATCCTATCCCTCCCCATTTTCTCAACCCTTTCTCCAAATCCATTCCTATATCTCCAAAAATAGGCAGCGCATCCGGGGGCATGCCAACGTTTCTCATTTTGGACTAATGTTGGCATGTATCGCGGATGTCTATGGGCGACAGTATCCACTTACAATCAGGTGGACTGTATGCTCATCTGCCGCCTTCGCACATTAAAAAAAAACATTCCATCAGTTCTCCACTTCTGGATATAGGCCTTTCGCAGAGATCGCTTTGCTCGCCTTTCGCCATCATACACGATCTTCCGCTGTTTTTTTTTATCCAGCCACTATCGTGGTGGTGATCTAGTGGCGAATCTACCTGGCCAGAGTTAATTTTACACTGCAATTATCGATACGTGATCTTTATTCTGATCTGGATGATCTCAGTTTGTCTTTATGTGTGAATCTGAACCCACGACAAAGGGTAAAAAATAATTGAAATTAGAAAATAATTAAAAAATAATAAAATAGTTTGAAAATATGAACGGCGACATTTTTGAGTATTTATTGTTGACTCGATTACGCGAGTACGATACCAGGTTGTATCCACTAAGTTTCCACTTAAATATGAATATTTCAATTACTCGCAGCTCAGTAGTGATGAATAGTGATGAGTTCGGATGAAAATCTGAGTACCCGGAAAATATGTTTCGAACGTAAAAATCAATTTTGGTATTTATAAAATTAGTCGTACAGCCTACACAAATTTTAACAATGTTTTGAATATTGAAAGAAGGGTTTCAATTTTCATGTAATTCGACAGGGCAAAAAAGTTTTCGAATTTCCTTATCGTTGATAGGATTTACATTCCAGGGAATCCGATAAGGGTGGCAAACACGAGGGTGGTGTAAAATAAATGTAATTTTTACCTTTGGTGTTACGGTTCCAGAGCCGTTTTATGTAGCAAGCGAACTTGCCGGTTGCATGCGAGACCTGCAACAGAAAAGAAAAATTTTCAATAAAAAAAACTATATTTTTTTATATATATAAAAAGTGGGCGGACGAGCGAGCGGTCCCACGTGATGGTAAGTGTTACCGCCGCCCATGGACACCTGCAATGCCAGGGGGTATGCGGGCGCGCCGTCGATACATTAAATACAATACATTTTAGCATTGTGCACTATATTATCAATACCTCTATTGATCAATACTACAAATACTGTAATTATATTTCAGGGTTGTGAATTATACCAATATTGACATATTTTTTTTCTCCTACTTGCTCGGAAATGGCTTCTTTATTTTAAAAAAAGAGTACGTCTATCGGCTCTTTTCTGTACGCACGCCAGCAATTTCCAACACGACAATAATAGAGATTGCTGGACAGTAGCGAGGTTATTTTTAGTGCACACTAACATAAATTGGGTTTTGTTAGGTTTTATTATTATTAAGGCTGAATGTGCATTTCTTTTCAAACGTTTTAAAAAAAAACAAAGACCGCGCGCAGTCGAATTGGCAGGAATGAAACTTCTGTTTCCTGAATTAATTTGTTTATTGTTTCTTCGCAAATTAGAGAAAAGTACTATACAAGTCTCGGCCGAAATAGCAATTAACGGCCTCGTTTATTTAAAAAAGGACGAGGCGAAGACTCGGCTTCGCCTCGTCCTTCCAATATTACTCGGCCGTCAATTGCTTTATTTCGGGCCTAGACAGTCATGTATTATTTAAGTCGCGTTGTGTCGACCGGCTTTAAAATATCACCACCCCATCTCTTACCGTGGCTCTCGTAAAAGGCGACTAAGGGATAGCAAAACGGCTACCACAAGCCCTGAAGAACTAACTACACCATTTCTAAAGAATCGGTTAACCCAATTGGCCAGTGTAGCGTTTTAGCGTTTTAACGCCATACATCACTTATGCGTGAGTCAATTAGTTAACTAATATTAATTGAATTTGAGGGGGAGAGTGCATGCTGCAATCCAACAGCTGCTGGGCGCGCTCGACTTCCCTAATGCACGTACGTGTTTCAGTAGTGAGTGAGACGTGCCAGAGCCCATTCCCATCCCTCCTCATTTTCCCAACCCTTTCTTCAAATCCATTCCTATATCTCCAAAGGTAGGCAGCGCATCCGGGGGCGTGTCAACGTTTGTCATTTTGGACTAATGTTGGCATGTATCGCGGATGTCTATTAGCGACAGTATCCACTTACCATCAGGTGGACTGTATGCTCGTCTGCCGCCTTTTTCTATAAACAAAAAGCATAGTGCCGTAGAGTGTACGTAAGTATTATAAATGAACAATTAAATAATGTCCGTACATAATAAGATTTCTTGTATAGTGGGTCTTGAGACACACGCAAAGAGGAGTAGCCGAGATCCTGAACGAATACACGACAAATATAAGACATTGATTAGTTAATAATTAATGCCCGCGAATTTATACGCATACAATTAGGATCACAAATATTAATCCGTCCTACAAACTATACGACAAAGCATCAATTTATAGAGTTATTACATAACAAACAAACCAACGCATTATAGGATAAACTAATGGAGAATGTCATAATGCATTATATGCGGCTTTTACACATTTTGTCTGTGACATAAAGTAATTTTTTTTGTAAGGGGAGACAGCACTCTTCATTCCCGCAGCCGATGGGTGCTAACCACGTTACCCCTCCCTTATAGAACTACCTAGAAATGTACTGCATTTCCCACTTTATCCTATTTCCTCAAACCGGCGGACGATACTCGAGGTATCGAGCAGCGGTATCGGTATCGCCACGGAGACCCAACCGCCTCAGGTTGGTCTCGAAGCTGGTGGGGATTAACCCCCTATTATTATTATTTTCTAAGCATATTCAAATACCCAATCCTTATTACGTTCTGGAACAATTCCGATCGCATTCACAAAGGGAGCAGTGTTTCAAATTTAATCCGTGAGAAATCTAATCGTTTCGTCTTGACCCCGACGAAGATGCCGATTCTTTACACATGTCCACGTTGGGGTCGGGACACAGTGGTAGCAAATGTTGATGTCAACAACAAGAAAACATCAAGAGAAATATTGTGACAGAGTTTTATTGGTCAATGTATTCTAAAGTAAAGTAAAGTTCTAAAGTTTATGAGGGGGATAGTGCACGCTGCAATCCAACAGCCGCTGGGTGCACTCGAGTTGCCACGTTACCCCTCTCTTACAGAAGACTACCTGGAAATGTACTGCATTTCCCACTTTATCTTATTTCCCTAATGCATATACGTGTTTCACATATTCACACATTAATATCTAAGCCCCCCCCCCGCCCCCCTCCTGCACCAGGGACTGTATCTTGTGGGCCATTTAAGTACATATTTACACGTATACATATATACTTATATATCCTCTCGCCTGTCTTCAATAAAACAATCAGAAAATACAATAAATATATATAAATAATAATTGCGTTTGTATTATTATAAATAATTTCATTCATAACTTTGTTGGTGTAATTTAATTTACGTATATAATAATTAATTTGTAAATGTTATTGTCCTGTGTGTTTCTAAAAAATTAAATAACGAGAAAAAATTTAAACAATTCGTGTACTCGTTGTGCCTCCACCCGCTTCTGCGGTCAGCTGGTAATAGAAATAAATCGGTACGCCCCCCTCCCTTCCGACCCTGTGGTCACCGCGACCCTCGGGACCTTCGTGTACCAGAAATTGTTACACATTTGCGTGGGTCCAATTGATGCAGGGATGAAATGGTCTTATCGTAAGTGCCTTACAAATTGCAAGGCCTGTACTTAGGTGCGAAAATCAAATTAAATGTCTTTATTTGCAAAAGGCCTTTTTTATAGAAAGAAGATGGATAGCGAGCAGATAGGCCATCTGGTGTAAGTGGACACTATCGCCCATGGAAATCCGCATTACATGTTAATATCAGACAAAAACTACAAAACGCTGGTAAAAAAATAAAATTCTTCTCAATCTCTCAAAAAAACTCTCAAATCTCCAAAGGTCATTTGTCATTTTTGACTGAAGTTGGTATATATCGCTGATGTCTATGGACGACAGTGTATCTATTTGCTACCAGGTGGATTGTGTACTCCTCTGGTATGTATTTACTTTCTATAAAAAATGCTATATAATTCTATAAAAGTCAAAGGACTGACTACAGTTACTAACCGGTCTTTAGAATTCACTATTAGTTATTCTGTGACAAAAGATAGTAATTAAAAAGATAAAAAAAAAGATAAAATCGACGGCCCGTACGTAAATCATCGCAAGTGATTTTTGACACTTTTCACCAGTGTTTTAAAGTTCGGCTATGGTACTACTACTACGGAAATGTTTGTTGTTTTCGATGTTTTACGAATTAAATTTCTGCCATAAACAAGGTTTTGACTTTATTTCCTTAGCGGGATGTCAAATATAGATTTATAGAAGCCGATTTAACGATTATAAAAAATTGTCAATTTTAAGTTTCGATGGTTTATGTAGGGGCTGTCGAAATGTGACTAGTATATATAAAAAAAATAAAGATAGAAGACTATTTTGTTTAACTTGATACGTTTACTGTACATGTGGGCAATAATTGCGCAATATATCTCAATTTCCGCCCACAGACCGTCCTCTAATCTTTCTTATGGCAACATTAGCTAAAAGATAATGTAACAACAAATGATAGGGGCAAGTAATTAAGCTTAGTATGGAGTTTGGCAAAAAATAGCACTGAAATATAACCCATTGGACGTAAAAGTCTTCAACATGGTCGAGACATAGCCAAGAAATGTGTGATCGTGAAAAATATTTCTTTTTCAGGAAACAGTGGCTTCTATACATATAATAAAATCGTGACAAAGCAGTTGTGCATTTAATATTTTTTGAAATAGTCATACAGTATGAAAAAGTCAAGATTTAAGGTAAATGTTATTCTACGCGTAAAATTTTACTATTATACGTTTCTATATCGTAAAGGAATCTCCGCAGGAACATTCTATTTCCCTATAATTGCATGAAGCGACAACTACCCTTGAGGGGCATGCAAACATGGCACGCCGCCGGCCCCGGCTGGCGATAACTCCCTAAATATTGCCTTGGCAATACTAGTAGGGTTACCATGTATAAAAAGACGTTATGATAAAATTAACCTACACCGTTCTAAGGGGCTGCTGTAAACGTAATATAATACATATACACCAGCATTTCGTTGATGTTTAACCGGTTTTTTTCATAATTCAAACTTTATTACGTCGCATGTATGTTAGTTCGCATGAAAGTAAACTAAGGTCATACAAGTCATTACTACTATTATATAAATACTAATCTATCCATATAAATAAAAAAAATGTAAACGTTCGTTTGTTCAAAATCTTAAATCTCCGAAAGTTCTTTACCGATTGCTTTGAAATTTTGACACAACGTTGCTTTCGAATACGCGCGTGTTTTTGAATACCTATCACAGGGCAAAAATATGCTTTTTATGCAGAAACAGGTAAAAACCGGGTAAGCGCCATCTGTTGGGCAGCCACAGCAACGCGTGGCCGGGCACAGCTAGTTAGGTAATAAAATATAGTAGTAGTGCTTAATAGTAAGTTGAACTTGCGTGTGCATCTTAAATTATCTTTTTTAATTTTTTTTGAAAACTAAAAGGGATTAATTAGTTTTTTGAATGAATTCGATTTTCAATCATCCAATATCTGAGTGAAACGAATGTCTATATTTCTTACAATGGATTTATGTGATATGTATGCAAAAAACTTTCTTTGAGTATCTACTTGAATTGCAGAAATTGAACCGCGTGAAGTTTCAAAATTTATTAATTCTTGAAATATGGTAACCCTAGCGAGGTGTGATATACACTTTGAGAAATGAAAGTGATTGCGTCTGGGTGCTCTCTATTGTATTATAAAAAGGGAGACTTAGCAGTAAAGAAAAAATTTTATTGCAAATACACTACTCGAGAACATGAAAAAGCATCGTGTAGACGAGACATCAGTCATTCTCTTCGTTTATTCACGAACGTACGAGTATACTAAATAAATGAAAAATCTTAAAATCCCTATTTAAATCATTGAATAAATACTTTATGATAACATCAATAAAGTTCAGAATTGTTGGTCACATGTGTCACTTCTTATTGTTGATTGTGAATAAGTAAAATTTACCAAAATTTCGCAGAACGTTATTTGAATCGTTAGTCTAAATTCAAATTAAACATAAATTTGTATTGATTTATATAGAGCAATTACAAAGTGAGATTTAATCAACTAAGTGTAATAATGAAATCCAATAACAATACTTAATCGTAAATCATTTGTAGCATGAAACTCCATTCTTTATGTGTTCGTGAGGGATATATAGACGAATTTGGACATCACCTGATTTTTTACATCCCATTACAGAACACACGTCTCTTTAGTAAATCATTAGGTTTCAGGCCATTTACACGTCTCTCTTTTTACATGTTTTTCTAAATACCTACAATTAATATTGCTAACCATTGTATTAAATTTCCAAGGTCATCGGGTTCGTTCTCACAAAGACAAGTCACTGTCATCACCCTGACTGAAGTTAGACAGTAAATACAGTAAAGGATTTAGTTTAAATTAATTGAATTATAAAGTAGTTCTACGCTAATGCAAATAAATTACGTTTTACTAACGTCCCGCGGATCAAAATGAATATTCATTGGCATACAATAAACAATGGTGTTGATATTTGGTCGATTTGTGCTTCGTTTATAATGTATTCGGTAATCATAAAGAGCACGATACCGAACCATTAAATTATCAACAATGTTTATATTATGTTTATTATCAACAAATAGGTTTGTAACTACTTCGGTTATTATTAATAATAATTGTATAGAAAATGTAGGACAAAAAAAAAACGTGTGCGGTCAGGGGACCCCCGTTAGGAACGAAGATCCTCACGCATTTTTTTAAACTCCGAATGTAATTCGCGAGAATCGCGACCATACCGTGTCCGAGCGAGAGAAAGGCGAGAAAGAGAAATGCGTATGTAGGGGGTAAAAATCTTACGTGACGTTACATTTTCTCTTGAATCACACCTACCGCAAGCCGCGTAAAGGAATTTCGTTCCAATAGAATGTATGCGTCGCGTCGCAATAAATCTTACTGGTTACTTGTGATACGTCTGGTATCCCCACCAGAGATGTCTGATGTCTATGAAGAGATGTCTGTGGATATAGACCAGTAGTTTTTATCCGTAAATGCAATGACTAGGACACACTTATCCTAATTTCTGATTAGTTAATAAATATGATTAGTTAAAATTATTAAGAAATTGAAAGTGTTTTGTTGTATTTTGAAGTTTTGTATGTGTGTATGAAGAAACAAAAGATTGTTGCCAGGTGAAGAAAATTTCCTATACGCGTCGGATGCAGAATTGCCAATGCTTTCTGACGAAAGCGCGCTGAGTTGGCGTTAAAAAAGCGCTTCTATAGGTGACTTAGCGCTAGAGGACAAAAAAATACTTCTTCCAATTATTCACACCATTGTAGATTTTAGCGCGGATAATTGAAATAATCGTACATTTTATACAATTTATTCATAAAAAATAAGCTAGCTGTTGTGAAAAATACACATTGTTTAGCATTTTATGAATCCAATTTGTTGAATCGAATCGAATAACACTTTTATTATGACAACTTTAAAGAAAATATCGAAAAATCCGTGTTGGTTAAACATTCTAACACTATTAGTATTAAATTATATTAGTTCAACGAGCATAGTTACACAACACACAAATCCTCGCCGAAGGGTTCGAAAGTACATGCTTGATGGAGTTTGTTGTTTGTCCAGATATTGAATACGAAAATATCTTTATTGTTCCCATCATGTTCATTCGTCTATTCAAAGGATTATCAACCATATACAGGAAGAACACCCTTTGTTCTAGCATTATTCCCAGCCGCCATTTTTTTTTGTCTGTGCTCATTCCGGCGCGAATCTTCAATTCGAATTTTAAATTCCTAGCGGACAGTTCCATTACGTTCATATTTTTTTAATCCACTACAAACGAAACGTGCTTGGGATGGACATTTTAATGCGAATGAAAAATTTTAACTATTTTAAACTTCTCAGCGGTTTTCTTATAGAACAATACCAAATTTCAATATTTTTTTAAAAAATCAGTAGCTATTTCTGCCCGTGTTAGATGGATATGTCTTGTTCTCAATATATACAAAAACCTACCGGCTAGTTACAAATTTCTTCAATTACAAGAATATTGATGGCATTAAATTTTAAGATTATTTTAAAATCCTTAGTGAATTTCAGTTTTAGTTTCTCTTAGAAGACTATCGTAAAATGTACCACATTCCCTACTTTATCCTATTTCCCCAATATACGTACGTATTTCTTCGTTAAAACTCCAAAGGTAGGCAGGGCATGCCAACGTTTGTTTAATCTGTACTGATGTTGGCAAATATCGCGGACGTCCATGGGCGACAGTACCTATCCACTTACCATCAGATAGACGCCAGCACGCCGCACGCGCGAGCTTTCGAGATCAATAGTGCGAAATTAATTATTGTAATACATGTATATGTATGTAGGTATATATTTGTTATAGTTTCGAACCGCGGCTTCGCTCGCGTAGACTAAGCAGCTGTAAAAGATTTTTAACATCTGTAAAAACACCGACATGATGGATTTCACGGATGAAATCCATCCAGTAGTTTTTTAGTAATTATATTAAAAGTCATTTTTTATTGTCCTCTATAACTCCACTTCCTTATGTCATATGAAGGTGATTCATGCCAGTTATCCTCCTGGATACTTAGCTATACATTAGTGAAAACGCAATCATAGTCCGTTCCGTAGTTTTTACGTGATACTCAAACATACGGACAAAAAATTTAAAAACTATTGTTTTGGGATCTGTAGCTTCTAAAGAGACCTGCAATTATTTCTTTTAAGTTTACGTTTTGTTTTATTATATGTATAGATCAGTACTTGTGTAAAATATTTCTAAATCATCGTTTAAGTTATATTTATACTAGCTGTTGCCCGCGACTTCGTTCGCGTGGACCTTCGCGGGCGTGCGCACAACAACTCACCAAAAGTTTCATCGCAATCGGATAAATGGTATAGGAACGCATACGGGACAATCAAAAAAACATTCATTTTTATATATATAGATATGTTTTATAACATTTATGTATATAGATCTTTCTGTTCGCCTTTTGTACGACTAACTGCCATAAAGTTTTGAAAATAACTAAATACGTGCATGTAGAGTGAATCACTCTAAATGACACGGCTACCCACCCTCTCTGAAAACATTCTAATTCTGAAGGTCAAGTAATGAACTTTACTTGAAAATCCCATTCGAATAGCATTTACAACTTATAACTCATTGGTTAAACAAACAGATCTTATAGCAAATATTGGATTACGGAAGGAGTAATTCTCCCGTTCCCTCCATTGTAGGTATTACTCATCTGTGGGTGAAAGCGGCTTAACCGTTGGCGAGGCTCCAACAACCCGTTTTCCATTTTTTAAATAAGTGGAGTTTTATATCAGTTTCTATTACAATAGGGTTGAATAAAAGGGCCGCTCAGGCAGCGTAGTTACTTTTGTAGTTTGTTAAGCGACATACTGCTTAAATAAGGATTATGCAATATGCATGTTGTCGTTCACGCTTATTTGACTGATGGGTAAATGTCTAAAAGGTATTAAAGCCGCCTCTAGCTGGTTTAGGCCTAAGTAAATATTTACGTTTTGTTTCGTTCTTAGTTATAAAACATAGTAAACAGGTTTTATCGATTTCAATTTTTAACGTTTAATTAACCGTCTATGTATACCGGTTTAGATATAGTTCAACGCTTCCACATCAACTGCACCACCAATTCAATGCCAATGGTGCTGACTATGGATAAATCTGTGATTGAAGTTTATTGATACAAACTGTTTCTTAACCGGATATTAAATTTTATAAACCGATATTTATAAACCGGTTTCAATAGCACGATCTCATTTCAACGCGTGTGATTAAGGAATACAGCGGCAAAGACCAATATATTCATAAATAATAATATAATGCAATAAATTATTTATTTTCAATCGCAATTACAATATTGGGCAAAATTACCTAAACATAATTATTTTAATATATAGTTTAATTGATTATAAATGTATATCCTCAAAAAGAATTATGCATTTTTCTATATATCGTTAAAAACAGATATATATATATATATATATATATATAAATGGATGTTGGTATATCTGATAATAATAGACTTCGACACCGTTGGCGTTGATTGTGACCGATCACCATGAAAGTTGGCGCATATATGTATTTTTTCATGGAAAAGGTTTTATGCTATCCACTTTGTTGTAACTCGCCACTAGATGGCGCTGAAGCACATTAACTTCTATACCGTTCGACCGATCGCCATGAAAATTGGTATACATAGGTATTTGAATACGGAGCATATTTTCGAGCTATCGACTTTGTTGTAACTCGCCACTAGATGGAGTTGCAGCACATCAACTTCTATACGGTTCAATCGTTCGCAAAAATCATATCGACGGCAAAACAGAATAATTTGTGATTTTATATACAGAGGTAAATAAATATACACAGGCAGGACAACGTCTGCTGGGTTTTGCTAGTGTTATATAAAAGCGAAATTGTATAAATGTACCTAAATATGAACCTTCAAATCTATGATGCAATACAAAGATCAGAATAAGAACGTATCGCTACAGAAACCATACCATTTGTAATGTACACCAACAAAATTTTAGTTCCAAAAAATTTTTTCATCGGTCCGTCTGAAAATACTCGAAAACTTTGGATACGTGATTCGTTTTTGATTTGAAATAGTGATGCCGTTTCTGCGAACACAAAATAAACATGACCTGGGAACTTTTAAATTTGAAATTCTATTCCAGTCTCGGTTGCTGGCTGAAAATAACTTATCATGTGGAAAAAGGAGAAAAATCTCGTTTTATTTTGACTATCTCGGTCTAACTCTATGACATTTTCGCCGTTTTTGTTGTTAGAACAGAATAGAATTACTGTATGCTATGGGATGGACATTAAATGTGTCTGCGATGCGGGGATGTAAATAGTTTTGGGTGCTTCCGGACCAGATGCCCGGGAAGGAGGATCCGGTAGGATCTGGAACGAGGGACCTGCGGGCGAGGAGATGCAACTAAAGTGGGAAAATAGCCGAAAATGGAAATGATTATAGGAAATGTATGCGCAGCTCATCCAGCAGCCGGCGAAGACGTGGTCACTCACATCTGTAACCACTTCACTGGGATCGCGACCCTATTAATTGTTTTTATAAACGATGTGCACTTTATTTTGAGGGTGCTAAACACGGCGGCGTGGCGCGAAAAGAGGTTATAATGATATGCGAATTTTCTCCCCGTGACAGCGTCGGTCGTCATCTGTCGGGGGCTAAAAGGTTGCGTTTCAAAACGTGGCTAAAACAATAAAGGTACGCGAACAATTATTAATTTGGAAGAATACTTCATGCAGAAGATCTAAAAAATAAGGTTTCCAGTTAAAGTATTCAGTCGACATTGTGATTGTAAATGTTTGATTATATCAATGTTTGTTTTATTAAAATTTAACAAAAGCTGTTTTCGGTGGTAAATAAAAATTTCGTGGTGCCTGACTGAAAATCAGCATCACGCTTCTGCAATGACTTTATGCTGAATTAGCCCTTGTTGTATTCTGTCATTTACCACTCCCGCAGTTGGCAGAGAATACGTAAAATTTAATTTGTCAGTTCCAAAGTGAAAACGTTTGATAATCAATTATTCACGGGTGCCTTTTTCACACTTCCTTGTTGGGTGTTGAACGCAACTTAATCCCAAATAGATTACATTCTTATCTTTACATGTAATTGTTTTACTGTACCTACATATAAGTTTAACTGCTCAAATTGTAGGAACGGTTCATAAAGATTATTTAATCTGCAGCAATGTATAATGCATTTTTTCTAATATATTTTAAAATATTGTTGAATTCATTTGTAGCTCTTTTAGAAAAGTTTATTTTTTACCATACCATCATGTCTCTTCACTGTCGCCACCACATACGATCTTCGGCTCTTCTCATGAAGCCACCATCAGCGAGCTTCTTCAAGTCGTCGGTTCAATTGGCCGGAGCGCATCCCATACTGCGTTACCGGGTACGTGTCCTGTATTCGAGGGCTCATCTTAATCCTCTGTCAGTTCTGTGGCAAATATGAAGTGCCCATTGCCACTTCTGAATGGTGCATCCATGAGCTATGTCGATATGCAATGCAATGCAATCGGCCCTTTCAGTATCCACACCTGATGCGCACTATCCCGTGAATAAGGAATATTTAAACGGCCACGCTGGCTAAACGGGTTGGCGAGTCCATTCTTTCAGATGTGATGTAGTTCCTCGGTGCTTGTGGTAGCGGCTTTGTTATCCCTTGGTCGCCCTTTACGACACTCGCGGGAAGAGATGGGGTGGTGATATTCTATAGTCGGTCGACACGACACGACATTGTCGGCACCGTCGGAATATGTCGAATTAAGTTGTCATGTGAGGGTTAAATATGGCGATAACAACAAAATAATACGATTTCAGTGAGTAATGGAAGAACAAATCCATCAACTGCGATATTTAACCAATTTGTTTTCAATCAATCAGCACGTTCGTTTCACGACACATGTTTCACAACTGCCATTTTTGGTCAACATTGATTATTTTGATTTGGTAAAATGAATCTGTTAACAAAGAATTAGCACAAAGCACAAGAGGTAAGATACAAGTGGCTTGTCTGGCTCTCTGGCACAGCTAGTCTTTAAATAAGTGTGGTGGAGGTACATATAAAATAATACACCTTAGAAGGTAGATTCGCTCGGCGCTTATAGCTAAACCGCCGCGCGTGCGCCGGCCGGCTCGTTGCGCAGGAGTTCTGCGCATGCGCCGCGCCGCCGGAGTAGTCGAAGAGCTCGCATAGCTAACGGTGCCACATACTCAGATAAATACGCTTTGTACAATAAATTCAATAGATTCGTCAAGACATATTAAAGTAAATCCGAAGGACAATAACAATGTGCTAGGGAATAATATGTTACAATTAAATACCTTGCTTCAAAACAACTGTGAAGTGATTTCCTTCTAAACGCCTCACCTTAAAGGCGAGGCGCCTTACATGTACTTGTATGATTTTTTTTATGGACGAAGGCGGCAGACGGGCATACAGTCCACCTGATGGTGATTTTTTTTCAAGGGATAATCGAAATTTTTACGTTTTTACGTTTACCTAATGAAGGACTCACAATAGTTATACAAAATTTCGATATCTAGTGACTTTGTATTAGATCGGTCTAATGTCTACAAAATTAAAATAAAATTTGATTACATATTTAATCAGTGGGCTGAGTGCTATCATCAAACAAACATCTTGCTAGGGTTCGTCTTATTACCGTCGTAATTTTTTTTAATACATGTACAGATTATACAAAAAATATTTTTTAATCTACATATATATACAGATACCACATATATAGATATATATATAGATAGATACACATATATAGATACCACAAAAACCTCCAGGGTTTAAACGTAGTATCGAAGCCGTTCCTTAAATATAACTTTCTCTCACGCTTTTGTTAAAAATTGATTTTTTAATAAAAGTTTTATTTTACCATCATTCATATATTTTTATATGAATCCACTTATAAAAAGTAAGAGAAAGAAAACAATCAACTTTCACAGAACGCCAACAAACAATATTTGGTTAAGAACTTACAAAAGAACCGATTAACTCGTCTGAATGGTTACAACACGAGTTGTAATTCACGGCCTGTTGCCGACAGGACCCTCATCAGGCTTCACTCAAACTACAAAATAAACTTTACCAAGATTTTAGACAGAATTCAATCAATTGAAGAATTGTGTTGTCAGTTGTCAGTTGTTGTTGTCAGTCGTATTGTCAACAATACGAAATTAGTGGACGAGACATGTTGAAGTCAAAACGGCAAACTGACAACATTAATAATTATGAGTAACCATTTATTGTTTACGGATTATTTATTGTACCGTGAGGTGTGGGCTGTCTATAGAATTGCACCGCCCCAACTCTACCCGTGGGTGTCGTGAAAGGCGACTAAGGGACAATAAAGCGGCTACCACAAGCCCCGAGGAACTGAGGGAGGCCGAGTAGGTTGGCGAGTCCACTCTTTTAGAGCTGATCTAGCTACTTGGCCAGCGTGGTGTTCTAAGGCCATACATCCCTCGTGTAGAAGACAATGTGCACGAGGCCCATGTCCAGTGGATACTGAAAGGGCTGTTTTCGTTGCATTGATGATTATTTTTGTACTTTATAATAAAATTGGTTTTAGGCCGCCCCTAGACTTACAATAAAACGGTACAATATTGTTAATACACAGTCAATATACAGTATCAATACACTCACTAAACTATCAAAACTGTAAAATCTATATGTTACATATAATAAAATTGTAACAGGCCCATGTCTGTACATTATAGATATTGAAAAAAAACTAATATGGGGGGGTCTTTATTAGAGCAACAGAAGCCAAAACAACAGTTTTTAGAAATTTTGTCTGTCTGTATGTTTGTACACGCATCACGCAAAAACTACTGCATGGAATTGAATGCGGTTTTCACCGATGTATTGCTAGAGGTCTAACTTAAAATATGGGATCCATTTTACCGCAGGGAAATATCTTATTCCGATTGTTTTAAATTTAATAAACCGAAGCGAAGTGAGGGCGGGTCGCTAGTTGTACAATATAATTGATCGTCTAGGTCTCTTAGCCGAGGTATATTTATTATCGTCTCATTCGTTAGTTCAAATCCTGAGTTACTGAGCTACAATTTAAGTATGAACTTTTAAATCTAGCTCTGCGGTGAGGGAAAATATTGCGCATATGCAACACCAGGGGGTATGCGGGTGCGCCGCCGACCTGAGAATAGAAGAGTCCCCTTCTGTAAGCACACGAAAAACGCAGTCCTATGTTTTTATTTGATTATCACAAACATGACGCACAAAAACCCCATTGAAGTTTGCTACACTATCACTATTCAACCACAAAATGCCCAATACACAATGTTTATGTTAATCATATAAGAACTCAACTTCACTCCTCGAGACAAAAAGTAAAAAAAAATTGGTTATAAATGCGACTTACATGTTAGAAAGCATATCACTTATGCAAGATAAAAAAATGAAATTTCTTTACAATGAAATGAAACTTTAGCTAATTCTAATAGTATAAAAATAAGGAACCATTTGAGATATGTCCCTTCCACGAGCAGACATTAGCAGACATTAGCAGACGAAAAACTGTTTTAAAATTATGTATTATAATAGCAGTACCATTGTACTATGTTATTATTGAACTCCACGGAGCTCTAGAACCTTGGCTGCAAGGACCTTAATAATAATAGCCTCTAGCTATTAAATGAAAAGCCGTCGAAATATGTTTTTCATTTTCAAAGGTCATTTTATGGCCATTGACAGGCTTGTCGCGAAGAAGCGGTCCGTCGGAGGGAACAGCGTAAAACCCGCGGGACGCATTTATAAAGATTTATCGCACTCGGATCATTTTTCTGGAGAAAATCTCTATTTAACTAGAGGTCTTTTATATTGCAAATTGTATTTCATTGTAGGGATTAAAGCGTTTTAGTATTGTTCGTGTTTTTGGTCGAATGCATTAATTAAAATAATAGTGTTGTGAAATAACGGTAAAATATTAATCACTTACTAAAATTTAATTAAACTTATAAAACTAACTATTATATTATAAATTTTGATTTGGACTATGGGTAAAAGTGTCCCAATAATTAAGTAACACATTCTTATCTTTTACTCGTAGTTTTTAACATCTTTCTCGTGTATAGTAAAATAATCCCATCGTTTTACCGGTTATAATTGCTTATAACGATTATGGTAGATTATAACAAATACATTGTCATTAATTATATGTTTGCTGATGGGGTGGATGGGACGATATCCATATGTGTTTTCCCATCGTCATTTGCGTAATAATAAATAACTGGTATTATGCAAATAGCTCTTTGCATTCCTGGAATGTGGTTTAAAAGTTTCAAACGTTTCTTAGAGCGCAAAAAAATACTTAGTTTATATCGTGAAAATGGCTCATAAATTAAAAATAAAGTCCCCCCATACATACTGGCTATAAAGACGTCTGTAATCTATGTTTATCGCCCGCCATTTTGTTAAAAACAATTTCTTTTTACCGACCTCGTCGTAAAGGGATCGTCCGCACGGGAGGTATATTTTAACGGCTCGCCACACTGCTGCCGGCTTGTTGACTCTCCCCTCAAATTGTCACTATGTTAAACTTCGGATTACGTGTTTTTAGGCTACAGTGGCTTTAGTGTTTTACGTATGTGAATACAGCGGCTACTTCGATTACTCCAAATACAGACAATTAGGAGAGTTAATGTTTTGTAATTAATTGACTTGATGCAAAAACACAATTAATATAAATAGAAATTAAATATACTGACAATAAATGTATTTTAAGACCTTCCTTTGACTTCTTTGTTACCTATCTTGCAAGTTAAAAGTCGATCTACCTGTCACCCTGTATATTTATATATATAAGTATATATTGGCCACGCTGGCCATACGGGTTGACGAGCACACTCTTTAGAGGTGGTGTAGTTCATCGGGGCTTGCAGCAGCAGCTTTATTATCCCTTAGTCGCCTTGTACGATAACCACGGCATGAAATGGGATGATGTTTGTAATAATCACATAAAACCACAAATAACACTGCATTTTTCGTGTGAATCCAAGAAATCCAAATCTTCATTTCTCAGTAAAATTACTATCAATTTCCTGAGCGACTTACTTCGACGCGATTGGATATTAATGAGATGCTTTTCTAATAATTGTTTTGATTTCAAAATTGTTAATTACGAAGAAGACGACACTGGCATAATGTGCTGATAGCGCCAATGACATATAATGAAAAAAAAAGTTCAATAGTTCCATGAACCAGATCTGGGACTCACGACCTCATATTTATGAGTTGTACTTAACCATTTAGCTATTTGCAGAGTATTATTTACTCTGTGCCATCACCATTTAAGCCAGTTAAAGGTTAAATTGACGGATATTACAAAAGTGTGTAAAGGCAAGTATCGTTGTTAAACAATAATATTTGCAACGCGACATCTGAGCGGATAATTGTTTACTCTGTGCGCAAACGCACCTAAGCACCTAAGTCACTGTAGGATGACAATGAGTTTCATGATTTTCTTAAGGAACAATATACCTTGCATTAACTGTACCCTTTATTCGTGGACTCAGTCGGGGTAAAAGTAATAGTCGCGGACTGATGTGCGGGATTTATGCGTGAATTCTAACAGCTATATGTATGTTAATTGATGAGCAAATGTTAGTTAATCGGAAAGAGCGTGTTCTGCTGGCAGAGTTATTTTCACAGAAGATTGCCATGAAACGAATCAATATGTTTATGGAGGGAGTGAGAGTTGTTTAGCGACTGTTTCTATGTATATATATTCTATATATATATATATATATATATATATATATATATATATATATATATATATATATATATATATATATATATATATTTATATATATATATCAATTTACGAAATTCACGCCTACAATTTAAGTAAGAATAGTTTAACAATGTTACTAAGTTTTAGGCCAATTACGAACTAATATTATAAAAAACAATTAGTGTGTGATTAATTACAGACTTAAAGTCTGACTAAGACATAAGACAAACGTCTGTTGTGTGTGTACTTAATTGATTGTGATAATTGAGGCGAATTTTGGGCGCAAGTGCAATCTATCATTGCTCTATATTGCGGTTCTTAACTCATAACTTTTAAGGCCTTTATCTAAGTTACTTTTCAATATATTTTAATTATATAAATTGATTACTTTAGGAGCTCATGCACGTTTCTTGTTAATTGTCTACGGATTTAGGTTGTGTGTTCGTATATTTCATTGAGACACTTAAAACTATCCTCCAAACACTTTATTTTACATAAATACCAATAATAGGTACACAGACCGGTTAGCAAGAGACGACTGAAGGGAGCAGGATCGGTACCGGTACCGCTTAGTCTCTACTGCTGAGTTAACAAAACACTGTGTCTAGCATTCGACACCGTGTCGACACTGTGTCCCTACAATTACCATTAACTTATTGAATTATATTTTTTTCCAAAAATAGCCAAATATCCATTTATCGTGACGTCATAGATTCCGTCTCAAAAGAAACCCTAAGAGCATTGTACCCATTAAGTTGAGCTAAATGTTAAAGCGCTAGCGTTTTATTGAATGACTCGGCGTTCTCGACAATATACAAGGGTCGCTTATGTGTCAACCCCTTTCTTGTTATTATTCGCGTGTGTTCTGTTTGCTTTAAAAAATCATAATCTCATACCTGTCGTGATGACTATGAAATATGCTTTTATATAATATTTTATATAATATGTTGTTAATATTGAATTTAATAGGTATTTTCTAATCAAACAAGATGTAATCAAATTTTCAATCAGGGATTGATAGGGTGTACGCCGCAATCCCACAGTCCCACAGTTTTTTGCACATAATATATTGTAGCCTATGTCCATCTGGAATAATGTACCTTTGAAATGGTGAAAGAATTTTTCAAATAGGTGCAGCGGTTCCGGAGATTACCCTCCATGTACACACAAACTCACAAAATTCGCATTCTCTCTTTATTATATTAGTGTAGATATTCAATATTTGAAGGCGCTCTCGCCTCATCCTAAAAGGGCGCACAAAACATGCACACATTAGCGAATGCGCCTTCCTCCTATTGCCCTGCCATCTGTATTCTATACAAACACGAGCAAGGCCGACTGCATTGCTAGTGCGAACACGTTGGTAATTAATGTTTTATATGATACTTTTTTATTTTTTTATGTACGAAGGCGGCAGACGAGCATACAGTCACCTGATGGTAAGTGGATACTGTCGCCCATAGACATCCGGGATACATGCCAACATTAGTCCAAAATGACAAATGGTGGCACGCCCCCGGATGCGCTGCCTACCTTTGGAGATATAGGAATGGATTTGGAGAAAGGGTTGGGAAAATGGGGAGGGATAGGATAGGATGAGATGGGAATGGGCTCTGGCGCATCTCACTCACTACCGAAACACGTACGTACATTGGGGAAATACGATAAAGTGGGAAATGCAGTACATTTCAAGGTAGTCTTCTGTGAGAGAGGGGTAACGTGGCCAGTCGAGCGCGCCCAGCGGCTGTTGGATTGCAGCGTGCACTCTCCCCCATGTAAACGGCATTGCGACAATGGACAAGATTAGATGTTGAAGTGTCCCTTTGTTTGTACCTCAACGGATGATGATGGTGGGAATCGACAGATGGAAAGATATTGTTCTTAGATTTCAACAAGAAAACTAGAAATTGCAGATATCACCTTGAAGTCAGATAAACAGCAGAACGCATTGCTTAACCCGTTGAAATGAAAAACCAAAAAATAATTTACGTCTATTTCTTGGAAGGGTTAGATAGATTCTTTTATTTAAAAATTATCCGTGTTTTGTGCAAAAAATCGAAATTTTACAGGAAAGGAGGCAGACGAGCAAGCGGCCCACGTGATGGTAAGTGGCTACGGCTGTCCATGGATGTAAACCATGCAAAATCCCAGCCTTCTTGAAGTAATCCCATATCGTAGCTTAATGGACAAACCTCATGTCTATTTCACAGCCTACGGACCATTAGACGTTTATCGTCTACGGCTGTACAGCGTCAAGTGAGCCTTGACCTGGTCATTCATATATTTTTGGATAGAGGTGGTAAAACTTTATAATATTTTTTTTTATTTGAAAGAAAGTGGCAGACATGCGAACAGTCCACCTGGTATTATGAACAAATATGTACACGACTTTAAATATAATTAATTTGATGGATAATTGATTTAATCGATTATATAATTGATTTAATTACATTAGGATCAAATTTTGAAATTGTATTTTAATGATTTCAAACATTGTAACATAATAATTATGTGACATATTTGTACGACTTGCGGCGGGACTAATACGTTCACAAATAAACGGATTTGATTTGATTTGATCCGGTGGTAAGTGGACACGGTCACCCATGAACAGCAGTAATGGACCTAGCGCGTACCATTAAAAGCTTTTTAAAATATGCACCAAATGAAATTTATTCAATGTGCATGCTATTTTCTGGTATGCCATTCAAATTTTTTTCCTCTTCACTTTAGGTAGTATATCTACCATACTATTTATTATTGTATTTTTTTTAGTAATAAAACAATTTTAAACATAACTAATAACATTTAATTAACAGCATTTTAATGGTTTAAATCAATTAAAAGATAACGGCGTTCAATAATAAACGTTGACAGAAATTTAAAGTCACGGATGTTTAGAAAATAAATAGGTTAGTGACCTCGATATGGCCCCATCAAAAACGTTATACTTCTAAAACATATCAAGTTTACTTAAGTTATATAGGTTTGGCTTGTGTTTAAGTTGTTTTTTACGTGATGCTCAAACAAACAGACATACAGACAAACATACAGATTTTTAAATTTATTTTTATAATGAATGCAATGTACCGGCTCAACCCATTTATTATATCTATAAAAGTTTTTTTTTTTACTTTTTTTTATTATATACTTTTTATTATATGTATTATTATATTACTTTTTACAGTGTTTCATTATATGTATATAGATATATGTATACATACAGATGAATAAAGCTCACTTTTTAATTTATACTGTGCCCGAATTTAAAATTTCCCATTAAGTCCGTCTCTGTAGAATATAGTGCAAAAAAATACCAACATCTAAGTTGCTAAGAATATGATCGCCTTTTTCTAAATTGTCATCAGAGAAATTTTCAGTCGATAGATACCGAAAATAAGGTTCCTTTCCTCAGATGACTTCACAAATCTATGTCTTCTGTCACGCACCTAGTAACTTAACATATCTTCACATTACCGTCAATCTTTTTCCTTTTATTGAGAAGATGGTCAATTTAAATTGCAAATGTTACCAGTTCAATACCAGAGGCAGGTCTCTGACCCCATTGACCATAGACAAACTAGTTTGCCGTTTCGTTAAAGGTCAACCCTGTGTTTGTTTACGTCTTCTGGACATTGAACTTGAAAGGTGTTTTTTTACTTTTTAATTTGAGATATTTAAACTTGTAATAAAATTTTCAAATACATGTACATTCAAATACATTCAAATACGCGCTACCAAAAATATTTTAAATAAAACATTTTAATTGTGATTGCCATGTGATTTGGCAATTGGCATAATATAAATACGTGACAAAATATGCTAAAACAACATAACCATAACCAGACCTTTTATCGTCCAATGCTGCACATGGGAGGCTCACGAACATTGATTTGTGTACCAAGGATGTATGGCTTTACGCTAGCTGCGAACTGGCGAATCCTCTCTTTTAAGGGTAGTGTAGTTCCTCAAAGCTTGTGGTAGCGAATTAACCTTTAGTCGCTTTTTACGCCACGAGGAGTGCTAGTTTAAAATACCTTTAGAGCCAGCCGACACCATACGGCAAAAAAACATCATAAGCGACGTTATACTTGGGTGACTACGTAAAGTTTAAGATACAAAAAAATATTTGGGTTACAACACAAAGGAG